>CM042174.1:21321140-21401140 GCA_023376005.1 Doryteuthis pealeii | reverse complement strand
GTAAATTATTGAATTAAAATTTCTAACTATATTGTTATATATTTACATGGGGATTTTATGGGGCATCCAGTGTGGATCTAACTTGTGATAAGTAATAATGGATCTGCAAGATTAACTTTTTAAAAATCCCCCTCTACCCAGGTGACGCCGGGTAGCCACTTCTAGTATTAAATAAAGAACAGTGATTTTTTTTTGATTTTTTTATGTTTGTTTGTTTGTTTCTCTGTCCCTGAGTTGTGTCACACAAAAGCAAACAAACACATAAAAATAAATTTTAAAAATCTGACCTGAAAGTCAGTGGGAAGTGATATATTCACTAAATGAACCGTTTGAATATCATAGTAAAATTAACTCGGAAATACTAAGTCAGGCAAAAGGCCGGGGGGGCTAGATTGTTCCAAGATAAAGGTTTACGGAGCAACATTTGGATCTTAGAGTGCACAGATACTACACTAATCCTAAGCAAAAGGCCAGGATTCAAAATCTTGATACAGGACAAAAGTACCTATTTATCTATATAGAGGTGCTGTCAGTCAAAAAAGAAAAGAAAGGAAGAAAGGAAAAAGAAAGAAAAAGTAAAAAAGGACAAAGAAGAAAAAAAAAAAAAAGAAAAAGAAAAATTTAAAAAAGAACAAAGAAGGAAGAAAAAAAGGAAAATGAAGAAAGAAAGAAAAAGAAAAGAAAAAAGAAAAAAGAAAAGAAAGAGAGAAAAAGTTATCAAAAAACATTCATCAAGACATCTCAATAGCAGGAAATAATAATAATAAAATTAATAATAAACTTCACCTACAATGTATAGGACGCAGGGCAATTTTTTTAGCCAAAATTTTTTGAAAAAAAGTGCATCCTATATGCCGTCAAATACAGTATTTACTAACTTTCAGGACTCAACTTTGTTTTCCAATGTGACTATATATACCATATAATATGGTATGTACAGTAACATTTTGGAGATAAAATTTAAATGATTTTTATAACTTAAAAACCTGATATGATGGCTAAATTCTGATTTCAGTTTGGCTTGGTTTGTTTTACGTCATATCAACCTCAGTGGGTCATTTAATGCTGATAAAGTTTTGAAATAAATCAATTCTTAATGGATGATACAATTTTTTTATAAATACATTTTTCTATTTAACCCATAGATGGGACCCTAACAGGTACTACCACTCTGGGTTAGAGTGGACCAGGGAGCAATGGTGATGAAGTTGTGCTCCACATTCCCCAAACCTCCAGAACTGGAACCTCACCATCAGATAGAGTTTAACGTCATTCCCAGGACATGTAGACCATCAGCCACCGCCTTCTAGCACCCATATGATAAAAAGTGTTGGGGCAATCATATAGGTACTAGGGCTTGACGTGACCAACCAATTAATCGGAGGGGGACTCTCCGACCACCTGTCTAGCCCAAGACAGGGCCAAAGTGGAGTATTGCAAGTCATGAACTGCTCATCCACCTGGGTTCTATCCTTAAGCATCACGGGTCGCCACCCACGGCCAACATTAGAATGCACCAACTGTAGAGGTGCAGTTGGTGCATTCTAATGCCCCAGCCGACAGGGCGGCTAACTTTGAGGACTCACCTTTGCTTTCCAATGTGACTACGTATACCATATAATATGGTATGTACAGTAACATTTTGGAGATAAAATCTAAATGATTTTTATAACTTAAAAACGTGATATGATGGCTAAATTCTGATTTCAGTTTTGAATTCAGGGTTCAAAATTCAGTTAAGAAGAAAAGAATTTCCTTACATACACATAACAAGCGACTATTTTAAAAAGATTATCAAATTTATACACATACATTTTTTAAAAATGTCACATACACATACATAGACAGCAAGTCTCAGGACAACATATATATACACTTACTGCTAGTAGAACACACACACAGATAGATTCACACACACACACACATATAGATCTGTAGATAGAGATGATTTATTGGTTATTGGATTTTATAGCCTGTCAACCCTTGTTGGGTTATTTTATGCCAAAGACGTTTTGTTTTATTCATTCTTGATAGGACTCATTCATAAGACACATATAACAATCTAGCAGTGGCTACCCGGCAAAGCCCGGGTAGAGGAGAAAAATATCAATTCACCATAATAATTATTTCGATGTCAAAAGTGTAACTTAAGTGATTAATTCTTAAACTGTCCATAAAAATTGTATAATTAAAAAAATAGATTAAATAAATGATTATTTATCCTGTACAATGAAATATTTACTACAACTTTGAATCAGTAAAAATGTAGATTTAATATGAAAAAGATGAAAAGAAAAAATTTATCGAACGTTTGTTATACATTTGTTTACTTTTAGCAAGAAACGCTGACAATGGCCAAATAAAATTTTAATGTTATTCTTATGTTATTTAATTTTTAAATGTATTCGATAATATAAATCAAATCTGCATTATTTTTGCTCAAAAACCCAACCCTGGTGATATTTAACGTGTATATATATTTACTTTGTTAATTGTTTTATTTTCAAAGTTTCCTCCAGACATACAGATTCACACAACTGCCCTTTATATATGTATAGATAGATAGATGACCGTTTTAAAAAGATTAACAAATTTATACACACTTACTATCAAAATGTTACATACGCATAGATGGACAACAAGCCTCAGGACAAATTATACACACTTACTGCTAAAAAAAAAAAAAAACAGACAAATATACACACACACACACACACACCTACAGTTGTGTAGATAGAGATGCTGTTGTATAATGGTTATTATTGTAGGAAATGGACATAGTGACTTGAGCTCAAATCTTGGGTGAAGCTGTTAGCATTTAACATAATGTTAATACCCTTGGGAAAGGTATGAATCTAACTATTTTCCCTCCAGCTATGGGCAAATAGTAGCGGAGACTGGAATCTTTAAATTAACCAGTCTATGAGAATTCTAATAAATATGTGCTTGGTATTATTGATTTCTAATTGTTTGGTTTCATTTTAATGAATATGAGCAAACATCTCGGGGATAAATCTTAGAAATCCATTAACGAGAAGAAATAACTGTAATTTTATTCTTTACTTCTAAATTTAACTAAATAGCTAAATTAGGAAAATTTAGCAATGAAAGACAGGAGTGATAGAAAATGATGGGAGAGTTAGTTTCAAAGTTGTTCTATTTTTCGATTATACACCCTCAGTTTCAAACCATCTAATATTTGAGCTGTTATTTTTCTATAAATTAAAGCTCAAATCCATTGATATTCAAGCAGTCATTAGTGTTGTTCTATATAGCAAAGCTCAAATCTATATTTGAGCTGTCATTACTGTTGTTCAAGAAATAAAAGTTCAAATCCATCAATATTTGAGCTGTTGTTGTTATGCTTCTATAAAGCAATGCTCAAATTCATTTCTATTTGAGATGTTCTTTCTATAAATCAAAGCTCAATCCATCAATATTTGAGCTGTTATTGTTGTGTTTCTATAAAGCAATGCTCAAATCCATTTCTATTTGAGCTGTTGTTTTTTTTCTATAAATCAAAGCTCAAATCCATCAATATTTGAGTTGTTGTTGGTGTTATTCTATAAATCACACCAAATCACCCCCACATTTGAGCTATTACTGCTGGTGTTGTGATTGTGGTTGTGGTTGTATAAATGAATTGCTAATGAAAATTGGAGATTTATTCGAGAATCAACTCATTTGTGGTGGTTTAGATCATCCGCAGTAACAAATTAGACATGTGTACTCAACACCGTCGTATTATGCAAATGTAATGACTCAAGGATAAATACAACTTATGCAAATATGTTGCATAAAGGACGGCTGTAGGCATGACAATTAGGAATACTTCCTTATTGCAAGTGTTCACAAGTTTAGGTTGCAGGAAAAAGAGATGCAAAAACAGGGGGTGTACTAACCCAGGCTTCAAGGGTAAAAGTCGAAAGGTGTTCTCACACTAGCAAAAGGACGACACCCGATATGGAGACGGGAATGAACTAGGATTTAAAAGATTAAAATCAATCCAGAAAAAATTGGTGAATTTTTCTTTCGTGGGCTTCAGTTTTAAAGTGATTTTTTATAATTCATATATATAAGTTTTGATTTATAAAAAAACAACAGCTCAAATATTAGATGGATTTGAGCATTGCTTTATAGAAGCACAACAATAACAGCTCAAATATTGATGGATTTGAACTTTTATTTCTTGAACAACAGTAATGAGAGCTCAAATATAGATTTAAGCTTTGCTATGTAGAACAACAATAATGACTGTTCAAATATCAATGAAAAAGGATGACACCCAATATGGAGACGGGAATGAACTAGGATTTAAAAGATTAAAATCAATCCAGACAAAATTAGTGAATTTTTCTTTCATGGGCTTCAGTTTTAAAGTGATTTTTTTATATATATATATATATATATATATATATATATATGTTGAATGCATTTCTTCGAGTTACATCACGTGTCATGACATCTTTGGGGTTGTGGATCGTGACTCGTCTTTCAAAAAATATAATGCTGAACAAATACAGTTACAAACTTTTTATAAATATTTTTCTAACTCCTGTCATCTACAAAACATCCATCAATTTCTTCACCCCATAATCGATCTTGATGAAGGTTTAAACTGAAACGTTTAAGCGTCGATAAATAAATTCATCTTATTTTTGGAACACTTCGTTTTTCAAATTTTTTAATATTGCCAGATTTATTTCCATATTTACTCCCATATATATATATATATATATATATGTTGAAATGAAAAATAAAGGAAAGAAAATGTTGAATGGATATATAGGATTTATTTTATTTTATTTTACTGACACATGTTTCAGCCAGGAGTTTATCCATGCATACATGTATTCTATCTATCATTATTTTAAATAGAAAATAAAATAAAATAACAATAATAGAAAAAAACTACAGAAATTTATTAGTATACAAAGAAATAGCGACCATCGTCAGAGTAAATCCTTATTGTTTTAAATGAAATCGGTTGAAATACAGAGAATTTCTGAGATGTTCGACAAAAGAACTTTTTTGAAATCACTTGAAGAAAGTGTTCTAACGCGATGGAGAAAACAGTTATGTTGACGTCATTGTCGCATGCGACGGATTTTGCAAAAGGAGAGAAGATGGCTGGAGAATGTAAGGAACAAAGTCAGGTGAAATTTTAATTTTCAAAGCATGTGGAATATATATATATATATATATATATATATATATATAAGCAGTTGTCAAAAAGTAATGGCATTTTGTTTAGGACAGGTATAATTACCAACACAGGAACACCAGACTTCATTTCGTGTGGTTATTTAAAAGACAATGTCTATCGACACAAAAATAAGTTTAGAACACCTTAAACAAGCTATTATCCAAGAATTTGAGGTAATTTCAGTAGACATGTGTCGTAAGGCAAGTTTCAAAATAGTTTACAGGCCTGTTTTGCAATAGGTTGATCATAAAATGGAAAACTGA
Organism: Doryteuthis pealeii; assembly: GCA_023376005.1. NCBI lineage: Eukaryota > Metazoa > Mollusca > Cephalopoda > Myopsida > Loliginidae > Doryteuthis > Doryteuthis pealeii. The sequence continues at coordinate 21,395,671 of CM042174.1, read as the reverse complement.
TTTAACTAAACAGTACATTAATTAAATTATAGGCTCACCGTATTTTGTTTATGAATTTGTGGGTTTTATAAGATTTTCTGTTAAAAAATCTATCAACAATTTTTTGCTTTGAATGAGTCTCCAGGAAAATTTATGGGTTCCAACTAAAGTTTCTTAATAGATTGTAGGGTTTTTATTTATGACCTGGGGAAATAACTAAAGTTGTCTAACTCCTACCTTGTAACCTATCCTGTGTAATTCATTTCTAAGAAACTATTGAAATGTATTTACATTTAGCTTGAGGGAAGAAAAAAGAAAAAACTGGAATGCATGGATATAATTTAACTGTGTCTATTTAGATTTTTGTGTGTCAGGGATGCAGGACACGTACCTATCAGAATCTCTGGAGTGTATCAGGTGAATTCAGCATCTTACAGTCCGGTGTGGTACATCACCTACACAAGCTCAGTAAAAATATCTGGAACTGCCAAATTGTGCCTAATGTTACCAAAATATTGCAAAACTTTTGACTCACAAAAGAAATGAATAAAAAATAAAGAAAGAATTATTAATCTCTAAACAAAAACAATCCAGAGAAGAAATATATAAGAAAAAAAAATCTTAAATTATCATCATCATTATTAATTCTTTACTTTTCTCTCCCTTTTATTCTACAATTCAATTTTATTTAAACACTGACCATGTGCGCTATGTCTACCCCTGCCCCAAATACTCTCTCCTGCGCTCTGTGTTGCCTAATATTATATGTAGGTAGGTAGGTAACATCCTTACATTTCAGCACAGGCTTTAAATATACAAGAAACTTTGACTTTTGTTTTCGCACTGCTACTAAAGAAATCTCTCTTCAGCTCCTCTAAGTTTATTTTTCTTCAAGTGTCATATAATGGCCAAAATGAAAAACTTATTCTGTCTTAAACTTATTATTATTATTATTATCCTTATTATTATCATCACGTCTGAGAGAGTATCAGGCGAATCCAAGACCTTGATAAAAGCTGCCGAATTGTGACTCGTGTTACCAATATATTTCAAAACTCTTGTGTAAAAACCTAATATTAAAAATAAAACCAGCTCAGCATCTCACAGCCCAGTGTGGTTCATCACTTTCATGACCTTAGCAAAAGCATCTGGAGCTGCCAAATTGTGCCTAATGTTACTAAAATATTGCAAAACTTTTGACTCACAAAAAAAAAAAAATGAATCAAAAATAAAGAAAGAATTATTAATCTCAAAACAATCCAGAGAAAAAATATGTAAGAAAAAAAAAATCTTAAATTATCATCATCATTATTATTATCTCTTATTATTATTGTTTTTTCTAATGCAACTGCTGTCTGTTAAAGTTGTTCCACTGCAGCCATGAGCCATTTCTTTCTCCTCAGTTGGTTCATAATTATAGATTATAGATGACAGGTGATTTTTGCAGCTAGCAGACTCAAAATTAGAAAAGTTTCCCCTCAGAGAGAACGCTAGTCCACCTGAGAGATACAAGATGAGGAAAATATTTTGTTTTGTTTTCGGACGGGAAATGCAAATTTTTGTCGAGGATCTATGGAAAAAAAAAGGGTGGGTGTGGAGTAAAGTTGAAAGGTGATTTGTGGAAATGGGATAAAAAGGAAGGAAGGAGGAAATTATAAAAGAAAAAAAAAGAATGAAAAAGTTTAAGGGAAAGAATGTAAGAAGATGGTAAGAAAGGAAGGAATAAAAGAGAGAATAAGAGTTGAGGAAAAAGAGGAAAAGAGAAAGGAAAGAGAGGAAGAGAAAGGAAAGAGAGGAAAAAGAAAGAAGAGAAGGTGGGAAAAAAGGGGTGAAAAAGAAAAAGAGAGAGAGAGGATGAGTGAGAAGGAAGAAAGCAGTAGAGAAAGATAGAAAATGATGAAGGAAAGAGAAAAAAAAATAGGATAAAAGAAAGAAAAGAAAAAGAAAAAAGGGGAAAGAAAAAAGGGGAGAAAGAAAAAAAAAGAAAAGAAAGGAAGGAAAAGAAAAGAAAGGGAAGGAAAAGAAAAGAAAGAAAAGAAAAGAAAGAAAGGAAAAGAAGGAGGGAAAGAAAGAAAAGGAGGGAAAAAGAAAAGGAAAGAAAGGAAAATAGAGAGAAAAAAGGGGAGAAAGAGGGAAAAAAAGGAAGGAAAGAGGAAAAAATAGGGGGGGGAAGGAAAAGGAAACAAAGACAAAGAAAAGGAGAAAGGGGCAAAAGGAAAAGGGGGGAAGAGGGGGAAAGAGGAAAATGGAGAGAGAAAGAAGAGAAAAGGAGAGAAAGAGGAAAAACAAAGGGGAGAAAAGAAGGAAAAGAGAAGAGAAAGAGGAAGGAGAAAAGAGAAGAGAAAGAGGAAGGAGAAAAGAGGAGAAAAACGAAAAGGGAAAGAAGAGGAGGAAAAAAGAGGAAAAAGAGAAAGAGAATGGAAAGAGAAAGAAAAGAGAATGGAAAGAGAAAGAGGAAAAAAGAGGAAGAGAAAGAGAAAGAGAAAGAGGAAAAGGGAAAGAGGAAAGAGGAAAGAGAAAAGAAAGAGGAAGAGGAAAGAGGAAAGAAAGAGGAAAGAGAGAAGAAAGAAAGAAAGAGAAAGAGGAAAAAGAAAGAAAATGAAAGGGAGAAAGAAGAAAAATAAAAGGAAAGGAAGAAAAAAAGAAAGGAGGAAAGGAGGGAAATAAGAAAAAAGAAGAAAAGGAGAGAAAGAAGGAGAAAAAGGATAAAGAAAAAGAAGAGGAGAGGGAAAGAGAAAGAGGAGAAAAGAAAAGGGGGGAAAGAAAAGAAGGAGAGAGAGAAATAGGTAAAAAGAAAAGGGGGAAAAAGGGGAAAAAGGGGGAAAAGAGAAAAATGGAGAGAGAAAAAAGAAGAGAGAAAGAGGAAAAACAAAAGGAGAAAAAGAAGGAAAAGAGAAAGAGGAAAAAAGAAAGAAAGAGGAAAAAAAGAAAGAAAGAGAAAAAGGAGAAAAAGAGGAAGGAGAAAAGAGGAGAAAAAAAGGTGAGAAAGAGAAAAGGAGAGAAAGAAAAAGAAAATGAAAAAAAGAAGAAAAGGAATCAAACGCAAAGAAAAAACTTAATATTATCATTGTTAGTTTCAGTTTCTTTAACTTCATGTATGATTCATAAGATTATTTTAGCCCCCCCCCAAACAACCCTCTCCCCCATTTTCTATATTCCTTATCTTTTAGAATTATTACCTCCCCTTTATATAGTTGCTCTCTCCCCAAATCTTCAGATTTTTTGTTTTTTCTTTTGTTTTTTATAAATATTCTTTTTTTTTTTCCAGTTATTTCACTTTTCTTTCTCTCCATTTTCAAATAAGAAAAAAAAAAAAACACAACGGACTGGTCAACAGAAATTCGTTCACGGAGATTTGCTCCTGATCATCTGCTAATTCGTGCCAGAATGAACTTCCCCTTCCTTCCTCGGAATAAAAAAAATAAAAAAAGTGAATCATGTGTACGAGACAAAAAAAAATTAGTCAGAAAAAAAAAATCATTGTTAAAAAAAAAAAAAGAAAAGGTAAACCTTTTGGGAGGGCAAAACAAAAAAAAACAAAAATAAAAAAAATAAAAACTAAAATAAAATATGGCAGAAAGATTGCATGATGGGTATAGGAGGGGGTCTGCAGGGCAGAGTGGATTTAAGATCTTCGAAAATGAATTGGTAATTAGAAAGGCAATACCGCTACCCCCCCCCTATCACCATACTCAGGTTATAGCAATATGAAGTTTTGAGCCCAAGAAAGCTTTATTCCAAATGTTATTTCCCAATTTTGGAGGTAAGAAAACAAAAAGTTGGAGCCACCTGGTGAAAGGTTTGGTTTGGTTTGTTTTACGGCATATCAACCTCAGTGGGTCATTTAATGCCGACAAAGTTTTGAAATAAATTCATTCTTAATGGATACTCAATTGTTTTTATAAACACATTTTTTTTATTTACCCCATAGATGGGACCCTAACAGGTACTACCACTCCATGTCAGAGTGGACCTGGGAGCTGTGTTGATAAAGAGGTGCTCCACATTCCCCAGACCTCCAGAACTGGTTTGGTTTGTTTTTTGTTTTACGGCATATCAACCTCAGAGGGTCATTTAATGCCAATAAAGATTTGAAATAAAGTCATTCCTAATGGATACTCAATTTTTTTTTATGAATGCATTTTTCTATTTGACCCATAACAGGTACTACCATTCTGGGTCAGAGTGGACCAGGGAGCAATGGTGATGAAGGGGTGATCCACATTCCCCAAACCTCCAAAACTGGAACCTCATCAGATAGAGTTTAACATCATTCCCAGGACATGAAGACCCTCAGTCACCGCCTTCTAATATTCATATGATAAAAAGGGTTGGGGCTTGCCATGAGGGAAATAGGGCCTAAGTGGAGTGTTGCATGTCATGGGCTGCTCAGCCCCAGCCAATAGAGACCACCAGTGTGGGTAGGGAATGACCCGCAGGTGCAGATTCTACTAATCAAGTTGCAGGGGGGAGGGGGGTGACAGTTAACAAGAGAATTTCGAGAGTAGCTTGTAACCTGCAAAAATCTAATATCTTCTAATAAACTAAAAAAAAAAAAATCAGAAGTTTTTAAAAAAAATCTTAATTTCTTTTTCTTTTCTTTTTGGATTTTACGGCATGCCAATCCTTGTTGGGTTATTTTATGCCAAAGACCTCTTGGTGAGTATTGAAAATTCTTTTTTTGAACTCAATTTTTTTTAAAACACATTTTTGTTACCTTATTTTCTAATAGGTACTACTACTCCGGGGCAGGGTGGACCTGGGAGTAATGGTGATGAAAGGATACTCCACATTCCCCAGAGCTCCAAAATTGGAACTTCATGAGATGCAGTTTAACACCATACCCAGGACACTAAAATCCTCAGCCACCACCTTCTAATAAATATATGATAAAAAGGGTTGGGGGTTTGCCACATAGGCAATATGGTTGGGACAATCATATAGTGCTAGGGCTTGACATGACCAGCCGATTGATTGGAGTGGGCTTCTCCAACTGCCCGTCGAGTCTAAGTATGGGCCAAGGTGGAGTATTACATATCATGGACTGCTTAGCCATCAGGATTCCATCCTTGAGCATTACAGCTAACAGGGTGGATCTGGGAGTAATGGCAATGAAGGGGTACTCCACACTCCCCAGAGCTCCAGAATTGGAACTTCACTATTAGATGCAGTTTAACATCATACCGAGGACAATTAAAATTTTCTAAATTCACAATTTAATCATTGCTTTTAAGTGATCACTGTGATCAAAGCTATTTCAATGATTTTATTAAATTTAAAACTAGCAAAAGGTTTAGGGTTAGGGAAAACCTATATAACAAGAGCAATGAATCAACATACGATGAATTTAACTGCGATGAATTTACCTAGAATCCAACCATCCAATAAAAACTACATTGGCTGCCAACATGAGTAGGGAATGATTCGCAACTGCAGGGGGGGGGTAGTTAACAACAGGGTTTGGAGAGTAACCTGTAACTTGTGACAATCTATTATCTTCCAATAAACTAAAAAAAAAAAAGAAAGTTGGACCATGTAACCATTAAGCACCCCAGGTGAGAGCTGTTTTGAAAGGAACACTTTTTGCTTTTCAATGTGTAGGGTCTCCTGACCTTGCATACTCGTCCTTCGGGGCTGGGGTCCAGTGTGCTTCGGCCACTGGATCAGGGTAAAGTACAAATAATAGTGTCGATCCCAGGGAGCTTTCCCCCTTGACTTAATGGGGCAGGGCAGGGCTGGGTTTATTGCCCAGCGCCTGAGGCACCCCCCTCCTTGAGGGGAATGCCAACGGGATTGACACAATTTTTGTTCTTTCCCACCCATGAGGTTCGGCTTGTGGGTGGGCCCACGTTAAAATGAGGCCTTGTGCCCAGTCCATACAAGTGGGTATGAGACAAATATACCTTTTGATTTTCAGCATAAACTCCCAGTTGTTTGTTTACAAACAACAGGCGTTTTTTTTTGCATTAGAAATTTTAAAAACTTTAAACGAAAGACGTTTTTATATGAAAGACACTTTTTTATATTAAAATAGTTTTTATTTAATCAGAAGAGAAATGCAGATATATTTGTTTAAATGAAAATAGTTTTTATGTTTATTTAAATGAAAGGATGTTGAGACCAAGTAACCAATAAATAACTTTTTTTTTTTTTTTTTTATTAAAATCGAAAACTATTTTAGTAGCCTTTCGGTTGTAAATATACATGAACAAACTTTTTTTTAAATCTTACAGTGAAATTCTGTGCTTAATGGTTACATGGTCCTAAAAGTTTTTTCAACAAATTTAAATTTTCTAAATTTGCAATTTAATCATTGCTTTTAAGCAGTCACTAGGATCAAGGCTATTTCAATGATTTTATCAAATTCAAAATGAGGAAAAAGGTTAGGGAAACTGTATTATAAGAGCAATTAATCTGAGACAATGAATCTACATACAATAAATAATATACCTAGAATCCATCTATCCAATAAAAGCCAAGTACGTCGGCTGTGAGCGGTGTGTGAGGAACGATTCGCAAAGTGCACACACTGCCAAACAAGTTGCAACAAATACAAATAATTCTTTGCACAACCAAACAGCAATGGCAGCCGGCGTTCTTGTTACACATAATTCTTTGCTGCTGACTTTTTGGTTCCGCCTTAATACAGTTCTGGATTTGTTACAGACAGAGAAATATTGAGGCCCAAGCAAACAAGGTCAACTATAACACATTATTTAATGACAATTCGCCAGACAGCGCCTTTCCCTTCCCTTTCACGAAAAAAAAAAAAAAAAAGAAATAATAATCACAAGCGAATTTCATTTGTTTTAATCTCGTGCTTTTCAGAAATCAAAGCAATAAAAAGGTTTGATATATGTATTTACCCAACCCCTCTGCTATGAGCAGGATGTGACACAAGGTCAATTTCTTAAGCAGAGTTTAACAGGTTTTAATTCAGAGTTTTCCTTCTAGAATGGTTACCTAACCATGGTTAAAGAGCCCAGTCTTCCCTGCTATTTACCCATAGCTAGAGGGAGAATTAGATTCATACCTTTCCCAGAGGTATTAGCGCCATGTGAAATGCAAACAGCTTCATCTAGGAATTGAAATCGGGTCGACGGGTCCATTTCCTACGACTCTAACCATTAGACTACACGCCTACATAAAAGATTTGATATATGTATTTACCAAACTTCTCTGCCATGAGCAGGATGTGACACAAGGTCAATTTTTAAGTGGACATAAGCTGCTTTGAATTCAGTGTTCCTTTTCCTAGATCGGTTGCCTTACCAAGACTAAAGGGCTGTGCCAAATCTGCCCTACTATTTAAACAAAGTTGATAGAAGAGTTGGATTCGTGCCTTTCCCAAGAACATAAGAGAAATGTAATCAGTCTCATGCAGGATTTGGTTGTATATTCTATTTCCTTCTCCTAGTTTGGTTGCCTAACCAAGGCTAAAGAACCCACTCTGCTTAACTATTTAATCATACCTAGTTGGAAGAAGGGGTAAAGAAATGGATTTATACCTTTCCCAAGAGTATTAACAAAAAAATTGAAATTTGTCCAGCCTTGCCCAGGATTTGAACCATGATTCCATTTCTTACAATCATAACTGTTGCCCATCACCATCACCATGTTGGTTGGTTGGTTGGTTTTCATGGCATGTCAAACCATCTGGTTATTCTATGCCAAAAACGTTTTTATTATTATTGATCGGTACTTAATTTATCTTACCTTGTTGGGTTATTTTATGCTGAAGACATTTTCTTCTATTTATGCTTGATGAATGATTCAAAATTGAACCTGGGAGCAATGGTGATGAAGGGGTACTCCACTTGGAACTTCATCAGATAAAGTTTAATGTCATACCCAACACATTAAGACCCTCAGTCACTGCCTTCTAGCACACATGATAAAAAGGTAGGGGTTTGCCATAAGGGCAATAGGGTTCAGGCAATCATATAGGTGCTAGGACTTGATTTACCCATAGCTGGAGGGAGAACAGTTGGATGCATACCTTTCCCAAGGGTATAAGCACTATGTGAAATGCTACCAGCCATGTTCAGGATGAGAACTGGCTTCACCATGTTTGATATAAACAATTCAGTACTAAGTTAAACTTGATGGTTTGTTTGGTTTCTTTGTTTGATGGCATATCAACCTTCAGGGGTTATTTAATGCCAAAGCCATTCTTATAGATGGGAGTCCTCATAGTGTAACGTAGTGGGTCTTTTTGTTCTTATAAATGGCTCATTTCTTTGTGTGTGAAAATTACCCTTAAATTAAAATCCATGGTAACCTGTGCTGATTTAAAACAAACTCGAACGCAACTTGTCAACAATATTTATTATGGCCAAGATCATCTGTAGTAGTCGTCAACGCAAAGAGAGATAGAAAGATTGTTTATAAAAACAGAATCAGCATAATTAGATTTAGTAAACTTATGACTCTCCCGCCTGTCAGTTAAGTGTCAAACTTGGGAGAGGAAAGAAAGAAAGAAAGACTGCTTTTCAGATAGGCTAACAGGTCTACATATGCTTGCTTCTCCAGACCCTTCTGGCCTTTACTCCTCTTCTTCGTCTATTCAACCCTTCTTTTATAATTATTGTTAATCAGATGATTATTTTCTTATGTCATTATTTTAATTCCATTGTATACTGTATAATATAAGTACATTGGAATTTTAACCAAACAATTTGACATTCCTCTGGTCAGATTTTTCCTTTCAAGAATGTTTATAATTCCCTAAAAATATTTCGGCATTCTCTCTGATTTGGAATTCAAACAAAATGTATTCTAGCTAGATTCTTCCTTTCAAAATATTTTTCCAAAATATTCTTTTTCACCCATAATTTACTTTTACTAAAACTGATTCTTTTGCAACCCTTATTATGTAACAATAGTGTTGGACTGCAACATCGTAGAAAGTAAGTTTGAACTTCAGTTGCGTTATTACATTCCTTTTCAGACTAATACTCTTGGGAAAAGTATGAATCCCCTCATTCCCATAGCTATCAGTTAAATAGTACCAGTAACAGGTAATACCACTCCAGATCAGAGGGGAGTACTCCACATTCTCCAAAAGTTGAGAGCCCTGTTAACTGGAGCAGTAGAATACACCGACTGCACCTCTGCAGAGAGGTAAAATCCCCTTCAATGGGGGCCACCTGTCAGCTGTAATGCTTAAGGATGGAATCCTGTTGTCTGAGCTGTCTCTGACATACAACACTCCACTTTGGCCCTGACTTAGACTAGACGGTTGTCAGAGAAAACCTCTCTGACAATCAGCTGTTTACAGCAAACCCTAGTACCTATATGATTGTACCGACCCTGTTGCCCTTATGGCAAACCCCCAACCCTTTTATTATACATGTGCTAAAAGGCAGTGGCTGGATATGATGTTAAACTGCATCTAGTAGTGAAGCTCTGGGAAGTGTGGAGTATCCCTTCATCACCATTACTCCCAGGTCCACTCTGTCCCAGTCTGGTATTGGTTAAAAAGATAAAAAAATGAGATTTCAAAAATTGTTTTACAAAAAATTAAATTTGAAAGAAAATTGAATACCCAACAAGAATGAATAAAACAAAATGTCTTCAGCATAAAATAACCCAACAAGTGTTGGCATGCCATAAAATCCAACCATCCATCCAGAACTTGAGCCACACACCCCTTTTTGAGTGGGTCTTATCTCTCAGTAACGGATACAGTTGGTGTATTCAAAACCTTGCCAACAGGGTGGTGGGTAGTTAGTTGGTTGAATTTTACAACACGTCAACCCTTGTTGGGTTATCTTATGCTAAATAAATTTTAATTCATTCTTGTGGGGTATTCAATTTTTTTTTTTCAAACTCAATTTTTTAAACACATTTTTAAATACTCATTTTTTTATCCATTTAACCTATAGATGGGACCCTAACAGGTACTACTACTCCAGGGCAAGGTGGATCTGAGAGTAATGGTGATAAAGGCATACTCCACACTCCCCAGAGCTCCAGAATTTAAATTTCTTGAGATGTAGTTCAGCACCATACCCAGGACATTAAAATCTTTAGACACCACCTTCTAATAAATATATGATAAAAAGGGTTGGGGGTTTGCCACATAGGCAATATGGACAGCACAATCATATAAGTGCTAGGGCTTGACATGACCAGCCGATTAATTGGAGTGGGCCTCTCTGACTGCCCGTCTAGCCTAAGGGCCAAAGTGGAGTGTTAGATATCATGGTCTGCTAAGCCATAAGGATTCCATCCTTGAGCATTACAGCCAACAGGGTGGACTTGGGAGTAATGGCAATAAAGGGGTACTTCACATTTCCCTGAGTTTCAGAATTGGAACTTCATTACTAGATGCAGTTTAACGTCATACCCAGAACACCCAACAGGGTGGAACACACAGATAGATAATCATAGATCACAGAGTATCTTATATACAAATGTGTATGGGGGAGTGGTGTCCTAGCGTTCAAGCAATAACCAGATTGATTTTTCTTATTGATTTTAGATGCATGCTGTGAAAACAAACAACACCAATTTGAGCTTTTACTTGTCGAGGGGGGGGAGACAAAGAGTGGCAGATCCCCAAACATGGAGGAGGGGTAGTGCATAGGGGGAGGGAAGGATGAGAGAGAGAACACCAAGAGACAGAGCAAACAACAACAATTCAAAGTGGGGTGTGAGGTAGAGGAGGTGGGTGCCGTCCGGCAATCAGAGTAATTCTCTTGTGTAAGCACTCCATTTACATTTCCCTTCTATCATCTAAGACAGTTTTATCAGTCCTCGGCTTCGGCTCCATCCGTCGTTCGTCGTCGTCATCACGCTCACCTCCCAACCCTCTTTTGACAGTGGCTCCAAAATCACAGCCATCCCCTGTCTTCATTCCTTCCTCCTTCATATTCATTTGGATTCAACTCTCTCTCTCTCTCTCTCTCTGTTCCAAGCTTACACTCACACAGAACCCCCTCCCCCTCTCTCTACCTACAAGAAAAGGTCATTCGGGTCACAGCTAATCCTGGGGGTCAACACTCTTACAATATTTCCATAGGAATCTACGTTTGATTGGTTTCTGAATCAATCACTCAAAAGAGGAAGGGGGAGGATATTGTTATCTAACCACAAGCGGTGAGGGGTGGGGCCTGAAAAGGAGGGGGGTGCTTCAGATCAGGAAAGGGTCAAGAAGGGGCCATGATTTATAAATTGGGGACATCAGACCCAACTACTCAGGTATCCAAGGAACACTCATTCCCTCCTATATCTAAACACACATACACACACACACACATATATATAAGTGGTAAGGTTATCTGGTAATGCCCAGAATTAAATACTTTCCTTATCAACCTGTTAAGCATAATTACATCACAAATAGAAACTTTGATCAACCTTTTTTTTTTTTCCTAAATTCACGTTTTCATAGAAAAAAAAATGTTGTACTTGAAAATACAAGGGTAATCTCATAGGTAAGGTCTCCAAAATATTTAGAAATCACAGAAATGTTATTTGTTTATTGACAATGATTTTTACCTTATTTTAACTCTTAACATCCTGTTGAGAAATTTCCAAGTCCAGAGTCAAATTCCTAAAAGGATTTATCAAAAGATGGCTAAAAATGGCCTTTTCATTTAAAGTTACCTGTTATTTTTCTTAAATCAAAAACTTCTAAATATGTTTAATATTACATTTAAACAAAGGCTATCATTTGGGGTAGATTAGGAAAATGAATGTGACTTCTGACTGGGTGGAATGAGTTAAAGTTTAAACATTTATTTATTTTTCTACATAATCGCCATTTCGATCAATGTATTTCTGTAGGTGCTGAGGCAGGTTTTGTATACCCATGTCAATAGTGGTACTATTTAGCCCATACCTTTCCCAAGGGTATTAGCCCTAAAATGAACATAATAGCACGACTGAAGTTCAAAATCGCTTTCTACGATGTTGCAATTCAACACATTAGTTATTATACTAGTCTACAAGGATGGCTTTGACATTAAATAACCCATGAAGGTTGATATGCCATTAAACAAAGAAACCAAACCAAACCTATATTCAGGGCACATGTTCTGTATTGACCTCTCTTCCGGTTCACCACCGTGTGAAAGTAGTTAGGAAAGTCAGTTTTTGGCAGGGTGACTGGAAGAGATGGAAAACTTATAAAAATGAAATAAGATCTCAAAAAAAGAAAGTCTTGTGTTGTTAACTAAAAACAAAGTAATAACACAAGACATGAAAGAATCCTAGATCCAGAAGAAATCAACTTAGAACCAGTCAAGATCCAAGACAGAAGATGACAGAGAATCAACAGATATGAGCAACTTCAAGACAATAGAAGATGAGTATACAACCAGTGGTATACTTAGCACAATCAACAATATACAAAGATATAAGGTACAGTTATACAATAAACCTACAACCTATATTCAGGCACATGTTCTTTTACTTTTGTTCTTATTGAAATACATAAACCTAATGTTCTTTTTACCTAGAATATTTACCTTAATACTAAAGTATAATTTTTTTTTCCTCGACTCATATTGCATTTTTACAAAAAAATCTTATCTAGTCTTTTTAATTATAGGTTCCCATATTGTATTCATCTCTATACTTGGTCTATTTAAGAGTTTATTATCGCCAATCATATCAGCTGATTCTTGAGGCATCATCTCTTCCAATGTTCTTCCCTATCTATTATCTTAACTTCATCCCATAAGGGCAAATCAGCAACTTCGAGACAATAGAAGATGAGTATACAACCAGTGGTATACTCACCACAATCAACAACATACAAAGATATAAGGTATGGCTATACAATAAACCCACAACCTATATTCAGGGCACATGTTCTGTTATTTAATGACAGACTTTTGTTCTTATTGAAATTCTTATTTTTTTAGACTGATGTAATATAAAGAATGTGATGTGAATATGAAAATATGATGTAATAAAATATTTACTAAGTTTGGGGACTCAACTTTGTTTTCCAATGTGACTATATATACTATATAATATGGTATGTACAGTAACATTGTGAAGATAAAATTTAAATGATTTTTATAACTTAAAAACGTGACAGGATGGCTAAATTCTGACTTCAGTTTTGAATTCAAGGGTCAAAATTTAGTTAAGAAAAGAATTTTCTTTAGTAGCAGATCTTCTCAAAATACACACAGATACATAAATACAATCACATATATTCACCTAACGTACACACACATAACAAACGACTGTTTTAAAAAGATTAGCAAATTTATATACACTCACTTTTAGAAATGTTACATATGCGTACGAGTCTCAGAACAATATATACACACACTTACTGCTAGTAGAAAAAACACAGATACACACACATGCCTATAGTTGTGTAGATAGAGATGCCTGTTGTATAATGGTTATTACTGTAGAAAATGGATATGGTGTCAAGGTTCAAATCCTATGCGAGGCTGTTTGCATTTCACATACTGCTAAGTTGGCCTTTGTCAATATCATCAAGACAGCAAGCGAGCTATTCCCTTTTCACTAGCGCTAGACCATAGCGATGTTTTTGCAGGGTGGAGTGCCACACCTACAGTCAGATCCCCACTTTACCTCACAAATCAGATTACCTAATCTGTCCTACTCATATACTGAGTTGACATTGACTGGTAACCCAGAACCTTGCGATTCCTAGGTGGGTACCATTACTCCCAAGTCTTCTGACCCAGAATGGTAGTACCTGTTAGAGTACCATCCATGCATCAAATAGATTTGTTTAAAAATCATTTGTATTAGATAGGACTGTTTGTCAAAAATTCTTAAGAAACAGCTACACAGAAATGTAAATATGAATGTACATTGAACGTGATTCCTTAGCCTCTAGGCCGTTAAAATCAATCAATTTTTTTTCTGTTTTTTTCCCCAAACAATTTTATGGTAGTACCTGTTGGAGTACCATCTATCTATCAAATAGATCTGTTTAAAAAATTATTTCTATTCAATAGGACGGTGTACAAAAATAAAACTTAAGAAACATACAATGAACGTGATTCTTTAACCTCTCGGCATAAAATAACCCAAACAGGCTGACATGTCATTAAAATCAATCAATCTTTTTTTTTTCTTTGTTTCTTTTCCCCAAAAAAACTTTATTAGAACATTTATTCTTGTATGTGAAAGCAATTAACTTTTAGGTGACAACTAAAGTTGGTATTCACAAAACATTTATATAATATTTTTTTTTTTAGGTGGGTCAGCCTGTATGTTTTTGTTTTAGAGACAGGGCGGGGGGGGGAGTATGATTGGATGTGTATTTCAAATGATCAAAGTAAAAAAAAAAAAAAATATTAAAAAATGTATAATTAAAGAAATAAAAGAAATAAAGAAATAAAAAATAAAGAAATAAAAAAACAAGCACTGAGTGTTTTGGTCTAATTAACAAAATTTCATGCTCTTTGATTCTGGAACGAATGTTTCTAATTCTTGATAGATTGGCCAAATTTAAACCTCAACGCGATTAAATAAAGAAATAGAGCACAAAACAGATTTAGAGGTAGAAAAGCAATATTAGAAAACATTGTTTTCACTAATTCATAAATAGTGATATTGTTTTTATAAAAATAAAATTGTTTTCACTAATTCATTTTATTTGTTATCTATCTATCTATACATATATAAAGGGCAGTTGTGTGATTCTGTATGTCCGGAGGAAACTTTGAAAATAAAACAATTGACGATAAAGTAAATATATATATACGCATTAAATATCACTAGGTCTTGGTTTTTGAGCGAAAATAATGAAGATTTGATTTATATTTGGGAAGATATTTAAAAATTCAAATTTGAAAAGTAACGGAAGGGAAAGTCATTTGCATGTTATTTTGATCTTATTTTTTTTTTTGTATGTTTTTTTTCGCTTTGAAATATAATATTGATTGATTGAATTAATTGCATCATTTATATCTTCTTTTTTTTTTTTAAATTGTAAATCATTGAATAGAAATTTCTTACTATATTGTTATATATTTCCGTGGGGATTTTTATGAGGCAACCAGCAAGGATCTCACTCACAATAAGTAATAATGGATCTGTGAGACTAACTTTTTTGCTACCCACCCTCTACCCAGGTGACGCCGGGTAGCCACTTCTAGTACATATATAAAGGACAGTGTGTATATGTATGTCCGGAGGAAACTTTGAAAATAAAACAATTAATGACAATTAAACTGTTGAGTTAAAGAAACCAGTCAATTGCCATTAGAGTTAGTATGAAATGGTGGGGGAAGAAAAAACAAAAACACAAAAAAAAAAAACAGGAGTATCTACAGCAGGGTTTGGCATTCTCTCATGAATATAAGAAATATGCAGAGATAGTTATTAAAGAAGAACCTATGTACACAGAGGAAATGTATTTCCGGAAGTAAACCATTTTCTTTCTTTCTACTTCATCACAGAACTAAGATGGATGCAGAGAGAGACAACAGCACAATACAAAGAAGATGTCCACAATTGAGAACATAACATGACCAGCAGATAAAAGAAGATAGCAGACATTAGAAAACAGAACAGAAACATCTTCGACATTAATGATAAGAAATATGCTGAGATAGCTATTAAAGAAGAGCCTTTGTTCACAGCAAAGTCAAAGAAAAATGTTCTGAAAATAAATAGTAGAGATTATTGATGATTATAGATTGTTAGGTAAACCTAACAAAAATAGAGTTGCTCCCCTTTGATCAGTAAGGAAGTGACGGGAAGAAGAAGAATGCAGAGATAAATATTAAAGAAGAAACACAGCAGAGTCTGAGGAAATGTGTTTCTGGAAGTAAAGTTTTTTTTCTTTCTACTTATACTCCAATGTCCGCTATGAAATTAGACCAGGCCAGATGACAATTTAATTCCATCATGAAATACCATCCTAAATGAGAACATAAGCTTTACTCTAAAAACAATAACAGCAATTTTTGTTAGAAATATCATTACATCAACTTGTTTAATTGACTGTCCATCAAAATCGACCGTGCATAACATAAACATTAGTAGTATATTTAGTATAAAAGAATTTGACTATCACAAAATGGGTGAATATAAAAGAACATTAAAATTATATCCACACACATTATATAAGTTGTTGGGGTGGCCTAAGGTCGGTATCAGCCAGACAGCAAGGGAGTCTATCCCATTTTCCCTAGTGCTAGACTAGGGAGATTTTTTTGTGATTGAGTTGGAGCACTACTCCTACCATCAGATCCCCGTGCTACTCATGCACCGAGTTGGAAAGGGATGGTATTGAACCCGGAACCTTGTGGTTCCTAGGCAGACACTCTACTAACTAAGCTATACCAGCGGGGGGGTATATATATATATATATATATACACACCAACCCCTCTGCAAAAGCTGGATGCGACACAAAGTCAATTTCTTAAGCGGAGTTAAACAGGTTTGAATTCAGTGTCGTCCTTCTCCTAGACTGGTTGAAAATAAAACAATTAACGACAAAGTAAATATATATACACATTAAATATCACCAGGGCTTGGTTTTTAAGCAAAAATAATACAGATTTGATTTATATTCATGAAGATAATTAAAAAATAAAATTGAAATGATAACAGCATGGATTTTTTTTAATTTAATATTTTAGATAGTAGACATTAACATTTCTTTTCAGAGTAGCTGGATCAATGCAAGGTCTATTTTTTTTTTTTTTACATAGGGATTTAAATGGGGCACCCCGCGAGGATTCAACTCACAATTCAATAATAATGGATCTGCGGAACTAACTTTAAAAAATCCCCTCTACCCAGGCAACGCCAAGTAGCCGCTGCTAGTATACATATATACAAGAGTCATTCAATAAATTAGGTGAATTTTGTCTGAGTTGGTAATAGAAAGGGTAATTATGAACTTTTGTTTAGTGAATTAGGGTGTCCCAGAAAAAACAGAACCCACAAATTTTGTAATAAAACTGTTAATAGGGGGGTTTAAGGTTAGAGTTGAAGTTAGGGTTAGGGTTATGGTTGGAGTTAGAGTTAGGGTTCTGTTTTTTCTGGGTCACCCTGTACTGGGTGACGCAGAAAAAAACAGAACCCAAATTATTTATTTTCCCATTAAACTAACCCTAAACCCCCCCTAGTTAAAATTAACAGTTTTATTACAAAACTTGTGGGTTCTGTTTTTTCTGGGACACTAATTTACTAAACAAAAGTTCATAATTACCAAAGAAAGTACAGTTTACAGTTGCACTTTTTTTTTTTAAGGAATTCATGTCCCAGAAGATTGTCAGCGTAACCTTCTTTACGACTGCTGCACCTGGAACTTTTTCTTTAACAGAAAGTCAGTGTGTTTCCACTCCATGGACTGTCTTTTCAACTAAGGTTCGTAGTGGCAAAACATCTGTAAACTTTTTTCTTTTCTTTTTTTTTTTTTTTTGACTAAAACATATGCTTCTACACTAAGTGTGAAGTTTGCACAGTTAATCAATTTTTGAACACAAAATGCATTAAACCGATTGAAATTCATGGCCAATTAACGGATGTGTATGGCGAATCTTGCATGGATGTCAAAAATGTCCACAAGTGGTGTAGGGAGTTTGCAACAACAATCAGGTTCAATGCTTCCTCAATGATATGGCTGCAAGCTGGTATGACATGGGTATACAAAAACTGCCACAGTGCCTATTAAAATGCATTGACCAAAATGGCAATCATGTATAAAAATAGATATATGTTCAAATTTACAATAAACGTTTCTGTGATTTCTAAATATTTTGGAGACCTTATATTTTAGATTACTCAGTTGTGCATATATTCCATTTAAATTTTTAAGCCTCTTAAGCCAGTAGAACAATTCACATACCTAGGTAGTAATATCTCATCCACAGAAAGCGATATTAATGCATGAATAGGGAAGGCATGGTCGGCTATAAACAGATTATTAGTCATATGGAAATCCGATCTCACTGACAAGCTAAAATGACAATTCTTCCAACCTGTGGTTGTATCAGTACTGCTGTATGGCTGCACCACTTGGACCCTAATGAAGCACCTCGAGAATAAGCTAGATGGGAGCTGCACAAAAATGCTGCATGCAGTCTTGAAAAAGTTGTGGAAACAGCACCCCACAAAGAAGCAGCTGTATGACCACCTGTCCCCACTTCTCATAAACCATCCGAGCAAGACGGACTAGACATGCAGAACATTGTTGGAGAAGCAAAGGACGAGCTCATAAGTGGCATTCTCCAGTGGAAGCCAACACATGGACATGCTAACGGGGGCCGCCCACCAAGGACCTACATTGACCAACTATGCGAGGATGCTGGTTGTTACACAGAGGACCTACCGCTGGCAATGAATGATAGGGAAGGTTGGCAAGAGATTGTCATGGATATCTGTGCTACTTCCGCAAAATGATGATGATGATGATGACGAAAAAATCTAAAGTTTCAGTCTCAATACTTTTTGATCACACCTCATAAGATGAAAGATAAATCAAAAATTAATGATATAAATTAAAAGTTGAAAGTGAAATCTACCTTGAAAATAGACCACTGGCTTTAAATGCAATAAATCTAATTTTCAATAGAAATTAGAAGAAATCTAAAAAAGAAAGAAAGAAAGGGGAGGGAAAGAGAGAGAGAGAAGAGAGAGAGAAAATTATTTTCAAATTTTAATTACTGATACAAACAAGTCATTAATCAATTTTAATTTTGTCCTCAGGGTCACCAAATTTTCCAACTACAAAAACCCCCCTCTCCCAACCCAAATACTACTGTTCATTGTTTTTTTTGCTTTTAATGGCATATCAACCTTCATAGGTTATTTAATTCTTATAGATGCCAACTACAACTACATCCTGGGAAGGTGATAGGTTAGATGAAGATTACATTTTGGGGTAGTTAATGAAAGTAGACCAGTTCACATACTTAGATAGTAATATCTCCTCTACAGAAAGCAATGTCGATGTCAATATATATATATATATATATATATATATATATGTTTATAGTAGCTCATACATATAATGTTTGAGCTACTATAAACAGATTATTGATTATATGGAAATCTGATAAAATAAAGTGAGAGATCTTCCAAGCTGTAGCCATGTCAGTGCTACTGTATGGCTGCACCACTTAGACTTTTACGAAACACTTTAGAGAAAAAGTTACATGGGAACTACACAAGGATGCTCTGTGCTGTCTTGAACAAATCTTGGAAGCAGCACCCCACAAAAAAGCAGCTGCACAGCCACTTACCTCCTATCACACATACCATCCAAGTAAGACGAACAGAACATGCTGGAGATTTTTTTCTTCTGAATAATTTTTCTTTTGTTTTTTTAACTTATTTATTTTCATTTACACACACACACACAGAAGTTGAATATATGTGTGTGTGTGTGTGTGTGTATGGACTACTTAACGTGTTTTCTCCTCCTGGTTCTTACCTTTGATGAAGAGACCCTCCCATATGAGAAAGGCCTGAAAAATGTACTGGATCAGGGTGGAGGGGGTCAGTCGTCCCACCGGGGTCATTTCCAGAAATGTCCATGGGTTTAATATTCTGTCGCTAGAGTCAATTGTAGATTTTGCACACGTAAAGACATTTACTCAATACAAACCTGCAGTTCCTTCACTTTTGCCTGCTCAAAAAAATGTTTCATCAAGAAAATTGCCCCAAAACACAGCACTTCATTTATACATAACAATTTATGGCAAGAAAACATTGTTTTTTTTTAAACCCTTCATTCCCAATGATACATTGGTGTCCCATTCAGTTTTCATCTTTATTTTAACCCTTGAAATGTCATACTCAGTGTCTTATTTTGCATATCCAAAACTTTTAAAAAAACAACAAACTTGGTAGTGAATCTATGGCAATGATAAAATAGTAAAAAGTAATGTCAACATCACCAACGGTGAGGGAATTTATCACCTTTTCACTAGCGCTAGACCAAGGAGATTATCTTAGCGTCTGAGGTGGAGTGCCACACCTACCATCAGCTCCTCACTTTACCGCACAGATCCCTGTGCTTCTCATACGCTGAGTTGGCGAGGGCTGGTATCGAACCAGGAACCTTTTGATTCCTAGCTGAACACTATACCGACTGAGCAAAGCCAGCCCTTGGGTAATATACTATTTCTCAGAATTTTTTAGATGAGGTTTGATAATTAGTATTATTTGGACTATTGTCCTCATCTTTATTGTTATCTGTACAGTGAAATGAGAACAGGATACCCCGTAGATTGAATAAAGGGTTGTGTTCAAAGTGCCATGATGGCTCCTGATTATGACAAGAAGGTTCCAGAGTTTGAAAAGAAGGCTTCCGAGTCTGACAAGAAATACCTGAAGAAGGCCGGAGGGCACACCGGCCGAAACGTTGTACAGATAACAATAAAGATGAGGACAATAGTCCAAATAATACTAATGTTGGGTAACATCACCAGAGAGTCACTATTTAGACAGATTACTCCTAAATTAAATCATTTGGTTGGTTGGTTGGTTAGATTTTATGGCATGTCAAACCTTGTTGGGTTATTTTATGCCGAAGACATTTTGTTTTATTCATTCTTGATGGGTATTCAAATTTTTTAAAAACTCAATTATTTTTTTTTTCAAAACATTTTTGAAAACTCATAGATGAGACCCTAACAGGTACTACCACTCCAGGTCAGGATGGACCTGGGAGTAATGGTGATGAAGAGGTACTCAGAGCTCCAGAATTGGAATATCACTACTAGCTACAGGACATTAAAACCCTCAGCCACTGCCTTCTAACACACACATGATAAAATGGGTTGGTGGATTGCTATAAGGGCAATAGGGTTGTGAGAATCATAGGTGCTACGACTTGATGTGACCAGCTGATTGAGCAGAGGAGCCTCTTCAACCACCTGTCTAGCCTAAGTAAGGGTCAAAGTGAAGTGTTGCATGTTATGGACTGCTCAGCCAGATTTCATCCTTAAGCATCATGGGTCACCACCCATGGTTAACCGGGGGCCCTATTGGGGGGGGAATTTAACCCCTCTGCAGTGGTGCAGTCAGTGTATTCTTCTGCTCCAGCCGACAGGGCCATTAAGTCAGTGTGTGTGTGTGTATATATATATATGTGTGACAACACAATTTGTTCAAATTTCAAATTACACGTCTTAAATATTGAGAAGCTTTACATACACTGTGTTCCAATCACATTCTTTCAAACAGGAACAAGGTTGATAATTATGATATTTTGGACTGTTGTCCTCATCTTCATTGTGTATAAACACAACGTTCATGCCAAAATAAATGCCACTAGATTTATTGACAAAATCATGATTAGATATAGAAAAATTGGACCAAGACACCATTAAGCAACCTAGATTCAAAAGGACATGTTTTGCTTTTCACAGTCAAAATATGGTTGTTTGTTAACAGACGATTTTTAGATGCATTGTTTTTTTAATTATAAAACTAAAAACGAAAGACATGTTTTTATATTAAAGACTTTTTTTTTACTAATTTCATGTTGTTAATTCAATAGCAATTCTTTTTAATGATAAAACTTTTAACTTTAGACACATTTAACACAGAAATGATTAAGGTTATAATAATAACTGCTAACCCTAGCAAAATCTTTTTTTAAATAAATACTTTTTAATATTAACTATCCATAGAGGCACATGGAAAATAAATAAACATGTCTTTCGTTTTAAGTTTGTTTTTTTTTTAAATAACAATATTAGTGCAAAATTAATTTTTTCACATGATAACGACAACAACTAGCATTACAAGCATTTAGCTGAAAAACGCTGACATTTTCAAATGTGCGACCTTAATCAGTTCAATTTGCAATTTCTTAAGTATTTCTTAACCAATCTTAAAAAGATTTATATGGATGGAAAGAGAATAGAGTAATCTTTCTAAATATGTAACTTTTATCGGTTTTCATCAATTGAATTATTTTTTACAGCGAGTTAAAACCGTATTTTCGGTCGAACAGCTGAAAACAAAAATATGACCGTTTTTTTTTTAAGGATAAATTTTACACGCTGTTTTGTTTTTTTTTTTAAATCAAAGTAGTTAATCTTTATCAATATTCTTTAAATTTTGCACTCAAATAGAAGACACCTGGAAGTACAAACGGGGTATTTTTTTTGTTTCTAGGACCCGTGGAAATAAAAATATGAGAGGGCAAAGTTAAAGGTTATTTGCTTAAAAAATATGAAAGACGCAAAAAAGACGCACATGGTCTGTAATTTTAGAGGCTTTCAAAATTATTTTCCTATAAAATTTGTGAAATTTAAAGATTGCCAAGTGCTTCGGGATTTGATCCAAAAGTTTTGATTTTGAAGAAAAACCTCGAATTTACGTTACTTTCGGTTGTAAAAACAGCCTGTCAACTGACGTCATAAATAGGACCTTATTGATTTAAAATCACAATTTCTCGTATATTTATTGTTCAATCTTAAAAATATTCATATGGTTGAAAAGAAAAGAAAATAATCTCTCTAAATATGTAATTTGTATGTGTTTTTATTAATTGAATATTTTTTTACAGCGAGTTAAAAACGTATTTTGCTTAAAAAAACGAAAATGCATGATAGGAATTTTTTTCCGAGAATACATTTTACACTCTACATTTCTTTGGAAAATCTAAGTGGCTAATCTTTATCAATATTCTTGAAATTTTGCATTCAATTAGAAGACACCTGGAAGTACAAAAAGGAGCTTTTTTTTTTTGTTTCTAGGACCCATGGAAGTAAAATTACAATATGCAAACTCCAAGACTATTTGTTCAAAATGAGCATGATAAACAAAAAAGACGCACTCTGTCCATGATATTACAAAGTTTCAGAATTATTTTGATATAAAAAATGTAAAATTTGAAGAATGTTAAGTTCTTCGGCTTTTTATTCAAAAATTTCTATTTTGAAAAAAAATCTCAAATTTATTTGTCCGACAGGCGTACGACTCCTCAGTTAAGCAGGCGTGTTTCATCAGCTAAGAATTGTTTATGCACACAAAGTTTAAATTTGCTTATTTCTCGTCCAATTTTTAAAATATTTAATATATCAAATTTTATAATATATTTTAAAATAAAATAACAATCTTTCTAAATATTTAACTTTTATGTGTTTTTAATAATTGAATTATTTTTTACGTCCGTTTCAATTTTGGAAAAAAAAAACTTGAAATTACGAAAAATGTAAACAAACCAGGTTTGTGTGAAAACATGTAAATAGATAATCTATTTCTTTTATGTAATTCAACATAAGCATTTAGAAATGTATTTTTACATTCAAAGTGATGTTACATATTTAAATTAATATTATATATATATGTATACACTATACATATATTTACGTTTGGAATATCAACCTGTGCAAAATTCGTAAACGTACAATGTACTTTTCAATCGTACATTTCAAAACAAACTATAACCCAGGAAAAACAGAACCCACAAATTTTGTAAGAAAACTATTAATTTTAACTAGGGGGGTTTAGGGTTAGTTTAATGGGAAAATAAATAATTTGGGTTCTGTTTTTTTTCTTCTGTGCCACCCTGTAATAAAATAGGATTTTGATCAGAATTTAGCCGTAATATCATGGGATTTGAGTATGATTTGCAAGTTTTACCCAATATTTAACATTAATTTTTGGCATGAGAATTTTAAGATTCACACATAAAAAATTTTGATAATTATCGTATTTTATGGAAATTTCTGCAACAACGAAATTACTATTTTTTTTCCTGAACTTTTTTTAGCTATGTTTTAAAGTCAGTAATCCTTAACTTTTTCCTTGTAAATTCCTACCATAAAATAAACTGAACCCCCATTTTATGTCTGTGTTTTTGCAATAAATGTTTTATTTTTCTTCAAAGTGATGTTATTTATTTGAATTAATACTATACATGTATATACATGCAGTATTATAATGAAAATGTTGAATAATTGGGTGTTAAACTTTTAAAAAAAACAAAATCGCTGCTATCTGTATCTCTTATTCTCTAAATAATGGGTTAAAGCATAGAGATACATACAATTTGAATGCATAATCAGAAAGAACATACAATTTTACATAAGAATACCAAATTATATCAAAATTGCTCCAAAAATAAAGAAACGGTGAAGAAATCACTGAATTTCTTTTTTTTTAATGGTCTGTGATTTGACATATTTTTGAAACAAAATCATGTCCACATTTGTACCCCCAATTTCGGGGCTTTAAATTCTCATAACTTTTGAACCACTGGGGATATTTACATAATTCAAACGGTTCTGAACTCCATTTACACAGCTCTATATAACTAATGTGACTAAACAACAATAACCTCAAATAAAAAAATCAACTGGGAATGCTACAACAACATGAAATAACTATTTTTTTTTTTATTAAAATCAAAAACTATTTTAGTATAAAAATGTTACTGGTTTTTATCGGGCGGATGTTTTGTTTACTAACAACCGGTGAAAAACAAAATTCAGTTCCTTTTTGGGCTGGGGGGCTTAATGGTGTCAAAGTCCAAAAAATTAAATGGAAGAAGTTACTTATTCTAAAAACTGAAATTTCAAAATGTCATAAAGAACGTTATCACTTACCAAAGTCTGGTGACTTGAAGCGCCCTTGAGTGAGCAGTAACGATTAAGCTCTGAAACTGCATTTGAATTCAGGGGTAATCGACTGAAGACGACTTATTTTAAGGTAATTAAAATGATAAATAAAAAAACACCTAAAACAGAGCCAGAGTTAACAGTGGCCTGAACGTTGTGTTTATACACAATAAAGATGAGGACAGCAGTCCAAAATATAATTATTCATATCAAGCCTCATCTCACAAATACACATACAGAAACAATGTTTGTTTTTGTTTTTTTAAATGCTGTTGTGACAAAATTCAAATGTATGAACATTTTTTCTCATATCACTAAATAAACAAAAACCAATATCAATATATAAAATTAATGCTTCATTGCTGGGTTCATGTACATTGACTGGAAAGTTGAAAATACAACAAATACAAACCGTATATACTCGTGGATAGGTTGCACATTTTTTGGTTAAATCGAACTTAACAGACCTAAATTCCACCATCGTATGTCACCCAGCCGAAAGAAAAAAAGATACCAAAAATCAGGGAATTAACCGAATTTAATGAGATTTTCAGTGTTGATATATTAAAGAATAAAAGATATAATGCACCAGTTATTTTATTTAAAAGCTTTTACATTTTTTCAGGTCAGTTAACTTTGAACCACGTATCTTTGAGAATCCGTGTTATGCCTCAAAGATACATGGTTCAAAGTTAACTGATTTAACCCTTTTTTTTAACTAAAAATTCCGCCAAAATCAGTGGTGCGACCTATCCATTCAACGTAAATGTAAAACAGCACTAGTATAATCTGTATTATTCAGACTATTGTCCTCATCTTCATTATCTGTACAACGTTTTGGCCAATCTTCAGGTATTTCTTGTCGGACTCGGGAACCTTCTTGTCATAATCGGGAGCCATCACGGAACTTTGAACCTAACCCTTTATTCAGTCCATGGGTGTATCCTGTTCTCATTCTGCTAACTATAGCTGGGGTAGAGGCATTAAGATGTGTTAAATGAGTTCTAGAGCTTCCCTACTCCTAAAAAATGGTTTATAAAAGCTTAACACCTCTACCCCAGCTATGGTTAGCGGAATGAGAACAGGATATACCCATGAACTGAATAAAAGGTTAGGTTCAAAGTTCCATGATGGTTCCCATTATGACAAGAAGGTTCCCGAGTCCGACAAAAAATACCTGAAGAAGGCCGGAGGGCACATCGGCCGAAATGTTGTACAGATAACAATGAAGATGAGGACAATAGTCTGAATAACACAGATAATACTAATCATCAAGCCTCATCTCAAACATTCAGAGAAATAAAACAACACTATTCTAATTTTTATTTCTCATTAAGTTGTAATGAGCAGCAATTGGAATTTTCACGAAATGTGCACAATATGCATTTGAAAGCTTTCAAAGACTTACATATGCACAAAATTATATACACACATATATATATATATATATATATATATATATATATATATATATATATATCTCAAAGATTCCTACCAACTCATTGTTTTAAACCGACCTGATGCTGCTAGATATTCACATATCTGTTACAACAAAATTGTAAAGTATTCTTTTTTTATTAACTGATAAACAAATGAAAAGAATGTTTGTAAGTGATGACAATGAAATAGAATTTTTAAGATTCAGTCCTAACTTAAAATTGTTTTAACTTTAAGACTTTTTTTGATAGCATTTTTGGATTCCTTGGGCTAAAATGCTTTTATAAACCATTTATTAGGAGTAGGGAAGCTCTAGAACTCATTTTACAGACAAAAATAGATTACAAAAAGTCGCCAATTTTCACGACACCCCACCCAAATTTGGAGAGTTATGTCGATTTTTAGAAACAACATTCCGCCAATTTTTTGAATTGGAAACTCAAATTTTAGGGATTGGCTGACTCTAGTCCACACCTGGACAAAATTTCAGAAAAATTGAAATGCAAAATTTTAACAAATTTTTGCAAAATATTATAGCTTTGGTTCTGAGCAAATATCAAACTATCTTTTTGGTAATGTTCAATATATGGGAAATAATAATAGAAAAAATTGTTGTCATAGATGCAGTACCACATCGGAATATTGATTGCTATGAAAAAATCAGGAATCATCAATAACTTAAAATTGATTGAGTTTAAGACTTTTTGATAGCATTATTGGATTCCTTGGGCAAAAATGCTATTATAAACCAATTTATAGGAGTAGGGAAGCTCTAGAACTCATTTTACAGACAAAAATAGGTTACAAAAAGTCACCATTTTTCACAAACCCCCTCAAATTTGGAGAACTAAAAATTGACATAACTCCGCCAATTTTTGGAATTGGGAGCTCAAATTTTGGCGATTAGCTAACTTTAACATAATCGACACTTGGACAAAATTTCAGAAAAATTGAAGAGGGTGGTGACATGGCCTGGATAATTTGACATGGAATTACCCCATTATTAAAGAAAAAAAAATTAGTATTCCTACTAGTTAATTCTATTTGGCCTTTCTTAAGATTTCACACACTGGTGTTTGTGGGTTTGTTTTATTACATAGAGATCATGACATACTATACTCCAGGTCTACTCATTAAGGGTAGGTTGATTTTGGAACTGTAATGTTTCCCATGTGGCAAAAGTTGCAAATTAACAAAGAATTACTACACAAAATGTTTGGGTTTTTTTCAAAATTTTGCTTTCATTTGAAGAAATAGATTTCAGTCTTTTAAAATGATATCCCTGTTACAGCTTAATTAATGAGTTAAAAAGCAGCATATCGGAGATGTCAGTGGTGATAGAGATATTTTCAATTTGAGTTCTAGTTATAATATTTTATTCATTTCATCTTAGTAAAATAAAATAACAACCTTTTCTGTTTCAAATGTAGAAATTGCTAAATTTTCTAACCAATTTCTGGGTCAAATGTTGCAAAAATAAGGATTTTAGGGTGCATTTTAACTGACAATATTTGATGCTATTTCCTCAAAAAATGGTGCAAGTAAGAGATCTAGTTTTTGGTAACAGTGTTCATTATACCAACATACAATTTTTGCTGTTTGAGAGAATTTGATATTTTTTTTAAAGTGAAAAATCAATCTACCCTACTACTCATGGTGCAACTGAGAGCCAGAACTGGAGGCCTATTGAAAATTAAGTTAACTATTTTGAAAATACTTAGAATAACAATTTGACCAATATCTAGGGACAAGTTGTTGAAAGTTAAATAAATGAAAATATGTAATATTGTTGTGGACACTGATAAGTATTAAACAAAACAAATGGGTAATTAAGATTTCTGCTAAAAGATATGATCTACATAATGTTGAAATAGAAACATTCACACTATTTACAGGTATCACCAAATACTTTATTCAAATGATAAATCATATTTCAAATGTAAGTAAAAATTTCTTTATCCAACAACACTGGAGTAGCTAGCTCAAACTGAAACTAAAATGTCTTGCTTTCATTAGATCAAGATACGTTTAAAATAGACCTCCAGTTCTGGCTCTCAGTTGTGCAATGAGCTGGTCTGGAGTATAGTATGTCATGGCCTTAACTGTAATGTTGAAACAAATATTCACACTATTTACAGGTCTCACCGAACCCTTTTATCAAATGATATTCCAAATGTCAATAAAACATTTTTAAAAACCTACCCTACTGCTCATGGTACAACTGAGAGCCAGAACTGGAGGCCAATTGAAAATTAAGTTAACTATTTTTGAAAATACGTAGAATTAAAATTTCACCAATACCGAGGGCAATAGAATGTGTTAAAAGTTAAATAAATAAAAGTATGTAATATTGTTATGGATACTGATAAGTATTAAACAAAACAAAGAGGTAATTAAGATTTCTGCTAAAAGATATGATCTATATAATGTTAAAACAGAAACATTCACACTATTTATAGGCATCACCGTTTATTCAAATTATATCCAAAATGTAAGTAAAAATTTCTTTAAATTTCTTAAGCCAACAACACTGGTTGGCTTTTCCAGTGTCTCAACCCATTGGGTTATTTTATCCCGAAAATGTTTTTAGTTTTATACATTCTTAATGGGTACTCAATTTTTCTTAAACACACTTTTTTAACTCATTTTTTTCTATTTAACTCATAGATGGGACCCTAACAGGTATTACCACTCCCCCAACAACACTGAGTAGCGAGCTCAAACTCAAACTAAAATGCCCAGCTCTTATTAGATCAAGGAACATTTAAAATGGGCCTCCAGTTCTGGCAACCAGTTGCACCATGAGTAAGCCTCGAGTATAGTCATGTCATGGCTGAAACATATTGGTAAAAAAAAAAAAAGAACAAGATCAACTGTCCAAGGAACACCTAAAATGAGAGCGAGTCTTCTTGTAAATTTACAAAAGTTAAATTCTGGAATTACGGCCATCTTCTATTTTGAAAGGAAAAAAAAAAAAATAGTGTTTGTTATTCATCCTTTTAATAGCAAACAAAAAATAAAATAAAAAAACAATTTGATCTTTACAAAATAAAATCGACACGGAATCCAGTCATGCAAAAGAGAGAAAAAAATTTATTTCCACATGGTTTTGAGTATTTGTCGACTATTGGAGTTTTCACATGCTATAGGAAAACAGGGAGATTTGAACCCGCAAATAATTTGGGTTACAGGTGGGTAGAGTAGGAAGACAAGACAAGACATGCTTCAAGCATGTTCTATTTTGGAATATTTCTTTTTTTTTTTTAATTTAACAACATTGAAGGTGCAAGGTTGGTGCAGGGTCGTGATGTCAGAAGCAATTAAGGGATCACTGGAGTCAGAGTCAGTAAAACTATACAGACTGACTCCAGTTGAATTTACTTTATATGGCCCTAGTTTAGTCTCTAAAGTTATACAGTGTACACTCCTTATAAATAAATTACAAAAAAAAATCATGGTTTTATATTTATAATGAATCATAATCACTTAATTACATAAAGAGGAGTCAGCGGTGCTAAAAATAGCAGAGTCAAAGATTTTGTGTTCCGATTCTACATCTCTGGGTAGGTGGATATGACGGTCAATATCAAAAAAGCTTTTTCATGTTTTTAAAAATAATCATATATATTATTCCAGAGTAATTTTACCATCTTTATCAAGACAGTTTATCAAAAACAGAGACAAAAGAATGAAAATATTCACCTGAAACAGGTAGAAAAATAAGTAATCTCAGAATTAGTAACATTTTATTTCTTAACCCTTTCAGCCCTGACCTCCTAAACCTAAATTCATCCTCTGGAGTTTCAGCATAATCTCCACACCAGTAAACTGATGTTACAGAAGGAGGGGAAAAATAAAAGGTATACTGGTTATTTCCTATAAATCCAACATAAACAAAGGGGAACCACTATTGACTGATAAATTATTTATTTTCCCATTAAACTAACCCTAACCTCTAACTTCTTTTTTCCTAGTAGATCAATAAATAAATAATTTACCAGTCAAGAGTGGTTCCCCTTTGTTTATGTTGGAGTTATAGGAAATAACCGGTATACAAGTATAACGGGATCAAACAGTTAAGGCCATGGCATACTATACTCCAGACCAGCTCAATGCACAACTGAGAGCCAGAACTGGAGGCTTATTTTAAACGTATCTTGATTTAATGTAAGCAAGACATTTTAGTTTCAGCTTGAGCTAGCTACTCCAGTGTTGGATAAAGAAATTTTTACTTACATTTGGAATATCATTTATCATTTGAATAAAAGGTTTGGTGATACGTGTAAGTAGTGTGAATGTTTCTGTTTTAACATTATTTGGTTATTTCCTAGTTGAGTAACATGATATTACAGGGTGACCCAGAAAAAACAGAACCCAAATTATTTATTTTCCCATTAAACTAACCCTAAACCCCAACCCTACCCCCCCCCAGTTGAGTAACATAATATTACAGGGTGACCCAGAAAAAACAGAACCCACAAATTTTGTAATAAAACTGTTAATTTTAATTTTTTTTTTAAGTTTAAGTCCAACAAGGGTTAGGGTTGAGGGTTAGTTTAATGGTTAAATAAATAATTTGGGTTCTGTTTTTTCTGGGTCCCTCAAGTTACTTACCCATTATTTAGATCATATCTTTTAGCAGAAATCTTAATTACCCCTTTGTTTTGTTTAATACTTATCAGTGTCCATAACAATATTACATATTTTCATTTATTTAACTTTCAACACATCTTATTATCCTCAGGTATTGGTCAAATTGTTATTGTATTTTCAAAGATTTTCAGTAGGCCTCCAGTTCTGGTCCTCAGTTGAGCCATAAGTGAGTCTGGAGTATCGTGAGCCATGGTTAAGGCAGAAGTGAAATAATGTTTATGAAAAATTGGCAAATGCACCTGATGTTTGTCACAACTCTATCCCTGATTACAAAGGACAGAAATGGTGAATTAGTACAACGGGCCTCCTTATCTGAAGTTTAGAGTTTCACATACCAGCCCCCAGAAATAAAGTAATGTTTACGTAATTGTGGTCCCAAAGTTGCCGAGTAATGATGCTGGGAATGCGGATGTGCCAAAGAAAAGATAGAAAATTCCTCCTTTAAATGAAAAGGTAAAAGTTCTCAATCTAACATGAAAGAAAAAAAATGTATACCAAGATTAAAAAGATCTACAGTCAGAACAAATCTTTTGTCACATGAATTTTTATAACTGTATATTATAAGAATTGTTCTAATTTAAAACGAGGATTCTTTCAAACTGTAGCCGTGTCAGTACTACTGTATGACTGCACCACTTGAACTCTAACAAAACACTTTGAGAAAAGGCCAGACTAAACAAGGATGCTGAATGCTGTCTTGAACAAATCATGGAAGCATCACCCCACAAAAGAGCAGCTGTATGGCCACTTGCCTCCTATCAAACAAACCACCAAGATAAGACAAACAAGACATGCTGGACACTGTTAGAAAAGCAAGGATGAACTTATAAGTGTTGTTCTCCTGTGGATACCTATACAAGCTGACCAGCAATAACCTACACTTAGTTCTGTGCAAATTCCAGATGCCTTGCAGAAGACCTGGTAGAGGTGATGACCGATAAGGACAGGTGGCAAAAGAACCAAGTATCCATGC
Organism: Doryteuthis pealeii; assembly: GCA_023376005.1. NCBI lineage: Eukaryota > Metazoa > Mollusca > Cephalopoda > Myopsida > Loliginidae > Doryteuthis > Doryteuthis pealeii. The sequence continues at coordinate 21,364,086 of CM042174.1, read as the reverse complement.
TGTCAGTGCAACATTATTATTATTATTGTAGTTGTTAATATCTTCATAAATTAAATTTCATAAAAGGTATATGTTTATAAAAAAAAAGAAATTTAAAAGCTGTATACATAGGGATGGGTTTGATATTATCTCTCTCTCTCTATATATATATATATAAGTTAGCAGGGATGCTGACAGGTGCGCGTCCTGCATCCTTGACATACAAAAATCTAAAAGGATGTAAAAAAAAAAAAAAAGTAAAGTCTTCGGGGTGGCCTAAAGTCGGTATCAGCCAGACAGCGAGGGAGTCTATCCCCTTTTCAATAGCACTAGACCAAGGAGATTGTTTTGGCATCTGAGGCGGAATGCCACACCTACCATCAGCTCCTCACTTTACAGCACATATCCATGTGCTACTCATACGCTGAGTTGGCAAGGCCAGCATTGAACCAGGAACCTCAATGTTCCCAGCCGGACACTCTACCAACTGAGCTAAGCCAGCCTTAAAAGGATGTAGTAAAATCATATCCATGCATCCCAGTGTTTTTCTTTTTTCTTCCCTCACCATTTCAAGCTAACTGTAAATACATTTCAATAGTTTCTTAGAAATGAATTACACAAGATAGGTTACAAGGTAGGAGTTAGACGGCTTTAGTTGTTTACCCAGATCATAAATAAAACCCATCAAATTTCCCAGGGATTGATTCAAATCAAATATGTGCCTCCCAGGATGCACTAAATCAAAAACCTATCAGCATCACTGTGTATATAAAAAAAAGAAATTTAAAAGTAGTATACATAGGGATGGGTTTGATATATATATATATATATATATATATATATATAAGTTAGGATAGTGTACACAGAGTCAACATCAAGGGTGTCTATCCCTTTTTTTGCTAGTTATTGTTTTTGTTGAGGTTAAGTGCTACATTTACTGTCAGTTCCAAGATGCTGCTTTACTGCACAGATCAGATCACCCAAACTATGCTACTCATGCGCTGAGTTGGTGAGGTGCTGGTATCATAACAGATCTTACAATTCCTAAGCAGATGCTCTACCGACTTAGCTAAATGAGCCCCTTTCTATACATACATATACTAATATTGAGGATATAGTTTGCTATAATCATAAGTTAACGACACTTGGTAACTGACAGTTTCTTGATTATGCAATTTTCAAACCATGTTTGAAACTGTCAGGTACCAAGTGCCATTGACTTCATGTCTTTGCTACCCTAACTTAGATATACTTATATACAAAATATAAAATGCTAAATATATATGCGTGAAATGATATATATATATATACATATATGTGTGCGTGTGTGAAATGACATTTATATATATATATATATATATATATATATATATATGTGTGTGTGCGTGTGTGTATGTGAAATGATATTTACATATTTATATATATGTGTGCGTGTGAAATGATTTACATATTTATATATATGTGTGAGTGTGTGTGTGCGTGAAATATTTTATATATATGTGTGTGTGTGTGTGTGTGTGTATATATTATATATATATATATATATGTTATATATATATATATATATATGTGTGTGTGTGTGTGTGTGAAATGATATTTTCATATATATATATATATATATATATATATATATGTGTGTGTGTGTGTGTGTATATATATATATATATATATATATATATATATATATATATATATATGTGTGTGTGTTGTGTGTGTGTGTGTGTGTGTGAAATGATATTTTCATATTTATATATATATATATATATATGAGGGTAAGTCAAAAAGTAATGCCTCTCTTCGGTCCTATGAAAGAGGGTTTGAGAAGCAAACATTATTCTAGTTACGAGGAAGTGAAATCTGTAGTGAAGAAGTGGCTCTAAGAACAGTCAACAGTATTGTAACAAACACAATTATCAACTTTATCTTCTGGAATTGAAATATACATCTAAATTTGGACTCTTAAAATCAGTGGATAAGGATTTAAACTGATACATCTTTCTACTTCAAGAAAGGATCAACTAAATTTGGACTCTTAAAATTTCAAAATTTACTAAGACTAATTCAAATAACTGACCTTCTCAGAATTCATAAAGTTATAGGTTTGGTTTATCGGATTTTTATGGTATGTCAACCTCTGTTGGGTTATTTTATGCCAAAGACGTTTTGTTCTATTTATGCTTGGTGGGTATTCAATTTTTTTATTTTATTCAAACACATTTTTTTAAACTTTTTTTTTTCTTCTATTTAACCCATAGATGGGACCCTAACAGGTACAAACCACTCTGTCCAAGAGTTATAAAAAAAACCCTCTATTCCAGCAAAGGCATAGCCAGATATCTGCAGTAAGATAAAATTCTATTAAGTTACAAAATGATGCATGAGTTCATTTAAAGGAAGAGGAAGCTGTGGAGGACCATGAATAGGAAAGGAGATATTATGGATACCATAGGTTTTTTGTTAATGATAGAAAGTTTGTTTTGTTTTTTTTTTAGTCATTTAGGCTATTATGGTTTTAAATGTACATTTTTAATGATGCTCAAAATATCAGAGAATATAAAAGTTTAGATAGAAAATACTTTTAGAATAACATTTATTTTAAAAATGGAAGAAAAAAATATCAAGATATATATATGTGTGAAAAATAAAGAGATAAAAATGGTTCCATTATTTTTGAGAAATATATCAAAAATATTTTTACTCTTTTTTTTTTTTTTTTCTTTTTTTTTTTATACTCAGTAAAGATGATTACTGTATTTTACCCTTGATACATTTTGACAATGGTGAAAGAAATAAGCTGATTAGTTTGTATCAAGTGGTGTGGTCTCGTTTCTGAAAACTGAATGTTAAAATACACAACATATGGCAATTTAGAATTTCTCTGATGGAAGTTTCCAAATGGAAAAAATATCAAATTCAGATTTTTTTTTCTTTTAGGATTTTCTTTAAATACCATGATAATTTAAGTAGAATGTGAGTAGCATAGAACACTATTAATCACAGATAAAGAGAGGATTTGGTACTTTTAAAAAGAGATGGTCCCAAAAGAATTTTATGACATAAGTGTTAATTTTAATGGAATGGGTTGTCTTGACTGCGACCAAGCAGTTTTGCCCTAATCTGAAAGTCCTTTTCAGTTGAGATTAAAATAATAATAATAATAATAATAATAATTGGTTGGTTGGGTTTTACGGCATTCAACCCATTGGATTATTTTATGCCGAGTACGTTTTGTTTTATTTCTTTGTAAGGTACAGCTGCCATGTGTGCAGCCACCTGCATATCATTCCAGATCTTGCTTCTATTGGTATTTAGGTATAGTGATAGGGGTTTAGTTATTTTTTGAAATCAAGTTTTCTGTTGAGGATTTGAACATCAAGAAAGTGTTTGGGTGATTTTTGTAGGTCTATGAACTTACATCCTTGATAGGGGGCCGGTTCTTTTCAAAAAGTTTAATATGCTCTTGGGAGCTATTTTTCCAAATAGTTTTTCCATGCTGTTAACATTGTAGAACTTTCTTCAAGTGTGGGAGAGGTGTGTGCATTCAATCAGAATATGTTTTATTGTATACCAGTTAATGATATTCTTATGAAAATAGTAATAATAATAATAATATAATAATAGTTTAATAATATTCTTATGAAAATTAGCTTTTCATTTGAGATTAAAATATAGTATCTGTTCTTCTCGCTTATCTGTGTTCTTGTTTTGCGACAATGTAAGAAAACTCTAGGTGAACCTGATCCCAGGGCTTCCAATTCTGTGGCAATACCTCCTCAATTGCAACAAAAGGGTATATTTGGAACAGTCTAATGCCAGTATGACAGTAATTGCAGGGGTTATTTTTGGCCTTGCTCTACACATGAGTACCTTTATTATACTGACCCTGTGTCATACATGGAGGTTAATATATTACTCCATATTTCACAGGGACATGTTATGTGCTAATTCTAACAACTTTAATATAAATTTGTTATCAATTAGCAGAGCTATCCGGCATTGCCCGGGATTTCTTTTATATTGATAGATTTATTCTTTTATTCTTTAAATTAGTCTTACTTAATTTCTTTATATTTCTAAAAATTAAAATCACCCCCTGCCTTTCTTTTTTAATTAAAAGTGAGAATTCATATCAGTGCAACTGTACGGAAGTATATGAACTCTAACAAAGCGGTTAGAGCATCCCACAAGAAGACAACTGTACAGTCACCTGCCCCCTATTACACAAACTATACAGGTGAGGCGAACAAGACATGTCAGACACTGCTGGAGGTAGGTCAACCAGTAAATGACAGGGATGCTTGGCGAGGGAGAGTCATGGGAATCTGTGCTAATGCAAAACAACTTAGTTTTTTCTATTGACATCAGCACATGTCAAAACATTCCTTTTGGGACCATCTCTTTTTACAAGTACCAATATTTTTTTTTTTTTTTTAGATCATTTTTCATAGTCATTTTTTAAACTTTTAAAACAGTCTTTCTGTAGAGCTGAGAAAAAGATATATATATATAAAGATATATTTTTTTTTGTTTGAGTAGCCCATGGAACAAAAACATTAGTATACTGATTAGTAGAAAAAATACGTTATTAACAAAGGGTATGACTCATTGTACAGTACCATATATAAACAATGGTACCTTACTATAAATCATACTAGCGAAAAGTAACTTTTTATTACCATTTCCAAATTCTGATCTAATTACTTTTCTTAAAAATTTTACATTATATATATATATATATATATATATATATATATATATATTAATAATATTATAGTGTGCTATATTCGTAAGTAAATAGTGCTCAATATCGTTGATAGAGCAACAGTGCTTGGTTACTGACAGTTTCTCACCTATTCGATTCTCAAACCCAGTCTAGGTTTGAGAATCGAATAGGTGAGAAACTGTCAGTAACCAAGCAATGTTGACTTCATGTTTATGCTACCTAACTTACATATACATGTTCCCCGAGTTCAACAAGAAACACCTGAAGAAGACTAGAGGGCACATCAACTGAAACATTGTTTATGGAACAATAAAGATGAGAATAATAATCAAAACAATCTAAATGATGCAAATTATCAAGCTTCATCTCAAAAATTCAGAGAAATTAATAAATCTTATTTTAATATTGGTTGTATTTGTTTTTCTATTATTAATCTTTGATACAAATTTTATTTGAAACCCTACATTAAAATATTTATGATTTTAGAAAAAAAAAATTTAAAAATAAAAAAAAAAATAATTGAGTATTGAACAGCTGAATAAATCATATTTCAATATTGGTTTGTTTGTTTTTCTATTATTAATTTATGGTCCAAATTTTATTTGAAACTATGTTAAAATATTTATAATTTTACTTGAAAAAAATAATCAAGTAATGAATGACTAAATAATTATTATTTCAATATTAGTTGATTTGTTGTATTTATTGTAAGATTATTAATCAAATTTGATTTGAAGTTATGTTAAAATATTTATAATTTTACTAAAAAAAAAAAATAATGATAAAAAGGATTGTATATACTCAAGTAATGAACAGTTGTTTTGCTTTACAGCATATCAATCCTTTCCTTTTTTTTTTATTTGTTGTTTGATTATAAATCTTTGTTCCAAATTTTATTTGAAATTACGTTAGAATATCTATAATTTTTCCTTTAAAAAAATAATTGAGTAATGAATGACTAAATAAATTTTATTTCCATATTAGTTGATTTGTTTGTTTGTTGTATTTATTGGTTGATAACATTGGCCTGCATAAAAAAAAAATTCCAAAGGTCAAAGGTTTACCAAGTGATATATGATTGCCATTTTATGCTGAATTTAAAAATAACATTCATTGTGTTAAGTCCGTTCTGGTTATTAAGATGTGCTTCAATATGTTGTACATAATAATAACAATAATTCAAAAGCCTGTGAACTGTACATGTCACAGTTATAATACTGTTCTATACATTTCAAGTAAGAGTTTGTATCTTAAAAATTTGATCCGATTAGAAAAAATGAGTATGATTTTTGGATTCAGCATAAAAAACTGCCTTAAAATCAGCTATTATATATTTGACCTTTTTAACATCACAGGCTAGTGTTAATAATCAAATTTGATTTGAAACTATGTTAAAATATTTATAATTTTACTCAAAAAAAAAAACAAAAAAAAAATAGAAATAAAATAAACTAATAAAATGTATTGTATAGACTCAAGTACTGAACAACTGGTTGGTTGTTTGGTTGTTTTGTTTTACAGCATATCAACCCTTTATGGGTCATTTAATGCCAAATCAAGTCATGTTGATAAACAAAGGATTCAGATTGCTTACAGTACCTAATGTTGCTCAAGTGGTCACCCATTTAAGTATTGAATAGACTCATCACTGCTTAACTTCAGTGATCTAGCAGGAACCAATGAACGATTAAATAGATCTTATTTCAATATTTGTTTGTTTTTGTTATAATTGTTGCATTATAAATCTTTCATTTAAATTCAATTTGAAACTCTACATTAAAATATTTATAATTTTACTTTAAAAAAATAAATAAAAAGTATATAAATAAATTCAGAAATGGACGATGGGGATAACGAAACTACTTTGAGCAAAATCCTTGCACCTCATGCATGTAAGTAACAGGGCATCTAGGACTGAAACACGAGACAAACACGTCAGCCTCAGGGGTTAGCTAAACGTAGCTACCACAAGAAAGCCACTCACCGCCCAAAAGTCTTCAGTCCAGAAGATGCCGGTAAGAATGGATCATCAAAGAAAGGATCTTCCTCGTGAGCTGTGGGCAGCAAATTGCTCCGAGGAGAGGAATGTTGGCTTAAACTCTTTGGTTCTGGAGATTTTGCTGGCTTATTACTGCTATTCCAATCAGAATTCCAAGACTTTTGATCTGATTTCAAAACTCCATTGCCTTCGGGCTGAAAAATAAAAAGGCAAAAATTAAGAGCTAAATTTTAGTCACTTTAAATTTAAACAAGATAAAACAAAGACCCAATTAAATGATAGGTTAGTCGATTGGTTGGATTTTATGGCACATCAAACGTTGATGGATTATTTTATGTCGAAAATATTTAGTTTTATTCAATCTTGATGTGTATTGAGAATTCTTTTTTTAAACTCATTTAAAGAAATTATTAATGAACAAAAGTCTGTGAGCCTCTGCTTTTAGTATGTTGGCTGCCACATACTAAAAGCAAAGAATCGCAGACTTTTGTTCACTAATGATTTCTTTTAACAGATGTAAACTCTGACAAAGGTTTGTTAAACAAACTAAAACACTGCAGCGCCGGCTTATTAAACATCACTCATCAATGAAACTTTTTCTTTCTTTTTTTCATAAAAGTACATATTGTCAGGTCTACTTCCATTTTTTTCCTAATATACATTTCTACATCCATATACACTTGCGGATAGGTTGCACTTGTTTGATCTAAAATTCTGCCCAATTCAGTGGTGTGACCTATCCATTCGACATATTAGCCATTACAATTTCACGAAATGCATATAATATGCATTTGAAAGCTTTCAAAGACTTTCGTTTACAAAATATATATATATCAAAGATTCCTACCAACTCATTGTTTTAAACTGACCTGATACTGCTAGATATTCCCATATCTGTTACAACAAAATTGTAAACTATTCTCTTTTTATTAACTGATGAACTAATAAAAAGAATGTTTGAAAATGATGACAGTGAAGGAGAATTTTTAAGATTCAGTCCAGATGAAGTTAAATAACTGTCTAAATGATTAAACATTTTTTCTAAAGTCTTCTATACTGTTTGTAAGCGTTGAGTTTATAATTATTTTTTTTTTTATTGAGTTGACTTACACTTTTTAACCAAATATTATTTACGCTTATATATATTTACCAACGCCTCTGCACGAGCATAATGTGACACGAGGTCAATTTCTTAAGCGGAGTTTAACAGGTTTGAATTCAGAGTTTTCCTTCTCCTAGACCGGTTGCCTAACCAAGGTTAAAGAGCCCAGTCTGCCCTACTATTTGCCCATAGCTAGAGGGAGAGTAGGATTCATACTTTTCCCAAGGGTATTAAAGCGAAATGCAATTATCACATCCAGGATTTGAACTCTGAGTGACAAGTCCATTTCTCATGACTTTAAACATTACACCACACGTTAAAAGTTCAATAAATTAAATGTCAAAAAAATTCTGAACAATTACAACAAATTAGGAACAAAGGGAATTAATCCATAAAAAAATATCTAGAGTTATCTCCCTTCAATTTAAAATTAAACAGAGAGTGCTTTCAGAGTTCAGTCTAAATATTTTAAAGGTTTATGAAACTCCCACAGGGTACAAAAAAAAAAAAAAAAGACTGAACTTGAAAAATGGTCTAAAGTTCTAGAGGCAAATCTGGAAAGTAACGCTCAGAGAGTATCAGGTAAACTCAGCATCTTTCAATCTATTGCAGTTCATCACCTTCATGACCTCAAAAAGAATTGCCGAATTGTGTCTATATATTAATACTCGTGTTCCTTAATTGTATAACCGTTATCTTGCAACACTCTCCGCTTAAAAATGAGACCATCCAAATCATCCAAGATAAAATGCAAAAATGAAAATCCTGATTATCTAGTGTTGCTTATCCGCTAAATTCTTATTTCATATGAGTGTCTTCACCTCGGTTAAATAATGGACCATTCCATTTTTATTATAAAGAAAGGGAAGAAAAAGGACATACTACACAGAAAAATATAATAAGAGTAGGAGAAAGAAAGAAAGTAGGGGAAAGATAGAGAAAGGGGATGAGTGCATGTAAGCGATAATGCTAATCTGTTTCAATTGAACATAATGAAAAGATGAAAAGGAAAGAAAGGAGAAAAAAGTGTGAGAGAGTTAAATCAAGATTATTATACTTTTTACATATTGAACTATTTAGCAATAGCTCTTAAGTAAACATATCAAATGTTGTAAGGATTGAATTATTATAATGTGGTATATCCACAGGTCTTGCTAGTTACTAAATAATGCAAGACTTTTGACTCAACCCAGTAATAATATTTTTTTCTCCTTTTTTTTTTTTTTTGCTCACCTTGTTAAAACTGGTAGATATGTGGCTGTTTAAAACCCCTTTGTTGGGGCTTGTGTTCAGCGAAGGGAGTCTGTTGCCACCAGAATGGAATGTTAGAAAAGAATCGGTCTTTGTTTCTGTGTTTGTGTCCGTCTCTGTCAAAGACTCATGTCTCAGCACAACCGTCTTGCAGAATTCAAACAAATGTTTGTACATTGTAAGAAATTCTTCAAAATTAATACCTGCAAAAGAAAGGAAATAAAAAGGGTTAAATATCAACATGGCTATTTTTACTGAAGGGTAATTCCATGTCAAATCATCCAGGCCAGATATTTAATATAAATAATTCCTATTTTTTAATTTCACACACATATATATATGTGTGTGTGTGATGGATGTTGGAGAATTTTTTGGTTGTATTGGAAGCATGGAAAAAATATAAGATAAGAATTAAAAAACAAAATTCAAAGTGATTAATATTGTCTTGTTTTTAATTTTATTCATTTATCTTAATATTTCAGCTGGCTTCAAGATTATAAACAACAGAGAATCCTTATTGTTTTTCAAATTATTTTTGTCTTTTTGGGTTTTTTCAAATTTTTTTACAAAGAAAACTTAAAGAAAAAAATTGAAAACAATAAGGATTCTATTATTTTTAACCAAATTTGTTTGAATCAAAAGATGTTGCCCAAATATATATATATATATATATATATATTAGGGCTAAAAATTAATGGTATCCCAATGTCCCAGGGATACTAGAATATTCATTGGGGACACCACATAGAACAGACATTTTTTTTAAATTTAAAATAAAATAAGTATATCCAACTATTAATGTATGATAAATTTTTACAGATTTTTACACCATTTTGGGGGGTTTTTTTTTTTTTTTTTTTTTAATTCCTCCAAATCTGTGAAAGTTTTTTGACAACGGGTTAAGGAATAGTTTTTTGTAATTTTATTTTGGTTTGAACTTTAAAAAATCTTTCTTTTTTTTTTATTCATCCAAATCTGTTTTTTGTAATTTTATTTTGGTTTGAACTTTAAAAAAATCTTATTTTACTTTAACATGAACTAGTATAAAACCACAATAACCAGGTTTCATTTCAATTTTTATGCTCTCTACTTTTTCTATCATCAATTAAATATTCTTTTTTTTTTTCCTTTTTTTAACTTTCTTCAATTTGAAAATTTGCTAGGTTGTACCTGAATAAATCCAGTTGTATCTACAGCCTGATTGGTGCATTCAACTGTGCACAAAACATTAGGAACTGCGACCCCATAGATATCATTGATCCCTGACCTTTCAGCTGATGTATATAGGTTAAGTGTCCCTCGATTAACACTCTTATGCATGGAGTAGCAGTTCCTGGTGTTTCATGCACACTCAAACACACCCATCAGACTATGGAAATACAACTGGGTTTATATATACATATACATGTATAAAAAATAAGATTTGAACCCCCTAATTTTGTTTTTAATACAAACATAAAAAAAAATTTAAAAAACATCTGTGCTATTTTTATGCTTTTAAAAAACTTAATTTCTATGAAGAATTTGTTTTGTAAGATAAACGATTATGGTCACTCATTAAACTTGGAATAATCCAATCCATCCTTAAAAATTAGGAAGAAAAAGATTATTTTGGTGATCAGGAATTAATGCAAGCTTTATTAACTCTTTGCCTACTAAATTTCCCACTCACAGACAAAATAAATGATGACATATAGTGATTTCTCAGTGTAAACAAGTGACATGTGTGAGAGCCACTGCCAGCGGCCTACAGTAGGATTACAGTAGCGGGAGAGGCCGCTGTAAGCGCCTTAAAGTAGGCAAACAGTAAACAGATTATATATACATATAAAGTAAATGCATGGACTTTACTATGGAAATGCACAGAAAGAAAAGGTTTGTCAGTGATCAGTAATTAATGTGTGTGTGTGTGTGTGTGTGTATATATATATATATATATATATATATATACACACACACACATTCGTACATAAAAAAGCAGGTAATAGAATTTGATAGGAAAGAAAATTTCCAAACTTAGAGGAAGATATCAAAAAAAATTTAATGAAAAACAAGGGGAATAACTCCTTACTTGCCTCCCTTGGTACTACATACACATTGTTCAAAAATCAAATAAAATTCCACATCTAAAACCAATGTTTACACTTGTATGACGGCGAAACGGGTGGTAGAAAATAACAAAAAATACTTCGATGTTCATAAATAAATAATCTTTAAAGATGTGGGTCTCTTGAAAAGTTGTCCTTGACAAAAGAAACGGATAAACACGTATTTACAGTTTGGTTCCCACATTTTGCATTAACATGTTTATAAATGATGCTGTCTTTAATAGGAAGGAGAAAACAAAAAAAAAACACGTCCACTTTGTAGCACTCGCAAAATGTTATATTTTGCGAGTGCTACAAGTGGACACGAGTGCTACAAAGCTAAAACACAAACTTTCTCATTGCTTATTTTAATCTAAACCCTTGTCCCATCAGTTTATCAAAACCTCCAATCAAAATTTTCTGGGTGGGGATGATGTTGTTAGTGAGAAGACATTACATAACACAATACATTCACCTTAAATCTGTTTTCTATAATTAAAAAGAAAATAAGCAGAACCCTTAAACAATACAATCAAGTTAGCCTATGAACATGAAAGGGGAAAATATCTTAACATTTTTAACCTATAATTAGCCTATGAACATAAATATATTCAATATGATAATAATATTCAACATGAATTAATGAATATAATTAGCCTATGAACATAAAAGGGGAAAATATCCGAACATTTTAACCTTTAATTAGCCTATGAACATGAAAGGGGAAAATATTTTAAGATTTTTAACCCTTTTGGGGCAGAGAGCAACTAGAGGCACTCAAATATACTTAACTAGCAGAGCTATCTGGCATTGCCTGGGATTTAAAAAGTTAAGAATAAATCTCTTATCTATATTGATATATAGATTAATAATTTTCTATATATTTGTTTTATTATATTTTATTCTTCATATATTCTTAGTTAAGTTGTTTTTTGTTTTTGTTTTTTTTGGGGGGTTCTTGTTTGTATTTTGTCTTATTTGCTTCTTATTAAGTTTTGTCCTTCATTAATTTGTTTGATTTTTTAATATATCACTGATTTACACCCTTATTATATTTCTATTCAGCTTTTCTTATGGAAAATGATGGGTAAAAAGTGTTTTAAACCCCTTTCGAACAAAAATATTATTGAACTTTGGTCTTTGCTGGTCTCAACCAATTTTCCTTTATAAAAGGACGTGTGCTCGGTCATTATACAAACAAACATACAGAATCTTTATTTTATATATATTTATTATACTAAAGCTGAGTTAATCAATGATTGTTTGCTAAAGGCTTTTTTCCTATTTTGTTTAATGACACAAAATACATCCCAAAATATTCCTTAGTTTTGGGATTAAGTTAGGTTTGTAAAATCAATTTTATTTAGTTCTAATTAGTCATAATTTGTAATTAAGTCAAAAACTCATCCATATCTTACATTCTGCCTGTCACTTTCCTCCTCTCTATATATAGCTTGATTAACCACTCCTTATACATGTTAGTTTTTTCTGTGTGTATAAAGAGAGATTGGAGAGTGTGAGCAATAGATTGAAATTGCCATTTTATTTGTATATTAATTTTCAGTAGCTAATGGCTGGCTTATATATAAGACAGGTCAGTTTTGGGCTTAATTGCAAAATTTAGCAAAATGATTTTGTTTTTTTGATTCTTGGTCATATTTCTTTTTATAATTTAATTTGTTTTGCAAACTAACTTTCTTCTTGATCACAATTATCGACCCAAAGCTCAATAGGTAACCCAACAGGCCACATTTTTTCTAACGTGTGTGTGTGTATATATATTATATTTATATATGAAGTAAATGGAAGTTAATCCGACAGTATGAATTTAACATTTTTAGAAAAAGTAACATCTTTTGTTTTTTTCTAAAAATGTTTATATATATATATATATATATATGCTTAAGGGCAAGATACAAATTTAGTCTACATTATTTTTTGGATCTTGCTAACCATTGCACCATGATGATATGCCCTTAATAAAAAATATATAAAATAAAACAAAAGAAATAAACTAATGTGATTTAATATTTCTTAATGGAACAGCCCACCTTATATCAAAATAGGGGAAGTGTTGGAATATTTCTGATATAAAGTGTGCTACAATTCCCCAGCTGGATTTATAGACTAGCCGAGGTAACGTGGTTTACTCCTTTGGCCAATCAACAACTATAATGCGTGGCTGATTCACTACTTAAACACTGATAGTTGCCACAGTTCACTTACAACCATTGACTAAGGAACTGAGGATTCTTTACCAAAGGATTACCAAAGATCAAATTCTGCTGGACAAGTGCTCTTGCTTAAAGGCCTAAAGGATGGACCATAAGATTGTAACAGTTCACTACAAGAGTAATGTTATACAAGACAAGCTTGTTAACCATTACTCTATGGAATACTCATAGAATGAGTATGTTGAATACCAAGGGGAGTATTTTGAAATAAAATTAATACTTTATTGGAGCATTTATCTGATTTAGTTATTTCTTAGAAAAATTTGACAAATAGAAAACTTTTCACATATTGAACATTCATATCAACAAATAAGAAAAGGACAACAACAATAATGAATACAAACAAACAAAAACGACAGATAACAACAACAATAACACATACAATTAAACAGACAGGAACATATAACCACAACACATATACAGTTATGATGGTCACAACGAACAACAAGGGAGATAACTCGGACAATGAAGAGGAAAGGTTTTAGTCAGGCAAGCAAGTCATGCACATTAGTTATAAAAAAAAAAAAAAAAAAAGGTTAAATCAAACTTAACAGACCTAAATTCCACCATCGTATGTCACCCCACCAAAAGAAAAAAAATACCAAAAATCAGGGAACTAACCGAATTCAATGAAATTTTCAGTGTTGATATATTAATGAATAAAAGATATAATGCACCAGTTATTTTATTTTAAAACTTTTGCATTTTTGCAAATAACTTTGAACCATATATCTTTGAGGCGTGACACAGATTCTCAAAGATATGTGGTTCAAAGTTAACTGACCTGAAAAAATGTAAAAGTTTTTAAATAAAATAACTTATTCATTAATATATCAACACTGAAAATTTAATTAACTTCAGTTAATTCCTTGATTTTGGATTTTTTTTTTTTTTCTTTCGGTGGGGTGACATACAATGGTGGAATTTAGGTCCATTAAGTTCGATTTAACCAAAAAAAAATATAAATGAAATACAGCATGTCAACAGACTTTTTATAGCATTAATCATAAAATTCTTCTGCATATAAATAAAAAAATTTTAACAAAGCTCAAAATTTTTAAGCTGATTTTCTTTACCTACTGAAAATTATTTAACTCCAAGCATGGATGGTATTCTTTATCAGAAGACCTGCTCATCATGCAAGTCACTAAATGGAGTCCTAAAATTTACTTTTGGTTTAAGATTTCACTGTTTTACTTGTGTAGTCACAACTTAAGAAATTCAAAGAAACATTTACTTACACTTGGAATAACGTATACCAAAGATGCTGATAGGTACGCGTCCTGCGTCACTGACACATAAAAATCTAAAAGGATGCAATAAAATTGTATCCATGTGTCCCAGTGTTTTTTTTTCTTCCCCCACCATTTTCAGCTGTTTCAATAACTGTTTCAAAAGGTAACTGTTTCAATATTTGCATGGAAATGAATTACACGCTATGGAATACAAGGTAGGGGTTAGATGGCTTTAGTTGTTCATAGATAAAAACTCTACAGTTTATTAAAAAAACTTTAGTTGGGACCCCTCAAAATTCAAATCAAATACATGCATTCCAGGATGTACTAAATTAAAAAGCTATCAACATCACTGCTTATACCATTATTCAATTGAAGTAAGTATAAGATCTATCTATTTTATAACCTTCAGACATAACTACATTATTTCACATTGTATAAAAAAATTAAATTAACTTTAAATTACAAATTTTAAATAAACTTCTAAGACTATGATGATTCCTGAATGAGATCTTTTTAGTAGTGAATTTCAGACAAAAAAAATTATCTTCTTTTAGAATAAATTTTAACCCATAGATGGGACCCTAACAGGTACTACCACTCCGGGTCAGAGAGGACCAGGGAGCAATGGTGATGAAGGGGTGCTCCACATTCCCCAAAGTTCCAAAACTGGAACCTCACCATCAGATAGAGTTTAACGTCATTCCCAGGACATGTAGACCCTCAGCTACCGTCTTCAAGCACCCATATGATAAAAAGGGTTGGGGATTGCCAAAAGGGCAATAGGGTTGGGGCAATCATATAGGTGCTAGGGGGGCTTGACGTGACCAGCCAATTGATCGGAGGGGGCTTCTCCAACCGCCCGTATAGTCTAAGTAAGGGCCAAAGTGGAGTATTGCAAGTCATGGACATTGCTCAACCACCTGGGCTCTATCCTTAAGCATCACGGGTCGCCACCCACGGCCAACAGCTGGACCCATTTGGGGGAGTCTTACCCCTCTGCAGAGGTGCAGTCGGTGTATTCTAACGCCCCAGCCGATAGGGTGGGGAAACTTAGTTATGAGCGGAACAATAAGCTTGCAAGTCAAGGTACCACTGTACTAGATTTTCTTTTTAAGAAATCACACACTAAGATATGACGTAGTTTGTTAAGAGTTTATTTACTTTTTTTATATGTCGTTTTAATATGTCAAAATCATCTAAGATAGTTTTCTAATAATTATTTTGTATGGCATTAATCCTGTTTATAATTTTTGGTATAATTTTATTTCTCTCAAGGATAAAATGTCATCCATGTGGACATTTTCAAAGAGGTACTTCATATTGTTTGCATTGAAAAAATAAAAAAGAATATTGGCTAATGAGAGCTAACAACAGTGTAGGATGTTTGACATCCTACACACTGTGGTTTTTTCATCTTGTTTGTGTAGGTCTTGTGTAACCAATGCGCAATCAGAATATACTGACTGGTTCTTTTCTGGATTTTCTTATCGCTAGGGGTTGCCATTCTCCTAGCATTTGTTTTATACAGAACAGACATTAGAATGGAAACAAACTTTCAGAAAATCCAGAAATTCATGTCATTGCAAGTGCTATCTGCTAAGAATTTAGTTTCATTTTGATCAAACTTAATTTTCAAAGATCTTTTGGTTATTTTCTATAAATCAAACCTAAAAAAAGGGGAACCACTCTGAATGTTGTTGCTGAGTTGAAGTGCTACACCCCACTTTACCGCACAGATCAGATTACTTGAGCTATGCTACTCGTGCACTGAGTTGGGGGGGGCAGTATCAAACCCGGAACCTTGTGACCCCCAGTCAGCTGCTCTACTAACTGAGTTAAACCAGACTAATATCAGGCTAAAATTTAGATCTCAGAAAGTTGCATGATATGCGAGTATACAGTTATTTACTAAGCTTAGCTTAGATGTGGCACAAGACCAGAATTATGAGGTGCCCAATGAGAATGGAATTCACTAACAATGGTCTGCAATCTAGCTTGCAAACCATTACCCCACATGAGGTGCCCATTATTTTAGTGCAGTGGTTTTCAAACAGTTCTCCCGGGCGCACCCCAGAGCTTTTTCAGGTGCACTCCATAGTATTCCTGAAAAATCTATCTATTGCAATTTTCCATCTCATATTTATGTGAACTGGGATTTTCAACCCTCGCAACAATTAAGTCTAAAAAGAGAGGAACTCTTTAATGCATTGATGAGGAAATGAGAGTTTGTCTCTCAAACATAAGACCAAACATTGAAGAAATCGTAAGGTCTCATCAAGCTCATGTTTCTCATTAACACAGGAATTAATAAACTTCATAGAATATGTTAAGTTTGCTTTTGTTAAATGTGTTATCTTTTATATATTTAACAGTTAACTTAATAACATATAGTCCTATTTTGTATACAATGCGCTATCAAGTATCTGTAGTACTGTAAGTGTGCCCAGACTGTATAAAGTTTGAGAACCACTGTTTTAGTGTATAGTTACTTGTAACGTGATTGTTAAGGTCCACCGGAGTTTGATAGTGGAAATAAAACTGTGGGCAGACTGCTATAGAAAGAGAGGAAGAAGAAATAAGAAAGTAATGGTTAAAAAAAGGAGTAGTGGACACACAACGGGTTGCTGGTAATTTGAACGATGTATGACCCCCGGAAGAGGAATTGAAAGCTGACCGGAGTCGGGTGTCGACTGGAAGCAGAAGTAATGGTGATGAGGAACCAACAAGATCGGCCTCTTTTGCTTTCCGGTGGCGTAGGGTTTGGACAGGTCTGCTGGTCCCTAGTTTGGGACAGCGAGATAGTTAGCTACTATGTTAAAAGGTACAGGAATTTAACAGTGTCCTCCCTCTTTTTCTCTCTGTCTTTCCTCCTCTCTGGAACAGAGCCCACGACACGAGCCCGAAAATAAATGCTAAGCCCTTGTGATCATATATCTCACGTGTTGTACCTTTTTTATTGACAATGACGACCGCCACGTAACAAATAACCTTTTGGTACCGTGATAATATTATAATACTACATATTTATGCGAGTATATACAATATTTTATGTTGTCTGCTACACAGGACAAAAAAAAAAAAAAAGATGCAAGGGAAGTAACTCTGCTTATTTAAGGAAAATATTTCTAAGACAAAAAGCAAGTAGGAAGTGAGTGGTTGGCAACAATAGCAATTGGATTTTTAATCCATAATGAAGCAATAAAAAAAAAATCATGCAGGGTTAGGTCAGAAAGAGACAGTCTTTTTGGTTGGGCATTTTTTTTTCTTCATGCCATTTTTATTTTTATTTCTTCAGCACTTTATAAACAGCTACAAAAAAATACAACCTGAGAAACCATGCTACCTACATTACCTTTTGGCATCAGACACAGATATCCTAAAAATAGGCATTCAAAGGTTAGAGATTTTTTTTTCTTAAAAAACAAAGAAAACAAAACGCATTATCAATTGGCTCAAAAACATACCAATTTATATGGAGGTAGAAAAAAAAAATTTCACACAAGAAAAATACAAAAATTAACAATTCCTTATTTTGTATTATGATTTTTCAGACTGTTTTCTTCACCTTTATTGTTTTATATATATATATATATTGGTTTATTGGTTGGTTTTGAAGGCGATCACAATGCGAGTGTAAAGAAAAAAGAGGGTAACTATGGTGTTGATTTATTCTTAATATTTCAGGAAAGAATCCCTTCTACAGAAGATCTCCGAAACTGAAGTTGTCGCTAGTGGCTGTCCATTTGTTCTGTCTCATGCTTTCCAAAATCTGTCTGTGTGTGTGCAAACAAACACACACTTTACACTTGCATTACTCACATAACTTTCGGAAACGTTTTTTCACGTTTTTCATAGTTGCTGAGGCATGGAATAAACTGCCTGCATCCATTGTAGGCTGCCGAAACATTGCATCTTTTAAAACCTTCATGCTTCCTGTAATTCAACAAAACTATACCTGATACCCCCCCCCCACATAAATACACACATACACACACATACATGTATATTATTACTATACACTATTCATGTTTCTGACATTAGCACATCATTCTATGTACTTTATATGAGACTTTGATGAGTTGTGGCACACCAGAACACTGTATGCAATAAATTTCATTATTATTATTAAATCTATCATTAATAAAATAGCATTTAATACAGGCAATAATATATTAAACATTATCAATAACTAACACACTAATCTTAGCAACCCTCAAAAATATTATAATACTCTCCTAATTTGAAAGATCAATAAAGAAATGAGAAGGAAAAAATAAAACCCTAACTCACTACAACCTACAAACCCCTGATGACGACCACAAAATGGTAAAAAGTATGGAACAGTTTCTCTACCAACTGGATACCAATTTACAAAAAAATTTTCAAAAATAAAAAAACACTGGTAAACAAGAAAGAATACAGATAAAGATCATAAAGAAGAAATATTCTGTGGTCTTCATTAATACTTGCTTAAACAATATATATATACTAGCTAAAGTACCCGGTCCATGACCGGACTAAAGAAAAAATAGGAACACCAAAGAGTGAATGGCGAGAAAATAAGAGATAGGTATACCCAATTTCGGTTCATTTTTTTTAATATCTCATAAAATAAAATAGTGGATGGGGGTAGACCTCCTAAAAAAATATTTCCCCTAATATACTTTCGTGAAAATCAGTCCATTAATTGATTTCTCATAGTATATTTTTAAAATCCTCTTGTCGTAAGATGTTTTTGGCTACGTAAAATTCCAGTTGATTTAACAGTGCAAAAATGAAAACATTGTTTTTAAATCATAATTTTCATTATTTCAGTTAGCTGAAAATTTTTTAAAAATCATCAATAGTTTGTTTAATGTTTCTTCTTTCGAACGGAGAAAATTTTTTAAGATGATATTAATTTTTATGCAAATTTCATTGTGTTAAATATAGGTGTGGGGTCAATTGGTGGTAACTAATAAGAGATAATTATTTATCAAAGTTTTTTAAAAATCTCTGAGAATTGTCTAATGAATTAAACTGTCGAAATAAATATTATATTTGAGACGACACTAATATGAATGAATTAAAGTGATTTAATGTTTTTAAAAAAATGTTAATAAATGATTAAAAGAAATCTCGAGATAAGGGCTGAACTTGAAAAACAGTCCGAAAATTAGGGTGACCAAAAAAAAAAAAAAAAAAAAAAAAAAACCTTAATTTTTTATTTTCCCATTAAACTAAAAAATTCCAACCCTAAAAAACCCCCCTAGTTAAAATTAAGTTTTATTACAAAATTTGTGGGTTCTGTTTTTTTCTGGGTCACCCTGTATATAGGTGACCCAGAAAAAACAGAACCCAAATTATTTATTTATTTTCCCATTAAACTAACCCTAAACCCCAACCTAAACCCCCCTAGTTAAAATTAACAGTTTTATTACAAATTTTGTGGGTTCTGTTTTTTCTGGGTCACCCTAATTTTCCGACCATTTTTCTAGTTCAGCCGAGTTCGAAAGACCATTTGACGGTTTTTAGTATAAAAAAAAAAAAAAAGAATGAGAAAAAAGTGGTGACTTAATTTTTTTTAAATCTGCCTATTTATTTATCATTAGAATTATGATAAATAAATTTTCTCATTCAAGTTACGTACATTAGAATCATTTTTATTTCATGTTTAAGGTAAGCTTAATTTAACATTTCAAATACTGTTTTTTTATATACGAAGTTAACTACATCGTATTTTTATTATACATTTTTTTTTGTTTTTATTACAATACAACTATATGTTTACTTAGTTACGAAATAAGTAGTTATATAATTTAACTACCTATTTTTGTAAAAGGCTTTTTTTCTAAAACTCTTTTGTATATATATATTTTGTTTATTGTTATTTACTTCGCTTATTATTTATTTTGCTTTATTGTTATTTATTTCTCTTATTATTGTTATTTACTTCGCTCTTTCTTACCAAATAAATATTTGTAAGATATATTATTTCATTTTATTTCTAACTAAATTAATATTTTAAAGACAGGAATAAAAAGTTTGCGATATGAACAAGATTTGATTTTTCGTTAAAACATACTTTTGCTGTCCAAAGCAAAATAATTTTTTTTCTAACTCGCTATAAAAAATAATTCAATGGATAAAGACTCATACAAATTATATATTGAGCAAGATTATTTTCTCTTCTTTTCAACTATATGGATATTTTTAAGATTGGACTACAATTAGGCGATAAATTCCGAGCTGAATGGCTTAAGACTGCGAAATTTATTCATTAAAATTGAATTCACTGCTGATATTCGCTGATCATCGCTTTAACAAAAAGTCAGGCAGAGGACAATATCTTATCAGCAGGAGTTGGTATACGGACAGTTTCGCAAATTGAGTGATTTTGGCTTAATTAATTAATTATATCCCTTAATCAGTAAAAATCAATAACCAAATTTAGCGTGTTTCTTAGTTAGAAGGATATTAATATGTATGAGAGATTTCGAATCAGAGTAACCTCCTGTTTTAAACTTATGCGTCGACACGTACATACTAAAAACTTAGTCTTATATATTTAGATATATATAATTCAAAAATCCGAAGAAGAAATCTTCCTTACAACATAGGATTTTTTTTTTAAAACTTATAAATATATAATATATATAATATATATATATATATATATATATATTTGTAAAGAAAAAAGGCTTAAAGACCGGGTATTCAGCAATTATGGTCCATTTCCACCCATGGGTATCTGAGACCTACGAGTTTCTTCAGATCCCTTTTTTTATTGAATCTGGTATCGGGTTTCAATTCCTCTTATCTCTTTCAGAGTGGTAGTGTTTTGATGTTATGCCAGTTCCTTCCTTGGTACTCTTCCTCCTTATAAGGTGGTGCCTAGATTGGTCAATTTAGTTCTCATGCTTCTTATCAAATGTTTTGATCTATTTTTCCTAATGTGGTGGGTTAATATGCGGGCACTCAATTAACTTGACAGCTGATGTTCCCTCTGGCCTTCTTCAGGTATTACTTGTCAAACTCAAGAGTTTGACAGGAAACACCTGAAGAAGTCCAGAGGGAACATTGTCTGAAACCTAATGGATATAACAATAAAGATGAGGACGACAGTTCAAAAGATCCAAATGATACAAATTCTCAAGCCTCATCTCAAAAATTCAGACAAATGATTTCTAATCTATATTAAAAGTTATCAAAGATCTTAACAAGTATTTTCTTTTAGCTTCATTTTTTTATCATTTTTTTTTTTAAATTCAAAACTCACTCAGGTTGTCTTTCTAAAAAAAAAAAAAATAAATAAATAAATAAAATAAAATCTATGATAAATGTGAATGTCAGTGTGTCACATTTTTCAACTTTACTCCTAGAGGGCGTAGCTCAACATATCATTTTTGAAATCAGACCGACTCCATGAACAAGTTAAAAACATTCCAGGCCAACTCTGGATCCCCAATCCTGAAATTTTGGATTCCCAATCAGGCAACAATTAAAATAGTAAATAAATAAAAGCTGCTATCAAAACTACTACTGTAAAAAAAAAAAAAAAAAAAAAAACATGCGGATAAGAGAGAGCAAGAGACAGAAAAAGGGATGAGTTGATAGGTTTGATTTGAGATTTCACAGATCAAAGGTTCTTAATAACTTGGTTAAGAGAGTAGTTAGTGCATTTAACCAG
Organism: Doryteuthis pealeii; assembly: GCA_023376005.1. Lineage (NCBI taxonomy): Eukaryota > Metazoa > Mollusca > Cephalopoda > Myopsida > Loliginidae > Doryteuthis > Doryteuthis pealeii. The sequence goes on along the minus strand of CM042174.1, from coordinate 21,341,804 downwards.
ACTTTCCTAATGATTGACTGATTTTAATGGCATATCAACCTGTATTGGGTTATTTTACAGATTTATATATTTTCTTTATTTCTTTTTTTTTTTTTTGCTTATTTAAATATTTAAATTTCAAAGACTGACAATTATTATCTGTGACACTTCAGAAAATCATGACAGAGATGAAACAATTAATCAATGGTGAATGCAGAAAATGGTTCAAAAGGAATACAAGAGTAGATATGATTGGGTTGGAAAGGTAAACCACTGGGAATTGTGCAAAAACTTAAAGTTTGACCATGCTGACAAATGTTATGTGCACAAACCAGAATCTGATGTAGAAAATAAAACGCATGAAATTCTCTGGGACTCTGAAATACAAACGCTCATCCAATTCCAGCCAGAATACAAGACCTACTATTGATTAACAAGAGAAGAACTTGTCAATTAGTGCACTTTGCCATTCCAGTAGACCATAGAGTAAAAATAAAATAAATCTAAAAGATAGACAAATATTTGGTTTGATGATCATATTAATAGCATAAACTCTGCCTCGTGAAGAAGTGGCTCAAAGAACAGTCAACAGAATTTTACAGGGTAGGAATACATGCTCTCATTCAAAGGTGGAACATTGCTATTGAGAGAAACAGGGCAGTGACTATGTGGAGGAGTAGGGATGTGGTCCACAGAGGACCTGCTTCATTTTAATGTATGGTACATGTTCCTGTGTTGGTAATTATACCTGTCTTAAACAAAATGGCATTACTTTTTTTACTCACCCTCGTGTGTGTGTGTATATATATATATATATATATATATATATATATTATATATATATATATATATATAAGTAATTAGAATTTTAAAATTTTGTTTTATGAAAGAACTTGATCTTCTGAAATCAGTGGTCCATGAAATTGTAAACAAAAAGTTTGAAAAGTATCATCTAAATGGCTGAAAGGTTTTCGAATAGTTTCTTTGTTTAATGGCATATCAACCTTCATGGGTTATTTAATGCCAAATTCGAGGAATGAAGGGTTCTTATCTTTCCCAAGGGTATTAGTCCAAATAAATCATCTTATCATTAATAATAATAAATCATTAATCATCTTAACAACAGCAACCTTGAGCACCTTTTCGATTTCCATGTTTCTAACACACGTGGGCATACCTACAAAAATAGCATAGCTCACTTGACTTTGGAAACATTTTTTCACACTCAGAGTTGCCAAGGCATGGAATAAACTGCCTACGTCCGTTGTGGGCTGCAGAAACACTGCATCTTTCAAAGCCTCCATGCTTCCTGTAGTCCGCCAACACTATACCTGATACTACCATCCACACATATATGCACGCATGCACACACATACATGTATATTGTTACTGTATGCTATTCATGTTCCTGGCACAAATACATTATTCTATGTACTAGACATGAGACTTTGATAAGTTGTGGTGCACCTGAGCACTGTACACATATATGTATATTATTACTGTATCTTATTCATGTTCCTAACACTAATACATTATTCTATATACTAGACATGAGACTTTGATGAATTGTGGTGCACCTGAGCACTATAGACAATAAATTTCATTAAAAGTGGATGTAATAGCACCCTAAGGTCTTGGGTAATGACCAGTAAGGGATTGTACCTAAACAGAAAGTCAAAAAACGATGATAGTTGTTATGAATTATTAAATAAGGTAAAACTTTCATAAAATATATTTTAACTATTAAGCGATTTAATTACAAATGTACAAAAACTTTTATCAATTTAAGACAAATGATCATTTTTTTTAAACCAATAAATTAACATACAGTAAATTTGTGGATAAAAATTTATGATTTTAAAGGGGAGTAACTCTTACTTTTTTTAATACTAGTTATTCCCCTTGAATTGAAAAAATTCTCAGTTATAAAGTTTCTAAAACTTATAGGCTACAGTCCCAGACGTCAAAAGAGGCTTAGTTTTCGAATTACGTAGCGAAACAATTAACTGTAATAATTTTAGCGTAATTATTAATTAAAAATCAAAAAAGGCTAATAAAAAGTTTTCGCAATCAGTGGCATATCTTGATATTATGCGAAAAGTAAAATTTAAACGGGCTACTTTGTAAAAAAATACGAAGAAAAATGGAGTAGCTCCGAAAACAGAATTAGCGAATGAGAATCGTGTATTCGAAATATAAATAAGTAAACAAAATGGCCACCTCCAGCGAAGAAGAGGCAACAGTTGTTAGCGACAAAAAATGTTTTATGTGCATTTTACCTTCCAAAAAGCATAAAATTGTATCATTTTCTAAGAAAACGTGGACTCGCTTTTTTGAATATGTCCATAAATGGAAGAATTTGGACGGTACACAAGCATTAAGTCACATAAATAAAATTTGGACGGTACACAAGCATCAGAAAAAATTAAAAAATAATAGTATTTCGCATCATGTGACAACAAGTCACATAAATAAAATACTCGTTATTTTATTTTTTTAAAAAGTAAATTTGCTTATTACTCGTTATTATAACGAGTAATAAGCGAATTTGCTTTTTAGAAAAAAGAAAAAAAATAGTATTTCGCATACATGTGACAATATTTATTATTTAAACTTTAAACAATCTAGTGCTTCGTCACGTAAATTTTTGTTGTTTCTATTCATAACTTTGGTCTTTTATCTCTTTATTTATACTGTAATTAGTATCGAAAATGACCAACTCGCAAAACAGTTTACGCCCCCAAACGAAACATTTACTTTAATGGATTCCTCAAACGAAATAATTACTATAGCGAGATCCTGAAACAAAATGTTTACTATAGCGGGATCCTCAAACGAAAATGTTTACTTTAACGGATTCCTCAAACGAAAATGTTTACTTAAACGGATTCCTCAAACGAAATGGTTACTATAGCTGGATCCTCAAACGAAATGGTTACTTTGTGGATTCTGCAAACAAAACTGTAAGTCAAGATTTTCTTTTTTTGCTGACACAAATAACCCTCCCCCTCAAAAAAAAAAAATAATAATAATAATAATAATAATACATAATTCACTTACTGTGACTGCTACGTTTCTCTGCATCACGACATTCTTCATATACAAATTTTTCTAACATGCTCCTGGAATAAAAGAAACAAAAGAATTCTTCATTTAACCTTCAAAATATGATTTTGCACCCACAGTAAATTAAAATACCTTTAATTTTGATCGATTGATTTTAAAGGCAGGTTAAACTATCTGGGCTATTTTATGCCGAGAGGTTAGACAATTGTGTACATTGTACGTTTATATTTACATTTTTTATGTAGTTTCTTTTGCAAAGTTATATAACAAGTATTCCAATGTAATACAAATAATTTGTGCACAGTTGTATGGTTTCAAGTATTTCTATCTAATACAAATAATTGTATAGTAGGAATGCAAACATATTTTTTTTTTATTTGATGTGATATAATGTATATAAAAGTTGGTTATTTCCTATAAGTCTAACATGATCAAAGAGGAACCACTCTTGACTGATAAATTATTTATTTATTTATTGATCTACTAGTAAAAAAGAAGTTAGGGTTTAGGGTTAGTTTAATGGGAAAATAAATAATTTATCAGTCAAGAGTGGTTCCCCTTTGATCATGTTAGACTTATAGGAAATAACCTAAAAGTTATTTTTTTATGGGTAGAGTTCATTGAAATAAAGAAAATGCTTTTTGAATTTAAAAAATTCATTGAACAGTTGCAGAGTAATTTGGAATTAGGAATTTCTCTACAACTAAAAACAATAGGAAGCAATAATCAGGATTTTGGATCCTCACCAAAATAGCCTTTCATAAATAAAATCAATTTTCTCCAGTTTCATTCAGGATAGAATTATGAAAATTCCCATAGTAGTTTTTTTTTTTACAGCATACCAACCATAGTGGGTCATTTAATGCCAGCAGAGTTTTGAAAGATTCGTAGCAATAGTCTAGAAGAACATTTTTTTGTAAAAAATTTTCTAACACATAAATGGAACCCTAACAATTACTACCACTCTAGGTCAGAGTGGGCCTGGGAGTAATGTTGATGAAGGAGTACTCCACATTCCTCAGACCTCCAAAACTGGAACCACACCATCAGATAGAGTTTAATGTCATACTCAGGACATGTAGACCCTCAGACACTGCCTTCTAGCACCCATATGATAAAAAGGGTTGGGGCTTGCCATAAGGACAATAAGCTTGGGGCAATCATATAGGTGCTAAAGCATGATATGACCAACCAATTGATCGGAGGGGGCCTCTCTGACCGCCCATCTAGCCTAAATAAGGGCAAAATTGGAGTGTTGCATGTCATGGACTGTTCTGCCACCAGGGTTCCATCCTGAAGCATCACGGGTGCCACCCATGACTAACAGGTGGCCCATTGGGAGAGGGGGTTTACCCCTCTGCAGAGGTGGAGTTGGTGTATTCTAAAGCCTCAGCCGACAGGGCTCTTATTGTTTGTTATGACTGCATTGTAATTTGTAAAGACCTGAACTCAACATCGATCCATTTAATGACTTGAAAAGGGTTGATATACTGTAAAACAAAACATTGGCCATTTGTATTTCTAGATATAAAGTAAGGGATAATTTTGGTATTGTAATCATGTTGTAAACATTCTTATTATTTGTTATGATTGTATTGGAATTTGTAAAGACCTGAACTCAACATCGATCCAGTACAGACGAGACCCGCCTGCCTTCTTTCTTTTTCTTTCGTTGGAATTTAAGTCATGTAAACTTGTTCAAACTGGCATTCAGTTCATACAAAGGAAAGCGTCAAAATAGACTCAGTCATGGACACATGATTTCAGTTTGCTTGTTTTTAGTTTTTTCTTCTTTTTTATTATCATTAAACAGTCACTTATTTATTCTGTAAAACAGGTCCCAAAATCAATACTAAAACTAGGTTGGTTGGTTGAATTTTATGGCATGTCAACCCCTGCTGGGTTTCTTTATGCTAAAAATGTTTTGTTTTATTCTTGTTGGTTATTCAATTTTTTAAAAATACATTTTTTTAAACTCATCTTTTGAACTATTTAACTCATAGATGGGACCCTAACAGGTACTACCACCAGCCGATTGATTGGAGTGGGCCTTTACAACCACCCGTCAGAGCCAGTTTGCTTGTTTTTATTTTTTTTGTTCTTTTTTTCTTTTTTATTATCACTAAACATGCCCCTTATTTGTTCTGTAAAATAGGTCCCAAAATCTATACTAAAACTAGGTTGATTGGTAGAATTTTATGGCATGTCAACCCTTGCTGGGTTTCTTTATGCCAAAAAAAAGTTTAGTTTTATTCATTCTTGTTGGCAATTCAAGTTTTCTTTTTAAAACCAAATTTTTTTTTTAAAATACATTTTTTAAAACTCATCTTAATGATAAAAATGATCTGTTTAACCCATAGATGGGACCCTAACAGGTACTACCACCAGCCAATTGATTGGAGTGGGCCTCTCCAATGACCCATCTAGCCTAAGTAAGAGCCAAAGTAGAGTGTTGCATGTCATAGACTGCTTAGCCACCAGCATTCCGTCCTTAAGCATCATGGGTCACCACCCACAGCCAACAAGTGACCCATTGGGAGGCACACAGTTATATAATATGGTATTCCTATCGAATACAAATAATTTTTAAATAGATCTATTTTACCCATAGATGGGATTCTAACAGGTACTACTACTCTGGGTCAGAATGGACCTGGGAGCAATGGTGGTGAAAGAGTAGTCCACACACCCCACAACACAAGAATTGGAACTTCACCACTAGATGCAGTTTAACGTCATACCCAGGACACTAAGACTTTTAGCTACCGTCTTCTAGAACATATATGATAAAAGGGTTGGGAGTTTGCTATAAGGGCAATAGGGTTGGGACAATCATATAGGTGCTAGGGCTTGACATGACCAGCTGATTAAGTCAGAGTAGACTTGTGAGTACTAGCAACAAAAGATCACACCACACTCCCTAGATTTCTAGAACTGGAGCCTCACCATCAGATGCAGTTTAGTGACGTGCTCAGGACAAAGAAAGGTTATGAGTTTTATCAATGTACATTTTTAGGAATAGACTCCAATTTATTTATTTATTTTTTTTTTTTTTTTTTTTTTTTTTTTTTTAAAATCAAGGTTATTTTATGCTTCTTTTCTTTTGGAAGTCCGTTGCAGACGACGATGACATCACTCCAGTTGTGGACCCTCTGGTGGCTCGTTAGTCCAATTTTGGACTTGCAGATGTGGTCACACATATTGCAGGAGAAATTCCTATCTACATTACATTTGGTTGTTCATGATGACGAAGACATCGCCACTCTGCAGTCCTGTTTATCTCAATATTGAGCTGCTTAGCTCCTGTGCAGCAGCTGTCTTGCCAAAACATTTGTCACTGTAGAGGCAATATATGAACTGCAGTATGCAGAGGATACAGGTTTTGTCAGCTCTTCCCCAGATGGACTACAGCGCATCATCAGTGCTGTAGTTGAAGCCTACACTCGATCAGAGCTTGCCATCAATGTTTAGAGAACAGAAGTTCTCAACATGTGTCAACCTCCGATTCCTGAACTCCTCATTAACCCCCAGCCACTGAAAAATGTAGAGGAGTTCACTTACCTAGGATCTGTCTTAAACAACACAAACGATCTCACAAGGGAAGTGCAACGGCGGATTGGCCTGTTTTCAGCATCTTTTGGTAGGCTATCTCACAGAGTGTTCATGAATAGAGATCTTACCATCAATACTAAGATCTCTGTATATAATTTTATGCTTAGAGGTTAGGGAATTGGATACATTTAGATTCTTTTGTGTAGTTTCTTAAATTTTTGCACAGTTACTGTGATGCTGATAGCTTTTTGATTTAGTGCGTCCTGGGACACACATATTTGCTTTGAATGAGTCCCTGGGAAAATTTATGGGTCCCAACTAAAGTTTCTTAATAGATTGTAGGGTTTTTTATTCATGATCTGGAGAAACAACTAAAGCCGTCCAACTCCTACATTGTAACCTATCCTGTGTAATTCATTTCTAAGAAACTATTGAAATGTATTTACAGTTAGCTTGAAATGGTGAGGGAAGAAAAAAGAAAAACACTGGGACACATGGATTTGGTTGGTTGGGTTATACAGCACATCAACCCATTGTGTCATTTTATGCCGAATACGTTTTTTTTTTTGTTTTTTTCTTTGTAAGGTACAGCTGCCACATGTGTAGCCACCTGCATATCATTCCAGATCTTGCTTCTATTGGTATTTAGGTATAGTGATAGGGGTTTAGTTATTTTTTGAAATCAAGTTTTCTGTTGAGGATTTGAACATCAAGAGAGTGTGTGGGTAATTTTTGTAGGTATATGAATTTACATCCTTGATAGGAGGCCGGTTCTTTTCAAAAAGTTTAATATGTTCTTGGGATCTATTTTTCCAAATAGCTTGTCAATGGTGTTAACATTGAAGAACTTTCTTCGAGTGTAGGAGAGGTGATGATGATAGGTCAGTCTATAATATTTTTCTATTACATTTGCCTATTTGGTTTGGTTTCTTTGTTTAATGACATATCAATCTTCATGGGTTATTCAATCCCAAAGCCATCCTTGTAGAAGAACAGTAGTGTCATTATTTAACTCATAACTGAGGGGACGAGGAGGTTTACACCTTTCCCAATGGTATTAGTCTGAAAGTAAGCGTAATAGCATGACTGGAGTTCGAACTCGCTCACTACAATATTGCAGTCCCTCACATTACCCACTCGTATCGGCATTGCAGTCTCAGAAGACTATATAATTCTTGTGCCCCTGAAGTTACAGTGCCTCCTATGACTGAAGTTCAATGTTTGAAAAACAGCCTCAACCACAGAAGCTGCATGAGAATGCTGTCCCTGCAGATGTTGATGTGCCAGGGCTTTGTTGCCATAGCTTACTTCTGTTGGAATATTTTGTATATAAGGTGTGCTCCAATTCCCCACCTGGATTTATAGACTAGCCAAGGTCACATGGTTTATTCCTCCGGCCTATCACTAGCCATACTGCATGGCTGATACACTACTTAAACCCCCACACTGGCCATAATTCTAATTGCACTCATTGAGGAGGGACTTACAATACCAGACAATTCACCAATACTCAGGACTCTTTACCAAGGATCCAATTCCACTGGACAAACGCTCTGGCTTAAGGCCTACAGGATGGACCAAAAGATTGTAACATCTTCTGGACCTCCTGACTTCATGGTGTTGCGCTAGGTTGACTTCAGACATGAACAGTCCGCTATATCACGGGGAACTCACCCTTTCTCTGAAGAATAATTTCTAATGTCACTATAACCATGAAAACAACATTTGAGTTTTACATATAAAAAAGTAAAGCAGATGGAGTGGCCTATTGCCAGTATTAGCCAGACAGCAAGGGAGTCTATCCCCTTTTTGCTAGCACTAGACCAAGAGATTTTTTTTTTTTGCTGAGGTGGAGCGCCGCACCTACCATCTTTACTACACAGATCAAAACTGTGCTACTCCTGCGCTAAGCATGCAAGGGTCGGTATTGAACCCAAGACCTTGTGGTTCCTAGACAGATATTCTACCGACTGAGCTAAACTGGCCCTGGGCCCCTCAAGTTGGAGTTTATACCAAAATAGATTCAGGTTGTGCTACTCATGTGCTGAGTTGATGAGAGCTGGTAATGAATCCAAAACTTTGCGGTTTTTAGGCGGATACTCAGCTGAAGTGGCCATTTTACATATAAGAAGATTAAATATCCATAAAGATGAAGAAAAAATACGAACCGGTGAAAGTCTGGAAACAAGTCAGAAAAAATATTTGTGACATCGTCTTTTTCGATGGTCCCGACATGATCCTGAAAAAAAAAAAAAAAAATGGACAATTGTATAATTAAATGCATTTACTATATCTGCCATGAGGTATATTCAGAAAGTAACAGACTAAAGCTGTATTTACCAAGATAGAAATAAACAATAAAACTATTTTTTTTCAAAATTGTCATCTTAACATTTAATACACTTATTCCAATGTGTTTTCCATTGGTCAAAGCACCTCTAGAATTCCACTTTTGATACAATGTGAAGCTGCAATGTTGCATTTCTTTTAATATCATCAACATCCTCAATTTTTTTATATTGATCAACTGATTTTAATGGCATGTCAACTTGCAAAGGGTTATTTTTCTGAATTTTTGATAATTTGGCTTATTTAAATTTTATTAAGATTTAGACTATTGTTCTCATCTTTATTGTTATATACATTTTTCCAATGTACTCTCTGGCCTTCTTCAGGTGTTTCTTGCCGTAATTGGGAGCCTTCACAGTTCTAAGTGACAGTCATCTGTAGGTTGCAGGTTCAATCCTGACCACGGACAAAAATAACTTAGAATACTTAACAGAGCTAAACACTTGTACCCGGTCATAGTTAACAAAATGAGAACAATCTACCCCAATGGATTAAATAAAGGGTTCAGTTCAAAGTTCCATGAAGGTTCTAGAGTTTGACAACAAACACCTGAAAAAGTCCAAAGGGAACATTAGTCGAAATGTTGTGTATCTATCTTCTATACATATATAAAGGGCAGTTGTGTGAATCTGTATGTCCGGAGGAAACTTCGAAAATAAAACAATTAACAACAAAGTAAATATATATATACATTAAATATCACCAGGGCTTGGTTTTTGATCAAAAATAATAAAGGTTTGATTTATATTCGTGAAGATAATTTTAAAAAATTAAATTTAGATGATAACAGACTAGGTTTTTATTTGGATTTAATATTTTAAATAGTAGACATTGTTTTGTTTTTTTCAGAGTGGTTGGATCAACGCACGGTCTTTTTTACATAGGGATTTTAATGGGGCATACTACCAGAAACCAACTCGCGATTCAATAATAATGGATATGTGGGAAAAACCTTTTTTGCATCCCTCTACCCAGGCAACGCCAGGTAGCCGCTTCTAGTATAACAATAAAGATGAGAACAATAGTCCGAAAAATCTAAATGCAAAAAATTGCCAAAGGTTATTTTATGCCTAGCGGTTAGGGAATCACATTCATAATAAGTTAATATTTACATTTTTTGTTTAATGGTTTGTGGATTATTTAATGCCAAAGCCATCCTTGTAGAAGAACAGTTGTGGAACTCTTTAACCCATAGTTTGGAGTGAGAATAGCTGGATGAATACCTTTCCCAAGGGTATTAGTGCTATGTGAAATGCAAACAGCTTCATTCAGGATTGGAACTCATCTATACATATATAAAGGGCAGTTTATGTGTATGGATGTCAGGAGGAAACTAAGAAAATAAAACAATTAATGACAAAGCAAATATATATATACATATTCACTATCACCAGATCTTGCTTTTTGAACAAAAATAATGAAGACTTGATTTATATTCATGAAGATAAATAAAATTTAAACAATAACAGCATGGAATTTTTTTTTTCATTTCGTATTTAAATAGTAGACATTAATTTTTCTTTTCAGAGTGTCTGGATCAACACGTCTTTTATACATAGGGATTTTTAATGGGACATCCTGTGAGGATCCAACTAGCAATTCAACAACAATGGATCTGCTAGACTACATTTTACACCCCCCTCTACCCATGTGATGCTGGGTAGCCGTTTCTAGTTATCATATAAGTTGCCAAGCTGTGAACATGTCTTCAATTTTTAATTTTTTTAAATTTACTCGTTCATTCTCAATACTTTTTGACTACATCTCAAAGATGCACATTTAGAATAAACTCATTTGCACTTCTCTCTTTTGACTCACTCTTTTTTTTGGGGGGGGGGTCCAGTGTGCTTCGGCTCTCGACTGAGTGTTAAATTAACAGCATAAAATATTTACAATTACTTATCGATAAAAAACTTGGGGGGGAGGTATCACTTGCACAGCGCATCAACTTGTCAATAAAAAAAAACCTCAGCAGGCGCCACTTTGCGTTTTTTTAGAGCAGGAGGCCAGGACAAATAAATTTGAACTGCACAGAGTTTTTTGCAGTTATATGATATTAAATATTCCTACCTGATACAAATAATTTGAATACAGTTATATGGTTTCAAGTAACTAATAATAATCCTTAGTAAACAATTATACTTTCAAGTAACTATTCTTAATACACATAATTTATATTATATATATATATATATATATATATATATATACACACATACACTGATGCCACTGCAACGGAAAAGTTAAAGCGGCAATTGGATACTATATATATATATATATATATATATATATATAATTAAATAAAAACATTTCTTTTCTGAAAAAAATCCGTTCCTAATCGACAATGAAAGGGTTAAAACTCTCCTTTTTTTAAAAAAGAGAATTTTTCTATTTTCAATTTGAAGTATTTTTTTTTCCTTTAAAAACTGCTACACTGAAGGAACACAATGTACCGAAAGAACGTGACGTAGCGAAAGAGCAAGATGCAGCAAATGAACGAAATGAAACAAAGTGAACACAAGGGATACACAGTTTCTGGGAAAAATAATACTTCCAATTTGAATTCAAATTATTTTCTGTTTCTCTCTTAATGAATCCGGATTAAAAACATTTACATCTAAAAATGGACCTAATTATCATTATGCTCTGATGATGATTTTTAATAAATCGAAATACACGAGTAGGATGTAATACAAGGTCAATTTCTTAAGCAGAGTTTTAACAGGCTTTGAATTAAGAGTTTTCCTTTTCCTAGACTGGTTTCCTAACCAAGTTTAAAGAGCCCTGTCTACCCTACTATTTAACCATAGCTGGAGGGAGAATAGTTGAATTCATACATTTCCCAAGAGTATTGCACTATGTGAAATACAAACAACTTCATCCAGGATTTGAATTCATCTCATCATTTCATACAACAGTAACCATTACACCACACACATCCTTATAATTTATAGTTATATGGTATAAACACTGCATCTTTCAAAGCCTCCATGCTTCCTGTAGTCTGCCAACACTATACCTGATACCTCTCTCCAAACACATATGCACGCATACATGTGTATTATTACTGTACACTGTTCATGTTCCTGACACTAATACATTATTCTATGTACTAGACATGAGACTTTGATGAGTTGTGGTGCACCTGAGCAATGTACACAATAAATTTCATTATTATTTCAAGTAATTCTGACAGAAATTATTATGTTATTTGTATAAAAAAATGAAATTTCCTACCCTTTCATATTGGTCAAACCTCTTTCTGGCTTCAGCAATACAATTTTGAGAAAGACTCTGTAAAAAAAGAAAAAGAAAATTAGGGAAAAAAATTTTAACAATAAGAAAAACAATAATTTAGGGGTTGGCTTTGATGATCCATTTAACCCTTTATCTACCACTGCCATCTGCAATAGCTTGGTGAAATGGTTGACAAGCTAGTATCATATCGATGATCCTATACTACTGAATAGAAATGTATTCATTTAATTCATTTCACTTTTCTTCTTTTTTTTTTTTAACTCTAAATCATTTTCTAAGAACTGATGATCTTATTTGGGGGTTTTTTTTGGAGGGGGGGCATTTTTGTCATCGGGTTGTTTGGGGCACTCTAGTAGATAAAAGGTTAAAGCTGACAATCGTGTTTTGTCTATTGTAGCAAGGGCAAATGGAATGATTGGCTGGATGGTTAGAAATATTATTTCATGGGTTTGGTTTGTTTTACAGCATATCAACTTCAGTGGGTCATTTAATGCCGACAAAGTTTTGAAATAAATTAATTCCTAATGGATACTCAATTTTTTTTTTATAAACACATTTTTCTATTTAACTCATGGGACCATAACAGGTACTACCACTCCGGGTCAGAGTGGACCAGGGAGCTATGGTGATGAAGGGATGTTCCACTTTCCTCAGACTTCCAAAACTGGAACCTCACCATCAGATAGAGTTTAACATCATTCTGAGGACATGAAGACCCTCAGTCACCGCCTTCTAGCAACCATACAATAAAACAGGTTTGGGCTTGCCATAAGGGCAATAGGGTTGGGGCAATCATATAGGTGCTAGGGCTTGACGTGATCAGCCAAATGATCAGAGGGGGCCTCTCCGACCACCTATCTAGCCTAAGTAAGGGTCTAAGTGGAGTGTTGCATGTCATGGACTGCTCATCCACCAGGATTCCGTCCTTAAGCATCACTGGTCGCCACCTACGGCCAACATACAGAGGTGCAATCAGTGTATTCTAAAACACCAGCTGACAGGGCTATTATTTCATGGGAGGCAAATGATTTTAAATTATATAAAAACCTTAATAAAACATCATATAAAACAGTGGTTCCCAAAGTAAACAGTACCAAGGTTAAGGCAAAAAGGGGCAAGTTGAGGGTGGTGAGGCAAAAAGGGCAAGTTGAGGGTGGTAAGGCAAAAAGGGGTGTGAGCAATAGGGGGTATTAGGTTTAGTTTGTTTTGTTTTATGGTATATCAACCTCAGTGGGTCATTTAATGCCAATAAAGTTTTGAAATAAATCAATTCTTAATGGATACACAATTTTTTTTTATAAATACATTTTTCTATTTAACCCATAGATAGGACCCTAACAGGTACTACCACTCCGATGGGGATATTAGGAGCAGTTAATAATTAACTTCTTTTTTTTTACAAAATCTAAATGACAAAATGTGTCTTAAATACTAAAGAAAAGGAACACGTATGCAGTTTATACAGAATAGAACTAACATGCAGAACAACATGTTAAATATCTATAAAAATAACTGGATATATATATATATATATATATATATATATATATATATAGATAGATAGATAGATAAAAGGGTATGAAAAACACACTTTGTTGTTAAAATGAATATATTTTTATATCCTTTTTCATTGCTGATATTGACAATATTTCAATTTATTAAAAATCATCATCAGAGCATAATGATAATTAGGTCCGTTTTTAGATGTAAATGTCAATATCAAAAGGATATAAAATATATTCATTTTAACAAAAAAAGGGTGTTTTTCATACCCTTTTATCTATCTATCTATATATAAAGGAATTTGCATTAATTTTTGTCCCGAGGAAACTTTGAAAATAAAACAATTAACGACAAAGTAAATAATATACCCATTAAATATCACCAGGGCTTGGTTTTAAGCAAAAATAATAGAGATTTGATTTATATTCGTGAAGATAATTAAAAAATAAAATTTAAATGATAACAGCATGGATTTTTTTTCCATTTAATATTGTAGATAGTAGACATTAACATTTCTTTTTAGAGTAGCTGGATCAATGCAAGGTCTATTTTTTTTACATGGGGATTCAACTCACGATTCAGTAATAATGGATCTGCGGGCCTAACTTTAAAAAATCCCCATCTACCCAGGCAAAGCCAGGTAGCCGCTGCTAGTCTATACATATACCGTCGGATTCATTTCCTTACTCTTAACTCATATATATAGTTGTATAACAAAAGATGATTTTTGGATAAAGATTTTTGGGAGAATTGTATATGACAAAAAAAAAAGAAATGAAAATGATAGAGATTCACTTACAATTGGAGTTGTATGAGTCTTGACAGGTGATGATGTTGTTGTCTTCAGGGAAGAAGGTTCCTCAGCAGTTTTTTTGCCTGTTTCAGGGCTTGGATCAATAATGGAACCTGTTTTGAAGGGTCATTATTGTTGTTGTTCGAAAGATTTAATTCATTTACCAACACATCACGTTTACCATTTTCACTTGACTAAAAAATAAAAATAAAAAATTTTTCAATTTAAAAAAAAACAAAAAATGATAATTTTTTAACGAACAGACTAGTAGATACATATATGAGTGCGTATATTATATATATATATATATATATATATATATATATATATACAAGGTGATTAAAAAAAACAAAAAAAACCCAGACTTTTTAAAAAGTCAGGCCTGTTTTTTGGGGGGTCACCCTGTGTATATATATATATATTATAAAAAAGAAGGGCCACAAAATGGATTATGCTTTTTTTTTAAATCTCTAATTATTATCTTACATTTGCGACACTAGTTTCAGATCTGATATCTTCTTCAGGCATTAATTAATTATATTCTGGACAGAATATAGTTAATTAATTAAAAAATTTGTTTTATTCACTTTTGTTGGCTATTCAATATTTATTTGTAACACATTTTAGTAGAACTCATTTTTTTTATCTATTCAACCCTCAGATGGGACCCTAACAGGTGCTACCACTCAGAGTCAGAGTGGACCTGGGAGTAATGGTGAATAATTGGAACTTCACCCTAGATGTAGTTTAACTTCATATCCAGGACACTAAGACCCTTAACCACCGCCTTCTAGCACATATATGGTAAAAAGGAGGCACATTGTGTAATGGTTAGAGTTGTAGGAAATAGACTCGTTGACCAGAGTTCAAATCCTGGATGAGGCTGTTTGCATTTCACATTCTATTCTCCCTCCAGCAATGGGTAAATAGTAGGGAAGTCTGGGCTCTTTAACCTTGACTCAGTAACCAGTTTAGGAGAAAGAAAACTCTGAATTCACGTCAATTAAACTATGCTTAATTGACTTTGTGGCACATCCTGATCGTGCAGAGGGGTTGGTAAATATATATAATATATATATAAATATATTCTTTGTTGAGATACCAAGTTTCTTGGTACAAGGTGATTCTAGGCTGGTCAATTCTCTAACAGTGGTTTATTGTAGAGTTCAGGTTCCGTTTGAGAGCTTAATGCTTAATTTTTATAACAGAGCAAATTCATTTGTGAATAAAAAGGCCTTAAATACCATGGGTATCGTGATTATGGACCATTTCCACTCGTGGTATCTGAGGCCCACCGAGCTGATGAAGCTCGGTGGGCCTCAGATACCAACGAGTGGAAACGGTCCATAATCACGATACCCATGGTATTTAAGGCCTTTTTATTCACATATATATATATATATATATAATTAATCAATGTCTGAAGAAGATATCAGAAGATCTGAAACACGTGTCGCAAATGTAAGATAAAATTTTTTTTAATTTTCTTAAAACATAATCCATTTTGCGGACCTTCTTTTTTATAAAATATTTAATTTTCTCCCGTTGGACCCATAACAACACTTTTATATATATATATATATATATGTTTGTGGATGACTAATATATATGCTCCCAATAGCTGGTAGAGCACTGTAGAGTAGACATTGAACTTTCACTATTTAGCGTAAGACATTTACTCGTCTGTTGCTTACAGACTTGAGTTCTCTGGTGATTGTAAAAACATACCTCTACGTAAGTATGTACCAATTAATTGTCCGCCTCTTACTAACAGTTGCCGGCGGCCGAGAGGGTAAGGAGCTTGACAAACGAAAATTGGGTGAGGCTAGGTCCCTAGTTGATGTTGTTATCATTCTTTTGGTTTGTGGGGCATCCTCTAACGTTTGTTTAGGGGGTTTAGCCAAAGCACTAGGAATAGAGGTAGGGACTGCTGGTGTTTGAATCTTCCTGAGGAATCGGCGATTCCACAATGTAATCCTACCTGATCCATTTATCCTGATGAAATGATTATTCTACACTGTATTTAGATTTTTTGAATCAGAGTTTGTTAGATTAAAAAAAACTGGGATCGAGTGGAAAATTACTCTAACCGTTAGGGCCATGATTGATTTGTAATAACCTTCTACTTGACCTCTTAAAAAATACGACATTAGAGGCATGAGAGATTAGTTTAAGTTTTAGATCAGTTACTACCAAGAGTGGATGCCGTCATCAGTTCTCGGGGTTCGCTTTCGATCCACGCGGTTTTGTGGACTGGGGGTGGTTGATAATAAAAGCTTAACAGAAAAACAAAAAAGTCTTGTCAACTTATTAAAACAAGATGACCAGCCCAACATGAAAATAGAATCAACCCAGAGAAACAGCTCGAGAATCAGCTCTGAAGAATATGGTGGCTGACAAATTTGGTTTGATTTGGTTTGTTTTACGGCATATCAACCTCAGTGGGTCATTTAATGCCGATAAAGTTTTGAAATAAATTCATTCTTAATGGATACTCATTTTTTTTTATAAACACATTTTTCTATTTAACCCATAGATGGGACCCTAACAGGTATTATCACTCTGGGTCAAAGTGGATCTGAGAACAATGGCAATAAAGGGGTGTTCCACATTCCCCAGACGTCCAGAACTGGAACCTCACCATCAGATAGAGTTTAACATCATCCCTAGGACGAAGACCCTCAGCCACCACCTTTTAGCACATATATGATAAAAAAGGTTGGGGGTTGCCTTAAGGAAATAGAGTTGGGGTAATCATATAGGTGCTAAGGCTTGACATGATCAGCCAATTGATCGGAAGGGGCCTCTCCGACCACCCATCTAGCCTAAGTAGGGGCCTAAGTAGCGTGTTGCATGTCATAGACTGCTCATCCACCAGGATTCCATTCTTAAGCATCACAAGTCACCGCCCACTGCCAACAAGTGGCCTCATTGGGGAAGTTTTACCCCTCTGCAGAGGTGCAGTAGGTGTATTCTAAAGCCCCAGCCAAGAAGACTGGGCTGACAAATTAACAGCAGCAGCAAGCAGAAGAGTTAACAAGTAAGGACCCTCATCATCATCTCTCATACTCAGTCTCTCTCACAATTATATACCCGATGTTAAGGAGTATATAGAGAGAGAGAGAGAGAGAGAAAGAGAGAGATTATAAAAGTGCAGGACCAAGTAACCGATAAGCACTCCAAATCATCAACTTAATGAAAGGTTCATATTTTAACTCTACACTGGTAAGTTTCGCTTTCAAATATGTTGAAAATAAACAAACAGACGATTTTTGCAATCTGACAAAAACAAATTTTTACAAATTGTGTGATACTATTTCTGAACAACATACTTTTATTTAAAAACTGTATTTTTATTTAAATAAACATAATTGCATTTCTCTTCTGATTAAGTAAAAACTATTTTAGTTTAAAAACGTCTTTTGTCTTTTTTTTTAGATCATCGTAAGTGTTGAAAAATATTCATAAATTTCTGATTAAAAAGTATTTATTTAAAAAAAGATTTTGCTATTGAATTTTAATTTGATTATGTATACCAACTATCTATTTATTTCATTTATTGTGAGTTCAACATCTCCATAAACTTCCAATTAAAATCATTTGTTTACAAAAATTTGGAAGCAGAAGTTACCGGTGATGAGTTAAAATATGAACCTTTCATTAAGTTGATGATTTGGGGGTGCTTATTGGTTACTTGGTCCACAGTGCATTTAAGAAATACAACTTACCATTCCTGATTCTTCATCAAAAACAACTTCTGTGAAATCCATATTAAAGAACTCCAAGAACTCCCGGACCAATCCTGCTGCCAAATGTCCTGAAAGGAGAAAATGAATATGACAAGTTTTATTATGAAGAATTCTAGAATATTACAGAAAATAAATTCTACAGCTTAGGGTAAAGAGGTTATCATATATTTTTTGCTATCTATCTATACATATATGAAGGGCAGTTTGAGTAAATGTATGTTCAGAGGAAACTAAGAAAATAAAACAATTAACGACAAAGTAAATATATATATATATATATATATATATATATATATATATACACACACACACACACACACATTCACTATATCCTACTTTTCGAGCAAAAATGATGAAGATTTGATTTATATTCATGAAGATGATTAAAGAATAAAAGGACCAAGACACCATTAAGCACCCCAGGTGAGACCTAGATTCAAAAGGACATATTATGCTTTTCACCGTTAAAATCCGGTTGTTTGTTAAGAGACGATTTTTAGACAGTTTTTTTTTAATAATAAAACTATAAACAAAAGGTACGTTTTTATATTAAAGACACTTTTTATTTTACTTATTTTATGTTGTTGTTGTTAATTCAATAGCAATTCTTTTTTTAATTATAAAATTTTTAACGTTAGACACGTTTAACACAGGAAGCTATAAAAAGTATATTACAAGGTTATAATAATAACAGCTACCCCTAACCCTAACCCCAGCACAATCTTTTTTTAAGTAAATACTCTTTAATATTAACTATCCATAGAGGCACATGGAAAATAAATAAACATGTTTTTGTTTTAAGTTTTATTTAAAAATCAATAACAATATTAGTTTATCTTTAGTGCAAAATTAATTTTTTCACATATGCTAACAACATGAAATAATTTTTTTTTTTTTAATTAAAATCAAAAACTATTTTAGTATAAAAATGTTACTGGTTTTTATCAGCCAGTTGTTTTGTTTACTAACAACCGGTGAAAAGCAAAATTCAGTTTGTTTCAAAACAGATTTCGGCTGGGGTACCTATTAGTGTCATGGTCCGAATAAAATTTAAATAGTAACAACATGGAATTTTTTTTTCATTCAATATCTTAAATAGGAGACATTCATTTTTCTTTTCAGAGTGTCTGTGCACTTTTTTTCTGAAACCCCACCAGGTCAGATCAATGCAAGGTCTTTTTACATAAGGATTTTAATAGGGCATCCTGCAAGGTTTTAACTCGTGATTCAGTAATAATGGGTGTGCGAGACAAAATTTCTTATCCCCTCCCTACCAAGGTGACACCGGACAGCCGCTTCTAGTAATAGAATTAACTAAACAGATTTAAATTAGACCCATGACATACTATACTCCAGGCTTGCTCATGGTGCATCTGAGAACCAGAACTGGAGACCCATTTTAAATGTTCCTTGATCCAAATAAGAGCAGCGCATTTTAGTCTCAGTTTGAGCTAGCTACTTCAATGTTGTTGGCTTAAGAAATGTTTACTTACATTTGGAATATCATTTATCATTTCAATAAAGGGTTCGGTGATACTTGTAAATAGTGTGAATGTTTCTATTTCAACATTATGTAGATCATATCTTTTAGCAGAAATCTTAATTACCTCTTTGTTTTTTCTCTGAATGTTTGAGATGAGGCTTGATGATTAATATTATCTGCGTTATTCGGACTATTGTCCTCATCTTCTTTCTTATCTGTACTTTGTTTTGTTTAATACTTATCAGTGTCCACAACAATATTTTGTTTTCATTTATTTAACTTTCAACACATTCTATTATCCCTCGGTATTGGTGAAATTATTCTTCTAAGTATTTTCAAAAATAGTTAACTTAATTTTCAATTGGCCTCCAGTTCTGGCTGCCATGAGCAGTAGGGTAGGTTTTTTAAAATGTTTTATTGACATTTGGAATATCATTTGATAAAAGGGTTTGGTGAGACCTGTAAATAGTGTGAATATTTGTTTTAATATTACAGTTAAGGCCATGGCATAATATACTCCAAACCAGCTCATTGCACAACTGAGAGCCAGAACTGGAGGTCTATTTTTAAACGTATCTTGATCTAATGTAAGCAAGACATTTTAGTTTCAGTTTGAGCTAGATACTTCAGTGTTGTTGGCTTAAGAAATTTTTACTTGCATATGGAATATCATTTATCATTTGAATAAAGGGTTTGGTGATACCTGTAAATAGTGTGAATGTTTCTGTTTTAATATTATGTAGATCATATCTTTGACCAGAAATCTTAATTACCTCTTTGTTTTGTTTAATACTTATCTGTGTCCATAACAATATTACATATTTTTATTTATTTAACTTTCAACACATCTTATTATCTTTAGGTATTGGTCAAATTTGTTATTCTAAGTTAAATTGCAGACCTGGTGAACGTGCTCACATGAGTGCGGTTAG
>CM042174.1:21231973-21321040 GCA_023376005.1 Doryteuthis pealeii | reverse complement strand
AGATTTAAATTAGGACCCATGCATACTATTACCCAGGCTTGCTCATGGTGCATCTGAGAACCAGAACTGGAGACCATTTTAAATGTTCCTTGATCCAAATAAGAGCAGCGCATTTTAGTCTCAGTTTGAGCTAGCTACTTCAATGTTGTTGGCTTAAGAAATGTTTACTTACATTTGGAATATCATTTATCATTTCAATAAAGTGTTCGGTGATACTTGTAAATAGTGTGAATGTTTCTATTTCAACATTATGTAGATCATATCTTTTAGCAGAAATCTTAATTACCTCTTTGTTTTTTCTCTGAATGTTTGAGATGAGGCTTGATGATTAGTATTATCTGCGTTATTCAGACTATTGTCCTCATCTTCATTGTTATCTGTACTTTGTTTTGTTTAATACTTATCAGTGTCCACAACAATATTTTATGTTTTCATTTATTTAACTTTCAACACATTCTATTGCCCTCGGTATTGGTGAAATTATTCTTCTAAGTATTTTCAAAAATAGTTAAGTTAACTTAATTTTCAATTGGCCTCCAGTTCTGGCTCTCAGTTGTGCCATGAGTAGTAGGGTAGGTTTTTTAAAATGTTTTATTGACATTTGGAATATCATTTGATAAAAGGGTTTGGTGAGACCTGTAAATAGTGTGAATATTTGTTTTAATATTACAGTTAAGGCCATGGCATACTATACTCCAGGCCAGCTCATTGCACAACTGAGAGCCAGAACTGGAGGTCTATTTTTAAACGTATCTTGATCTAATGTAAGCAAGACATTTTAGTTTCAGTTTGAGCTAGATACTTCAGTGTTGTTGGCTTAAGAAATTTTTACTTACATATGGAATATGATTTATTTGAATAAAAGGTTTGGTGATACCTGTAAATAGTGTGAATGTTTCTGTTTTAATATTATGTAGATCATATCTTTGACCAGAAATCTTAATTACCTCTTTGTTTTGTTTAATACTTATCGTGTCCATAACAATATTACATATTTTTATTTATTTAACTTTCAACACATCTTATTATCTTTAGGTATTGGTCAAATTTGTTATTCTAAGTTAAATTGCATGCTCAATATGAATTTCCTTTACAAGGCTTAAGGACTCCAAAATGCCCTATTATTTACTCATAACTCAGTTCAATAGTTCCCTAATCCCCATTTCTGTGAGGCCATCTGCAGCGTCTCCTTAACCATAAACTTACAAATCAAACAAGATAATCTATCAGTGAAAACAAATGCCAAATAATGCTTAATTTTTTAATGTTTGAAAAATCAAGAGACAATAGATTAAATTCATTGTAGCCATAATGCTAATCCAATCCTCTTAGCTTCGTTCCCAAGGGAGATAATCCAGCTTGCACAATGGCCACAACTTCAGAATTATGTGACTATTTATGTTGTTGGCATCCTTCTGTCTACGAAAGACGATGGAGTAGTGTCCAAGTTTTTTTTTTTTTTTTTTTTTTTTTTAACTATGTAGTGTGATAATATCTGGTCTGCACTCGCTGCACCTTCATTGCACAATGTCTATGACTCCAGCGTTATAATATTCTGTGCTGGCAGATTCAAAGGGCACGAGTCTGAGATAGGTTCTCAAGGATAAAAAAAAACACAACACAAAGTTTGATGACAGGATGCTAATGGAAGAGGAAGTTGTGACACTTTGTGCAGTTTGTGCAGTTTGTGGTGGAGCAGAGGACACTTAGGTCTATGTCAGCTGGAAAGAAAGTTGTTTTAACTCTAAGTCGATTACTGGCTTCACTGATGTGGGTCCCTAGTTATTTTCTATTTCTGTTACTACTGAGACGACACTATCACCCCCACTGCTGGTCTGAAACTCACTCAAGGGCTGGAGTTGGCTGAATATATATAAATTCCACCCCTACACATCCCCATGGATTCAACCACCCAGATCCTCGGTACTTAATTTTAATCTCAGACTTTTTTTTTTCAGTCTGAGCGTTTTATTCAGACCATTAATTCCCTCAAAAGAGATTTTCTCATAAAAACAGCTTTCTCTCTTAAAACATAGATATCTTAAGATATTATCTCTAACTACCTAAACTTCATGGTGGCCATTCAATTCTTTTAAACTTTACTGCCCAATCCTTTGTGTCCTTAAAGGACAACAACGCACCCATATACATATGCCTGGGCTTAACACATTCTATTTTTATCTATTTTTTTTTCTGACCATGTTCTCACTTAACCATAGTGTCACAGTAGCCTGGGTGGGCTCATATGGAGGATGAGCTGTTGCCTAAGCAGCTAATCCCCTCTCTCCTATTTATGAGGAAGAGTTTAAAAATATAACCTTAAATTAATAAATTCAGTGTCACATTTTTTCAAATTTACTCCTAGCCCAACATATCATACTGCTACATCCTCAAATGTAGGATATACAAAATTGATATAAAAAACAGTGAAATATGTTTAACAATAACAATATTTGTTTTATTCATTTTTACTGACAGGAAAAACAGTTGGATGGTTTTGGATAGAGTTCAGCTGTGTGTGTATCATGTGCGTGATCATCACATGGGCACTGTGTGTGTGATACTTGTGCTCACGTATCGGGCCAGTCCTTGGGTTATTGTGTGTGTTCACACATAGGCCGTCCTTTGTGTTATGTGCGTGTTCACACATGGGGCCAGTGGTCTTGCCTTATTTGACACAGGGTAAAAAATGGTTCTACCCTAAAAGTGACTAACTAGCCGAACCGTGCTGATGCACGTGGTCGCCAGTTCAAGTGTGCTGACGCACGTCTGTACTATCCAAAACCCCAGTCCAAAGTAACATGGCAGAATTCCCATATCCGGGTTCCTGTCAGTCCCTTACTGATCAAAGGGGAGCAACTCGTTAGGTTACCTAACACATACCATTTTGAAATCAAGCTGACTCCATGATCAAATTAAAAAACATTATGGGCTGAAACGAAACCCGCAATCCTGAAATCTTCTGTTCTCAAGTATTAATTACTGCAATTGTTTTTGGGGTTATTTCCTATAACTCCAACATAAACAAAGGGGAACCACTCTTGACTGATAAATTATTAATTTATTTATTGATCTACTAGGAAAAAATGGGGTTAGGGGTAGGGTTAAGGGTTAGTTTAATGGGAAAATAAATAATTTATCAGTCAAGAGTGGTTCCCCTTTGTTTATGTTGGAGTTATAGGAAATAACCGTTTTTTGGTGATTTTTTTGCAATAAACTTTTGTTTGAAAAATATCATTCAAGTTTGATAAAACTTAATATGTACTCAATGCATGAAGTGTCATTGTTGGGCTTAAGGCCAAATCAAGAGCCCTCTGCAGGATCCAGCTTAATTGTCACATGATGGATTGGCTTTTAAACTAGTAAGGGCCGGGTTAGCTCAGTCAGTAGAGTGTTCGGCTAGAAACCACAAGGTTCCTAGTTCGATACCGGCCCTTGCCAACTCAGCGTATGAGTAGCACAGGGACCTGTGAGGTAAAGTGAGGAGCTGATGGTAGGTGTGGTGCTCCACCTCAGAAGCAAAAACAATCTCCTTGGTCTAGCACTACAGAAAAGGGGATAAGACTCCCTCGCTGATTGGCTGATACCGACATTAGGCCGCCCCAACAACTTAAACTAGTACTATATATTTTATGCCTAAAAGTTAGGGAATCCATTCATTGAACATTTATATTTTTTGTGCAGTTGTTTCTCATGAGTTTTTATCCCCAAAGTTATATATCAATTCATCATTATCAGGTTATACTGTTAGCATGGATTCTCATGACTCTTCCTCACTAAGCATCTTACCCCTCTGCAGAGGTGCAGTCGGTGTATTCTAAAACCCCAGCTGAAACCTGAAGAAGGCAGGAGGGCACATCGGTTGAAACATTGTGTATATAACAAAGATGAGGACAACTTTCAAAAAAAATCTAAATAAAAATTACATTATACTTACCATCTTTGGTATTTAGAAAGTCCTTCAACTTTGTATTAAGTAAAGGTGCCTTGTTCTGAAAAATATTATGTAATGACTAGCTGAACCAGTGGAAATTTTAATTAGTACATGCAAATGATTATATATATATATATATATATATATAAGACAACAAAATCAGTTAAATAAATTAAACAAATACACTAAATTATTGAAAAGAATATTTTAAACATTTGAAACTTTATGATAAAAAATATTTTTCATAAAAGTTATCCCTCTTTTAATGCCCTGACTTTTAGAGTTAGGTTGCACAACTGTCACTTCACCATTAAAAATATATTGAAAATAAGTTTTTAAATTTCAACAAGAGAGGATTTGTTACTAAGTATTATTATGTTATTTAAAGACTATCACTGCATATATATATATATATATATATATATGAAAAGTAAATGGAAGTGAATCCGACAGTATGAATTAAACATTTTTAGAAAAAACAAACAAATGATGTTATAGTTCGCTGACAGAAATCTGTTTCAACCTTTTATTAAAGCGGTCTTCATCAAGAGTAAAATATTTATGATAGAGAGACGGAATAAGTAAACCGTTACAAACAGGAGGGGTACAAACGAACGTTCATGTTCAGAGCCAGAATTTTTAAAATTTTGAAAATACATATTCTGTGTTAAAAATTTACTTCCACTTACTTTTCATATTGTCAATTGAAAAAACAAAATATCTGGATTTCTACATCTCCGGAGGTTAATAAGATCTACAACACCACGGATTTGTCAACATTACAAATCTTTTGAAATTTTCCATCTTTCTTCAATTGTGCTGTGGACTTGCTTTTTTTGTGGCTGGAATCATGAACACTTTTTTTATACATTTTTTATATATTTTTACAACAAACTCTTTTGAGTTTTCTTGTGGATGCTTCTGATTTTTTTTAAATAAAAGATACAGAATATGCATTTTCAAAATTAAAAAAATTCCAGCTACGAACATGAACGTTTCGTTTGTACCCCTCCTGTTTGTAACGGTTTACTTATTCCGTCTCTCTATCTCACATGGGTACACCTTTAGTTGGGGGCCACCCCACCTTAATGGACACACCACTTGTCTAGTGCGTCATTGTAAATGCCAGATCAAAAAGAAGCAAATAGCCTCCTAGGCTGTTTAAATCCTCAGTAATGCCACCTAGTGGCAAATCATCGTGGCAAGGAAGATAACTTTTCCACCCAAGTCCATCTCAGCAAGGGCACACAATCGCTACACACTGACATACAGACATTATTTGTTATAGATTTTGAAAATTTTCTTCTATTGTTTTTCTCATAACTGTTTCATAATCGGATCAGCGTCAGCTAAACTGGTAACCCCACAAATTTTGTTTGGTGAGGAGGGTTGCTATATACCCTTCTTTTGACTGGGATATGCATTCAAGGTTTTGGGACCACTTGTGAATTTCCTATTACTCCTTCCATGAATTCACCATAGATGAATTCGTTGGATGGAGCCAGTTCAACTGACCCAGGGTGAATGCCATAACAGAACAGAAAGAAACAACTAATTCATTGAAATTTGAACCCGGTTTTATAAAATTGTTTCAAGAGGATATACATTGATAAAAATAAATAAATTTTATAATTTCCATCTGCCTGATAATTATATTTTGTCAGCCAAATATAAATAATGAAATACTTACTTGTGTTGGTTCTTGTTTTTCAAGTGCCAAAAAGACACTGGCACTTAACTGAGCCTGAAACATAAAAAAAGAATGGAATGTGATTTTATATACCACAATAAAGATGAGGATAACAGTTCAAAAATAAAAATTATAAAAAGTTTTAAAAAAAGACTTCTTAAAGTCATCAATAATGTACAGGAAATTCTTTGAATAACTGAACCTCTTCTTAGCATTCTTAATTTTTTTAATACAGCAGATCTATTCTTCAACCATCATCACATGTAAAAATCTAACAGAAAAAGTGGGGAAGTTGGTTTGGTTTGGTTTGTTTTACAGCATATCAAGCTCAGTGGGTCATTTAATGCCGACAAAGTTTTGAAATAAATTCATTCTTAATGGATACTCATTTTTTTATAATCACATTTTACTATTTAACCCATAGATGGGACCCTAATAGGTACTACCACTCCGGATCAGAGTGGACCAGGGAGCAATGGTAATGAAGGGGTGCTCCACATTCCCCAAACCTCCAGAACGAACGGGTCGCCACCCATAGCCAACAGGTGGCCCTATTGGGTGAGTCTTACTCCCCTGCAGATGAGCAGCAGGTGTATTCCAAAGCCCCAGCAGACAGGCCTCAAATGAAAAAGAAATCTCCAGGCATCAACAAATAATAAGGATTATTCGGACTCTTGTCCTCATCTTTAGTTATCTGTACAACATTTTGGCTGATTTGCCCTCCAGCCTTCTTCAGGTATTTCTTGTCGAACTCTGGAACCTTCTTGACATAATCAGGAACCTTCTTGTCGTAATCAGGAGCCATCACAGAACTTTGAACCCAACCCTTTATTCAGTCCATGGGGGTATACTGTTCTCATTCCGCTAACCGTAGCTGGGGTACCAGAGTTAAGCTGTGTTAATAATTAACACAGCTTAACACCTGTACTCCAACTATGGTTAGCGGAATGAGGACAGTATATCCCCATGGATTGAATAATGGGTTGGGTTTAAAGTCCCATGATGGCCCACGATTATGACAAGAAGGTTCCAGAGTTCAAAATGAAGATTTGAGTTTGAGAAGGCTCCTGAGTCCGACAAGGCCGGAAGGTACATCAGCTGAAATCTTTTACAGATAACAACAAAGATGAGGCTAATAGTCCGAATAATCCAAATAATATTAATTATTTTTCCTCATCTCAAAAAATCAGGGAAATAACATTGTGTCTGTAAATATAAAGACCTTAACTAAAGGGGGACATGTTATTTGTTCAAATCCCTCAAGATTTTCATTATTGAACAGTTATTTTCTTTTTCTTTTTTTTTATTAGGCTGGAGACAAAAATAAGCAATTCTATGAAAATTCAAAGCAAACTTAAAGCAAGAATCAAGGCTATTTTTGGCACTCAAAAATGAACATGATACTAATTATAACAGAGCAAGAGAATGGCTACCATAAGGTGAAAGGTTCTCTCTCAAAAGTAGGCTAATTAGGTTTGTAACTAGAAATTCACTTGGGAGAAGAGAAATTGATCTTGTTTAGAGAGGTCATATCCCTGAAGGTCATTTATTATTCATTTTGAAAGATTAATGAGGTTATATAAATACTTTTATCAAGAGGTGCTATCAGGCTTTGATCAATGGAGTTATAATGATATATAACTTTTTCAATCCTAATGGAGAATATGTCCCTTGAAAAAATGTTAATAGTACCAGTTGTTTGTCAGAATTTTTGAGATGAGGCTTGATCATTTGTTTTTTTCGGATACAGAAATAGATATAAGGGTTGAGTTAATACAGTTCTCAGTGACAATCATCTGTAGGTTGCAAGTTCAATCCTGACCATGGGCGATAATAACAGAATACTTATAGACTACTTAATATAGCTTAACACTTGTACCTGGTCATGGTTAGCGAAATGAGAACTGTCTACACCAGTGGATTGAATAATAATTGATTCAAAGTTCATAAAGGCTACAGAATTCAACAAGAAACACCTGAAGAAGGCCATAGCGCACATCAGACAAAACATTGTGTATATAACAATAAAGGTGAGGACAACAGTCAGAAAAATCCAAATAATACAAAAGCTCCAGTTATAATGAATAAATGAATAAAATAAAAATAAAATGAAATAAAAATATATTGGTTTGGTTGGTTTTGTTTTACGGCATATCAACCTCAGTGGGTCATTTAATGCCGATAAAGTTTTGAAATAAAGTCTTTCCTAATGGATACTCAGCCTTTTTTTTATAAATACATTTTTCTATTTAACCCATAAATGGGATTACCACTCCTGGTCAGAGCAGACCAGGGAGTAATGGTGATGAGGGGGTTCTCTACCTTCCCCAAACCTCCAAAACTGGAACCTCACCATCAGGTGCTAGGGCTTGAAGTGACCAGCCAATTGATCCGTCTAGCCTAAGTAAGGGCCAAAGTGAAGTATTGCATGTCATCGACTGCTCAACCACCTGGGTTCTATTCTTAAGCATCACGGGTCACCACCCACGGCCAACAGATGGCCCCATTGGGGAGTCTTACCCCTCTGCAGAGGTACAATCGATGCATTCTAATGCCCCAGCCGACAGGGCGGAAAATATATTGGTAAGAGTAGTAGTTATTAAACACTTTATGAATCTCATTAATTTTTTTTAAATACTTTGAAAAAAAAAAAAAACAGACTAAGGATACCTGCAAATACTGGCTCTATGATACCAAGTGCAACATCCTGGTTGAGGTCTTGTTTGACCTTCTTCCAGTGGTTGGTTGGTTGGGTTTTACAGCATGTCAACCCATTGGGTCATTTTATGCCGAAAACTTTTTTTTTTTTATTCATCCTTGATGATTACTCTATTATTTTAAAGACCTGTTTTTAATCTCGGGTTTTTCTATTTATCCCATAGATGGGACCCTAACAGGTACTACCACTCTGGGTCAAAGTCTTCTGAATATTGTATAGTAATAATACTATGGAGACCACTACTAAAAAGATCTTGTGTCTAAAAATACATTGGATCTAAAGTGTAGTAGTTATTGAACACTTTGTAAATCTCATTAATTTCTTTTAAATTCATTTAAAAAAAAAGAAATTGTGCAAAAATCCGATGGAAAATGTTAACAATTAAAATTCTACCTTTTGTGTCTGAAGTAGGCAATTATTTTAGTTAGAAACATTCTAAATAAATCAATAAATATCAAACAGAATGATTGGTTGGATGGTTAGAAATTTTATTTCAAGGGAAGAAAATGTTTTAAAAATATAAGAGTAATCCCAAAAGTAAGGTCTCCAAAACACTAGAAATGCAGGGAAACTGTTCATGTGACTATTGGCAACGCTATTGTGTTAGTTGTGCATTAGGGTATGTCAGTTTTGGAACTGTAACGTCTCCCATGCGGCGAAAGTTGCAAATTAACCTAAAAAATTACCACACAAAATATTTTTCTTCAAATTTTCACCTTCGTTTGAGGAAATAGATTTCAATCTCTTAAAATGTTATCCCTGTTACAGCTTAATTAATGAGGTAAAAAGCAGCATATCAAAGGTGTCAGTGAGGATTGGGGGGGGGATATTTTCAATCAGAATTCTAGTTACATTTTATTTGTTTCTGTTAAAATGACAACCTTTTCTGTTTTAAATATTGAATTTGATAAATTTTCTAACTAATTTCTAGGCTAAATTTTGTGAAAACGAGGATTTTTGGTACATTTTAGCAGATGATCTTTGATGCTATTTCCTCAAACAATGGTGCAAGTAAGAAATCTAATTTTTGGTATCAGTATTCATTATATTAATATACAACTTTCGGTGTTGGAGAGAATTTGATATTTTTTTTAAAGTGAAAAATTAACCTACCCTGTTGTGCATGCACCCGCAACTACCTCTACATGCACTACGTGTTGGAATATTTTTATATATAAGGTGTGCTGAAGTCCACCACTTAAACTTATAGACTCTGCATGGGCGCATGGATTCAATCAACCAATCAACATGCTCGAATACGTGGTTAGTTAAATATTTAATCACTGATCTTGAAAGCCCCTCAGTTGCTGATATTTGACACGGATGAACAGATCTGCAACCAAGGGTTCTGCTCAACCAAAGGATTCTACTTAACACTAAGGAACCACCAAGGATTCTTCACTAAGGAACACAAGGGATTTCCACTGTAAAGTGCTCTCACCTCAGCCTAAAAATGGCGATCAAAATTGTAACACCACTTTGCCATACTCAGTCTTGGTTTGGCAGTCATTTTTGACGGTGCTACCATTAAGTGTGAAGTTCACACAATTATTCAGTTTTAGAACAACAAAGTCATTAAACCGATTGAAATGTGTCAGTGTTTGTCTTTCAGAGTTCAAACTCATTTCAAAATCAAGAATATTGAGTAGACACTACTTAAAAGATTAATGCTATACAATCTTAAATTTCATAAACGTGTGTGTTTACCTATTAATAACTAGAAGTGGCTACCCGACATCGCCCGGGTAGAGGGGGTGTTAAAAGGTTAGTCTTGCAGATCCATTATTACTTATCACAAGTTAGATCCTTACTAGATGCCCCATAAAATCCCCATGTAAATATATAACAATATAGTAAGAAATTTAATTCAATAATTTACAATTAAAAAAAAAAAATACTATATAAAGGAGGCGATTCAATCAATCAATCAACATCATTTTCAATTACCTTCTGTTACTATACAAATTTTAATTTTTAAATATCTTCCAAATATAAATCAAATCTTCATTATTTTGCTCAAAAACCAAGACCTGGTGATAGTGAATGTATATATTTACTTTGTCGTTAATTGTTTTATTTTTGAAGTTTCATCCAGACATACACATATACACAACTGTATGTGCCACACCTACCATCAGCTCCTTACTTTACCACACAGATCCCTGTGCTACTCATATGCTGAGTTGGCGATGGCCGGTATCGAACTAGGAACCTTGTGGTTTCTAGCCAAACGCTCTACCAACTGAGCAAAACCGGCCAATTTATTTGATGTATAAAAAAAAAACCTAACTTTTAAAGTTAGGGGTTTTTGGGGGTTTTTTTTATAGAGCTCATTGAAGAAAGGAAAATGCTTTTTGAATTTAAAAAATTAATTGAACAGTTGCAAAGTAATTCAGATTTTTTGTTACCTCTACCAAATTAGGAATTTTTCTACTACTAAAAACAATAGGAAGCAAAAATTAGGATTTCGGACACCACCCCCCACCCAAAAAAAAAACACCCTTTCATAAACAAATCAATTTTTTCACTTTCACTCAAGATAGAATTATGAAAATTTCAATAGTAGTAGTTTGCAATATAGGAAATAAAATGGGATTGTTCCCAACATCTTCAAGAGAGAAAAAATAGCAAAAATGTGTCATTTTGACAGATACAGATTTTTAATTCAAAAATTTTCCCATTTTAAAACTGTAAAACAAATAATTTTTAAAATTCTTCCTCTTCATAATACAGCAAAAATGACATTGTTCCATTGATTTTTTCTGAGTTTTGCTGAATTTTAGTTCATGACAGGGTTAAATTAGATTTTAATTCATAAAATTCTCCCGTTTTGAAGATTGTAAAACAAATTTTCCATGTGATTTAAAAAATATTTTTAACTTTTTAAATCTCGGGCAACAACAGGTAGCTCTGCTAGTGCTTAATAAAAATTTTTTTTTTTAAATATGTGCACTTAGGACTTGAAAATTGTTTGATTTTAATAATTTTCTCAACTCCCCCCTCCCCGTATTCACGCAAGAATCAAAAATATTGGCAAACGACTTGATTCCAAATTGATTTATTTGATAAAAAGATTTTTTTTTTTTACTTCACTTATAAAAATGTTTTTCATCTTCCTCCTTGTTTCCTCCTCAATGTATTGATTATAGATTATAATCAATAATTGATTATAAATTAGAATAATAAATGAGGAAATCTTGATCACAAAATAAAATCACAACCGGTTGGTTGGTTGGATTTTTACAGCATGTCAAACTTTATTTTATGATGAAAACGTTTTGGTTTTATTCACTCTTTTTAGGTAGTCCAATTTTTTTCTAACTCATTTTTTTTATCTATTTAACCCATAAATGGGACCCTAACATGGTGATGCTGATAACTTTTTGATTTAAAGCATCCTGGGATGCACATATTTGCTTTGAAAGAGTCCCCAGGAAAATTCATTGGTCCCAACTAAAGCCATCTAACTCTTACCTTGTAACCTATTCTGTGTAATTCATTTCTAAGAAAATATTGAAATGTATTTACAGTTAACTTGAAATAGTGAGGGAAGAAAAAAGAAAAACACTGGGACACATGGATATGATTTTACTGAGTCCTTTTAGATTTTTATGTGTCAGGGACACAGTACATGTAACTATCAGCATCTCTGCTAACAGGTCCTACTACTCCAGAATAAAGTGGACCTGGGAGTAATATCAATGAAGGGGTGCTCCATACTCCCCAGAGCTCCAAAATTGGAAACTCACCACTAGATGTAGTTTAACGTCATACTCAGTACACTAAAACCCTCAGCCACCACTTTCTAGCACATATATGATAAAAAGGTTGGAGGTTTACCATAAGAGTAATATAGCTGGGGCAATCATATAGATGCTAAGGCTTGACATGACTGGCCATTTGACCAGAGGGAGCCTTTCCAACTGCCCATCTAGCTCAAGTAAGGGCCAAAGTGGAGTGTTGCATGTCATGGTTTGTTCAACCTTCAGGATTCCATCTTTAAGCATCACGGGTTGCCATCCACAGCCAACAGGTGGCCCATGTGTGTGGGGGAGGGGGTCCTACCCTACCATGTATTCTACAACCCCAGCTGACAGGGCTTCACAACCTTTTAGCATTTCTGATAAGATATACATATAATAGTTTTTCACCAATATATATTCACATCATTTTAATTGAGAAATTATGTTGTTATATAACAGTCCTGTTTCAGCATATAACAGTTCATCAGTGTGAGTAAACAAGCAGGCTGTTTCAGGCCAGGATCGAAACTTGACCGATTTGTCATCAGTCAAGTTCTTACCTCCGTTCTACCTAATGGCCCACTTTGAGAAAGAGAATTTACTGATATAAACATATAACACTGCTAGGAGTGCTCAATCCATTTTCAGAGAGCTATATATCTTTATTATTTTGTTATCTAGAAAAAAGAAAGAGAGACAAGAAAATTAACTTATTTTATCATCACAAATTTGAATTCAAATAATGTAATACTTGATTTCTTTTTTTGAAAATGTGCCCCTGCAATGTATTATTGCTAATAACTTTAGTCATTATCATCTATGTTATTTGTCAAGAAAAATATTTGATTTTAAAGCTTTTTATTTGTCTGAACTTTCAACAAGAAAGATTCTTGAGCTCAACACGAAATACCTGAAGACCAGATAGCACATCAGACAAAACGTTGTGTATATAACAATAATGATGAGTAGTATTATCTGCGTTATTCGGACTATTGTCCTTCATTGTTATCTGTACAACGTTTCGGCTGATATGCCCTCCTCAGGTATTTCTTTTCGGACTCGGGATTCTTCTTGTTGTAATCGGAGGTATCCTGTTCTCATTCCGCTAACCATAGGAGCGTTAAGCTGTATTTATTATTATTCTATGTTACTGCTGCCCTTGAACCTGCAATCTAGAGATAACTGTCACTTAGAACTGTCTTAACCTAACTACCTTATCCACTAGGCCACGTCTAATTGGACAATCCAGTGTAAATTTTGGGAACTTATATGTTTTTTTCGGGGGGGGGCTAGAATATCTACCTATTCACTTATGTATGATTTTTTAGACTCATACTTTTTTTTTCTTTCTTTTTTTGTTTTTTAATCTGATCTAGCCTTTTTAATTATGGGTTCCCATATTGTATTCATTTCTATGCTCGGTCTACTTACCAACCCACTACAGCCTATCATATGAGCTGATTCTTTGAGGCGTCTTCTCTTCCAATAATTATGAGGACAAAAAAATCTAAATAATACATATTAAAGCTTTTGTTTATTTTTATCAATTTTTTAAAGATTTTACGTTAATATTATTTTTCACAAAGAAAAAACAAATTTAGCAAATTCTAAAAAAAATTGCTGTGGTTCCCTCATTTTTAAGGGTCTCGCCACATCAAATCATTGAGAAAAAAGTTAAATTGTCACTGACACCCTTCAATTTTTCTGAAATTTTTTCTAGATGTGGACTATGTTAACATTAGACAATAGCAAAAATTTGAGCTTCCAATTCCAAAAATTGGTGGAGTTATGTTGATTTTTAGCTCTCCAAATTTGGTGGGGTTGACGAAAAATGGCAATTTTTTGTAATCTATTTCTGTCTGTAAAATGAGTTCTAGAGCTTCCCTACTACTAAAAATTGGTTTATAAAAGCATTTTTTCCCATGAAATCCAAAAATGCTATCAAAAAAGTTTTAAAGTCAACCAATTTTAAGTTATTGATGGTGTATGATTTTTTCATAGTAAGACCAATATCCTGATGTGGCACTGCGTCGACGACACAATTTTTTCTATTATTATTTCAAATATATTGAACATTATTTGTACCCAAAAGATAGTTTGATATTTGCTCAGAACCGAAGATCGAAGTCACCATTTTTTGCAAACCCCCTCAAATTTGGAGAGCTAAAAATTGACATAACTCTGCCAATTTTCAGAATTCGAAGCTCAATTTTTTGGAATTGGCTAACTTTATCATAATCCAGATTGGACAAAATTTCAGAAAAATTGAAGTGGGTGGGTGACATGGCCTGGATGATTTGACATGGAATTATCCCAAAGCAATTTTTGCCTGCCCCTCTCTTAGGCTAAACTCATCACGGTGACAGTCTTCTGAAACATGAAAGAACCCATTACTAATGACTTCTTTGAAAAGGGTGCAATTATAAACAGTATTTCCTGTTGCCAACTCCTTAGGCAAAATTCTCTTTAAAAAAATAAATAAATAAATAAATAATTTTTTTAAATCTAAACCAAATTCCAAAAATATCCACTGTATTTTATCTTCTCTTGATATCAGATGAGAAATTAAAAACCATCACCTTAGAGACCGAGCAATGCTGCAGTAATGTTTCAAATCTTTCTTGCTGAAACCCGTAGCCTAAGCACACAAAAACGAGTGAGGACATGCCTAGACATTATCAACATTACTGAAATACAATAAAGGGGATTGCCTACTGTCCTACTTCCCCCAGCTTATGTCTTTTTTTTTTTTTGTTGTTTTTTGTGTTTGGTCATAGGATGGTTTGCACCCCTAAGATAAAAAAACATAAAAATCAAATCTATCCACTTCATTCCGAAAATGTTTTGCACAAACAGACAATGGATTTGCTATCTGTGACATGTGAACACTTGCACACAATAATCACAATGGATTAATATATCTTGAGTGGCGATCCAAGCGGATTGCTTTACACCTGTTAGAAATCTTTAAAAACTTGTGTAGAAAAA
The DNA here is from genome assembly GCA_023376005.1 of Doryteuthis pealeii. NCBI lineage: Eukaryota > Metazoa > Mollusca > Cephalopoda > Myopsida > Loliginidae > Doryteuthis > Doryteuthis pealeii. The sequence continues at coordinate 21,305,966 of CM042174.1, read as the reverse complement.
AATACAAATTAGCAATTGATAATTGTGTTGCAAAAGAAATATTCTCTTAAGCTTTTTAACGATTTGACCTTTGTGTAAATTGTACTTGACCTTTGTCCCCCTTTTTTTTTCTTTTAACTTCTTTTAACTCTTAACATCCTGTTAATTTTCTAAGTCCAGAGCCCTATTCCTATAAGGATTTATCAAAAGATGGCTATTTCACTTAAATCAAAGACTCCTAAATATGTTTAATATTACATTTAAACAAAGGCTATCATTTGGGGCAGATTAGGAAAATGAATGTGACTTCTGGCCAGGTGGAATGAGGTTGTATAGGAAATTAAGAGTTAAAAAAACTGATACTGTTTTTATATGTATTTATGAGATGAGGCTTAATATTTCGGAGCATATCCCTAACGGTATAGCAATCATTTAAATTTCACAAATTTTATACAAAAATAATTTTGAAACTCTCTAATATTACAGACATAGTGCTTTTTTTTTTGCTTCTCTTATATTTTTTTTAAATAAATAGCCTTCAACTTTGCCTTCTCATATTTTCATTTCCACAGGTCCTAGAAACAAAAAAAAGACCCTGTTTGTACTTCCAGATGTCTTCTTATTGAGTGCAAAATTTCAAGAATATTGATAAAGATTAGCCACTTTGATTTTGAAAAACAAAACAGTGTGTAAAATTTATCCTTGCAAATTTAACTGATTATGGTCGCAAATTTGAAAATGTCAGCATTTTTCAGCTAAATGCTTGTAATGCTACTTATTTTAAGGTAATTAAAATAAGAAATAAAGAAAAAAACACCTAAAACAGAACCCAATGTTACAGTGGCCTGAACATTGTGTTTATACACAATAAAGATGAGGGCAACAGTCTAAAAGATCATAATTATTCAAACTGATACTTTGGGAGGCTGGAGACCAACTTTAAGGAAGTCTAGAAAGGAACAAAAGTCCCGATTACACATTGGTCATACAAGACTAACACACTCCTATATACTCAAACAAGAACAACAATTACGATGTGAAACATGTCCAACACCTTTCACAGTTATTCATGAAATGCAGGTTTTTTGCTCACATCAGAAACCGTTATTTTAAAACAAACAATATGAAAGGTCTATTTGAAAATGTCAACATAGAGGATATTCTCTCCTTTTTGAGGGAAATAAAATTATACCATAGAATATAGACATGAAACTAATCAATACCATACAACATAATCCCCAATAATGCTAACACATTGTTAAAACCAATTACTAAAAAGTATAATTATAAATACATATGTATTACTTCCTAACCGTTAGGCATGACATAACCCCAGACTGGTTGATACGCCATTAAAATCAATAAACCAAACAACCAACCAAACTGATACTGTGTTTCCCCGAAAATAAGACAGGGCTTATATTAATTTTCACTCTGAAATATAACACTAGGCCTTATTTTCGGGGATGTCTTATTATTCATATATCGAAAAACGACTTATTTCTACCGTGTTTCCCCGAAATAAGACAGGGCTTATATTAATTTTCACTCTGAAATATAACACTAGGCCTTATTTTCGGGGGATGTCTTATTATTCATATATCGAAAAACGACTTATTTCTACCGTGTTTCCCCCAAAATAAGACAGGGCTTATATTAATTTTCACTCGGAAATATAACACTAGGCCTTATTTTCAGGGGATGCCTTATTCATCATATATCGAAAAACGATTTATTTCTACCATGTTTCCCCGAAAATAAGACAGGGCTTATATTAATTTTCACTCTACGAAAAATGATCTACATTTATTTACCATTAACATTTTCTTTTATTCAAAAACTCATTAACGAGAATTCATTAAAAAATAATCATATCATCATCTTCTGGAATGTTATTGTTTTGCAAGTCACTGGATTCCAAAATTTCTGCGGAGTTTTCGTATGACTCAAATTCCTACAGAATTTTTGTCTCTACTCTCTCATGTCAAGCAATAGAGGTCTCGTTGAATGAGAAGTTCTTATCCAGGTAGCCTGCTCGTAGTGCATTAGCAACACAGTTGTCTGAGATTTTGTTCCATGAATTTGTCACCCAAGTATTTCTTTCATCTGACTGCCTCTCTCAAGTAGGGCTTATTTTAAGAGGAGGGCTTTTATTAAAATCATCAGTAATTTATGAGGAAGACCATCCCAGTCTCCTGCCTCAAAACTTGCTACCAGTGACTGCTGATTTTCCAACCTAGGTACGAATGAAGTCCGTAGCTGAAGCAGTGTCACTTGAAAGAAAACAACCAACTTAAGGCAGTTTTTTTTTTTTTTGACATTCAATTACATATAAAATATCCAAAACGTTTTTTTTTTTCGGTATTTTCATTTTATTTTAATATATTTATTTCCAACAATCAATTACAAGTATAAAAAAATCAAAATATTTAGATATTCTTGTTTATCTAAACTAAAAACAAGACATTAAACAGACATGAATAAAAGAAAATCTGAGTATTTAGATATTCTTTTATATTTTAATAAAAAAAACTATATGTTCATATCTATTTATGTATGGAAATACGATGAGGAAATTTATTTATATATCAGTCTATTCAAAACTATCTCTTTATATCAATTTGTTCTTATCTATGTTACTTTGTTTATATCTATCTATCCATCTATCTCTGTTCCTATCTATTTATCTGCTTTTCAGAAAAATATACAAACTATTTTCCAATATGCCTTAATAAAATAATAAAATGAAATAAAACAACATTTTTATCGACACTGCTTCGGCTACAGACTTCAATTGTAGCTGGGGTTGGTTTTTCAGCAGTCACCGGTAGCAAGTTTTGAGGCAGGAGACCAGGACGGTCTTCCTCATAAATTACCAAATCATCTTGAAAAATCATGGTAGATCTTATTTGTAGGTAGGTCTTATTTTCGGAGAAACATGGTATTTAAATCTTATTGAAGAAGGGAGCAGAACTTTCAGCACCTCCTCTAGCAACTAGACCAAGTAGTTCTCAACCGGGGACCATATAACATTTTTTGGGACCCAGACAAGTAAAATGTATTTAACTATAAAAATACAATGGGATTTTTAAACAACAAATGGCTGGGGGGGGGGGGGTCCACCAGAGTAAAATAGAATTAAAAGGTAAAAAAAAGGTTGAGAACCATTGAACTAAACCCTGATACAAAGAAAACTAGAAAGAAAGCAAGAAAAAATAAAAAAGATCATAGAATAGAAAAGTACTGTAGCCTTTAATCAAACATGACTAAATAATAATTTACTGCCAAAATATACTATATATATATATATATATATATATATATATATATATATATATGTATGTATGTATGTATGTATATACAGAGATGCTGATATGTACACCTCCTGCATCCCTGATGCATAAAAAATTTAAAAGGACGCAGTAAAATCATATCCATGCATCCCATACATTTCAATAGTTTCTTAGGAATGAATTACAGAGGATAGGTTACAAGGTAGGGGATAGACAGCTTTGGTTGGGACCCATAAATTTTCCTGAGACTCATTCAAAGCAAATATGTGCGTCCCAAGACACTAAATTAAAAAGCTATCAGCATCATTGTATATATATATATGTGTGTGTGTGTGTGTGTGAGAAAAATGGAAGTGAATCCAACAATTATGTTGAAAGATAAATGGAAAGAAAATGTTGTATGGATGAAAATAGGATACTATGTATACAAAGACAAATTCTTGGTCAAAATACATGTCGGCAATTCAATAAATTTTCATCTATACAACATTTTCTTTCCATTTATCTTTCAACATTATGTGTGTATATATATTTATATATATATATATATATATATATGTGTGTGTGTATGTAAATACATATATATTTAGAAATGTAAATAAGACAATCATATAGATGCTACGGCCCGTCTAGCTCAAATAAGGGCCAAAGTGGAATAATACGTCATGGATTGCTCAGCCACCAGGATTCTGTCCTTAAGCATTACAGGTTGCCACCCACAGCCAACAGGTGACCCTATTGACAGGGTCTTACCCCTCTGCAGTCGGTCTATTCTACAGCCTCAACCGACAAGGCGACAATCTTTTTGTATGACTAATTTGATTAGCCTTTTCAAACTGAAGCCTCCCCCTCCCCCCAAAAAAGATTTTTCTCAAGAGTACCTGTCCATTCAACCAATTAATATACTTTATCAATTATGATTAATCAAGGTTGACTATCAGGGTAACAGTGTTTTGATGCTCTCACCTGGGCACAGTGAGTTTAATTGTCCATTTCATGGACATTTGGATTGAACATTGAAAATTTGCTAAAAAATATGATAAACAAAAAAAAAAAATTATTTATCCTTCCTTTTAGCATCTTTGAGCATCAACCTATGCCTGCCCCTACCACCCAATCCCCATCACCAGAGGTCTTTTTGAAAAATGTTGAAAGTTGAAGGTGGCATGCAGTAAAACTTGTGCATGAGATATTTTAAGTGGAAAGAGGCTGCACAGACCCCAGTCCACTATCTTGGCAGTCCCACAGTTAGTCCAGTGGTAGGGGAAAGTCCGAGACGACTGGGCTGCCAAGCTGCTGCTGGGTGCTGTCTCAGGTAGTTTTGAGTCACCTCGTGATAGTCAAGCCTCCCTGGAAACCCCAGTGCTTGCACCCAAGAGCCATGTATTTATCCTACAAGTAGGATTTGACACAAGGTCACAAGTAAGGGGTATCATGAGGATCAAACTCGCTATTCAGTAGTAATGGACTAGCATTACCAGCACTTTGTTGAAATCAGTGGACATTAACAAATTTGCACCTTAATCGGTTTAATACGCAATTTCTCAAGTATTTCTGATCCAATCTTAAAAATATTTATATGATTACAAAGAAAAGAAAATAATCTTTCTAAATATGTAATTTCTATGTGTTTTTATCAATTGAAATATTTTTTACAGCGATTTAAAATGGTATTTTGCTTCGAACAGCTGAAAATACAAAATATGAATTTTTTTTCCAAGGCTAAATTTTAGTTGTTAATTTGCCTTGCAAAATCAAAGAAGGTAATCTTTATCAATATTCCTGAAATTGTACACTTAATTATAAGACACCTTAAACTACATTGTGTAGGTTGTTTTTTTCTTCTTTGACCTTCAAAAGCAAAACCATGACCAACGAAAGTTTAGCACTCCATTTACAGACCTCTAAAACTAATGTGATTAAATAACAATAACCTCAAATAAAAAAAATCAACTGGGAACACTAAATGGACTTGCAAGACTAGCTGGAAACCATACAATGCACATGTTTATAGGCTTGTTGAAATAATTTTGTATATAATGCGTGTTGTAATCCACCATTTAAACTTATAGACTCAGCGAGGTCACATGGTCTAAACCCCAGCCAATCAACAGCCTGCATATGTGGTTAGTTAACTATTTAATCACTGATATTGACAGCTGTTCATTTGCACTTTATTAGACATTGACAAACAAACCTGAACGAAGGACTTTGCTGAATGCAAGGATTTTATGCAACACTAAGGGACACTAAGGTACAACCAAAGGATCATAGCCAACACTGAGGGATACCAAGGAAAACCAAAGGTTTCTTCACTAAGGATTGTGCTCTGCTTAACACAAGGGATCTCTGTTGGGGAGTGCTTTTGCTTGAAGCCAAAGGATGGCCACAAAAATCGTAACAAGACTAGAATTTTCCCAGGAATCCATTTATTACCTCTAAATAACCCTATTTTGGAAAGAATATAAGATCTATCAGACTTTTGACTACATGTAAAAGCACAAAAAATCCCTAAAATGACATCTAAAACCAGACTTTAGCACATGGCTGTGTTGAACTAAATAAAATGATGGTTTGTTTTGTTTTACGGCATATCAACCTCAATGGGTCATTTAATGCCGATAAAGTTTTGAAATTAATTAATTCTTAATGGATACTCAAAGTTTTTTATAAACACATTTTTCTATTTAACCCATAGATGGGAACCTAACAGGTACTACCACTCTTAATGCCGACAAAGTTTTGAAATAAATTCATTCTTAATGCATAATACAATTTTGTTTATAAACTCATGTTTTTCTATTCAACCCATAGATGGGACCCTAACAGGTACTACCACTCCGGATCAGAGTGGACCAGGGAGCAATGGTGATGAAGGTGTGCTCCAGATTGCCCAAACCTCAAAAACTGGAACCTCACCATTAAATTGAGTTTAACGTCATTCCCAGGACATGTAGACCCTCAGTCACCGCCTTCTAGCACCTATATGATAAAAGGGGTTGTGGCTTGCCATAAGGGCAATAGGGTTGGAGCAATAATATAGGTGCTAGGGTTTGATATGACCAGCCGATTGATCGGAGGGGGCCTCTCCAATCGCCCATCTAGCCTAAGTAAGGGTCCAAGTGGAGTGTTGCATGTCATGGACTGCTCATCCACCAAGACTCTGTCCTTAGGCATCATGGGTCGCCACCCACGGCCAACAGGTGGCCCCATTAGAAATTTAGAGAAAATTTTGATAATGGATGCTTTTCAAAAAGCTGAGGCAGAACTGAATGAAATCAAAGAGCAGTGATACTGATAGCTTTTTAATTTAGTGCATCCTGGGATGCATGTATTTGATTTGAACGAGTCCCCAGGAAATTTGATGGGTCCCAACTAATATTTCTTAATAAAGTATAGGGTTTTTATTTATGAACAACTAAAGCCATCTAACCCCTACCTTGTACCCCATACAGTGTAATTCGTTTCCAAGAAAATACTGAAATGTATTTACAGTTAGCTGGAAATAGTGGGGGAAGAAAAAAAACACTGTGACGCATGGATATGATTTGTCTGCGTAGGTGATGCAGGAGACATACCTATCAGCATCTGGGAAAGAGATAGCATGTGTTACATAATTGATAGGTAGCGTATTAATTATGTATAGTAAGTGTTGAAGATTCAAAATAATGGTTAGTGGAAAGATACAGGGAATGTGAGTGACACAATGTAACCCTGTATTGACCCCTACTTTGATTCACTAACGTGGGAAGTTAGTTTAGAAAAAAAGGCTAGTGACTGGACAAGACAGATGGTCATGGCATCAATAGTTCAAATACCCAAAACTCCACTTATTCTGTAATATACATTTTTGTGTCTCTAGATACATTATTGATAGGTAGCCTATTAATTATATATATATATATATATATATCATACATACACACACACACACTATATAATATACATATATATATAAAATGCACACGCGCGCATATACACAATACATATATTATGCACACACAAACTTGTGTATGTGTATATATATATATATATATATATATATATATATATATATACACATACACACACACACACAATACTGTATATATTTTTAAACACATACTGTACTGGCCCAGCTATAAACAAGATATTTTTCTTGCTAATACTTGTTCATTGATTCAATTAATAAACACAATTAAATACATGAAAGAATAATTATCTCTAATTATAAATAAATTAAAGTACTGAATAGAACATAATAAGCAATAAGTCACTAACAATAAAATAGAGATGATTATACTGTTTGTTATTTACTAACACGACAAATAGAGTTGATGCCACCCGAGGCAATTTGAATGTTTGTGGCAGCCAGCTGCTTATAGCATGTATTTTCAATGAAAAAAAATCACACTGCAGGTGTCTTCCTCTTTCTCTCTCTATCACTCATCCTTTTTTTTTTCTGTCTTTTGCTTTACCCTCTCTTTCTATGATCTGTTGATAGCCTCCTTTGCAATGACACAAGCCAACACAACAATATACTTTGTTATATCAGAATCAGATTTAAATAGGTTGGTTCTTTAGCTTTCTTTTTTTTATGTATTATTTGGTTGGTTAGAGTTTGGTTTGGATTGGTTTGTTTTGTTTTACAGCATATCAACCTCGGTGGGTCATTTAATGCCGACAAAGTTTTGAAATAAATTCATTCTTAATGCATAATACAATTTTGTTTATAAAATCATGTTTTTCTATTCAACCCATGGATGGAACCCTAACAGGTACTACCACTCCGGGTCAGAGTGGACCAGGGAGCAATGGTGATGAAGGGATGCTCCACATTCCCCAAACCTCAACCTTCTAGCACCCACATGACATGAAGGATTGGGGGTTGCCATAAGGGCAACAGGGTTGGGGCAATCATATAGGTGCTAGGGCTTGACGTGGCCAGACGATTAATCGGAGGGGGCCTCTCCGACCTCCCATCTAGCCCAAGAAAAGCCTAAAGTGGAATATTGCAAGTCTTGGACTGCTCAGCCACCTGGGTTCTATCCTTAAGCATCACAGGTTGCCACCCATGGCCAACAGGTGGCCCCATTGGGGGAGTCTTACCCCTCTGCAGAGGTGCAGTCGGTGCATTCTAACACCCCAGCTGACAGGGCTGTGGTTAGAGTTTACAGCATGTCAACCCTTGTTGGGTTATTTTATGTCGGAAACATTTTGTTTTATTCATTCTTGATGGGTATTCAATAGTAATTTCAAACTCAATTTTTAACCGGTAATGGTGATGAAGGAGTACTCCACATTCCCCAGAGCTCCAGAATTGGAATTTCACCACTAGATGCAGTTTAACATCAAACCCAGGACATTAAGACCCTCAGCTACTGCCTTCTAGTTTTTTGAGATGATTTAAAGGTATTAAAGTAACATTTTTTTTTTTGGGGGGGGGGCAAAATATGACACTGAAATACCTAAAATTGGACTCGCCCTGTCACGCAGGGCCATAGAATACACCAACTGGTAAAATCCCCCAATTGAGCCACCATGCTTAAGGACAGAATTCTGGTGGCTGAGCAGTCCATGATATGCAACACTTCATTTTGTCCCTTACTTAGGCTAGATGGACAGTTGTAGAGACCTCCTCTGATCAATCAGCTAGTCATGTCATGTCAAGCCAAAGCACCTATATGATTGTCCTAATCCTATTGTCCTCACCCCTTTTTATCATATATGTGCTAGAAGGCGGTACCTGAGGGTCTTAGTGTCCTGTGTATGACAATAAAAAAAAAATTGAGTTTTAAAAAAATTTTTTGAATAGCCATCAAGAATAATTAAAACAAAATGTCTTCAACATAAAATAATCCAACAAGGGTTGACATGCCATAAAATCCACCATATAACTGTAAAAGTGAAAGGGTTAAGAAAAGACTTTGCAAATTCAAGTCTTAGACTTAGATTGTGCAGTGATTTATTAAAAAAAGGGGAAAATCTTTTCTTATCAAAACTGAATAGGTCAACAATTTTTACAATGAAAGAAAAAAAAATGGCAGGTGGAAACATGTAGGAACAGAAATGAGTTCATTAATAATAAGTCTTGTATGATATGATATTATATATATATATATATATATATATGAATCTCCGTTTTCTTCAAGTGTTGTTGGTGGTGGGATTAAGAACGGTAGGATTAAAAAGAAGTAAGGAATAAAATTTCTTTTGTACACAAAGAGCAGGAAGGAATATATATATATATATATATATATATATATATATATTAAAGTAAATGGAAGTGAATCCGACAGTATGAATTAAACATTTTTTGAAAAAACAAATGATGTTAGTTCGCTGTGTTGAAACAGATTCTGTCAACATCATTTGTTTTTTCAAAAAATGTTTAATTCATATATATATGTGTGTGTGTGTGTGTGTGTGTGTGTGTGTGTGTGTGTAACTAAGCAAAAATGGCATATATAGAAAAACAGAGATTGGAGCTAATTTTAAAGTTTTTGCGGTTTTCTTTGTTTTCTCTGTTTAATGGCATATCAACCTTCATGGATAATTTAATGCCAAATCCATCCTTGTAAAATAACTGTAGTGGTACTATTTCATCAATAATAATAATAATAATAGCAGATATTAATGAAATGTTCAAAATATAAAGTATTCCAAGAGAGAGAGAGGGGGGTGTATGGGTCCCAACTAAAGTCATCTAACTCCTACCTTGTAACCTATCCTGTCTAATTCATTTCTAAGAAACTATTGGAATGTATTTACAGTTAGGTTGAAATTGAAGAAAAAAGAAAAACATTGGGATGCATGGATACAATTTTACTGCATCCTTTTAGATCTTTGTGCGTCAGGGACACAGGACATGTACATATCAGCTTCTCTGTACAGTCAACATATTCTAAACCCCACCAACAAGGCTGTCATGATAGTTAGAAAGCAATGCCTAGCCTCAAGATCAACATCTCTAACCCCACCCCACCCTTTTTCATTGATACACAATCAGCAGTCACAAGTGAAACAATTCAACATGCAAAAAAACTTCAAGAGCCTACAACATGTCATGACAATTACTACTATGTTATTCGGTCTTCACAGATACTTACGCATACATCTTTACATCTCACTACAACACAAATTGCTTTTTCTTTTTGTAATACTCATTCACTACAAAGCCTTCTAGATCGAGGGTTCTCAATGGGGAGCCATAGGACCACCTTGGGAACAATGAGATTGGGGGGGGGCACAAAGCCAAATTTGAAAAATTGGGGCTACAAAATAAAAATTAAAAATATATATATATATAGATGTGAGGTATCCAAAACTTAGTAGTAAAGGATGATTCTATATGTATATATATGTGTGGAAATAACAGATTGCTTATTAAAATGATTTTTATTGTAAACCAATTTCAAACAAAGAGTTTAAATTTATGGAAAAAAAATTCTGAAAAAAAAATTTTTTTCTCCATTTTTCAAAAAAGTCCTGTTATTTATCGAATGATCCTCTTAAGCAATATTTATACCTTATAGATAAAAATAGGTTGCAATGACATTGGAATGTATGAAAAACTAATTTAGATAAATCATCTTTGCATACAATCAATACTAATCATCTTTCTACTATACAAGTCATGACAAGTCTAATTTTTCAATGACACCATTTTTTTTTTCAATGAACTATTTTGACTTGCAACATTTTTCTGTATATATATATTCAAACAGACCTAAAAACTGAAAAAGATCAATATCAAAAATATATGCTTGATTACATATATATATATATATATATATATATATATATAAGCAAAATAGATAAGTATTAAAAGTTGCTATTTTAAATCATTTACAAAGATATAAAGGTTTATAAACTTAAAGAAATTGATATATGACCTCTTTTTTATTGGCTTCATGACTAATAAAATATATTAATGTATTTAGATTAATTTCTTATATATATATATATATGTGTGAAGAGAAATGGCAGTGAATCCGACGATATGTAGTATAGTGAGAAATTTGAAAAAACTAAGGTTTAAATAATATGAGTGGTAAGTTTATGAGCCGATGCTGCAGTGTTTTGATCTGTTGAGTAGATCTTCTTCAGGGCTTTTGTTGATATACGGAAGAGTACAAAATTTTCTTTTTTTTATCACAGAATAATGAGGAAACTGTGATAGTCCTTGTTTATCAATCTGTTCAAAAATGTTTTGAACAGATTGATAAACAAGGACAAGGACTATCACAGTGATAAAAAAATTTTTTTTTACTCTTCCTTATATCAACAAAAGCCCTGAAGAAGATCTACTCAACAGATCGAAAACACTGCAGCGTCGGCTAATAAACTTACCACTCATTTTATTTAAATATGTGTTTTTTCAAATTTCTCACTATACAATATATATATATATATATATACACACACACACACACCAACCCCTTCGCACGAGCAGGATATGACACAAGGACAATTTCTTAAGCAGAGTTTATATATATATATATATATATATATATATATATATATGAAAGTACGCAAACAGTTTGTTTGATATGGCTATGCCGATAATTTTTGGGAGAATATGTGCTTAATTGAAGTCATACCTAATTTGAAAATTAATTAATTGATAATTAATGAATTAGGCGAATATATCTGTTCAAATGTAAAGCATAAACAAATCGAGAAAAAGTCATTCTCTGTATGTACATTTCGGCCTATTATGCCTCATCGGCTTCCAGTCTATAACTCTGCTGATGAGGCATAATAGGCCGAAATGTACATACAGAGAATGACTTTTTCTCGATTTGTTTACGCTTTACATTTGAACAGATATATTCGCCTAATTCATTAATTATCAACTAATTAATTTTCAAATTAGGTATGACTTCAATTAAGCACATATTCTCCCAAAAATATATATATGTATATATAACGTATCTATATATATATATATTGGGGGTGTTAGCTGTACTGGTTAACATTTAATAATTATTGTACTAACTTAAACTATGAATAATATTCTGAGATAAATACTTGTCAATTTCTATTAATATCTAAAACATTTGTGTACCATAACAACTCATTTTCCCCAATAAAAATAAATAAAATATAACTTACAACATATACACATCGAAATATCAATACTATTGTTCCTTAACCTTCCAACCATTATCATCTTGCAACACCCTCTGGTTAAAAATGAGACTGTCCAAATCATTAAAATGAAATACAAAAATGTAAATTGATTATCTGGTGTTGCTTATCTGCCAAATTTTGATTTTTCATGAGTGTCATCACCTCAGCTAAATAAACGACCATTCCTTTTTGTTTTCAAAGAAAAAAAAGGGTAAAAAAAGGACATGCTACACAGAAAAATTATAATAAAGAAAGAGGATAGGGGAAAGATAGAGAGAGGGAGTGAGCACGTGGAAGCAATAACGCTAATATGTTTCAATGAAACATGATGAAAAGAAGGAAAGAAAGAAAAAAAAAGGGTTGAGAGAGTTAAATCAAGATTATTATACTTTTTACAGATTGAACAATTTGCAATAGCTCTTAAGTAAACATATCAAATGTAATAATTGAATTATCATACTGTGGAATATACACAGGTTTTGCTAGTATTGAATGATTATTTGGAGGAGTTCTTAGTGTAATGGTTATTGTTGTAGGAAATTAAATCAGCAACCAGAGTTCAAATCCTGGACAGTTTTGTCTTTGTTTCATTTTGCCCTAATACCTTTAAGAAAGACATGAATCCATCTTTTCTCCCCCTATCTATGGGTAAATGGTAGCCCTGTTGGTGGGGATTAGAGTAGATGGGTAAGATCTACCCAAAAAGGGGTATCCTTGGTATGACACTTGACTGCATCTGATGGTGAGGCTCTGGTACTGGAGTACCTCTTCATTGCCATTACTCCCAGGTCCACTTTGGCTCAGTGGTAGTACTTGTTAGGGTCTCATCCATGGATTAAATAGATGTTTCAAAATTATTAGCTTGGACTAATACCCTTGGGGAAAAGTATGAACCCCTCATCCCCCACCACTGCTATGGGTCAAATAGTACCACTGTTTGTATTTCACAGAGTGCTAATCAAGCTATTCACCCACCAGCTATGGATAAATAAGTCAAACTGGACTCTTTAACCTTGGTTAGGCAACCAGTCTAGGAGAAGGAAACCTTTGAATTCAAATCAGTGGTATTCCACATAAAAACTGACCTTGTTTTGCATCCAGCCCTTGTACATGGTGAGGGGGTCAAATATATGAATTATAGGCTTGGGACAATCATATAGGTACTAGGGATTGACGTGACCAGCCGAATGATTGGAGGGGGCCTCTCTGACAGCCTATCTTGGGCCAAAGTGAAATGTTGCATATCATGGACTTCTTAGCTACCAGGATTCCATCTTTAAGCATCACTGGTCTCCACCTACAACCAACATGTGGGTATTTTACCATGATACAGAGATGCAGTCAGTGTATTCTACAACCCCAGCCAACAGGGCAGCTTCAAAGCTGGAACAAGTTACATTTTCTGACCGAGAAATCATGATGATAATATTAAGCAAGGAATTGGAAAAAGTGACTGAGTGGCCAGCTGCCAGAATTAGACAAGAGAATTTGATTGTTTTCTGATGCTTGTACAGAAAAGCCCCACCTCCCCAAAATCTACATTAATTATATTTAAAGTTACCTGAAAAGTATATACAAGTGTAATACTTACATCCACAATCCAGTTAAGACTAATTTTTAGTCATTTGCTTCATTGTTTTTACTAGACACTTAAGTTCCAAAATTACATCTTCAACTAGCTACAATTCAGTCATTGGCCATACTGCTTTAGTCTTTCCCTCCCTGACCACTTAGATCATCTGGGAGTTATGGCAAATCGTTTATAATTTTGGTTTGGTTTCTTTTGTTTAATGGCATATCAACCTTTGTGGATTATTTAATATCAAAGCCATCCTTGTAGAAGAACAGTAGTGGTACTATTTAACCCATAGCTGGGAGGATGAGGTGTTCCATACCTTTCCCAATGGTATTAGTCTGAAAGTAAACATAACAGTGCAACTGGAGTTCCAACTCACTTATTATAGTGTCGTAGTCCAGCACTTTAGCCAATACGCCTTGGGAACTCCTGCATGTAATTTTGGGACTTAAATGGCCCAAACAATTTGATATGCAAAGAACATGAAAAATCAAAAACTGAATAGGCAATATTTTTTTAACCGAAAAAAATATAAACTAGACAACAGATATAATCAAGTCATTCTATAAAAAAAAATTTTTTTAAATAAAAAAAGGAGATATCCTGTTAATTTTTTAAAATATCAACATATATCATTTTGGAATCAGGCCAACTCTGTGAGCAAATTAAAAACATTCGGGTAAATCAAACTTAACAGACCTAAATTCCACCATTGTATGTCACCTCGACGAAAGTAAAAGAAATACAAAAAATCAGGAATTGACCAAATTTAATGAAATTTTCAGTGTTAATAAATGAATATTAATGAATAAAAGATATAATGCACCAGTTATTTTATTTAAAAACTTTTACATTTTTTCCGGTCAGTTAACGGGGTTCCCGTATCTTTGGTTTGGTTTTGTTTTGTTTTACAGCATATCAACCTCAGTGGATCATTTAATGCCGACAAAGTTGTGAAATAAATCCATTCTTAATGGATAATACAATTTTGTTTATAAACTCATGTTTTTCTATTCAACCCATAGATGGGACCCTAACAGGAATTACCACTCCAGGTCAGAGTGGACCAGGGAGCAATGGTGATGAAGGGGTGCTCCACATTCCCCAAACCTCCAGAACTGGAACCTCACCATCAGATAGAGTTTAACGTCATTCCTAGGACATGTAGACCCTCAGCCACTGCCTTCTAGCACCCATAAGATAAGAAGGATTGGGGGTTGCTATAAGGGCAATAGGGTTGGGGCAATCATATAGGTGCTAGGGCTTGACGTGGCCAACCGATTGATTGAAGGGGGCCTCTCCAACCGCTCCGTCTAGCCCAAGAAAAGCCTAAAGTGGAATATTGCAAGTCATGGACTGCTCAGCCACCTGGGTTCTATCCTTAAGTATCACGGGTCGCCACTCACGGCCAACAGGTGGCCCCATTGGAGGAGTCTTGCCCCTCTGCAGAGGTGCAGTCGGTGCATTCTAACACCCCACCGACAGGGCGGCACATATCTTTGGGAATCTATGTTATGCCTCAAAGATATGTGGTTTAAATTAACTGACCTGACAATTACGGACAATTAAACTCCTTGTTTTTTTGTTGACACATAACGTTTCAACCAATACATTCTATGACCTTCTTCAAAAGGAAAAAGATTCTTATCATAGTCTCTTACTTCAGTAGCACAAAGCAAAAAAACAGTATGAAACAGCTTTTAATTTTTTTTACTTTTATTAAACTGAATATTCAAACCCATTAAACTCTGCTTAAGAACTTGACCTTGTGTCACATCCTACTCGTGCGGAGATGTTGAGATATATATATAATAAATAAATAAATAAATGCATATTATTTTTGCCCTGAAAAAGACTGCTTTTTGTATACTTAAATTTTATGTTTCTCTATTATCATTT
Source organism: Doryteuthis pealeii (assembly GCA_023376005.1). Classification (NCBI taxonomy): domain Eukaryota; kingdom Metazoa; phylum Mollusca; class Cephalopoda; order Myopsida; family Loliginidae; genus Doryteuthis; species Doryteuthis pealeii. The sequence goes on along the minus strand of CM042174.1, from coordinate 21,290,105 downwards.
TATTTTGTATTTAAAATAATACTAAATAGGATACAATGTATACAAACTCTTGATCAAAACACGTGTCGGCATTTCAATAAATACATTTTATCCATACATTTTCTTTCCAGTTATCTTTCAGCATATTATCTTTTGTATATGTATTTTTAATTACATGGATGTTTATCTACTTAAATATATATATACACAAAAACATATATAGATTCATTTATCATTATTATATAATAGCTCTATCACAAATATTGAGCACTTTCCTAATAATACTGCAAATATTGGCTCATCACGAACTCATCAAGTGAGATAGCGAAACACACTGTTGTTATATATTTTCTTTTGACATCAAACTTGAACTTGATTGTACCAGGAAAAAAAGACACCAGAAACAAGTCTCTTTCTTTAACAAAGGTGTACATATCTGAATAAGGACGGAGAATGTACCGTTCGAAACGTCGTGTTAACAAAAACAATGCGTTTTGATTCCCCTAAAAATTATTTCTTTGCATTGGAAACACGTGTTTGAAACAGACATTCACTCGGAGACAGGGAATAATTTGATTACAGAGATTTACTAAGCTTAGCTTATGGCACAAAGCCAAACAAAGAATGAGGGAAGATTATGTTGCGCCAAACTCCTAAATGCAAAGAAGCTGCTCGTTTTGAAAAATCAGTAATTGAAATGTTAGCGTTTTCTCTTCTTTTTTTTTTTAACGCAAGCCCGAACAACACCAACTACTGTTGTCGGCAGGTGTGAAACAACCTCAACAAGAAAATAAAAACAAGCCCCCCAAACTTAACTTCAGTCTGCTGACACTGGGCTAAATAAAGGAAAGGAAGATTATGTTGCGCCAATTTTTCAAGTAAAAAAAAACCTACTTAATCTATGAGTTACCGTTAGGAATTAATTTTTTTTAAATATGAGTTGACGAAACATTTTTAAATTAAAATTTTTAATATCAATTGTGAGTTTTGGGGAAGATTATGTTGCGTCAATTTTTCCAGTAAAAAGAGCCTACTTAATGTATGGGTTACCGTTAGGAATTGTAGCTTTTTTGTGTTGACGAAACACTTTTAATGTAAATTTTTAATATCAATTGAGTTTTTTTTTAATTTATAATTTATTTTTCTCCCTAAAATTGCCATGGATAATTCAATCGGATGTAAGAAAGTATTGGATCTTGTAGATTTCTAAGATTTTAGAAGGATTTAGTATGTATGAGTAATCACCTTGGCCTGTTGATTTACAATTAAATAGTCTTGTTTTTTTAAGGAATTTGGGATTGGTATTTTATGTCTATGGTTAATAAACCGGTAATAAATTATTAAATTTAAAAATCTCTCGACTTTAGACTCTTATCTAAACAGAATGTAATTATTCTAAATATCAACTGCCAAAAACGTATTTTATTCTGTCTTTACGGAAATTTTTGGCTTTTGGGGGGAAACAGTTCCTGGATCGAAAAAAAAAAAGAAAAGAAAAAAAAGGCGGGGGCTTATAAAAAATCCTGTCAAAACTTTAACGAAAAGAATTTTTTTCAAATGAAAATTAACCAAATATTTAACTAAGTTTTATACAGTAAATTAAAACTTTATTTAAAATATCTAACAGCATCATTAAAGTTTTTGGGGGGATTGTTTGGTTTTTTTTCCATTTTTTCGGGGTTTTTGTTTTTTTATCTTTTTCATATTTTCGTGTCTGAAGGAAATGAATGACAGATTTTGACCAAAACAAAAATAGAATTAAAACCAACGGAAAAAAATAGAAAAAAGATTTTTCTACATTTTCTCAAGTTTAGAACAAATAAACTGTTTATAATAGCAATAAACAGTAAACAACACTTAATAACGAAGTAGTCCTTGTTATTTTCAATGAAAAAAAACCTTTTTTTTATTATTATTACAAAATAAATTAGACAAATTATTTTATTTTAATTTTTGATTTAAATAATTCTAAAGGAAATCACGTTACATTTCATTTGAATAAACATACATTCATAATATGAAATTAGGTAAAAAAAATAGTTTTAAACAAAAACAAAAAAGAAATTGAAACAAGAAATTACACCAAGATGAAAAACAAGGATTACGGTTTGAACGGACGCCGTTGAATTTAAACTGACACAAGAAAATGGGGGGGACAAAAGTATTTTCTTGTTTATAATTTCTTTTTCTTTTTGTATTTTTTCATTTTACGCACCCTGAGTTTGCTAAGTGTTCCATTTGATTCGAGTGTTTGAACCAACAAGTCCCGGAGTTCGTTGTCCTCGTCTGTGGCAGACATATTATCAACAAACGCACTGCGCATGCGCGTTGTCTTCACTACGAACCGAAACTTCCGGTAAACAATTTTTTTTCTTTTTCTTTTCTTCTTCTTCGTTTTCTTTTTCTTCTTCTTCGTTTTCTTTTTCTTCTTCTTCTTCTTCTTCTAGGTTAGTACCTTGATGATACCGTAATTGAAGCCTCAGTAAATCATTTACCCATTAATTATTTAAAAATGAATATTGGATTTTTTTTATCTTCTTTGGAAAAGATAAAAAAAGCATTACCGAGAATTAAGTCCATCTGTATTTATCGTGGTCGATAAAGTTACAGGGAAAAAAAGTCACACGGAAAAAAGTCACATGGAAAAAAATCACAGAAAAATAAGTCACAGAAATAGTCACAATTTTGTCTAAGAAAAAGTCACAATTAGTTTATGGGTCATTGAAAAAGTCACAATTTTGGGTAGGAAAAAAGTCACAATCAATTTATGGTGACTGGTTAGTGTTAGAGTTAGGATTAGGATTAGGGATCAGTTTTGTAGAGAAATATGTTTTAATTTGAGAAGACACTTTTTGTTTAAGTTGGTTGGTGGTTGGTTGAATTTTATAGGGATTAACACCTATTTTTGTCTTCTTTTTTTTCTTGTAACGAGATAATGAAGGTCCTGACTTTTGTGAGCGAGAACTACTATATTAGAAAAGGAGGAAGAAGAAATAAGTGAGAGAGTAAAGGTTTTAAAAAGAGTAAGGAACACAAAATAGTTTGACTGGAGCGTGACCCCCGAATGGAGAATTGAATGTCAACCGGAAGTTTCGGGTGTTGACCGGAACTGGAAGTCATGTGGTGACATGGAACAACGAAGAAAGGTACCGGTTTCTTTTTGCTTTCCGCCGTCGTAGGGTACGGATCGGGCCTCTGGTGCCTAGTATGGGGTCACAGTAATTTAACAGTGTCCTCTCTCTTTCTTTCTCTCTGCCTTTCCTCCTGTCTGATACGAACCCACGAGACGAGCACAATAATAAAGGCTAACAGTTGTGACTACATATTTCTCGCGTTGTAATTTTTATCAATAAGATGGCTGCCACGTGCAGAATGCCTTTTTAGTACGGTGAATATATCGCCACCACTGCTACGTTACTTATATTATTTTGGTACTGTGAAAATACCACAACGTTACATATATCGCTTTGGGTACTGTGACCATATACCACAACGTTACATTCTATGGAAACTACATTTCCGTAGTCCGCAACATTGCTAAAAGAACAATTGAATATACCAATTGTAATTTATGTATATAAAGTTGTTTCTTGTATCAATTTTGTCTTCTTTTTTTTTCTACGGAAACTACATTTCTGTAGTCTCATACATTTAAATTGTGGGATACAACACTTGGATTTTCTTCATCCATTCACACACTGAGTACACGAGGCCCCCACAAACCCTAAGGTTATTTTAGGCCATTTTATTCATTCTTGTTGGGCATTCAATTTTTTTCTTAGTTTAATGGATAGGATGGGATCCTAACAGGTTCTACCACTTCAGATTAGACCTGGGAGTAATAGTGATTAAACAGTATGTAAAAAATATATCTAAGGTAGGTGGGTTGTCTCCCTTGGTCGGCGTGCCTCTTTTCAAACCAACCAATCGCAGGCCCACAAACTTTAGCGGCAAAATTGAAAATAAGATATCTTCCTCTTTGGATCCAGCATCTCTAGAAGTCTGACGGAAAAAAAACGGTGCTCCCTATATTCAGTAGAGAGAGGCAGAGAGACGTAATAGCTACAATAACTTAAAACCTCACAAGGACTCAGTTAAGTGGAATTGTATTGTTATATTTAAACAATTAACATTCCTACAGACAATACCTTCGTTTGCAACCCACAATTATTTCAAGTGTAATTTCTTGTTTGTGTTATGGTGGTTGTTTTGGGTGATGTATATATATATATATATATATATATATGTATTGATATATATAATATACCAAACTTGTTGGTAAACCCTTGCAGTAAGAAAAAACCTGGCAAATAGTTTGATTGTAAAAATATACTACCAAACATTACCTGGGGAGAAAAAAAATTTTGAAAAAAAGAAAAGACCAAGATAGTTGTACCAACCGAAAATAATTGGTTGATACTATAATACTTGGCCAAAAGGAAAAACAATTTATATGTAATATATATAAGAAAATATATATATTCATACAAAAAACGCTAGGATATGCTTAAGCTAATAAGTAAAGAAGTGCTCAATACCTAAGTAGAGCAAATAATAAAGATAAACTTAATGAGTCAGATATACCTACTAAAAGTTTCGCTTAGTGCTCTTCAGGGCTAAGATCTGAGTTAGATCTTAGCCCTGAAGAGCACTAAGCAAAACTTTAAGTAGGTTATCTAACTCATTAGGTTTATCTTTAAATATATATATATATTAATAATTATAACAAATACACAATAAGGTTATATGAATGACAACAGAAAAACAAATAATACATAGAAATAACAATTAATCCTTGTATTAAAACAATAAATTACAGTAGTCAAAATGTACTCTTCAAGGTCCAGCAGAATATGCTTTTTTTAAAGTTCAGCACGATAGAGGAAGAAAAGGTAAAGTTCAGTCTTTGTAGAGGTAGAGAGAGTATTGCTTATATATCAGCAATGAAGTAAATTTTAGAGAGGGAAGGATAGAAAGCGTCTTATTTAAACAGCAGGCAAATAGTAAAAATTCCACTAACGTGGAGTAGTCAGGCAGTTGGGTATTCTGTCTGTCTCTACTCAAAATCTCCAGTTTTTATAATCTTGGCGAGGCTCCAAATTCGGTCCTTTTGAAAACTTCTAGTTTAGGCGGGAAAGCCTCTGATTGGTCCAAAATTATGATTTTCAATTTTGCTTTATACCTGCACTGATCCTATGCGCAGAATGTCTATTTTTGTCATTATAATTTTTGCTTTTGATGCATTTACTTCTGATTTCCTTCTTATACATATTAAAAGTATTTACGGATTCGAAGGGGCTTTTATTTCCCCGTAGTCGTTGGCAAATTGTCGGACAAAGAAGAACAAACACAAAAGTAGAATGCAGACACTTGTATTACAAAATTTACAAGGTTTACAAAAGTACAAGGATTTACAAAAGGGTTTAACAACAAAAAGGGTTTGCAAATTAGATGGAATTTGCGACCAGACTTATCTGTTCTAAGAGTTCTTGGTGTTGTGGTGATAGAGGTGTTCTGTCGTTGCTAGGAAAATGGCTCTAAGAAGCTTCTCGGGTCGTTTCTCGTTCTTCGGTCAGTATGCTATTATAACAGCCAGTTACAGTATGCTGAAGTAATGCCTTTGAAAGTTTGTTGAAGTTTCAGTTCTCAGTATGCTATTATAACAGCCAGTTACAGTATGCTGAAGTAATGCCTTAGAAAGTTTGTTGAAGGTTTTAGGGAACGGCGATACCGCGACTACCCTTAGTGCGTGGTCTGTGATAAGTGATGTAGGGTTTTGATTCTCACGCCAATATCCCATTGGCGATTTGTCCCCCTAGTGGCAGGGGAAGATAATTCACATGGAATTTCTGACAATATCACTATAGCGTAATGTATTGATACATGTTATTTGAAATTCTTTGTTGTATTCATTTGTGTTCTGTTTTTAACTCCTGTCTGTTCAACATTCGTGGTTTAAATCAGCACAAGTACTCCACACTCCTCAGAGTTCCAAAAGTAGAACTTCACTACTAGATGTAGTTTAATGTCATACCCAGGAAACTAAGTCCCTCAGCCACAGCCTTCTTGCACATATATGATAAAAAGGATGTTATGGAGGCGCGTGGTCTAATGGTTAGAGTGGTAGGAAGTGGACTCGTCAACGTGAGTTCAATTCCTGGACGAAGCTGTTGGCATTTCACATGGTGCTAATACCCTTGGGAAAGGTATTGTAGGGGATTATCTTCCCTTTACCTGGAAGAGTTATCTTCCTGCTGTGTTGCCGTTTGTGGCCACCAGGGTACCTCTGGTATATAAGCGGCTGATTCAAATACTTCCACCTCTATTTCCTTACTGCCTCTGAACGAGCACATGGGTTAGACTTATGTCTACCCCCTTCTCGGTGGGGCTTTGGCCCCCCCTTACATTACTGTAAGTCTTTTATACAGCATGGACTATCCTTTAGTTCCATGTCAGTAACATTTATATTTTATGTACATTTGGGTATCTCGTTTATACCTAAATATTGTATCTTGTATTTACCATTCATGAATGTGTCCTTTTATCTCTACTCTTATATCTTATTTGTATCTTATGTATCTATGTACTTTATGTATCTTATCGTTACCATGTGCTGTACACCTATTAAATGTTTTCTCTCACCACGTGTCGGAGCTGTTGTTCAATTATTAACTTTGAATCTTACAGTATGAATCCAATTCTCCCTCCAGCTATAGGTAAATAGCAGGGCGGACGGGACTCTTTAACCATGGCTAGGTAACCAGTCTAGGAGAAGGAAAACTCTGAATTCAAACCTGTTAAACTCCGCTTAAGAAATTGACCTTGTGTCGCATCCTGCTCATGCAGAGGTGTTGGTAAATATATATATATGATAAAAAGGGTTGAGGGTTTGCCGTAAGAGCAATAGGGTTGGGATAATCATATAGGTGCTAGGGCTTGACGTGACAGTCCGATTAATGGAAGAGGCCTCTCCGACCACCCATCTACCCTAAGTAAGGGCCAAAGTGGAGTGTTGTATGTCATGGATTGCTTAGCCATCAGGATTTTGCATCACAGGTTATCACCCACAGCCAGCAGGTGGCTCCAATGGAGGGTTCTTACCCCTCTGCCAAGGCGCAGTTGGCATATTCTACAGCTCACGCTGACAAGTTGCTTTCTGTTTAGAAATTATTTTTTTCTATGACTTACTTTCCTGTATTTCTCTGAATGTTTGAGATGAGGCTTCATGATTAGTATTATCTGTGTTATTCGGACTATTGTCCTCATCTTCATTGTTATCTGTACAACGTTTCAGACGTTGAATAAAGGGTTAGGTTCAAAGTTTTGTGATTGCTCCCAATTACGACACGAAGATTCCCGAGTTCAAAAAGAAGGTTCCCGAGTCTGAAAAGAAGGTTCCCGAGTCTGAAAAGAAGGTTCCCGAGTCCGACAAGGTTCCCAAATCCGACAAGAAATACCTGAAGAAGGCCGGAGGGCACATTGGCCGAAACGTTGTACTGATAACAATGAAGATAAGGACATTAGTCCAAATAAAATAACATAGATAATTTCTTTCCTGTGATTTTTTTTGGGATTTATATTTATAGTTTTATGCAAGGGCGGGGTCAAAGTTTAGGTTCCGGACATGTGTGCCAAAAAGGGTGATATTCTAACAATTTGGTTTGATTTGTTTTACGGCATATCAACCTCAGTGGGTCATTTAATGCCGATAAAGTTTTGAAATAAATCAATTCTTAATGGATAATACCATTTTTTTATGAATACATTTTTCTATTTAACCCATCGATGGGACCCTAACAGGTACTACCACTCTGGGTCAGAATGGATCAGGGAGCAATGGTGATGAAGGAATGCTCCACATTCCCCAAACCTCCAAAACTGGAACCTCACCATCAGATAGAGTTTAACATCATTCCCAGGACATGTAGACCCTCAGTCACCGCCTTCTAGCACTCATATGATAAAAAGGGTTGGGGCTTGCCATAAGAGCAATAGGGTTGGGGCAATCATATAGGTGCTAGGGCTTGACGTGACCAGCCGATTGATCAGAGTGGGCCTCTCCGACCACCCCTCTAGCCCAAGATAGGGCCAAAGTGGAGTATTGCAAGTCCTGAACTGCTCAACGACCTGGGTTCAATCTTTAAGCATCACGGGTCACCCCCCCAATGGCCAACAGGTGGCCCCATTGGGGGAATCTTACCCCTCTGGAGAGGTGCAGTCGGTGCATTCTAATGCCACAGCCGTCAGGGCGGGATATTCTAACAAGTACCCAATACTATAACTTAATCATAACATTTATTATCTAGATATAGGTATAATATAAAAAATCTATTTATATAGTAAAAAATACAAGGTGTGTCATAAAAGTATCGAGATTGAAGCTGTATTTACCAAGATAGAAATGAACAATGAATGGAATGTTAATTTTTTCAGAATACAAGGTGTGTCAAAACTACAAAAAAATCTCGATACTTTTTGACACACCTTGTATATCTAAGGTTGGTGGTTGTCTCCCTTGGCTGGCATGCCTTTTTTCAAACCAACCAATCACAAGCCCGCAAACTTTAGCGGCAAAATTGAAGATAAGATATCTTCCTCTTTGGATCCAACATCTCTTGGGACGGACCAAAGAAAATGTTTTCTTTCGTCCATCCCCAAGAGATGCTGGATCCAAAGAGTATAAAGAGAGAGATTGGAGAGTGTGAGAGGGAGATTGTACTTCCCACTTTATTTGTGTGTTAACTTTCATCAGCAGGCAGAAGCTAAGGGCTGGTTTATATATAACATAAAGATAAAGTAGGAAGTACAATCTCCCTTTTACACTCTCCAATCTCTCTCTTTACACTCACAGAGAAACTAACATATATAATGAGTAGTTAATCAGGTGATTGGCTGAATGTGAAGTAAGAGATGGGTCAGTTTATGACAATTGCAAACTTTAGCTGTATTTTTTTTCATAAATTTAATTCACTTTGCAAACTCACTTTTTTCCTGATCACAATTATCTACCCAGAGCTCAATGAGTGACCCAATGGGTCATGTTTTTTTCAAGTATATATATCTATATATATATATATATATATATATATATACAGGGTGTTCAGGATAAATTTGACTGTTTCATAAGGAAAAAGAAAAAGTGCTTGTTAACTACAAAATTTAATGGATTGTAAAGTAATTCAACAGGCACGGAGATTACACTTACTGCCAACAAGTTTCACTCAAAATAACCGTCATTAGCATCGATCACAGCCTCAATCCTGCTCCGGAAACTGGAGCAAGCTGATGTTACAGTTTTCCTGGGAAGGGTCTCAAAAACTACCTTAAATCTGACGATTAGACGGGCACGGCCATTGGTATCTTTCTCAACAGCGCCACATACATAATAATCTGGGGAGTTTGGAGGCCAAACACTGGGACTAGTGTAGTCGTAAAAATTCACAGACAACCATTTTTGACATTTCCCAGAGGTGTGACAAGGGGCCGAATCCTGCTGCCATACATATGGCCTATCATTAGCTACCCTTGTTATCCAGGGCTTGACTCTCTCTCTCTCTCTCTCGCTCTCTCTCTCTCTCTCTCTCTTAGTGTCCTGAGTCTGATGTTAAACTGCATCTAGTGGTGAAGTTCCAGTTCTGGGGAGTATGGAGTACCTCTTCAGCTCTGACCTGGAGTGCTGGTATCTATTAGACATATTGGCTACCCTTGTTATCCAGGGCTTGACTACAGTGTTTTGCAACTCCACGTAGACATCTGAATTCAACCTGATACTCTCTCTGAAAAAATGCAGAGGCATCACATCACCCTCAGAGGACACACATCCAAAAACCATCACAGTTTGGGGAAATTTTGTCTGCATGACATGAGGAGTGTCCTTTAGACTGTATGCAAGCCATCAGTTATTCTGCATGTTGTGCTTTTGATCTTGGCAAATGTTTTTCTTGTCAGAAAAGAACCAGATTGTTTGTGGTTCAGCAGGATTTTTTTACTTTGCTCAGAAGTTTCTTCGCCTTTGTCAGATTATTTTCACTGGCATTTTCAGGGAGCGGTTGACCACTGCGATGCTTGTATGAGTAGTAGTGTAGGTCTTCATTGAGTGCAAGCATCATGGTAGAGGCTGAAACATTCAATTCACGTGACAAAGCCCAAATTTCAATGCCAGGGTCCTCCAACATTTTTCTGCAGATTTTCGAGAAATTCTGCTGTACAAACACAATCAGATCGTCTGTTTTGTTGCTTTCTTCTAGCCACAGCCTCATAATCTCCATTGCAATTCTCTAGTTCATGCCTGATTGTTTTTACAGTGTTCAGGGAGCATTGGGCAGCTGCCATAACTTACTTATTTTGATGGCCATGAGTGCACTACGAAAACATATCCAAGGTACACTGTCTCTTTGTATGAGCGCAACATGCAAACTTTGGGGTTTTGTTTATCAATATGACTCTCTAGTAGCAGCCTTCAGCCTTCTTCAACCCAAAAAGGAATTCTTCCTCTTTTGCGTCCTGGCAGGTATCCTGTTACCATGCCAGGGGCTACTATCAATAGTCACGTGCCCCATTACAGTCAATTTGCCTTATTTTGACAGGTTAACTTTATGTATCACTTTTGTCTTAGGGTTGGGTCCTATTATTTGTTTAGATTTAGTGGTGTTCATTCATGAAATCCCTTTGTTCTGTTTTTCTTGTGTTTTGAAAAATTATAGTCACAAAAACTTCTTCGTTTTTCATGAATTTATTTAATCAGCTTATTATCCTTAAGAGAGGAGGTGTTGTTATATGGTACTTTAAGTTCGGCTTCATTAAACTTCTCTGGGTTAATTAATTTTGTCCAGTTGATAAAAGTATTAAGCACAACTTTCTATACCTCAGGGACACCAAGTTCCATTCCAGCCTGTTCGCTGCTCAACTCCCTTCATCCAAACCTGCGGCCTCAAGTAATAACCAAAGGATCAGACCCAACATTAAGGAACACCAAGGAACAACCAAAGGATCATACCCAGCATTAAGGAACACCAAGGAACAACCAAAGGATCATACCCAACATTAAGGAACACCAAGGAGCAACCAAAGGTTTCTTCACTAAGGATTGCACTCTACTTAACACAAGAGATCTCCGCTAGAGAGTGCTCTTGCTTGAAGCCTAAAGATGGCCACAAAAATCGTAACAGTGTAGTATAGTAGACCATGGTGGGAAGTGAAAAAAGTAATTTTGGAACTCAGTTTATTTATATTAAAAAGTAAAGTGAGGGAGTCTATCCCCTTTTCATTAGTGCTAGACTAGGGAGATTGTTTTTGCATCTGAAGTGGAGTATCTCACATACCCTCAGCTCCCCACTTTACCACACAGATCCAAGCTGTGCTACTCATGCACTGAGTTGGCGAGGGCCAGTATCAAAACCGGAACCTTGTGGTTCATAAGCAGATGCTCTGCAGACTGAGCTAAAACAGGAAGGAGGAATATGCAGAGGAAGTTCACCATTGAAAGAAGGAAAAATATCAAAAGCTGATGGACTAATGGAGAAAACCAGGCTTTATCCTAAATCAGAGTGAACCTGGGAGTAATGGCAATGAAGAAGTGACTCCATATGTCCCAGGAGTCCATTACTAGATGGAACTGTGTCATACAAAGAATATCCCTTTTTTTTAGGAGGGGGGATCTTACAGTGTGTATATTCTAAACTCTAAACAATGTGGAAATGCATATATGTATGGATATATATATACATTTCATGTCAGATCACTCAAAATACTACAGGTACTATGTAACCCAGTACAACATGTTTCATAGTCGGATCATCGGTGACTAAACCGGAACCCCCACCAAGCTTGTCTGGTGAGGAGGGTGGCTAGTAAGAGGAAAAGTACGGTTTAGGGGAGCTCTTATCTCCCATTTGTAGGCAAATTATTTGGACGAAAGAAAGCAACACAATGGAATTTAAACACATGTATTGACAAATAGTACAAAAATGTTGTTGCAAATTTTGTTGGCATTTGCTACAAGACTTATCTGAGAGGTGAAATACTGTCCGTTGGAGAAGTGGCACTAGCAAGAGTATTCTGGTTGCTGTAGTTTCTGTAGAGACCAGTCCGTCGTAGTCAGTTCTCGTACGATAAGTAAAAAGTGTAGGAAGTGCTTTTTAGAAGCTACTTGCCTAAGCAACAATCTTTGGATGGGTCCCTTTTTAAGGTGACTATTCAAATCGACAGCCTTAGACAAAACAAATCATTCGCTTTTGTCGATATATCACGAGGTAATCTATCTTTCAGTTTCTTTCTCTTTCGATCAATCAAATCGACGGTTTCCCTTTTTCAATCCTCTTATGGTTATTTCCTATAACTCCAACCTAAAAAAGTGAGAACCACTCTGATTGACTGATAAATTGTTTATTTATTTATTGATCTGCTAAGAAAAAAGAAAACAGGGTTAGGGTTAGGGTTTAGGGTTTAGGGTTAGTTTAATGGGAAAATAATGAGTAGATTAATTAACAGATAACATTCATTCAGAGTGGTTCCCCTTTTTTAGGTTGGAGTTATAGGAAATAACCCCTCTTCTAGTATTTTCTTTTGGGACATCTCATCATCATCATGTCGCGCATGTAGCACGGGCATCCATGACAATCTTTCGCCAACCCTCCCTATCATTCATTACACCTGGGAGCTCCTCTGCGGAGCAACCAGCATCTTCACATAACTGGTCAATGTATGTCCTTGCTGGGCACCCCACACTTGCATGTCCATGTGTTGGCTTCCACAGGAGAACGTCGCTTATGAGTTCATCCCTGCTTCTCCAGCAGTGTCCTGCATGCCTTGTCCGTCTCACTCGGATAGTTTGTGAGATGGGGGGCAGGTGACCGTACAGCTGTTTCCTTGTGGGGTGCTGTTTCCACGACTTATTCAAGACTGCACGCAGCATTCTTGTGCAGCTCCCATCTAGCTTATTCTCAAGACGCTTTGTCAGGGTCCAGGTGGTGCAGCCATACAGCAGCACCGATACAACCACAGCCTGGAAGAACTGTCGCTTCAGCTTGCCAGGGAGATCGGACCTCCATATGACTGATAATCTATTTGTGGCCGCCCATGCCTTTGCTATTCGTGTATTCGTGTATTTGTGTCTATATATTAATACTCGTGTTCCTTAAAAGTACGACTGTTATCATCTTACAACACCCTCTGGTTAAAAATGAGACCGTCCAAATTCGTCCAAAATGAAATGCAAAAATCTACATCCTGATTATCTGGTGTTGCTTGTCCACCGAATTCTTGTTTCTCTTGAGTGCCGTCACCTCAGCTAAATAATGGACCATTCAGTTTTTATTATAAAGAAAGTTTGCAGACAATTGGTATATGGACACGCCCTGGCATCTGCTAACCACTGCTCCATGTATAGGTTTAATAGCCTAAATAGTACCCCTTCTGCCTTAGATAGAACCCAGGTGGTTGAGTAGTCCATGACTTGCAAGACTCCACTTTGGCCCTTTCTTGAGCTAGACAGGTGGTCAGAGAGGCCCCCTCCGATCAATCGGCTAGTCACGTCAAGCCCTAGCACCTATATGATTGCCCCAACCCTATTGCCCTTATGGCAAGCCCAACCCTTTTTATTATATGGGTGCTAGAAGGTGGTGGTTGAGGGTCTGCATGTCTTGGGAATGACGTTAAATAATGTTAAACTCTATCTGATGGTGAGGTTCCAGTTTTGGAGGTTTGGGGAATGTGAAGCACCCCTTCATCACCATTTCTCCTTGGTCCTCTCTGACCTGGAGTAGTAGTACCTGTTAGGGTCCCATTTATGGGTTAAATAGAAAAAAGTATTTATAAAAAAATTGTGTATCCATTAAGAATGACTTTATTTCAAAACTTTATCGGCATTAAATGACCACTGAGGTTGATATGCCGTAAAACAAAAGAAACCAAACTTTCTGCCTTATGGGTATCGTCTGGAGGAAAAGGCTAAGAAATCATGGCTTGGACTCCGTCAGCCAGTTCAGTGTGCATATTCTAAACCCCGCCAACAGCTGCAAGATGACTGTGGATCTAGAAGTAAAACACTTGAAATTTGGAAATCTAATATTTTCATGTTTTTTTTTATTTTTTGCATTGCCTTATTTATTTATTTATTTATGTCTCCTTGGGCATCTCCCTTTTTTTTTTCTTCTCACATCAACCTTTAAAAAATAAAAAGAAAAAAAAAGAGAATCTTTGTACAGTGTCATAGCCATGCTGTCAGGAACTTAAATTCCAAGGTGGACAGGTCTGTCACCCAGTGATATTAGGGCCACAACTCAACCGAAGATGCTCAGGCAAAAATCCAAAGGGCGTCTCTGTCACGCTTTTAGCATACTTGTCACTGTGTCTGAGGAAAATTTGTGGCAAACAAGGGCATTTTCTTACCCTGCATTTGGGGTTTGGGAACCGTTTGGGAATTTCCTATTCCCTTGTTATTCCTCCATGAATTTATGGTGGATGGTTATATGATTGTTTGATATTTATATATTGTGAGGTCACCAGTTTAAAGTTGAACTTCATGAAATATTATTCATAACATGAAAGACACCATAAGAACATTCAATAACGTAGGCACATGGTATAAAGAACAGAACTCAATTTTAAAACAACAAACAAATTGTATTGAGAAAAGGTTTACAAAAAGGTAATGCAGAATACCGAGCAAAGTTCTTTCATCAGTCTTTTGTACAAAAATGTAATTTTTGTAAAGTTCATTATAACATGTAAGAAAAAAATGTTATAAGTTTTGAAGTGAGAAAGAAAGGGTAAGATGTAATAAGTCTCTAAACTGTCAGGTGTAGATGAATTGCTGATCTCGTAAATTGCTGATTATAGAAATAGAGAGAGATATATGTTCTTATAAGTGAATGTGATTTTATCTTACGCTGGAATGACGTGGAGTCGTTTTGACGAATAAATTCTTTCTGGTTGGTGTCTGAAAAATTTGTTATTTATAAGAAAAATTAGGCTCCAAATTGGGTATTTTTGGTAGATTTCTTTTTGGGCACGAACGTCTCAGATTGGTTGAAAATGTACAAATTTTTATTTCAATTTTCTTTTTACTAGGCTGCGTGATCCCCTTTGCGCAGACTATTAAATTTTGTCACTTGACTTTTATTCATCGTAGTAGGAACTTCCGGTATTTGTTGGATGGAGCCAGTTCAACCAACCCAGGGTGAATGCCGTCACAGAAACAGAAACAGAATGAGTCTTACACCAGTCTAAGAGAAGGAAAACTCTGAATTCAAACCTGGTCACTACTAGAATAGACTCAGACCTACTTAGTGATCTATTTTACTGGGCTCTTTAACCTTGGATAGGCAACCAGTCTAGAAGAAAGAAAACTCTGAATTCAAACCTGGTCACTACTAGAATAGGCTCAGGCCTACTTAGGGATCTATTTCACTGGGCACTTTAACCTTGGTTAGCCAACCAGTCTAGAAGGAAAACTCTGAATTCAAACCTGGTCACTACTAGAATAGGCTCAGGCCTAGTTAGTGATATATTTCACTGGGCTCTTTAACCTTGGTTAGGCAACCAGTCTAGGAGAAGGAAAACTCTGAATTCAAACCTGGTCACTACTAGAATAGGCTCAGGCCTAGTTAGTGATCTATTTTACTGGGCTCTTTAACCTTGGTTAGGCAACCAGTCTAGGAGAAAGAAAACTCTGAATTCAAACCTGGTCACTACTAGAATAGGCTCAGGCCTACTTAGGGATCTATTTCACTGGGCTCTTTAACCTTGGTTAGCCAACCAGTCTAGAAGGAAAACTCTGAATTCAAACCTGGTCACTACTAGAATAGGCTCAGGCCTACTTAGTGATCTATTTCACTGGGCTCTTTAACATTGGTTAGGCAACCAGTCTAAGAGAAGGAAAACTCTAAATTCAAACCTGGTCACTACTAGAATAGGCTCAGTCCTATTTAGTGATCTAGTTTAATTTAAAAAACAAAACAGGACATATACAATAGTAACACAATATTTATCTACAGGTCAAATTCTATTAAGTAATTCATCTGATAGTTCCTAAAAATGCCCTCTTAGATTATTATCCTTACCATTTTTTCTGAAATCATCCAAAGTAATTTCAAAATTTTTACACTATTGTTACGTAATTATTAGATTCCTAATATTCATGTACAGTAGTGTAGAAATCAAAATGGCTGTTATAAGTTGCAGCCAGTGGCCTTGAAGGATGATTGACAAGGCTTGACCTCATCCTGCACCTTCCGGTGGATACCGTGAGAATCGGTGGAGAAGACCCTCTTCCGGTTTAGATTAGAAAAAGATTTTTTAGAGATCGGCCAAAGACCACGACGGTGAAAAGTCATGTTATGCACGCTCCGACTCAATCTGCACAGGTAGTCTGGTGGGGATTTCGAATGACACAGGGCTTCTGATAAAGAGAAATCCCCAATGGAAGACCAGACACGAAGTCCCCAATACGAAGTCCAGACGCTAGAAGAGACGCTAGGAGAATAGAAGTAAGAAAGTAAGGAAAGAGGTATGCAACATTATTGCTCTTTATGATCTGATCAGTCAATTTGTTCCAAAAATATATTACTCTATTTGCAAAAAATAAAAAATGTATATGATATATCCGGGTCAAGGGATATATTATGAAGTTGGTATTTGGTATATTATCGCAGTAGTAGCTGGTGCGTCGAATAGCAGTACATCTTCCCAGCAGTCGTGGTAGTATTCTGACTGGTAGGCGAGTAAGCTTAGATTAGTAGGCTTAGGCACTTGTACCACCACAGTGTCGAATATTTATAGATGACACTGTCCAATCAGATTATAGTGAGGGGGTACCAAGGTATTTACATATTCATTACATCAGTATATATATATATATATGTTTTACATATATATATTTATAATTTAGATATATATTTTAAATGTACTATATAAGTAATATACATATTTTTTATTACTTACTATGTATTATTATTTAACCTTATTAAATATTTAAAAAGATACCATAATGGAAAAAAAATATTTATGTATTTTTATATTAAAAAAAAAATAAATAAAAAAAATTAAAATATTTTTAAAAAATAGTTTATATAAAAACTATATATAAATTATATAAACTAGTTTATATAAAAAAAATATTTATGTATTATTTTTATTACTTACTATGTAAGTAATATATATTTATATTCAATAAAGAAAATTTTTTAAATATATTACTCTATTAGCAAAAAAATCCAATCGGTTAATAGACTTAGTTTTTGAAATCTACCTGGATAGTGTAGCGATTGATAGTGGAAAAGGATTATCTTCCCTTGCCACTAGGACTTGCCACTAGATGGCACTACTACCTGACTATTTAAACCCAGCCCAGGAAGCTATCTCTCTCTCTTTCATCTGTTATATATACTTCTTTGTTGGATTTCTTTATATATGTTTATCTACGTTAGAGATGTCAATGAAACCTCATAACATATGATGAGAAGTAGTTTTGGCTACTGAAGCAAAACTACATTTAATACTTAAAATAGTAAATTTCAAATTTGATTAAAAATACTAAAAAATGTGTCTAACATAATTAGTTATTCCATTAATTATTTTGAAAGTTTCAATTAGATCACCTCTTATTCTTCTATCTAGTAGTTAATCCTAATTTTTCTAATGTCTCCCTGTAACTGTAATCTCTTACTCTTTTTATTAGTTTTGCCACTCTTCATCACAAATAAGAATTGTGAAAATTCTAATAGGGAAAATAGTGTGAAAAAGGATTTAATACTATCAAAAGAACTGTGAATCCTTGTTAGATTCAAAAGTTAATAAAGTTGATTATTGTTAGTTGGTTGGCTTAGAGGCCTCCCAATGCTGATACACATATGAACAGACAATATTCCAACAAGGGCATTAAAGATAACAATGGACTTTAGTATATGAGCACGTGGAGAAGATACATATAACAGGAATACAAAGAAGATTTAATAAAGAACACATTCATAAACAGAGATACAATAAGGAAGTATACAAGAGATACATAAATGTACAATAGAGAAGTTATGGAGAGTCCATAAAGCAATGTCACTTACTAACGTCGTGTTGGGAGGTGAAGCCCCCCATACAAGAAGGGTGTAGACATAAGTGTCTAACCCATGGTTGTCAGTGGAGTCCCAGAGACCAAAGAGAATTCAAAGTTGGTGCCTCCCAACTTAAATAGTCAGTGAAAACCTTAAACACAAGGGAAGATAACTTTTCTAGCCAAACAAGGGTGAATAATCCCTACATCCTTGAATAAATGTATAAAAATTTGTGAAAAAATTAGGTCAATAATTGGTTATTTCCTATAACTCCAACATAAATAAAGGGTAACCACTCTTGGCTGTGTAAGGAAGGTTTAAAGTTATATATACTTGGAATACGAATAACTCCGACGAAGGTTAACAGACAAAACATTTAATATATACAGGACATGGATATGAAGATACAAAGTACAAGGTAAAAAGATAGATACAAAGTACATAGGTAAAAAGAGTTACATATATAAAGATAAAGACACATTCATGAATGGTACAAATAACATATAAAAGTACAGACATGAGACTAGGGGTAGTCCATGCTGAGAAGAACTTACAGTAATGTAAGGGGGGCGGAGCCCCAACGAGAGGGGTTAGATAAAATCTACCCCATGTGGCTCGTAGTTGCTAAAACAGGAAAAGAGACCGAAAGGGTTTGAACCCGGCGCTTAAATACTATAGCACCCTAGCGGGCACCAGCACACTAAACAAGCAGACAACTCCACCAGGCAAATACAAAACCAACGCTACAGCTGATAAATTATTTATTTATTTTCCCATTAAACTAACCCTAAACCCTAACCCTAACCCTAACTCGTCTTCTTTTTCCTAGTAGATTAATAAATAAATAATTTATCATTCAAGAGTGGTTCCCCTTTGTTGGACTTATAGGAAATAACCCAAAAATGTATATTTTTGAAGCTGGCAGTTTTTGCTGGTTACAGACATAAAAAGGAATACCAACTGTCTTCGACAAAGGATATTTCTTTCATAGAAATTTCACTGTCCCTTGCAGAAGACAGGCTTTCACGAAAATCGAACCAGGATTCAGTGACAATGGAAGCATCCGCCATATTGGATAGCATCCCTAGCACGTATTTCCAGAGGCTGCTACCTCTAACAAATCATTTCAAAAAGAGCGAAATCCTGCCATCCACCCTTCCCCCAACCACTGCTACTACCAAAGTGAGGCCACCGGCACCCTTGACCCCTAGGGACAAAAAAAACAATCAGGGTTGATCCAAGGGTGGCTACTCTAACTTAACTATTTTTACTTATTATAAATTTTTACATATTCACTAGTAAAATAAGTCATAAATATATTGACCACTGACCACTAAAATACTATTGTGGACCCCACACTTACTATTTCTGCTTGTGTTGACCCCCAAAATCTTTTAAAGGCTCCCAGGGACCATATGAACCCCAGTTGAGAACCACTGTTTTAATCCCTTCTCTTTGTATATTTGACTCTATCTAATTTCAATCTTTCAATTTTCAGGAACACCGAAAGTAGTAGGATTGGGGTACTTACTACTTGCATAAATCCCCAAAATGGGTTTGAAGGGGGCTCCTTAACCTTGGTCGGCAACCCATCAACTCAAGGAGAAGTCCGACACAAAAGCTCTATTGCCGTTCAATGAAAGGCTAGGGGTGTAACCCCAAAAACAAATCAGGAGCTGGTGTCCCTAAGGTGGTGTGATGCTGAAATCCAGTGCTACCCATTAACTCCTGCGACACTACCGTTGCCAAACTGCATTGGTCCCTTACCTTTCTTTGGTTCACAGTGGCAGTGTGGAGAGGGGGGAATTTGCTGCATGGACAACAGCCCATCCTCTATATGAACCTGCCCAGGCTATGTAGTTCAAGTTAAAAAGAACAAAAACAAAACCTTGACACTACTCCATCGTCTCTCATAGACGGAAGGCTGACAACCAATTTCAATCAAACTTTCTCTCTATCCTTACTCACATGTAGGTACATGTACAGACACATGTAGATGTGTGTGAGTGTGTTTGTGTGTCTGTGTATGTCTGTGTATGTGTGTGTCTGTGCCTGTGTATGTGTGTGTCTGTGCCTGTGTATGTTGTGTCTGTGTGTATATGTGTGTGTCTGTGTGTGTGTGTGGGGGTGTGTGTGTATGTGTGTCTGTCTGTCTGTGTATATGTGTGTCTGTGTACATCAGTTTTTGTGTGTCTATGTTGTGTCTGTGTGTGCGTGTGCATGTGTGTGCGCGTGTTGTGTCTGTCTGTCTGTGTATATGTGTCTGTGTACGTCAGTCTTTGTGTGTCTATGTGTGTCTATGTGTGTGTCTGTGTGTGTGTGCACGTGTGTGTGTGTGTGTGTCTGTCTGTCTGTCTGTCTGTGTATATGTGTGTCTGTGTACGTCGTCTGTGTGTGTCTGTGTGTGTCTGGTTGTGTGTGTCAGAGAGAAAAGGAGATTCACGACAGATACATAAAAATATAGATAGAAAGACAGACAGACAGACAGACATGTATGATAGTAGTATTTGTACTGATACTTTTCTCACAAACAAGAAAGAAGTGGCATAGCGTAAATAAGGGCAGGCATCCGGGATGACTCTAGTGTAATAGCCCCCCAAACCTTCAAGAATGAAGAACAGAAGTTCAAATTCTGTGGGACACTAATTCTTTATGACTAATACATGTGGGGGTTAAAATAAAATTAAAATAAAATAAAATAAAAAATAATAATCTCCCAAGAGGCATCAGACAGAAAGAACCCTTTGGGCATGTGCAGAAAAAAAAGGTCCCTGCCTGGTACCAAATAACACTCTCAGTCATTCAAATGCAGATCTTGAATGGAAACATACACTTTTGACTGGCTCAGAAAATCTCCTCACCAAGAAATAGCTATGAACTTAGAAATAAAGTCTGAAACTTAAAAGAAGGAAGAACCACGTATAATGGGTTTTAATAGAAAAGAACCCAGCGAACATGCACCAGATAACCAAAAGTTTAATCCCACACATAAAATCCTTTACTCCATATACATTCTGCTGATACAGAGTATGTAAAACTGATTACAATTAATTACATTCCTATGTAGTTTTTTACTACAAACATTTCTTCAGAGGGATATTCTGTACAAGTATCTAGAAATTAAAAAAAATAATAATAAATTTAAAAAAACAAACAAACAACAAAAAACATCAATAAACAGCAAAGTCGACACATTTGATTAGAAAATGTAAGCAATTATTTAGAATCAAGGATTATCTCCCTTGGATTGCTGAAATATCTAAGGCCTGAAATCTATATAAAAGAAAGATTATGTCTGTGTGCATGTTTGTTTATATAATGATCAAGCGCATGTATTTATTTTTTTTATTAAGGAAAACTGGTAAAGACCAGCAAACACCAAAATTCAATAAAATCCACGCCCTATTTTTTGTCTGAGAGTTTAAAAAAAGCTTTCACCCCTCATTTCCCATAAGAAAAGCTAAATAAAAATATAAATCAATGAATAAAATAATAATAAAATAAATATATAGAAAAATGATTTTTATTAACCTACATAATAATAATCTTATTATAATGGAGATTGTGTGTTTTTCTGTCTGTAACCGAAACTATATTACTACTCCAGTCACAATTCCCTTAGTTATTTACGTCACATTCTCCAGGATTTTATTTTTATTTAAATCTCAGTTATTAATAAAATTGTTTTACATTATTAATACTGTTGACCATATCTACATACTAAGAACATACAATTGTATTTATATATACAATAAAATAGCGGTTTATATTGTGAATGGAAAGGCTAATTTGTATATTGATATTAAAAATTGGATTTTAATATATATGTGCTTATTATTGATTTCTAATTGTTTGGTTTTATCTTGATGAATATGGGCAAAAATCTTGGGGATAAATCTTAAAAGAAATCCATTAACAAGAAGAACTAACTGTTATTTTATTCGTTACTTCCTAATTTAACTAAATAGTTTAATTAGGAAAAATTAGCAATGAAAGACGGGAGTGATGGAAAATGATGGAAGAGTTAGTTTCAAAGTTGTTATATATTTATATTATACCCCCATCTGTTTCAAATCTTTTTATCGGCATTCTTTATTTAGTTTCTTTAGTGTTTTTTTAATTTTAAAAAAAAAATATTTTATAACATCAAAACTTAAATACTTGCATCTGGAAGGTTCATATATTTGCTAGTAATAATAATAATAATAATAATAATAATAATATTATTATTATTATTATTATTATTACAAGTATTATTTGTATTATTCGGACTATTGTCCTCATCTTCATTGAGATGAGGACAATAGTCCGAATAATACAAATAATACTAATTATCAAGCCTCATCTCAAAAATTCAGAGAAATAATAATAATAATAATAATAATAATAATAATGATAATAACAATAATTATAATAATAATGATTTCCAGATCCTCCAGTCTTTTTTCCAAGCTTTTTGAGACAGTTTCAAGTGCACCAAATACAATTGGTATCACTTTGACCTTCATATTTCAATGCTTTTTCAATTCTCAAGGACCAAGTATTTGACCATCTTTTTGTTTTCCTTCATCTTCACACTGTGGTCTGCTGGAACTGCAAAATCCACCAGTTGACAAGTTCTTTCTTTTTTTGTTAATCAACACTAGGTCTGGCCTCCTTGCTGGGACGAGGTGATTCATTTTTATTTCGAAGTCCCAGAGAATTTTATGCATTTCATTCTCAAGAACAGATTTTGGTTTATGCCTGAGTTAAGACTATCCAGACTACTGCATTACTGCAATTGGTTAGAATACTCAAGAGAGTCCTGGCGACCTGAGGAGACTTGTTGTCACTCAGATTCCAGTGAAATACCATCAGCTGATGTGAAAAATTCAAAAGGAGTGAAAATAATAATAATAATAATAATAATAATAATAATAATGAAACTGTAATGATTTATAAAATGGTGGTTGCCGATTGTTTGAAAAAGGGGAGAGTAAGAATTCCAAAAATGCAATAATGGAACTATCAGACACTGAATTCAAAATCGAGTGCCAAAAAGAAGAAGCGGGAATTCTAGGAAGAAGGAGGAGAATTCAGTTAAGTTTTGAGGATGACAAGCAAGTAGTCGTCACGCAAAAATGTCAGCTCCATTATCCGAAAATGAAAGAAGACAAAATATGAACTTTTGAAACAAGAACAATGAAAAGGACTTTGCCCAGTATCCTGTACAACATTTTTGTAAGTTTATTTAATACAGGTTGTTTATTTAGATACGACTTCATTATTTCTCCATTGCATTGAATCATGTTTGATGCTAGTAAGATGTGTACAACATATATATGAAATATATATAACACACGACTTACTACAAAACTTAATATCATCAAAGTCTCATGTATAGTTCATAGAATAATGTACTAATGTCAGGAACATGAATAGCATACAGTAATAATATACATGTATGTGTGCGTGTACGTGCATATGTGTGTGGAGGGCAATATCAGGTATATTGTTGGTGAATTACAAGAAGCATGGAGGCTTTGAAAGATGCAGTGTTTCAGCAGCCTGCAACAGATGCAGGCAGTTTATTCCATGCCTCAGCGACTCTGAGAGTGAAAAAATGTTTCTGAAAGACATGTGAGCTAGATAAGATTTTATCTATTATTATATTTTTTAATTATTATTTAATTATTATCATATCTTTAACTTTTTAAAACCCGGGCAATGCTGGGTAGCTCTGATGTTAGTTTATAAAAAGAAGTTGAATCTTTAAAAGTGATGACATTGTTATTAAAAAAAAAAAAAAAGATCCTCTGACAAAAAAAAAATGTTTGGAATATTTTTTGAGAATTTCTGACAATCAGCAAAAATATTCTAAAGTAAAAAAGTAAAGTTGGAGGAGTGGCCTATTGTTGGTATCAGGCAGACAGTGAAGGAGTCTATCCCCTTTTTACTAGCACTAGACCAGAAAGTTTGTTTTGTTGAGGTGGAGCGCCACACTTACCGTCACCTCCCAACTTTACTGCACAGATTAGATTACCTAGTATTGAATCAGGAACCTTGCGATTCCTAGGCGGGTGCTCTATCGATTAAGCTAAACTAAACTCCCTAAAATTATTCTAAACATTCTTATTTCCATTGTTGTGTTGTTATAAAAAAATAATGAAATTTATTGTGTACAGTGCTCAGTTGCACCACAACTTATTGAAGTCTAATGTCTAGTACATAGAATAATGTATTAGTGTCAGGAACATACATGTATGTGTACAGTGCTCAGATGCACCATAACTCATCAAAGTCTCGTGTCAAGTACACAGAATAATCTATTAGTGTCAGGAACATGAAACAGTTTAGAGTAATAATATACATGTATGTGTACAGTGCTCAGATGCACCATAACTCATCAAAGTCTCGTGTCAAGTACACAGAATAATCTATTAGTGTCAGGAACATGAACAGTTTACAGTAGTAATATGCATGTATGTGTGCATGTGTGTGCATATGTGTGTGAATGGAAGTATCAGGTATAGTGTCGGTGGACTACAGGAAGCATGGAGGCTTTATCAAAAGTTTTAGATTAAAGTGACAATTCTTCCAAGCTGTAGTTATATCAGTGCTACTGTATGGTGACTGTACCACCTAGAACCTAATGAAGCACCTTGAGAATAAGCTAGATGGGATCTGCATGCTCGCTTAAACAAATCAAGGAAATAGTACACCACGAGAAAACTTCTGTACGGCTACTTATGCCCTATCACACAAACCATCTGAGTAAGACCAACAAAACATTCTGGACACTGCTGGAGAAGCAAGGACGAACTCATAAGTGATATTCTCCTTTAGAAACCTGCATATGGTCACATCAATGTGGGCCATCCAGCAAAGACCTACATTGACCAGCTCTGTATGGATACTGGATGCTGTGCAGAGGACCTCCCAAGAGCGATGAATGATAGGGAAAGTTGGAGAGAGATTGTGTTACATAATCTATGTGGTTGCATAAGATTATTGTCAATCCCCTGTAATTCTAAAGGGATGGCCCTTTTCATATCACGGGCGGGACTTTCCATGGAATAGTACAGAAAGCCCGCGAAATACGTGAAGTCACGTGGGACCTGGTTGGCTCCTCAGTTTTCAGTTGGACGTCAGGCAGTGAAGATGTCCTGCCTTAACTGTAACTCACTCTGCATACGCGCGATATGTTAGTCAGATATTTAGTTACATGAAATGTTTAGTTAAGGAAATAAAAGTTTAAGAAAATTAACACAGTCTTGTGATTAATGAATGTCTTGGTAACAAGACTGATTAGAAGAAGAAATGAGTTGAGTGCGACCAACCACCAAGACGATAGAAGAGATGTTAGAAGAGACCTAGAAGAACTTGAGATATCAAGACCCCAGAAGAAGAATAGAAGTAAAGAAGTAAAGGAGAAGGGTATACAACAATTGTCATAGATATCTGCGCTGCCAGCATGACCTGATGATGAAGTAACATGGGGCACAATTTGTCAATTTCAAATGCTTTTGCCCAAATCAGGAAGATGAAAACCACACTGGACTGTGAGATGCCGAACTCACTGGTTGGTTATTTCCTATAACTCCAATCTAAAAAAGGGGAACCACTCTGAATTAATTTTATCTATTAATTAATCTACCCATTATTTTCCCATTAAACTAACCCTAAACCCTGACCATAAACCCTAACCCTAACCCTAACCCCATCTTCTTTTTTCCTAGTAGATCAATAAATAAATAAATAATTTATAAAATTCATTCAGAGTGGTTCCCCATTTTTAGGCTGGAGTTATAGGAAATAACCCATTCTCCTGTGGAAACCTGGTAAAATTGGTAACATCCAGCAAAGACCTACAATGACCATCTCTGCATGGATACTGGATGCTGTGCAGAGGACCTCCCAAGAGCGATGAATGATAGGGAAAGTTGGTGGGAGATTGTCATGGATATCTGTGCTGCCAACATGACCTGATGATGCACAATTTGTCACCTCCAAATGCTTTTGCCCAAATCAGGAAGGTGACAATTCACTCTGGACTATAAGATGCTGAGCTCGCCTGATACTCTCTGAGTACTACTCACTATGGCTTAGAGTACAGCCTCAGTATCCACGTTTTTTTTTAACCTACTTGAGCTTTGCCTGATCATTGAGGTTTTTGCAACCAGAGCAAAATTTCTTTAATCATCTTTGTTTTATTCATTCTTGTTGGATACTCATTTTTTTTTTTCCAAACTCAATTTTTTTTAATACTTATTTTTTATCTATTTAACCCACAGATGGGCTCCTAACAGGTACTACTTTAGGTCATGGTGGACCTGGGAGTAATGGCTAAAAATGGTACTCCATATTCCCCAGAGTTCCAGAGTTTAGTTTTGTTTTTCAGTTCTCTGGCAAGGTCCAGATATTTGTCCATTTTTTCATTTTCCTTTAGCTTCCCCCTGTGATCTGCTGGAACTGAAAAATCCACCAGTTGACAAGTTCTTTGTTTTTTGCTTATCAACACTAGGTCTGGTCTTCTTGCTGGGATAAGGTGATCCGTTTTTATTTCAAAGTCGCAGAGAATTTGATGCGTTTCATTCTCAAGAACAGATTCTGGTTTATGCATATACCATTTTGTTGTGTGGTCAAAATTTACTTTGTTGCATAATTCCCAGTGGATCACCTTCCCAACCCAGTCGTGTCTAGTTTTGTATTCTCGTTGTGCTAGTTTACTACATTCGCAGAGTATATGGTTTACAGTCTCATCTCTATTTCCGCAAAGTCTACATTTACTATTTTATTGGGTCCTATCAATTTTCGCTTTGATGTATATTATTATTATTATTATTATTATTATTATTATTATTATTAATGTTGCCTCAAGAAAGAAATCACATGAGATTTGTTTTAAGATTAAAACGAATCTAAATGTTTTGTTTTGTGGGTTATTTAATGCCAAATCTTTTTTTTTTTTTTGTCTTTTTTGTATATATGATTTGTATAGGAATAGTTTGTAGCGAAATAGTTTGTTTTTTAAACAAATCTTTTAGAGTGCAAGACAACGTTTGTAATCAATTTTGCTTTGCAGGTGTATTTTTTAAACTCATTTTTTCTATTTAACCCATAGATGGGACACTAACAGGTAATACCACTCCAGGTCAGAGTAGATCTGGGAGTAATGGTGATGATAATGGTGATGAAGGGTGTTCCACATTCCCCAGAACTCCAGGATTGGAACTTCTCTACAAGATGCAGTTTAATATCATACCTAGGACACTTTAATACCTAGGACATTAAGACCCTCAGTCACTGCCTTCTAGCACATATATGATAAAAAGGGTCAGGGCTTGCCATATGGGTAATAACGTTGAGACAATCATATAGGTGCTAGGGCTTGACATAACCAGCCAATTGATCTAGCCTAAGTAAGGGCCAAAGTGGAGTTTTGGTACATACTGTTGGCGTTTTCTTGATATAAAGTGTGTGCTAGATGCCTACTCTTATTTATAGACTCGGCGATAATCATGTGACCATATTCTTGGCCAATCACTGGCAGTACTCTACTGCTGATATTGTTATTTATACCGGCTGTTCTGGCACAATGCTTTGAACCTTTGTGGACGATGGAACATAGGATTATATCACTGGACCTTTGACATTATGTAAGATTCCATAACTCAGGACTTATTCACTTACCAAAGGATTCTGTAGCTCAGGACTTACTTACTTTAAGTCCTTTTCAACTGGCCAAGGACGGCGGTCAGAAACTTAAGAATGTATCATTTGTAATATCTCTTCCTGTGTGATTGAAACAGTTCAAGCCATGGAAGGTACCCACTGTGGTTGTAGTGTAAAAAAGGATTCAAAGTTATATATACTTGAATACAAGACTCTGACAAAGGTTTGAAACAAAACATTTAATACGTATACAGCACATGGATAAAGGGTACATAATACATAGGTATAACAAAGTTACATGTAGAAAGATAAAGACACATTCATGAATGGTCAAGATATACATAAAGGCCACAGACTGAGACTAGGGATAGTCATGTTGTGTGAAGAACTTACAGTAATGTAAGGGGGGACGAAGCCCCAACGAGGTAGACCTTAACTACCATGTGTCTCGTAGTATCAGGAACAGAAAAGAGAAAGAAGCATTCAAAAACTGCTTAAATATAACCGGCCCTGTGGGCACCAGACAACTCAATGGGAAGATAATCCCTACAGTAGTATCATGGTAGTTGGTGTGCTGACATGTTGTGCGTTGTTTCACTCCATATTTGATTTGAAAGCTGCACAGATGAATGTGTAATGTAATCTAATTCGGGAACTTATGCTTTATATCATGTAACTAAAGCAGTTCAGTTGGTAGTATCATGGTAGTTGGTGTGCTGACATGTTGTGCGTTGCTTCACTCCATATTGATTTGAAAGCTGCACAGATGAATGTGTAATGTAATCTAATTCGGGAATTATGCTTTATATCATGTAACTAAAGCAGTTCAATGGGTAGTATCATGGTAGTTGGTGTGCTGACACGTTGTGTATTGTTTCATCTGTGTGTGCTTCCCTGTTGGCTAGGGCTGTAGAATACACTGACTGCACTCTGCAAAGGATAAAATCCCCCAATGGGGACATTAGATTTACAACCCTTTGAATTTGATAAATACATGTTAGTATATTTATTTAGCTCAGTCAGTAGAGCGTTCGGCTAGAAACCACAAGGTTCCTAGTTCGATACCGCCCTCGCCAACTTAGCCTATGAGTAGCCAAGGGATCTGTGCGGTAAAGTAAGGAGCTGATGGTAGGTGTGGCGCTCCACTCAGACACTAAAAAATAATCTCCTTTGTCTAGTGCTAGTGAAAAGGGGATAGACTCCTCGCTGTCTGGCTGATACCGATATTAGGCCGCCCCGACGACTTTACTTTAGTTACATTTTATTATTTTTGAGTCTCCTTGTGATTCCTAACCAGGTGATCTACTGACTGAGCTAACAGCCCTTATATATAATAATAAATAAAATAATAATAATTGGTCATGCTGTAGCAGAATTTCCATGGCTCTCTCTCTAGCCACCCATCTCCACATGGCATCCAGTATCCGTA
The DNA here is from genome assembly GCA_023376005.1 of Doryteuthis pealeii. Lineage (NCBI taxonomy): Eukaryota > Metazoa > Mollusca > Cephalopoda > Myopsida > Loliginidae > Doryteuthis > Doryteuthis pealeii. The sequence continues at coordinate 21,260,999 of CM042174.1, read as the reverse complement.
CAGAACTAATGAAAGCTAACCATGAGGATGACGATGAGATAATGATAATGATGTATTTTTTAAAAACCTCGTGAATCTATTTTCTTTTATTTTCAAAAGATTTAATTTTAGTTTCTTTGAAAAAAAAAAAAAAGAGTGTAAAGAAATTTTTTTAAAAAGTGGGTTACGAGACAGTTGTTCTTCCCGCGCGTGCACGTATTTCCCGCCATGTTTAACTGCAATTCGTTTCCTTGTTCCAGATTTAAGCCGCAATGGCAGTAGCCGCTTCTTCTTCTTTTCAAGATGACTCATGCAACAATCTGCCGACGATGGCCTTAATACACTATCGAATACCGTGTCGTTACGGCGAATTTAGACAAGAACACGTGTATGAGAAGGAGACAATTTTGATGTTTAGTCGGAAAAAACGCGTTTTCCACTCGCATCGCCATATTGGATTTGAGAATCCATGCTACAATATAAATAAATAACAAACGATTTTTTTTCTCTGAAAAAATTTTTTGAATTTTTTCTCAGCGGTTAAATTGATCAAACTGCCTAGCGAGTACCTAGAGATAGACGGGTGGAATAAACACGGTTCTATGTATATTGAGATGGCATGAATATCTGTGTTTGTAACACTGATGATAATGACATGATGATAATGATGGTGATGATAATGATGGTGAGATTAAATGGGAGAAAAAATCACGTTGTTCATTTGTAATATTTGTCAAGGCCACTCAGAGAAGTCGGCCTGGTAATATTTAACAGTAAAATAATTACTTTCTCTTTAAAAAGAAAGACAAGGAAGAAATTATTTTAAAAAATCAATTATTCAAAAAAATTTAAAATGAAAAAAATTTTATTTAACATACAATACATAGCTTATCAACACACACACACACATATATAATTTTAAAATGTAATTTTAAAATTTATATAATCTTAAAATGTATTATTTTTATCTTAAAGTTATTTTTATATATACATTTAATAAATGTATATATAAATGTATAAAAATAGTAAAATGTATATTCGTCTCTCTCTCGCCTCTCTCTCTCTCTCTCTATATATATATATATAATATATATAATAATAATATATTTATAAAAATGTCGAGCTTACAACTCGATTTCGTGAGCCAGTGCGCGGCATGGAAATACGATATATTCCGGGCAGAATTTTAGAGATTTTGCGTGATGGAGTACAGGCACACTGTACACATCTGTCCCAAAATGAACGTACCAAAGATTTACAAGAAACTACCTCGTCTGGTGCATTCGTTTTGGGACAGCATAGAGGTAGGGCGTGTGAAGTGGATGGACACTGTTTTAGAAATAATTATAGGGCACTACTCAAAATATCGTAATAATCCCCTCCTCCCCCGAAAAAAAAAAGATGCGATGCAACAGATATATAAAAACAGAAAAATATATATAATATATATATATATATAAAATATATATATATGTGTGTGTGTGTGTGTATACATTTATGTGTATCATAGAAAGAAAGTGCACACGGAATTTACGGACACCTTGTATAATATACAGGATGTCCAAAAGTCCGTGTGCACTTCTTCTATCAGAAATACAAATATAGTTATACATTTTTTTAAGTGCACTCGGATTTGTGGACACCCTGTAATATATATATATGCATGTATATGTGTGTGTGTATATATATATATATATTGTGTGTGTGTGTTGTGCGTGTGTGTCATGTATGTGATACAATTACTTTAAGATGATGATTTGGGCGCTCAGCCCACGTGCAAACAAGAATGTCGGGGTTTTGGTTTTGTGGTCGAGTAAAAATTGAAAAAATGTCGTTAAATTATGTGATTTTAATCAGTCCGAGTAATTTCACGTATTTAACTAAAAAAGAAATATCCTTTCTTCTTTTTTATTGGAGAAAATTTGTCTCTAAAAATATGGTGTCATCTCTATAAATGTTATTTATTTATTTTCTTTTTTTTTCTTAAAAGGAAAAATCCGTCAATTTCATGTTTCCCAAAATTTCATCGGTTTTTCGTTATATATATATATATATATATATATATATATATATATATATATATTAATATATATCACCATAGAAACACAATAAAATAAAATACTGATAAAATAGCGTATTAATTATAGACTCTATTTTTTTTTTAACAAGAAAATAACACAGAAACATTCTCTACGTAAATTTTAATTTTAAAGAAATATACTTCCGTCCAATAAAGATAAATAAAAGTATTTATGATAATTACTCACTGGGTTTTTTTAGGCAAGAGTTTAACAAAAGGATTTTAAAAGTGACGAAAAAATGACATAGGAATTTCGATTACACCGCAGACATCAAGGAGTTCTCTGATACGGACATGTCGTACGGTGACATGCTCCTGATCTCAAACAAATAAACTAATGATTGTTAATAAGAGAATTTCAACACTTCTATTTTCTGCTGCTACACAATCTTCTTAAAACTTATAAAACTAGTAGAGAGCTACCCGGCGTTAACCGGAATTTAAATTTTAAAATAAATATCTTATTTTAGATATATAAGATTTGCTGGACCTGTGGATATACCACAGTATGATAATTTAATTATTACAACGATATGTTTACTTAAGAGATAATTCAATATGTAAACACTATAACCAGTATAATAATCTGATTTAACTCTCTCTCTCACTCCTTTTTCTTTCTTCTTTTTTCCCCTCTTTTCATTATGTTCAATTGAAACAGATTAGCGTTATCACTTCCGCACTCATCCCCTCTCTATATTTTCCCCAATCTCTTTCTTTCTTTCGTATCATAATTTTCTGTGTAGCATGTCCTTTTTTTTCGCTTTATAATAAAAACGGAACGGTCCATTATTTAGCTGAGGTGACGACACTCATAAGAAATAAGAATTCAGCGTATATGCAATACCAGATAATCAGATTTACATTTTTACATTTCATCTTGAATGATTTGGACGGTTTCATTTTTAACAAGAGGGTGTTGCAAGATGATAATGGTTATACAAGAAAGGAATATGCGTATCAATTCATAATATTCATATTAGATTATTAAAATTATTTTTCTATATATTTGTTTTCTAATGTTTATTTATATATTCTTTTTTTTAAGTTGTTTATTCTTATAATTATTCTTGTTTGTATTTTTTCTTTTATTTGTTATCCTTCATTAATTAGTTTTTAATCATTTTTCAGATTAACTCTTTAATATAAGTGGGGTGGCCTTTTTTATTATAAATTGAATAGATCACTAAGTAGGTCTGAGTCTATTCTAGTAGTGACCAGGTTTGAATTCAGTTTTCCTTCTCTTAGACTGGTTGCCTACCAAGGTTAAAGAGCCAGTGAAATAGATACTAAGTAGGTCTGAGTCTATTCTAGTAGTGACCAGGTTTGAATTCAGTTTTCCTTCTCTTAGACTGGTTGCCTAACCAAGGTTAAAGAGCCCAGTGAAATAGATCACTAAGTAGGTCTGAGTCTATTCTAGTAGTGCCAGGTTTGAATTCAGTTTTCCTTCTCTTAGACTGGTTGCCTAACCAAGGTTAAAGAGCCAGTGAAAATAGATCACTAAGTAGGTCTGAGTCTATTCTAGTAGTGACCAGGTTTGAATTCAGTTTTCCTTCTCTAGACTGGTTGCCTAACCAAGGTTAAAGAGCCACGTGAAATAGATCACTAGTAGGTCTGGCGANAAATCCCCCGCCCAGGATGGGGATTTTAAATAAAATTGATATAAATAAAATGCAAGTCTTGGTTTATTTATCAAAAACTACTAATGACCCAGGGCTTCTGATAGATGAGAAATCCTAATGGAAGACCAGACATGAAATCTCCAAATGGAAAGTTCCAGACGCTGAAGAAGAACTCCCAGCTACATAAGATACCAAAGATGATCAGAAGAATATATACGAAAGCATTGTTAACCATTATTCATTTTTTACTAGTATTTTTTTTTATCTTAATATTATCATGAATGTTATTATTATTAAATCAAGCATTGTCAACCATTATTCATTTTTTGACTAGTATTTCTTTCATCTTAATTTTAGTTGCTTCCTTTAAACTAGAATATTAGTACTAACTAGCAAATTTATATGCACCCTCCGGTGCAAGTATTTAAGTTTTATGCAATAAAATATTATTAATTCAAATTAAAGGCTAATGAAACTAAAAAGAATGCAGATAAAAAGATTTGAAAACATAGAACAACTGAAACTTACTCGTCCATCACTTCTGTCTTTCATTGCTAATTTTTTCTAATTTAAACTATTTAGTTAAAATAGGAAGTAAAGAATAAAATTACAGTTATTTCTTCTTGTTAATGGATTTCTTTTAAGATTATTGAAGAGATGTTTGCTCATATTCATTAAGATAAAACCAAACAATTAGAAATCAATAATACCAACACATATTTATTAAAATCAAATTTTAATATCAATACCAAATTAGCCTTCCCTTCACATTGTAAACCGCTATTTTATTGTATTATAATACAATTGAATGTTATCAGTATGTAGATATGGTCAACAGTATTAATAATGTAAAACAATTTTATTAATAATTGAGGTTTAAGATAAAATGATAATCATGGAGAATGTGACGTAAATAACTAAGAAATTGTCACTTGAGTAGTAATATAGTTTCGGTTACAGAAGAAAAAACACAATCTCCATTATAATAAGATATTATCTTGAATTTTATTATGGTTGGTGGCAGCCTTCCGTCTACGAGAGACGATGGAATAGTGTCAAGTTTTTTTGGTTTTTTTCTTTGAACTACATAGCTTGGGCAGGTTCTATGGAGGATAAGCTGTTGCCCATGCAGCAAATCCCCCTCTCCACACTCCGCTGTGATCCAAAGGAAAGGTAAAGTACCAATGCGGTTTGGCAACGGTCGTGTCACATTTATTATATTGAATTTTATTATATTCATCAAATAAAATATTCAAGATAATATTATTACGATGTGGAAATAAAGTAACTAAGATTAAGATGAGAAATACTAGTCCAAAATTGATAATGGTTGACAATGCTTCATCTAATCAAATAATTCAAGATAATATTATTATGATGTGGAAATAAAGTAACTAAGATTAAGATGAAAGAAATACTAGTCCAAAATTGATAATGGTTGACAATGCTTCATCTAATCAAAATAATTCAAGATAATATTATTTATGATGTGGAAATAAAGTAACTAAGATTAAGATGAAAGAAATACTAGTCCAAAATTGATAATGGTTGACAATGCTTCATCTAATCAAAATAATCAAGATAATATTATTATGATGTGGAAATAAAGTAACTAAGATTAAGATGAAAGAAATACTAGTCCAAAATTGATAATGGTTGACAATGCTTCATCTAATCAAAATAATTCAGATAATATATTATGATGTGGAAATAAAGTAACTAAGATTAAGATGAAAGAAATACTAGTCCAAAATGATAATGGTTGACAATGCTTCATCTAATCAAAATATTCAAGATAATATTATTATGATGTGGAAATAAAGTAACTAAGATTAAGATGAAAGAAATACTAGTCAAAATTGATAATGGTTGACAATGCTTCATCTAATCAAAATAATTCAAATAATATTATTATGATGTGGAAATAAAGTAACTAAGATTAAGATGAAAGAAATACTAGTCCAAAATTGATAATGGTTGACAATGCTTCATCTAATCAAAATAATTCAAGATAATATTATTACTGATGTGGAAATATAAGTAACTAAGATTAAGATGAAAGAAATACTAGTCCAAAATTGATAATGGTTGACAATGCTTCATCTAATCAAAAATATTCAAGTAATATTATTATGATGTGGAAATAAAGTAACTAAGATTAAGATGAAAGAAAATACTAGTCCAAAATTGATAATGGTTGACAATGCTTCATCTAATCAAAATAATTCAAGATAATATTATTATGATGTGGAAATAAAGTAACTAAGATTAGATGAAAGAAATACTAGCCAAAATTGATAATGGTTGACAATGCTTCATCTAATCAAAATAATTCAAGATAATTTATTATGATGTGGAAATAAAGTAACTAAGATTAAGATGAAAAGAAATACTAGTCCAAAATTGATAATGGTTGACAATGCTTCATCTAATCAAAATAATTCAAGATAATATTATTTACGATGTGGAAATAAAGTAACTAAGGATTAAGATGAAAGAAATACTAGTCCAAAATTGATAATGGTTGACAATGCTTCATCTAATCAAAAAATTCAAGATAATATTATTATGATGTGGAAATAAAGTAACTAAGATTAAGATGAAAGAAATACTAGTCCAAAATTGATAATGGTTGACAATGCTTCATCTAATCAAAATAATTCAAGATAATATTATTATGATGTGAAATAAAAGTAACTAAGATTTAAGATGAAAGAAATACTAGTCCAAAATTGATAATGGTTGACAATGCTTCATCTAATCAAAATAATTCAAGATAATATTATTATGATGTGGAAATAAAGTAACTAAGATTTAAGATGAAGAAATACTAGTCCAAAATTGATAATGGTTGACAATGCTTCATCTAATCAAAATACATTCAAGATAATATGTTACGATGTGAAATAAAGTAACTAAGATTAGATGAAAAGAAATACTAGTCCAAAATTGATAATTGGTTGACAATGCTTCATCTAATCAAAATAATTCAAGATAATATTATTATGATGTGGAAATAAAGTAACTAAGATTAAGTGAAAGAAATACTAGTCAAAATTGATAATGGTGACAATGCTTCATCTAATCAAAATAATTCAAGATAATATTATTATGATGTGGAAATAAAGTAACTAAGATTAAGATGAAAAGAATACTAGTCCACAAATTGATAATGGTTGACAATGCTTCATCTAATCAAAATAATTCAAGATAATATTATTATGATGTGAAATAAAGTAACTAAGATTAAGATGAAAGAAATACTAGTCAAAATTGATAATGTTGACAATGCTTCATCTAATCAAAATAATTCAAGATAATATTATTATGATGGGAAATAAAGTAACTAGATTAAGATGAAAGAAATACTAGTCCAAAATTGATAATGGTTGACAATGCTTCATCTAATCAAATAATTCAGATAATATTATTATGTGTGGAAATTAGAAGTAACTAAGATTAAGATGAAAGAAATACTAGTCCAAATTGATAATGGTTGACAATGCTTCATCTAATCAAATAATTCAAGATAATATTATTATGATGTGGAAATAAGTAACTAAGATTAGATGAAAGAAATACTACAAAATTGAATGGTTGACAATCTTCATCTAATCAAATAATTCAAGATAATATTATTACGATGTGAATAAAGTAATAAGATTAAGATGAAAGAAATACTAGTCCAAAATTGATAATGGTTGACAATGCTTCATCTAATCAAATAATTCAAGATAATATTATTTACGATGTGGAAATAAAGTAACTAAGATTAAGATGAAAAATACTAGTCCAAAATTGATAATGGTTGACAATGCTTTCATTCTAATCAAAATAATTCAAGATATATTATTATGATTGAATAAAGTAACTTAAGATTAAGATTGAAAGAAATACTAGTCCAAAATTGATAATGGTTGACAATGCTTCATCTTAATCAAAATAATTCAAATAAATTATTACGATGTGGAAATAAAGTACTAAGATTAAGATGAAAGAAATACTAGTCAAATTGAAATGGTTGACAATGCTTCATCTAATCAAAATAATTCAAGATAATATTATATGATGTGAAATAAAGAACTAAGATTAAGATGAAGAAATACTAGTCAAAATTGATAATGGTTGACAATGCTTCATCTAATCAAAATAATTCAATAATATTATTTACGATTGAATAAAGTAATAAGATTAAGATGAAGCATGTCAACCATTATCATATTTGGACTAGTATTTCTTTCATCTTAACCTTAGTTATTTATTTCCACATCTAATAATATTATCTTGAATTAATTTTGATTTAGATGAAGCATGTCAACCATTAATTTTCCAATTTTTGACTTAGTATTTCTTTCATCTTATCTTAGTTACTTGTATTTCCACATCTAATAATATTATCTGAATTATTTTGATTAGATGAAGCATTGTCAACCATTATCAATTTTGGACTAGTATTTTCTTTCATCTTAATCTTAGTTACTTATTTCCACATCATAATAATATTATCTTGAATTATTTTTGAATTAGAATGAAGCCATTGTCAACCATTATCAATTTTGGACTAGTATTTCTTTCATCTTACTTTAGTTACTTTATTTCCACATCGTAATAATATTATCTTGAATTATTTGATTAGATGAAAGCATGTCAAACCATTATCAATTTTTGCGACAGTATTCTTTCCTCTTAATCTTTAGTTACTTTATTTCCACATGCATAATAATATTATCTTGAATTATTTTGCATTAGAGAAAGCATTGATCAACCATATCAATTTTGGACTAGTATTTCCTTTCATTAATCTTAGTTTACTTTATTTCCACATCATATAATATTATCTTGAATTATTTGATTAGCAACTGAAGCACTGTCAACCAATTATCAATTTGGACTAGTTTTTATTCTGTTCATCTTAATCTTAGTTCTTTATTTCCATCATATAATAATATTATCTTGAATTATTTTGATAGATGAAGCATGTCAACCATTATCAATTTTGGACTTAGTTATTTCTATTCATTCTTAATCTTAGTTACTTTATTCCTATCATCATAATAATATTATCCCATTGAATATTTTGATTTCAGAAACGATTAGCAATTTGTCAGACCAAATTAATCAATTTTGAGACTGAGTATTTATCTCACGTTATCTATACGTTACTTTATTTCCACATCATCTCGTAAATAAATATTATCTGAATTTTTTGATTAGATGAAGCATTGTCAACCATAGGATCAATTTTTGGAACTTATTTCTTTCATCTTAATCTTAGTTACTTTATTTCCACATCGTAATAATATTATCTTGAAATTATTTTGATATAGGATGAAGCATTGTCAACCATTATCAATTTTGGACTTAGTATTTCTTTTCATCTTTAATCTTAGTTTACCTTTATTTCCAACGTCAATAATATTATCTTGAATTATTTGATTAGATGAAGCATTGTTCAACCATTAATCAATTTTGGACTAGTATTTCTTTCATCTTAATTCTTAGATTACTTTATTTCCACATCTAATAATATTATCTGAATTATTTTGATTAGATGAAGCATTGTCAACCATTTTCAATTTGACTTAGGTATTTCTTTCATCTTAATCTTAGTTACTTTATATTTCCACATCATAATAATATTATCTTGAATTATTTGATTAGATGAAGCATTGTCTCAACCATTATCAATTATCTTGGACTAGTATTTCTTCATCTTAATCTTAGTTACTTATAGAGAGAGATTCCACATCATAATAATATTATCTTGATTATTTTTGATTAGATGAAGCATTGTCAACCATTATCAATTTTGGACTAGTATTTTCTTTCATCTTAATCTTAGTTACTTTATTTCACATCATAATAATATTATCTTGAATTATTTTGATTAGATGAAAGCATTGTCAACCATTATCAATTTTGGACTAGTATTTCTTTCATCTTAATCTTAGTTACTTTATTTCCACATCGAATAATATTATCTTGAATTATTTGATTAGATGAAGCATTGTCAACCATTATCAATTTTGGACTAGTATTTCATCTTAATCTTAGTTACTTTATTTCCACATCATAATAATATTATCTTGAATTATTTTGATTAGATGAAGCATTGTCAACCATTATCAATTTTGGACTAGTATTTCTTTCATCTTAATCTTAGTTACTTTATTTCCACATCATAATAATATTCTTGAATTATTTTGATTAGATGAAGCATTGTCAACCATTATCAATTTTGGACTAGTATTTCTTTCATCTAATCTTAGTTACTTTATTTCCACATCATAATAATATTATCTTGAATTATTTTGATTAGATGAAGCATTGTCAACCATTATCAATTTTGGACTAGTATTTCTTTCATCTTAATCTTAGTTACTTTATTCCACATCATAATAATATTATCTTGAATTATTTTGATTTAGATGAAGCATTGTCAACCATTATCAATTTTGGACTAGTATTTCTTTCATCTAATCTTAGTTACTTTATTTCCACATCATAATAATATTATCTTGAATTATTTTGATTAGATGAAGCATTGTCAACCATTATCAATTTTGGACTAGTATTTCTTTCATCTTAATCTTAGTTACTTTATTTCCACATCATAAATAATATTATCTTGAATTATTTTGATTAGATTGAAGCATTGTCAACCATTATCAATTTTGGACTAGTATTTCTTTCATCTTAATCTTAGTTACTTTATTTCCACATCGTAATAATATTATCTTGAATATTTTTATTTGATGAATATAATAAAATTCAATATAATAAAATGTGACACGACCGTTGCCAAACCGCATTGGTACTTTACCTTTCCTTTGGATCACAGCGGCAGTGTGGAGAGGGGGGATTTGCTGCATGGGCAACAGCTTATCCTCCATACGAACCTGCCCAAGCTATGTAGTTCAAAGAAAAAAACCAAAAAAACTTGACACTATTCCATCATCTCTCGTAGACGGAAGGCTGCCAACCAACCATAATAAAATTCAAGATAATATCTTATTATAATGGAGATTGAGGGTTTTTCTGTCTGTAACCGAAACTATATTACTACTCAAGTGACAATTTCCTTAGTTATTTACGTCACATTCTATTTTATTATCATTTTATCTTAAACCTCAATTATTAATAAAATTGTTTTACATTATTAATACTGTTGACCATATCTACATACTGATAACATTCAATTGTATTTATATACAATAAAATAGCGGTTTACAATGTGAAGGGGAAGGCTAATTTGGTATTGATATTAAAATTTGATTTTAATAAATATGTGTTTGGTATTATTGATTTCTAATTGTTTGGTTTTATCTTAATGAATACGATGCAAACATCTCTTCAATAAATCTTAAAAGAAATCCATTAACAAGAAGAAATAACTGTAATTTTATTCTTTACTTCCTATTTTAACTAAATAGTTAAATTAGAAAAAATTAGCAATGAAAGACGGAAGTGATGGACGAGTAAGTTTCAGTTGTTCTATGTTTCAAATCTTTTTATCTGCATTCTTATTTAGTTTCATTAGCCTTTCTAATTTGATATAATATTTTATTGCATTAAAACTTAAATACTTGCACCCAGAGGGTGCATATATTTGCTAGTTAGTACTAATATTACTAGTTTAAAGGAAGCAACTAAAATTAAGATGAAAGAAATACTAGTCAAAAAATTAATAATGGTTGACAATGCTTGATTTAATAATAATAACATTCATGATAATATTAAGATAAAAAAAAAATACTAGTAAAAAATGAATAATGGTTAACAATGCTTTCGTATATATTCTTCTGATCATCTTTGGTATCTTATGTAGCTGGGAGTTCTTCTTCTAGCGTCTGGAACTTTCCATTTGGAGATTTCATGTCTGGTCTTCCATTAGGGATTTCTCATCTATCAGAAGCCCTGGGTCATTAGTAGCTTTTGGATAAATAAACCAAGACTTGCATTTTATTTATATCATATTTTATTTAGAAAATCCCCATCCAGACTAACTGTGCAGAATGTGAGCACCAGGTGTGCGCTGATCGTGACTTGCTAACAGTACTGGCTTAACTAACTCTTTCAAATCAAAACTGGAAAGAGCCTTTTTTTCTCATTTCTCTACTAATTCTCACAGTATCTACTGGAAAAGGGGTCAACACGAGGCTAACATGTGCCAATCAATCTTCCATGATATCGTCATATACTCCCACTCAAAAAAACTGCTAGCTGTAATTTCTAACAGCCATTTTGATTTCTACACTAACCCTACATAATTGTTAGGTTACTAACAATTATGTAACAGCTTGATTTAATGATAATAACCTTCATGATAATATTAAGATAAAAAAAATACTAGTAAAATATGAATAATGGTTAACAGTGCTTAATCTAATGATGAAATTCAAGAGAAGGTTGTTGTCTTGTTATACAAAAAAATTACATCTTTTTGATTTTGTACTATTTAGATTTTTTGTACTGTTGTCCTCATCTCCAGAGTGTTCCTGTTAAAATCAGCCTACACAGAACTTTGAACTTGTTGGAGTTTTTGGATATAAGGCATGAGGCAAATGGTCACCTCTATTTATAGACTCACCTATAAGCACGTGACCTGGGAAAGATTCCTATTATCCAATCACTGGCAGTGCTGCTGCTGCTGTTGGTGTATTTATAGAGGCCTGATTCTAATCTTAACTCATTCACATTTGGATCATCTTGGACGTCGGACCTAAAGGACACTATCCCACAAGGACTTATTGATTTACTTACTTGTTTACTTTAAGTTCTTTTACAACTGGAACCAAGGATGGCGGCTAGATACTCAACAAAACCCTTTATTTAATCCATTAGGGTAGATTGTTCTCATTCCATTAACAATGACTGGAGACAAGTGTTAATGCTGTGTTAAGTATTCTATATTATTATCACCTGTGGTCAGGATTGATCCTGCAATCTACAGATGATTGTCACTTAGAACTCCATTGGTTGGTTGGCTGCCTTCCGTCTACGAAAGACAATGAAGCAGTGTCAAAGTATTTTTTTCTTTTTTTAACTACATAGCCTGGGCTGGTTTGGATAGAGGATAAGCTGTTGCCCATGCAGCAAATCCCCCCTCTCCACATTGTCGCTGTGATCCAAAGGAAAGGTAAGGTACCAATACGGTTTGGCAACGGTAGTGTCGCAGGAGTTGATGGGTAGCACTGGATTTCAGCATCACACCACCTTTAGGGGCCCGGCTCCTGATTTGTTTTCGGGGTTTACTCCCCTAGCCTTTCGTTGAAAGGCAGCAGAGGTTTTGTGTCTGACTTTTCCTTGACTTTGATGGGTTGCCGACCAAGGCTAAAGAGCCCCTTTTAACCCATTTGGGGATCCATGTGAGTAGCAGGTATCACAATCTTACTGCTATTGGTGTTCCTGAGAGATAAGGATTCCATATGATTGCTAACCTGTCAGTTGCAGACCATGCCTTACCTATGTGCATGTAGATGAGATGTGTTGCTACCAAGGTATATAAACAGGTAAATCAATAAAAGAACTCTATTAACTCAACCTTGTATCCAGTTGGACACAGGCCATAATGGATAGTTTCAATTTGTTGAATTAAAAACAAATTCTTATGCAGGGTCATCCACAAAGCGTTTCTTCACTGACTGCAGTCTTGTGTAGTCCAACTACATCTCTCAGCGCTCCACTCACTTCAGTTATTTATGGGCATATTCCCCAAGCATCCGGGCACATCAGTCGAACATCGCACCCGTGCAACGCATAATCTCATGCATTCGGATGGACGTGTCCTAACATCCGGGCACCTGAATTGCACCTCGCGTCCATCCAGCGCCTAAATCGCATTTCTTTGCATTCTAGAGGGCGCGGGTTTGACTTCAGCAGGCAAGACAATATCTTGCTCTTTTTCTAAATGAATATGGTAGTACTCGTTCTCCGTCACAGTCCCCCCTGATGTCCTCATCACAAAACGTGCAGGTGGGAGCTGGCCTCTTTGTTCGGGCACTCCTTCGGATTACAGGTCAAAATAATATAGAATACTTAACATAGCTTAAGTCTCGTACCCAGTTGGTTAAACTTGCAAATCATCATCAAAATTAAAACAGAAACTTATTTGGTGGTGATCTATGACAGTTTAACTACAGTGTATGAATTAACTTTTGTGCGAATTGGGTTACGGTTTAGGGGATTAAGATTGTTTTTAATTATGTATTGCTGAAAAAAACCACAACAAAAAAACTCAAATTACTAATACAAATAATGTTGAAAAATAATTTTTTAAGTTTAATTGAAATTATACATTGCAATACTAACACAAACAACTGAGACTAATGAGTCTACCGTTGGATTCGATAATTAATTTCAATGGTTAATTAAATGTATAGTAATTCGTGCTTTTATTTTTTTAAAATTCATAATTAAAAACAACATTAATCCCCAAACCCGTAAACTATAACACAATTCATACACTGCAGTTAAACTGTCATGGATCACCAAGTAAATTTCCGTTTTAATTTTGAGGAGATTTGCAAGTTTAACCACCCAGTATACCCCAATGGATTAGATAAAGGGTTCAGTGTTACACTGTGTTAAGTATTCTATGTTATTATCACCCATGGTCAGGATTGAACCTGCAACCTCCAGATGATTAATTTCTTTTTGTCTGTTTTCTTACCCCCGCGCTTTTATAAACTTTGTTAAAGCCAAACATTTGAACATAATGAAAAGGAAAGAAAGAAAATATATATATATATATATATATATATATATATATATATAAAAGAGGGAAAGAGAGAGAGAGAGAGAGAGAGAGAGAGAGAGAGAGAGAGTTAAATCAAGATTATCATACTTTTTACATATTGAACTATTTCACAATTGCTCTTAAGTAAACATATCAAACATAATAATTAAATTAACATACTCTAGCATATCCACTGGAAATGCTAATCAAAATTATTATACTTTTTACATATTGAACTATTTTGAAATAGCTCTTAAGTAAACATATCAAATGTTGTAATAATTAAACTATCATACTCTAGTATATCCACAGGAAATGCTAATCAAGATTATTATACTTTTTACATATTGAACTATTTTGAAATAGCTCTTAAGTAAACATATCAAATGTTGTAATAATTAAACTATCATACTCTAGTATATCCACAGGAAATGCTAATCAAGATTATTATACTTTTTACATATTGAACTATTTAGTAATAGCTGTTAAGTAAACATATCAAATGTTGTAATAAAATTATCATGCCTGTCAAATTAGATTAACACTAGTGTACAGTTGGATTTTCATAAGAGATCCAGTGACAACAAGTCTATTAGAATTTTTGCTGACATTATGTATTTATCAACAACTCCACACGAGCAGGATGTGACACAAGGTCGATTTTTAGGCAGAGTTTAACAGGTTTTAATTCAGAGTTTTCCTTCTAGACTGGTTAAAGCAAGGTTAAAGAGCCCAGTCTGTCTTTCTATTTACCCATAGCTGGAGGGAGAATAGTTGGATCTATGCTTTCCTGAGGGTATTGGCATTATGTTTATTTTAAATCTATTTTTTGATATCAGCTTTCAATTCTTCAAATATATGAATGATATTTTTAAATTTAAAAAAAAAAAAATCAGGATTTAGACTCAAATATACAATGCATGGCAAAATCTTTCTTCATTATTCTTAAGCCATGAATTAATAAACTAAGCACAAATCTGAGACAAAACCTATTTTATTCGTCTTCATCTTTATATATATATATATATATATATATATATGGTTTGGAAGTTGGTTTTGAAGGCTATCACAATGCAAGTGTAAAGAAAAAATAAGGTAACAATGGTGTTGTTTGTTAACCTGTGATTTATTCTTAATATTTCGAGATAAAATCTCTTCTTCAGAAGAACACTGGAACTGAAGTAGTTTTTTTTTTACCTAAAAAATGCCACAGCAATACGACAACTACTTCAGTTCCAGTGTTCTTCTTAAGAAGAGATTTTATCTCGAAATATTAAGAATAAATCACAGGTTAACAAATAACACCATTGTTACCTTATCTTTTCTTTACACTTGCATTGTGATAGCCTTCCAAACCAACCTCCAAACCAATATATACACAATGCTTCAAGCAAATTATAAAACACTTTTATATATATATATATATATATATATATATATACTTAGACGGGGATGCTGATGCTGATGAAAATAAAAAAAATTTTCCATTCATTAAAATTAGTTTCCAAGAATTTTCAAGATAAATTTTGCCACAATGTTTAAATTAAGATACTGATGTTAGTTAACATTTTTAAATGTCTTTTCTTCCTCACATTTGAAGACCAACAAAAGCAGCCATACACCAAAAACAGAGGCTCACAGACTTTTGTTTTCATCAATAATTTATTTTTTTCCTTAAACCAATGAAATCCCTGATGAAGGTCTGTCTAAGCAGACCGAAACACCAGTGTAGACTTATTAAACACCATTCATTAATGAAACTTGTGTTTTTTCAATTTTTACACTATTACACACACACATATATATATATATATATACATATATATATATATATATATATATATATATATAGATAGATAGATAGATAGATAATAGATGTTGATAGGTACACGTCCTGTGTCACTGATGCATAAAAATTAAAAACGGTCACAGAAAAATCGTATCCATGTGTCCCAGCGTCCCCCCCCACCATTTCCAGCTAACTGTAAAAACATTTCAATATTTTATTGGAAATGAATTACACGGTATAGACTTCTCAAACTATGCTGAAGTCACTCCGATCTCTTTTGTTCATGTATAAGGGGACGATGGTAGCATCCCACTTATCCTGAGGGATGTGTCCATGTTCCTAGCAGCTGCAGAGTTGCTAGTGTAGTGGTTGGAGCAGTGCTGCCCCATGCCTTCAAGATATTTGCTGGTATGCTGTCACTCCTGGTTGCTTTCTTATCAGCGAGGTGGTCCTCTCCATTTTGTAGTGGAAAACTATGTAGCCTGGGCAGGTTGTTATGGAGGATGAGCTGTCGCCCAAGCAGCAGATCCGCCGTTGTGGTCCAAAGGAAAAGTAGGAACCAATGCGGTTTGGCACAGATGGTACCGCAGGAGTTGCTTGGAAGTACTGAGATTCAACACACCCACCTTAGGGACTCCAGCTCCGGATTTGTTTTCGGGGTGTACTCCCTTAGCCTTTCCTAGGAATAAGGTAAAGCCGCAAGGCAATGGTGGTTTTATAAGACTTTTCCTTGTCCTAGAGAAGCTGCTGACCAAGGCTAAAGGGTCGCTTTTAGCGGGTTTTGTGATTTTTAGAGTTTAAAACCTTAATTTGCATGTGCAAAGTTACCGGCGCCCTTATGAACAAAAATAACTCCCTATCTCTTTGCCAGGAAAATCTGTCAGACTTGTTATTTAGAGCAGTGATGGCCAAAATGGGCCACAGCAAATTTCAGGTGGGCCAAGGAAATATTATAATTCTATATGATTTCAGAGCATACGTTTTATATACAAAATCCAATCCTATATGTGGGAAATTTATATTTTCTAGAAAGTAAGATGTCAACTAATTCATGGTAGGGGAGGGTGGGGAGAGATTTGCACCCCTGATAAGCCCCTATATTATGTTTTATATCAATATGGTTGTATCTTGATTTAATAAATATCTTATGTAAAATGGAAATATTTTTTCTATCATAATAATTTCATGGGCCACAAAAAAAGTCTGGTTTCAAAGTGGGCCATAAGCTGAAAAAGGTTGGGAACCACTGATTTAGAGGATGGGTACTCTATACTTGCTGCCTTGTGTCACATCCTACCCATGGTAAATGTGTTGGGCAGATACCTACCTGTTGTTTAGAGCAGTGTTTCTCAACCTTTTTTTTTTGGCCATTGCCCCACTTCAACCCAATACGAGTTCTTTTGCCTCCCCACCCCCTGCCTCGTGCTCCTCTGTCAACTCAATACATCAAGAGAAGTAGGAATATAACACTGGTTATTTCCTATAACTCCAACCTAAAAAAGGGGAACCACTCTGAATGAATTTTATCAGTTAATTAATCTACCCATTATTTTCCCATTAAAGAAAGGAAAACAGAAGACAGGGTTAGGGTTAGGAGTTAGTTTAATGGAAAAATAATAGGTAGATTAATTAACAGATAAAATTCACTCAGAGTGGTTCCCCTTTTTTAATTTGGAGTTATAGGAAATAACCATAATACTTATTGGTGATTCCAGGAGTTTTTCCACAAAAGCCTTGAAAAGATTAAAAACCTTCAACAATGGATCATTAAAAAAAAGAATAAAAATAAAATAAAAAATAAAAAACCAAACAAAACCAAAAAAAAAAACAACAAAAAATAATTGATTTTTTCAAATATTTACTTTTCCAGTAAAATTCCATAGTAGAAACTTTTTCTGAAGATTTCATTGGGGTATGTGTGTGTATGTGGCGTGTGTGAATGAGAGTGTAGGTGTGTGTGTGTGTGTGTGTGTGAATGAGAGTGTAGGTGTGTGTGTGTGTATGGCGTGTGTGAATGAGAGTGTAGGTGTGTGTGTGTATGTGTGGGGTGCGTGTATGTAAGTGTGTGGATGTTAGATGTTAGAGTGTGGGTGTGTTTGTATTTGTGTGTGTTTATATGAGTGGGAGTAGGAATGTGTGAGTGTTTGTATGTGTTTGTATTTGGGTGTGTTTATGTGTGTATGCGTTTCTGAATGTGTGGGCATGTATGTATAGGTTGTAATGAAAATTAAAACAATATAAACCAATGGTCTGTGTGCGGTGTATTTGCACATCAAATAACATTAAGAAATTTGTCTTTTCACAATTCCACAACCAATTCTGATTTTTGCTGTGAAAGAATTTTTTTCAATAAGAAACAAATAAACAAACAAACAAACAAATTTAAAAAATAAACTAGAATAATTCTATGGAAGATTCTTTTTGCATATATTGTCATTTTCTCTCGTTTCTTTTCCAAAACTTTTCGTCCAGTTTTTTTTTTTTAATTTTTAATTTTTCAGTCGATTGCACAGCTGAACGGAAATGGAATTGAGAAACGCCAACCACCTCAAGTCTCATAGGGGGCAACAAATGAAGAAACGAGCAAGGAGACCTTGGGACAAATCTATAAGCCTAGGGATTTCTCAACAGTTCTTCGGGCAATATCATTGAATCTATGCCGATCCTCTCGCCAGGTTTTTGCAGCATCCACATTAGCTGCACTCTCATCATTTGGCTCTGAAAAAGAAAGAAAAAAAAATTGTGAGGAAGGGCAGTGATCTGTAAAGATTATATTATTGCTATGCATGTATGTATATATTTACCAACCCTTTACCAAATCCTAGACGAGGCTATAGTACTAATACCTGTAGGAAAGGTATGAATCTAACTATTCTCCTTCAGCTATGGGTAAATAGTAAGGCATATTAAGCTTTTTAAAATTGGTTAAGTAACCAATCTAGGAGAAGGAAAAATCACTGAATCCAAACAGCCTCATCCAGGGTTTTTTACCGTAAAAATCACTTCCAATGCATTTTCATAGTAAAAATCACTTCCAATGCATTTTTATAGTAAAAATCACTTCCAATGCATCAAATTGTTGTTTTGAATGGAATGTAATTGCTTAATAGTTTATTATTAATAACTTTTGTATGACAATCTTAACTTGTCTGATCCACTTTCAATATTATCTCAAATAAAATAATTGAAAAGGACATAAATCTATGAGAGAGAGAGAGAGAGAGAGAGAGAGAGAGAGAGAGAGAGAGATGATATCTTTAATAGATAATGCATACTGCATTTTAGGATAAGCACAAAGTTTCATATTTATCTGTTTATATCAATTATTTAAGTGCAGAGCAAATTTTAACAGGTTGCTAATCTTTCAATGTCCACAAGAGATATAAAATAATCATACTATTTTAACCCTTTCACTCCCAAAGGCACACCAGTGAGCCGTTGAATTTCTGTAGAGGAAGTGAAAGGCAGGATGAACTGCCAGCCACCATCGATGAGGCCACTCGTCCCATCAAAATCACTTCCAATACATTCTTATAGTAAAAAAAAAATCACTTCCAATGCATTTTTATAGTAAAAAAAATCACTTCCAATGCATTTTTATAGTAAAAAAAATCACTTCCAATGCATTTTTATAGTAAAAAAAATCATTTCCAATGCATTTTATAGTAAAAAAAAAATCATTTCCAATGTATTCTTATAGTAAAAAAAAATTTCCAATGCATTCTTATAGTAAAAAAAATCACTTACAATGCTTATAATAAAAAAAAATCCCTCCAATGCATTTTTATAGTAAAAAAAATCTCTCCAATGCATTTTATAGTAAAAAAATCCCCAATTTTTATAGTAAAAAAAATCCCCACCAATGCATTTTTATAGTAAAAAAAATGCATTTTTATAGTAAAAAAATCCCACCATGCATTTTTATAGTAAAAGTCATATGGTCGTGATGGTGGTCAGAGCAGTGCCTAAAATTCGCTTAGGCAAATGATCAGCATAGCAAAATTACCGATGTTTCTGGGCTCAATAAAAACAGTCAGATTTTCTGCTCAGTCAAGTAGACGCTAGTATGACTATTGTAAAAAACATTCTTGCCTGTTGTTACGATTTGTGTGGCCATTTTAGAGCTGTAGGTGAAACAGTGGAGATCCCTTTTGACATAAAGTTTGATCCTTTATTGAAGTAGAAAGATGTAGTATCAGTTTTAAACCTTGTCACCTGATCTGTGTTAAAGAATTGTATAATCCTCATCAGTTGGTCCGTGTTAAGAGAGTTGTATAATCCTTGTCATGAGTGAGTTTCTTCTGTGGATATCACAAATTGAAACATCAGTGTAGACCAACCAGCAAAAACCTACATCAGCTCTGTATGGATTCTGGATGCTGTGTGGAAGACCTGCCAGGGGTGAAGGCCAATAGGCAAGACAGTCAAAAGTATCCATGCTGTCAGCGTGACCTGATGATGATGATGATCCAATCATTTTGATTCCTAGCAGAGGCATTCAGATTGTGATAGAACAAAAATGATGAGGAGATCGAATGGGGAATGGAGATCGAATGGGGTGCGAGGGCTAAACTCACCTGCAAGCATACTGACAACAGAGAGAAGAATTTTTTCTACACTCTGCACCGGACTCCATCGTTCGGCACTTGTTTCATAGCCCATAGGGTCATCCCCAGGAGCATGCAAAATTGAAATACACACACGGCCATCAACATAAACTGGAAGGAGAAAATATAAAAAATAAAATTCCATTTCTTGGGGTTATTAATGAGATCACAGAGACAAAAAATTAAACCATTTGGCAAAGAAATAATACCAGTCAAAAATTATGATAGAGTTTCATCAAATAATAAAAAAATTAAAAAGTACTAATAATCCCACTAGTGTAGATAAAGCAATTGAAATTAAGATGAAAGAAATACTAGTCAAAAATTAATAATGGCCGACAATACTTCCTTTAGTAACAATAAAATTCAAAATAATATTACTACTAATCCTAGTGTGAATAAAGCAATTGAAATTAAGATGAATGAAATACTAGTCAAAATTTAATAAATGGTGGACAGTTAAAAATAAAATTCAAGATAATATTACTACTAATACTAGTGTGAATAAAGGAATTGAAATTAAGATGAATGAAATACTAGTCAAAAATTAATGATAGTTGATAGTGTTTATCTAATAATGATAACATTCAAGATATTACTACTAATACTACTAGTATAAATAAAGTAAAATTAAGATGAATGAAATACTAGTCAAAACTTAATAATGGCTAACAATACTTGATATTAATTAAAATTAATAATGGTTGATAATGCTTCATCTAATAATAAAATTCAAGATATAATCTTTACTAGTGTAAATAAACTAATTGTAATTAAAATGAAAGAAATACTAGTCAAAAATTAATAATGGCTGACAATACTTGATATAATAATAGAATTCAAGATAATATCTTTACTAGTGTAAATAAACTAATTGAAATAAAAAAAAAAAAAAAAATACTATTAAGTGGGCCAGAGAATGTAAGTAGCCAAAAATGATTGAAACAAAAGTTAAGGATATTAATCTGAATGAATCTGATTCAGAAATAAAATTGATATGCAAAGAGACAGGATATTTAAGGAGATTAAAAAAAAAATGAAAAAGAAATATCCCACCCCCTATGCAAGCCAGACTTACTATTTGGGTGGAATATTTCACTGTTGAATTTCATTTTGGGAGGGCTGAGGGGGTAATCAGGAGGAAACATGAGCCGTGCTGGAAAGACACCTCCTTCAAAGCATGTACCCTCAGGACCCCTGAAAAAAAGATTTGAAAAAAATAAAAAAATAAAAAAAATAAAAGTCAAATCAAATCCTGAAGAATATTCCATAATCAAAAATTATTAATACTCTTGTTCTTTAAAAGTATGACCATTATCATCTTGCATATATATATGGATCTCAGTTTAATTAAGTAATGACGTCAACTATAAGGTAGGGTCAAATTTAGATCAAAACCATGGTAGATCTTTAACTCTTTTCCATTATTACTATTACTAATATTAATATTATTATTTCTCTATGTTTTTGATATATTAAACACTTTTGGATAATTTACTCATGCCACTTCAACAGAAAAGTTAAAGTGGCAATTGGATACTATGTGTGTATATAGATATATATTTTAAAATTAGAATTAAGGAATTAATACACGTGTGGAACGATACATTTTTTTCTCCGTTTTTGCGTGCAGGCTGCACGCAAAGGAGAGAAAAATAACGTAGCGTTCAACCATTATTATCCGATAAATATATTCAATTTTAACTGAGGAATTACATCAACTTGGTTAATGTAGAGTGGGGTCCTGGGGAGATCATTTTTTGATTGAAACCATGGTAGACCCTTTATTTTCCATCCAACAATAATATTAATAGTATTATTACTGCTCTATATTTTTAATATATTGAGCACTTTTGGATTATTTACTGACACCACTGCGACGAGAAAGTTAAAACGGCAATCGGATACTATTTTGAAATAAGTATATTTTGGCAGCATTTTTTCTTTTAAACATGTTTTGTTGAACTCGATGGACAATTCTTGTCTGACGAGTTTTTGTTCAATTTTATTGTAGTGTAAAAGAAACTTGTTAGCCCCTCCTCCTACTAATTCCTACTGCTACTGTTTGTTTAAAAAGTAACAATGGAAACATCTCACCAGTTCCACACCTGATGATGGCACTAAGTTGTGCAGAAAGCGCTTATGGTAAAACCTTTGGTGTATGAATCCACCAATTCCACCCAGATATTAAAAAGATGGCCAGACAGTTAGAAAGGATCGAACAAAAAATCGTCAGACAAGAATTGTCTGTTGAATTCAACAAAACACGTGTATATATATATATATATATATATAATATATATATATATATATATATATATATGCTATACCTATGAAAATTCCTGAGAATACATGCACAATAAGTACATATTTAAACTATAGATACTATTTTGTGATAAATCATTATCAATTCTCATTTCTGTTTTAAAATTTGGTTAATTAATATCAACATATACAGAGTAGTCCAAAAAAACCCCGCAAAAACTTTGAAATAGATGCTACAAAACCAGTATTATCAAGCTGCAAGAAGGCACCAGCACACTGATATCAATCAGATGAGGTTCATGCAAGATGCGGCACCTCCCCACACTGCCAATGAGACCATTGCATGGCTAGAAAGAAGGTTTGATGGCAGGTTTTTCTCACTCAGGAGTCAGCACACCTGGCCCCTGTACAGTCCAGACCTTAACACATGTGACTATTTTTGTGGGTCTACCTTACAGCGCGAGTGTATTCTAATCCTGTGCCTCATGATGTAGAGCAGCTGAAGCAGAATATCAAGTGTGAAGTAAGACGAATCACTGCCGATATGGTCAGAAGAACCCGTATCCAGCAGGTGCTAGCTCATGGTGGTACCTGGATTGAGCACATCATCAACTACTAATGGACTGCTGTAACCCTCCCAGAATGAATTTAGTATGTAAAATATGTACATATTCTTGCCATTCAGTTTGTTTTCTGTAATTTGGCACCCAGTGTGGTTAGAAATGTTGAGAATTAAAAATGTTATGGCATATATTATAATTTGCGTTTTTTTGGACCACCCTGTATACGGAACAAAAATAAATTAAATATAACCTTACAATACAAAACTTGAAAAAAAAAAAATATTTGGTTTTGTAAACAAGCTCTCTTTTGCAGGTAAATATATCTATCTTATTTTTTTTTTTTTTTTTTAAATTAGTTAACTTTTTTTTTTCAGTTGAGTTATTCAATTTACAATAAGATTGATGTTAGTAGTTTGTTAAAAGTTCACGGTTGATAACGACATTATTGTAATTGAGAAAAATCAGCACGGTATTAGCTAAATAATTGCCTATTAAAAAAAAAGAAGAAAAGAATGAAAATGAATAGCAAAATATAGTCATTCATTTGCAATCATATTTTTTTCTTTTCATTTTATCAATAAATGATCTTTAAAGAAATATACCACATTAGGAAAAAATAATCGATATGTGTATCGATCTATTTAGCAGACTATTTAGAAACTTGTTTGAGGCAGGAAGTAGTGGTTGTTTTGGCAACACAATTTTATGTAGAACCTGGACCCAAACAAACACACAGATATAGCAGCTTTAGTAGGCTACTCAGAAACTTGATTGAAGCAGGAAGTAGTAGTTGTTTTGGCAACAATATTTTATAGTTGATTGGATTTTATGGCATGTCAACCCTTATTGGATTATTTTATGCCCAAGACATTATGCTTGATTCATTCTTGATGGGTATTCAACATTTTTTTTTCTAAACTCAATTTAAAAAAAAAACAACATATTTTACACACATTTTTTTTCCTATTTAACCCATAGATGGGACTCTAACAGTCACTATCACTCTGGGTCAGAGTGGACCTGGGAGTAATGGCGATGAAGGGGTATTCCACACTCTCCAAAACCACGAGTAGCATGGATTATTAGCAACACCCTGTAATTCTGCGGGGGCAAGAATACAAAGAACCCAAACGGAAAGTTACAGACTGTTTGGGAACTTTGACCCCAGAGGTGGGAAAACCGCAAATCACGTGAAATCACGTAAGAGCTAGTTAGATCCTCAGTTCCAGGCAGGATGTTGGGTAAGAGAGACGTCTCTTGCTTTAGCTGGACTTATCTGAGTGAGCGCTGTGTTCGATAGTAAGAAAAGTTAGTTAAGAATAAAAGTTTTTAAAGAGCAACATGGCATTGTTGGTTAATGCAAGCCTTAGCTAGAAGACTGGCCAAGCAAGAAATAGAAAAAAGGAACCTAGACGTAGAATCCAACATGGCCTGAGAGAAGACCAGACAAGAATAAATTGATTTCAACATGGCGAATTGAAAAGAAATGATAGAAGACTAGATGATCACAAATGGCCAGAGAAGAAAGAAAGAAGTAAACTATGAAAGTTATGCATCTCATCTAAATATCTCTCTGTCAAAAGAACATTGTGTATATACCTTACAGGGGTATATAATAGGACTACATTTGACTTAGGACTAACCTGTTCAATTGATATATATATATATATATATATATATATATATATGAATGTGAAAAGTATTAGCACATGAAGGTGCTCAATGCTTAAATAGTAGAGCAGATTTAAAAAAAAAAGATTAAATATTACGGATTTCATATCCCGTAACTGCAGTAACTTGCAATCGTCATTATATCTTTTAAATAGAAGTTTAGTGTTATAACATTCCATTGTGAGAACACGCTTCACATTATATAAATGCTAAACAAGCCACCATTTTTTTTAATTTTAACATTTTGCAACATGGTGTTGTTGGTTAATCAACAAGAAGACTACACAATCACAGATGGCTACAGAAGAAAACATTGTGTATATACCTAACAGGGGAATATAACAACTAAGACCCTCAGCCACCATCTTCTAACATATATATAATAAAAAGGGTGGGGGAAGTTGCCAAAAGGGCAATAGAGGCGAGACAATTATATAGGTGTTACGACTTGAACAGCCGATTGGAGAGGGCCTCTCTGACTGCCCATCTAGCCTAAATAGAGGCCAAAGTGGACTGCTCAGCCACCAAATTCTGTCCTTACCTTAAACATTGCGGGTTGCCACCCACAGCCAACAAGTAGTCCCTTTGGAGGGATTTTATCCCTCTGCAAAGGTGCAGTCGGTATATTTTACTGCCCCTGCTGACAGGGCTGACAAACAAACATATACTTGCTTTGCGCTAGACTCTGCTTTTAGGTCACAATCCCAAAGTGATTTTCATTCAGTTTTGGTTTGGTTTTACAGCATATCAACCTCAGTGGATCATTTAATGCCGATAAAGTTTTGAAATAAATCAATTCTTAATGGATAATACAATATTCTATGAATACATTTTTCTTTTTAACCCATAGATGGGTCAGAGTGGATCAAGGGAGCAATGATGATGAAGGGGTGCTGCACATTCCCCAAACCTCCAAAACTGGAACCTCACCAACAGATAGAGTTTAACGTCATTCCCAGGACATGTAGACCCACAGTCACTGCCTTCTAGCACCCATATGATAAAAAGGGGTTGAGGCTTGCCGTAAGAGGCGGCATTTAGTTTTGTCAGATGTTTTGTCAGATGTAAACGATGGCTCAATAATTTTTACATAATTATTAAAATAAAATCACTAAAAGAGTCCACTTATTTTTTGTGCATAAGTTTCTTGGTTTCATAATCAATTAAGTTTTAAATGAGTGAAATACGTATAAAACTAAGTAGCTCTGAAATTAAAATTAGCCAATGAGATTACTGATTTTATCTGCCATGTTCTCATCAGCCAATTTCGTGTTTACGAAATGAATAAATAAATAAATGCAGTGCAGACATCAAAACAAACAATTCCTTTTACTAACCCAAACAAAAGTGTTTTTTTCTTGGGGAAAAAATTCAAAATATCATAATTTTAAATTAAAACAGGAACTCGCTTTTTAGAATATGTCGAAAAAATGTTAAAAAAGTTAAAAAATAGAAATAATAGTATTTCACATAGATATGACAAGTCCCACTTCTCAAAAATGTGAATGTCTATTGTTTAAATGATCTATTTCCAAGAATTGCTTACACACATATGAATATGTCATTTACATCCAACGTATTTTAAAACTAAGGCACTTTTCGCATCTGGGACTGTAACCTATTTGTGACAGGCCTACGATGCTCACACTCTTGGCCCATTATTCATCTTTTTACCCTATAGCGTTGAGATCTTATGGACCATTAAGGTATTTTAAAGGTATAGGTTAAACCCTAGACAGGTTGACACACCGTTAAAATCAATTAATCGATCCAAATATTCCAAACATATAAAAAGGTAAAAACTTACATAATCAGGGCTTCCCATTCAAAGAAATTTTCTTCACTTACAGGACCTGCAATGATCCCCTCAGGAGGATTCAAGGTCAACTCTGTAAAAGAAAACAAAAAACAAATATTAAATTAAAAAAACAAAAAACAAAACAAAAAACAAAAAACAAAACAAAAAAAACAGGCATGAACTTTGTTTTTTATGCATCTAAAATTCTGGTTTGGTTTTGGTTTGTTTTACGGCATATCAACCTCAGTGGGTCATTTAATGCCAATAAAGTTTTGAAATAAATCAATTCTTAATGAATACTCAATTAAAAAAAACAAACACGTTTTTCTATTTAACCCATAGATGGGACCCTAACAGTTACTACCACTCCAGGTCAGAGTGGACCAGGGAGCAATGGTGATGAAGGGGTGCTCCATATTCCCCAGACCTCAAAAAATGGAACCTCACCATCAGATAGAGTTTAACGTCATTCCCAGGACATGTAGACCCTCAGTCACCACCTTCTAGCACCCATATGATAAAAAGGGGTTGGGGCTTGCCACAAGAGCAATAAGGTAAAATTCTGGCATGTTTGTTTTTTTATATAAATAAACGAATAGAATAAGCTGCATGTGTCAATTGGAAAAAATATATGAACTGGCATAGCGTTTAACTGTTACTAGTGGAAAACACCTTTATCTCAGTTTAACTAAGTAATGCCAGAGACTTAGTCAAGTATATATATATTTACCAACCCCTCTGCACGAGCAGGATTGTGACACAAAGGTCAATTTCTTAAGTGGAGTTTACCAGTTTGAATTCAGTTTTCCCCTCTCTAGACTGAATACTACAGGAGGTTAAAGAGCCTAGTCTGCCTACTATTTACCCATAGCTGGAGGGAGAGTAGCTGGATGCATACCTTTTCCAAGGGTATTGTGCGATGGGAAATGCAAACAGCCTCTTCCAGGTTATGGACTCGGATCAACGAGTCCATTTCCTACGACTCTAACCATTACACCACGCATGTCCAACACCTTTACTTAGTTAAGTATAAGGCAGGGTCCTGATGAGATCATTTAGATCGAAACCATAGTTGATTCATAACTCTTTTCAACTATTACTACTTTATATATACTAGTATAAAATAAAAAACACCCTCCGGGCGATGTAAAAATAGATTTTTGAAACATATTGCCTGAGGGGTGGGAGTAAAAAATTCAAGTCAGCAAGTTTGTACCCTAAGTAACTAAAATCATCAATTCATTAAAGGATTATAAAATAAAACAATTTGAAATGTAACTTTAAATATGTATTAAAATAAAAAAACTATATATAGATATATATACCAGTCATGTATTTATTAAAACTTGTTTTAAAAAACAATGAGGACTGTCTACTGTTGCCTGTTCAAATTTTGAGTGTATTTATTCTATATTATGATGATTTTGGGTAACGTGACGTAAGCAGTGACGTAATTTTTGTTACAGACAAAAACCGGAAGCGAATCTCCATTATTAATATAATATAATTATATATATATATATATATATATATTATATATATTATTTCTAAACTCTGACAGTATAAAAATGCTCCGGCTTTATAGTAGTATTACACATACAAACTTTTGCCTGGAGAAAAAATATAAAAAAAAGAAAGATTAAATCCTATGCACCTCTGAAAAAAATCAAATGGTACTATAAAAAATGCCCAAAAGAAAAATACTGTAAAAGTTGCCAAAAGTAAATATACTAAAGTGCTCAATGCAAAAAGTATAGCTAATAAATAATAGAGTAAGCCTAATGAGTCAGAGAATATTTATCTAGGTTTCTCGTAACGGATCATCAGGAATAATTCTGATTCTAATAAGAGTTAGAATTATATATATATATAATATACTATATATATATTATAAGTATATATTATATGTCCCGA
>CM042174.1:21187343-21231873 GCA_023376005.1 Doryteuthis pealeii | reverse complement strand
ATAGTGCGCAGAGGATTTATGGGAGGCAGGTGTGAAGAAAAACAATACTCTTAAACAAAAGTGGGGCAAAATATTTATCACGACACACACGCACACACCGCGAACAAAACAAAACAAACTTTTAAATAATCATATTGTTTTACACGAAAGATTTTAATATTTAATGCCACTACTAGGACCATCCGCTAAACCACGTTGAGGTCCCGTATACCTCAGTGTGCGATGATTTCAAGAATAAAGAAAGGTAAGGGCACTAAATTAATTTACCTATCGCCATACTCGTTATCTCGAATATTTGACGATTGAAAGAAAAATACCTTTCAGCGGATCAGACCCCACAAAATCTATCGTGTTAGGTCCCGTCGCTAAACGCAGTGTGTATGATACCGACTCTTCTATTCAAGAATAAAGAGAGAAGGGTTCTAATTAATCAATTACCATTTCGTCGCTATCTCGCAGAATTGGACGATTACAAAAAAAAAAATGCGTTCAGCGCGGACACAGGACCCCACAGAATTATCACCCCCCCCCCCCCCCCCCCCCCCCCCCCCCCCTTGATAGGTTCTTTGTAACAGCAGTGCGTGATGACATCGTTGTTTATCTTAGAATAAAATAAGAGAACTGTTCTAATTAGTTAATATTTCGTCGTCAAGCTCCCTTATCTCGAATTTGCTGATTAAAAATAAAATGTCGATCACGCGATCCCGCTGACCCCCACAAATTTCATTCGGTTGCAGAGTGGACCGGAAAGACTCTATGTCTTTAGTTAGATATTTTAACTGTATTGCTCTAAATAAATATCTCACTATGTAGTGCCTTTTTTTTGTGGAGGAGGGTGACAGTTTTAGCATAACTGCTCCTATTAAATTGGCGTATCAGCACTTTTAACATCCAAATAAATTTCTATTCAAATACTGAATTACCCATCCTTTTTTCTGACTCATATTCCGATTATTGCACTTTTTTCCCAAAATTTTTTTTTAATTTCATTAGAGCATTTTTTTTTTTCTTTACCAATTACTAGCAAATATATTCACCCTCCTGGTGACAAGTATATAAGTTTTAATGTAATAAAATTTATATTAAATTAAAAAGGCAAGAAACTAAATAAGAAGCAGATAAAAAGATGTGAAACAGAGTGCAAGTATTTTAAGTTTGATGTATAAAAATATTATATTAAATTAGAAAGGCTTAATGCAAACTAAATAAGAATGCCAGATAAAAAGATTGAAACAGAAGGGCAGGTATATCCGAAAATAGAACAACTTAAGACTTACTCTTCATCGCTTCCGTTTTCATTGCCTTACAATTTTACTAATTTGACTCCTTTAGTTAAATAGGAAGTAAAGAATAAAACTACCGTTTATTCCTTCTTGTTAAGATTACTTTAGACTTATCCCCCCAGATTTTGCTCATATCATTAGCATAAACCCAAACAGAAGATCAATAATACTAAGTAACATATTAAAATCAAATTTTAATATCCAAAATCAAATTAGCCTTTCCCGCTTCACCACTGTAAACCACCATTTGTTGTAATATATAAATACAATTGCATGTTATTAGCATATAGATATTATTAATAATCATAAAACAATTTTATGATGAATTGAGGGTTTAATAAAACATAAAATCATGGAAAATGTGACAAAATAATTAAGCAGAATTCGTGACTTCGAGTGTATATAGTTTATGCGTTACAGACAGAAAAATACACAATTCCATTATAAATAACTTAGCAAAATATATGCACCCTCCGGGTGCCAAGTATTTAAGTTTAATGCTTAATGAAATATCGTATTAAATTAGAGGCAGCCAAAATGATATGTAACAGAGTGGGAGTATAATAGAAGAATAGAAATGAAACCTTACTCTTCCATCACTCCCGTCTTTCATGCTGAATTTTACTTATTTAACTAATTAGTTAAATAGGAAATAAAGGAATAACATTTTTTGTTAAATGGATTTCATTTAAGATTCATTGAAGAATTTTTGCTTTATATCATTTAAAATAAAACCAAACAGCTTAGCGAAATCAATAATACTAAGCAACATATTTAATAAAATCACATTTGTAATATCAATATAGCAAATTAGCCTTTCCATTTCCACACTGCAAACCGCTATTTTTTGTATATATAAAGTTACAATTGCATGTTATTTGTATTAGATATGGACAACACTAATAAAAGGTGAAGAAATTTTAATAATTGCAGTTTAAATATAAATAAAATCATGGAGAATGTGATGCTAAAAAATAAACGTATGTTAAATTGCTAACTCGATTAGTAAATATCAGTTTCGGTTACAGAAAACACACAATCTCCATTATAATTAAAGATAAGATGACAGAATTTGTTAAAAAGATAATTTTAAAAAAAAAAGTTAGACTAAATTGAATTGTGGCAAAAGTATGTCAGAAATCACGAATATATTTGTTGCCTATCAGTGAAGAAAGCCGTGCGAAAATGAAATTCCTCATTTTATCTATATAAAATATATACCATATAGTACCTATATTATATAGCTTAAAATCATCTTTTTCTTAAATCATAAAGTGCTCAATATCCACCAATAGAGCAGATAAACCCCTAAAAATCAAGTAATGTTTACTCATATACAGTATTACTATTCTAAAATTTAAATAGAGAAATGCATTGATAATGAAGAAGAAAGGTGATGTCAGTCGGTCAGGAATTAATACAAGCCATTATGCATAGATTATGCAACTTATATATAATGTAAATGTATTTCTAACCATTTTGACATAGAGATGCATTGAGAATCAAGAGAAAGGATTGTCAGGGGTCAGCGAATTAATATAAGCACTTACTAATAGAAATAAGAGCCTATTCAATATTTATAATATAAATGTTTTGTAATGATTTATTAAGAAATGCCATTAAAAATCAGTGAAAAGAGGATTGTCAGCAGGACATTAATACAAGCCATTACTAAACTAGAATAAGGGCTATTATATTATAATTATAAATTGTATTGCTAATCGATTTACTATAGAAATGCATTGCAGAATAAAAGACGCGGATTGTCAGGACCACTCAGCAACCATTCTAATCTAAAGAAATGCCAATGTTCATTTCAAACATTAAACTTGGGCATTACACTTTAAGCCTTTTGTTTACATGCGATGTCTATAAGCATAGTAAGCAAAAATGTGTTTTTAAAAAATTCAGGAATCTTCCTCCAATGACAACACAATCTTTCTAGATCCAAATTATCTTATATATGGAGATCGGTGATTATCTGGTCTGTAACTGCTAACTGTGTAATTGCAATTCGCGTAAAGTTGTATTAATTAGACTTTAGAATAATAATCAAAAATCCATTATTACATAGAAAAATTCTTATTTATTATTGATGTCTCTATGAAAAGCTCTGCATTCAGCCTCAAAACACGCTATGTTATTAGTGTTGCTAAAATTCCTGCGACGTTCTTATATATCACTAAGAAATAAAGGTGCGTAAACGAACGTAACGACCTAAATTCCAACCATCGTATGTCACACGCCAAAGAAAAAAAAATACCAAACATCAGGGAAATTAACGAATTAATAAAATTTTCATTTTATATATTAATGAATAAAAGATGTAATGCACCAGTATTTTATTTAAAAACTTTACATTTTTCAGTCAGTTAAACTTAACCACATATTCTTGAGAATCTGTGTTAGCCTCAAAGATACATGCGTTCAAGTTAACTTACCTGAAAAATGTAAAAGTTTTACAATGAAATATCTGGTTGCATTATATCTTTTTTCATTAATATATCAACACCTGAAAATTCATTAAATTCGCGTTAATTCCTTATTTTTGGTATTTTTTCGGTTTTTAGCGGTGCACCATGCAATGGTGAATTTAGGTCAATTAATGTCTCGATTTAACCTATTACTTGCTGTCATCGTATCTGATGCAGACACCATGCACTAATCCCTTTCTCCTATTATATCAGTCTCTGGTATGTGTCTTGCAACTGCCTAGGGGGATTGTAAATAGTCTTTCGACGTTTACTTTGGATGTGTCCTTGTACCCCTGAGCTGGGGTAATTAGAATGTCGGACTGCACCTCTATAGAGGGGTAAGATCCCCAAGGGGGCCACCGCTTGGCCGTGAGGCGGACCCGTGATACTTAAGGATGAACCAGTGGTGAGCAGTTCTCTGACTGCAATACTCCACTTGCGCTCTATCCTTGGCTAGACGGCGGGCGGAGAGGCCCTCTCCGATCAATCGGGCTGGTCATCGTTCAAGCCCTAAGACCTATATGATCCAACCCTATGACCCTGTATGGCAAGCCCCAACGCCCTTTTTAATCATATGGGTGCTGAAGGCGGTGACTTGACGGGTCACATGTCCGGACATGCAGTTAAAATGTATCTGATGGTGAGAGTCTCCAGTTGGAATGTTTGGGAATGTGGAGCACACCCTCATTGCCAGCTTCCTAGTCCACTCTGGACCAGAGTGGTAAGTACCGTGGATCCTATTTCTGGGTTAAAATAGAAAAATGATATCTATAAAACAATTGTATTATCCATTAAGAATTGATTATTCCAAACACTATATCGACATTAACATGACCCACTGAGGTTGATATGCCGTAAACCAACCAAACTGTTAGGGTAGTCTGGTCTCCCAAGTCTGTTTAAGTTGGGCCAGCCCATCTCAAGCGTTTCAATTGGACAAGTATTCATGCATACCTGTGAGTCCAGTCTCTCAGGATGTCTGTTTGAAACTTGTTAGCTGTGGCATTCTTTGTATAACTGTCCAGGCATCTGCACCGCTAACAGGAGGGTTCGAGAGAAAAACTATGGCACTGTATACTGCACATTTAGTTTTTAAGTCCAGATGGTCTCTTGTTGAACCAGACTCACACTCCTTCAGCCAGCCAAATTCTTTGGAAGCATTTGAAATTTCAGAGATTTCAAGATCTGCATTGAGTCTATTGTATTCATTAAATTATCAATTCCTCATCAATAGAGACGTATCTGACTTATTATTTTATCGTAATTCTCCCATATCACAAAAACAAAGTCCACTTTGGCCCTATCTTGGGCTAGACGCGGCGTCGGAGAAGCCCCCTCTGATCAATCAGCTGCAGTCAATCAAGCCCTAAGCACCTATACTGATTTTCCCAAACCCTATTGCCCTATGGGCAGACCCCAACCGCTTTTTATCAGATGGGTGCTAGAAGGGCCGGTGGCTGCGGGTTTACATATCCTGGGAATGACGCTAAACTCTATCTGATTGGTGAGGTTCCAGTTTTAAGGTCCTGCGGGAATGTGGAACACCCCTTCATCAACCATTGCTCCCTGGTCCACTCTGTATATTATATATATATATCATATATATGAAAAATAGATGGAAATTAATCAGACAGTATGAAATTTACCATTTTGAAAAACATATGATGTTGTTATGTAATTGCTGACAGATCTGGTTCGACCAAAATCGATAAGTTGTCTTCATCAACGAGCCGGACATAGACCGTTGAGAAGACCAAACTGTATCGATTTGCGTCGAAACAGATCTGTCAGCAATTACACAACAAACATCAATGTTTTTTAAAAAAATGTTAAATTTCAATATACTATATATATATATATATAGTTGTTATTGATAACAGTCATGTCAGGCAATTACACAACAAACATCATAATGTTTTTTAAAAAAATGTTAAATTTCAATATTATATAATATATATATATATTATATGTTATTTGTGTGTTGCAAAAATCTGTT
The DNA here is from genome assembly GCA_023376005.1 of Doryteuthis pealeii. Lineage (NCBI taxonomy): Eukaryota > Metazoa > Mollusca > Cephalopoda > Myopsida > Loliginidae > Doryteuthis > Doryteuthis pealeii. The sequence goes on along the minus strand of CM042174.1, from coordinate 21,226,120 downwards.
AAAACAGTATTTCAAATTTATACTGCTGATATTTGCAAAATTGAAACGAGCTGGTTTAAAGCTAAATTGATAAAGTTGTTTCACAATAAAAGTCAGCCTTTACTAAAAATTTCTCACATCTGAAATGACTTTAGGGGAGACAGAGATTATATATTAGCTAAAGAAGGGTAAAATAGCAAGAAAAAAAGCAATAGAGTTCTGCTTAACAATACACACCAATCAGAATGGATTTTGAACTAGTGAAGTATTATTTTATCAAGTTTTACAAATTGAAATCACAAATTTCAAATCAGCCTGGTGGAAATGACATAGGAGCTACATATTTATATATCTCTAAGTTAGGGTAGCATAGACATAAAGTCAACAGAGCTTAAATAACTGTCAGATTCCGCCTATTGATTTTCAAATCCAAGCTAATCAGTATTCTGTGCACAAATTTCAAGTTAACGATAATTCTGATTTTTTCATAGCAAAATCAATATTCCGATTGGCACTGCATATATGACAAAAAAAAATTCTATTATTTCCCGCCCTGTTAGCTGGAGCATTAGAATGCACCTCTGCAGAGGGGCCACCTATTAGCCGTGGGTGGCGACCCGTGATGCTTAAGGATACAACCCAGGTGGTTGAGCATCCATGACTTGCGATACTACATTGTGGCCCTTTCTCGGATGGTCAGAGAGGAACTGTACTATCAATCGGCTGGTCACATCAAGCCCTAGCACATATATGATTGCCCCAACCTATTGCCCCTAGGCAACTTCCAACCCTTTTTATCATATGGGTGTTAGAGGCGGTGGCTAATACTAATTATCAAGCCTCATCTCAAAAAATCAAAAGAATAAAATAAAAATAATTTAATACCTAAACTGATAAAAGACATCTCTATATAAATCCCGCACTAATTACTATCAAGCAAGAAACCTGAGGGACATCTTTAAGAATACAAAACCCTGAAAACATTTTAAATTTTGTTTTAAAAAAAAAGCAACCTTTTCAACAAGATATAACAGAACATAACCGAATATTTCCATAGAACCACTACTTTAAAGACTGAAATACAAAAATAAATATCCTTTTTGGCATTAAATGACCCACAGAGGTTGATATGCCGTTAAACAAAACTTAAACTCAAACTCTATATAAATCCTGGCAACACCATGTAGCTCTGCTAGTGACAATAAAAGTCAAGCTGTTACCTAAAATTTTATGTATTTGCAATCATCAGGCAGTGGGTGAGATTGTGGTCATGTTTCTTATTCTATATGAGGAAAAAGAAGAAAGATAAAAAAAAAATAGAAGGATAAAGTTCCATTTACCACCAATCAGAATGTATATCTATTGAGACTTGTGAGGGATTATATTTAGCAAGTTTATAAATTGAAAATCACAAATTTCTATTCAGTCAGGAGGTAAATGACATGAGAGCCATCTGCACACACACACACATATATATATATATAATATAATATATATATATATATATATATAATTGATAAAAGGGTATGAAAAACACACAATGTTGTTAAAATGAATATATTTTTATATCATTTTCATTGCTAAATTGAACAATATTTCGATTATAAAAAATCATCATCAGAGCATAATGATAATTAGGTCCGTTTTAGATGTAAATGTTTTTAATCCAGACTCATCAAGAGAGAAGCAGAAAATAATTTAAATTCAAACGGAAACATGGTTTTTCCCAAAAAAGTGTACAATGTTTCTGGTTTCAGCTTCTCTTTCGATGAGTCCGGATTAAAAACATTTACATGTAAAAACGGACCTAATTATCATTATGCTCTGATGATGATTTTTTATAAATCGAAATATTGTTCAATATTAGCAATGAAAATGATATAAAAATATATTCATTTTAACACCATTGTATGTTCATACCCTTTATCTAATACATATACCGTCGATCATTATCCTTACTCTTAACTTATATATATTATATATATAGATATATAATTATATATATATAGTATTTTACTAGAATGGCTACCAGCATTGCCCTGGGTAAAGTGTGGGGGGTAAAAGGTAGTCTCGTAGATCCATTATTGAATTTCAAGTAGGATCTTCACAGAAGCTCCATTAGAATCTAACGTAACAAAAAAAAAACCTTGCATTGACAAGACACGGAAAGAAAAATTAATGTCTCCATTCAAAATACTAATGCAAAAAAAATTCCATGCCTGTATATCATTAAATTCTATTTTCTAATTACTTCATGAATATAAATTCAAATCTTCATTATTTTGCCCTCAAAAACCAAAAGGATGTAAGATGCATAGTGAATGTGTATATATATATATTTACTTTATCATTAATTTTTTAGTCTTAGTTCCTTCCGGACATATATATTATATAAATTCTAACTCCCTATTAGAATCAGAATTACCTGTGATCCGTTACGAGAAACCTAGTTAGATTATCTCTAACTCATTAGCTTACTCTATTATTTATTAGCTATAAACTTTGCCATTGAGCACTTAGTAATTTAACTTTGGGCCCAACTCTTACAGTTCTTTTGGCATTTTTATAGTACCCTCTATTTTTTTCAGGAGGGCATATGATTTGTCTTTTCGTTTTTTATATTGTTCTCCAGCGCAAAAGTTTGTATGTGAATTACAATATAAAAGCCAGGAGCATTTTATACTCTCAGAGTTTAGAAAATAATTATATATATATAAAATAATGGAGATCGCTTCCGGTTTTGTCTGTAACAAAAATAATGGCACTGCTTACGTCACACTTACCCAAAATCATCATAACATAGAATAAATACACTTCAAAATTTGAACAGGCAACAGTAGACAGTCCTTCATTTGTTTTTTAAACAAGTTTTAATAAATTACATGACTGTTATTATATATCTATAATATAGTCTGTTTTATTTAATACATATTTAAAAGTTTACATTTCAAAATTGTTTTATTTATAATCCTTTAATGAATTTGATGATTTTACTTACTTAGGGTACAAACTTGCTGCATTGAATTTTTTACTCCCACCCTCAGGCCAATATGTTTCAAAAATTATTTTACATCGCCCCAGAAGGCGTTTTTTTAATATTTGTACTAGTATATATAAAGTAGTAATAGTTGAAAAGAAGTATAATCAAACTATAGTTCAATCAAATGATCTCATCAGACCCTGCCTTATACTTACTAAGTCAACGTGTTTAGACATGCTTGTGTAAGTTAGAGTCGCTAGGAAATGGACTTGTTGACCCGAGTCCATAACCTGGAAGAGCTGTTTGCATTTCACATCACACTAATACCTTGGAAAGGTATCATCCAAACTACTCTCCCTCCAGCTATGGGTAAAAGTAGGGCAGACCAGGCTCTTTAACCTCTGCTTAGGTTATTCATCTAGGAGAGGAAAACTGAATTCAAACCTGGAAACTCCGCTAGAAATTTAACTTGTGTCACATCTGCTCGTGCAGAGGCTTGTAAATATATTAATTTTAGACTAAGTCTATGGCCATTACTTAATTGAGATAAAGTGTTTTCCACTAGTAAACGGTTAAATGCTATGTTAGTTCCATATAATTTTTTCAAGTGACACATACAGCTGATTCCATTCATTTATCTATAAAAACAAACATGCCAGAATTTACCCTATGCCCTTATGCAGCAAGCCCCAAACCCTTTTTATCAATGGGCTGCTAGAGGATGGTGACTGAGGGTCTACATGTCCTGTGAATAACGTTAAACTCTATCTGATGGTGAGGGTCCATTTTTTGAGGTCTGGAATATGGAGCACCCCTTCATCACCATTGCTCCCTGCGTCCACTCTGACCTGGAGTGGTAGTAACTGTTAGGGTCCTATCTATGGTTAAATAGAAAAACGTGTTTTTTTTTTTAATTGAGTATTCATTAAGAATTGATTTATTTCAAAACTTTATTGCATTAAATGACCCACTGAGGTTGATATGCCGTAAACAAACAAAACCAAACCAGAATTTTAGATGCATAAAAAACAAAGTTCATGCCTGTTTTTTTTGTTTTGTTTTTTTGGTTTTTTGGTTTGTTTTGGGTTTTTTTAATTTAATATTTCTTTTTTTGTTTTCTTTTACAGAGTTGGACCTTGAATCCTCCTGAGGGATCATTGCAGCCTGTAAGTGAAGAAAATTCTTTGAATGGAAGCCCTGATTATGTAAGTTTTTACCTTTTATATGTTGGATATTTGGATCGATAATTGATTTAACGCTGTGGTCAACCTGTCTAGGGTTATACCTATACCTTTAAAATACCTTAATGGTTCCATAAGATCTCAACGCTATAGGGTAAAAAGATGAATAATGGGCCAAGAGTGAGGCATCGTAGGCCTGTCACAAATAGGTTACAGTCCCAGATGCGCAAAAGTGCCTAGTTTTAAAATACGATGGATGTAAATGACATATTCATATGTGTGTAAGCAATTCTTGGAAATAGATCATTTAAACAATAGACATTCACATTTTGAGAAGTGGGACTTGTTGTCATATCTATGTGAAATACTATTATTTCTATTTTTTAACTTTTTTAACATTTTTTCGACATATTCTAAAAAGCGATTCCTGTTTTAATTTAAAATTTTGATATTTTGAATTTTCCCCAAGAAAAAAACACTTTTGTTGGGTTAGTACAGGAAATTGTTTGGTTTGATGTCTGCTCTGCATTTATTTATTTATTCGTAAACACAAAATTGGCTGATGAAGACATGGCAGATAATATCTGTAATCTCATTGGCTAATTTTAATTCAGAATTACTTATTTTTATACGTATTTCACTCATTTAAACTTAATTAATTATGAAACAAGAAAACATATGCACAAAAAATAAGTGGACTCTTTTGGTGATTTTATTTTAATAATTACGTAAAAATTATTAAGCCATCATTTACATCTGACAAAACTTGAATGCCCCCCTGTCGGTGGGGATAGAATGCACTGACTGCAGAGGGGTAAACTGCCCCAATGGGGCACCTGTTGGCTGTGGGTGGACGACCCGTGATGCTTAAGGATATAACCCAGGTGGATGAGCAGTTCATGACTTGCAATACTCCACTTTGTCCCTATCTTGGGCTAGACGGGTGGTCGAAGAGGCCTTCTCTGATCAATCAGCTGGTCATGTCAAAGCCCTAGCACCTATGTGATTTCCCAACCCTATTGCCCTTATGGCAAGCCCCAACCCTTTTTCATATGGGTGCTAAGAAGCAGTGACTGAGGTCTACATGTCCTGGGAATGACGTTAAACTCTATCTGATGTGAGGTTCCATTTGGGAGGTTTGGGAATGGGGCAGCACCCTTCATCATCATTGCTCCCTTGATCCACTCTGACCCAGATGGTAATACCTGTTAGGGTCCCATCTATGGGTTAAATAGAAAAATGTATTCATAAAAATGTATTTATCCATTAAGAATTGATTTATTTCAAAACTTTATCAGCATTAAATGACCCACTGAGTTGATATGCTGTAAAAACAAACAAAACCAAACCCAAACCAAACCAAACCAAAACTGAATGAAAATCACTTTGGGATTTGTGACCTAAAAGCAGAGCCTAGCGCAAAGTAAGTATATATAAAGCTGCTATGTTCTGTGTTTGTTTGTCAGCCCTGTCGGCAGTGCAGTAAAAATACCGACTGCACCTTTCCAGAAGGATAAAATCCCTCCAAGGGGCTTTACTTGTTGGCTGTGGGTGGCAATCCACAATGCTTAGGTAAGGACAGAATTTGGTGCTGAGCAGTCCACTTTGGCCTCTATTAGGCTAGATGGGCAGTCAGAGAGGCCCTCTCCAATCGGCTGTTCAATCGTAACACCTATATAATTGTCTCGCACCTATTGCCCTTTTGCAACCCCCACCACCCACCCTTTTTATCATATACATGCTAGAAGATGGTGGCTGAGGGTCTTAGTTGTTATATTCCCTGTTAGGTGTATACACAATGTTCTTCTTATGGCCATCTGTGATTGTGTAGTCTCTTGTTGATTAACAACCAACACCATTGCAAATGTTAAAATTGAAAAAACGGTAGCTTGTTAGCGTTATATAACATGAAGCGTGTTACGCAATGGAATGTTATAACACTAAACTTCTATTTAAAGGATATAATGACGATTACAAGTTACTGCAGTTACGGGATATGAAATCCGTAATATTTAATCTCTTTTTTTAAATCTGCTCTACTATTTAAGCATTGAGCACCTTCATGTGCTAATACTTTTCACATTCATAATATATATATATATATATATATATAATAACAATTGAACAGGTTAGTCCTAAGTCAAATGTAGTCCTATTATATACCCCTGTAAGGTATATACACAATGTTCTTTTGACAGAGAGATATTTAGATGAGATGCATAACTTTCATAGTTTACTTCTTCTTTCTTCTCTGGCCAATTGTGATCATCTAGTCTTCTATCATTTCTTTTCAATTCGCCATGTTGAAATCAATTATTCTTGTCTGGTCTTCTCTCAGGCCATGTGGATTCTACGTCTAGGTTCCTTTTTTCTATTCTTGCTGGCCAGTCTTCTAGCTAAGGCTTGCATTAACCAACAATGCCATCTTGCTCTTTAAAAACTTTTATTTCAACTAACTTTCTTACATATCGAACACAGCGCTCACTCAGATGAGTCCAGCTAAAGCAAGAGACGTCTCTCTACCCAACATCCTGCCTGGAACTGAGGATCTAACTAGCTCTTACGTTGATTTCACGATTTGCGGTTTTCCCACCCTCTGGGGTCAAAGTTCCCAAAACAGTCTGTAACTTTCCGTTGGGTTCTTTGTATTCTTGCCCCGCAGAATTACAGGGTGTTGCCAATAATCCATGCTACTCGTGGTTTTGGAGAGTGTGGAATACCCCTTCATCGCCATTACTCCCCAGGTCCACTCTGACCCAGAGTGATAAGTGACTGTTAGAGTCCCATCTAGGGTTAAATAGGAAAAAAAAAATTGTGTAAAAATATGTTTTGTTTTTTTTTTTAAATTGAGTTTAGAAAAAAAAATGTTGAATACCCATCAAGAATGAATCAAGCATAATGTCTTGAGCATAAAATATCCAAACAAGTGTTGACATGCCATAAAAATCCAATAACAACTATAAAATTATTGTGCCAAAACAACTACTACTTCCTGCTTCAATCAAGTTTCTGGAGTAGCCTACTAAAGCTGCTATATCTGGTGTTGTTTGCGGTCCAGTTCTACAAAAATTGTGCTTGCCAAAACAACCACTACTTCCTCCTCAAAAACAAGTTCTTAAATAGTCTTGCCTAAATAGATCGATACACATATCGATTTTTTTTCCTAATGTGGTATATTTCTTTAAAGATCATTTATTGATAAATGAAAGAAAAATATATGATTGCAAATGAATGACTATATCTATCATTTTCATTCTTTTCTGTTCTTTTTTTTTAATAGGCCAATATTTAGCATACCGCTGCTGATATTTTCTCAATTACCAATAATGTCGTACAAACCGTGAACTTTTAACAAACTACTAACATCATCTTATGTAAATTGAATAACTCAACTGAAAAAAAAAAGTTAACTAATTTAAAAAAAAAAAAAAAATATATAGAATATATTTACCTGCAAAAAGAAGCTGTTTACAAAACCAAATATTCTTTTTTTTTTCAAAGTTTTGCTATTGCTAAGGTTATATTTAATTCATTTTTTTCCGATACAGGGTGGTCCCAAAAAAACGCAAATTAAATATATGCCATAACATTTTTAATTCTGCAACATTTTCTACCAGCACTGCGTGCCAAATTACAGAAAAACAAACTGAATGGGGGACAAGAATAAATACAATATTTACCAGACTAGATTTTCATTCTGGGAAGGTTACAGCAGTCCATTAGTAGTTGATGATGTGCTTCAATCCAGGTACCACCATGAGCTAGCACCTGCTGGATACGGGTGCTCTGAACCATATCAGCAAAGTGATTCGTCTTACTTCACGCCTTGATATTCTGCTTCAGCTGCTCACATCATGAGGCACAGGATTAGAATACATCGTTCTTTAAGGTAGACCCACAAAAATAGTCACATGTGTTAAGGTCTGCGCCTTACAGGGGCCAGCGTTGCTGACTTCTGAGTGAGAAAAAGCTGCAAGAAGGCACCAGCACACTGATATCAATCAGATGAGGTCATGCAAGATGCGGCACCTCCCCACACTGCCAATGACACCATTGCATGGCTAGAAAGAAGGTTTGATGGCAGTTTTTCTCACTCAGAAGTCAGCACACCTGGCCCCTGTACAGGCCAGACCTTAACACATGTGACTATTTTGTGGGTCTACCTTAAGAACGAGTGTATTCTAATCCTGTGCCTCATGATGTAGAGCAGCTGAAGCAGAATATCAAGCGTGAAGTAAGACGAATCACTGCTGATATGGTCAGAAGAACCCGTATTCCAGCAGTGCTAGCTCATGGTGGTACCTGGGATTGAGCACATCATCAACTACTAATGACTGCTGTAACCTTCCCAGAATATCTAGTCTGTAAAATATGTATATATTCTTGCCATTCAGTTTGTTTTCTGTAATTTGGCACCCAGTGTGGTTAGAAAATGTTGAGAATTAAAAATGTTATGGCATATATTATAATTTGCGTTTTTTTGGGACCACCCTGTTACGGAACAAAAATGAATTAAATATAACCTTACAATACAAAACTTGAAAAAAAAAAAAAGAATATTTGGTTTTGTAAAACAAGCTCTCTTTTGCAGGTAAATATATCTATCTTATTTTTTTTTTTTTTTAAATTAGTTAACTTTTTTTTTCAGTTGAGTTATATTCAATTTACAATAAGATTGATGTTAGTAGTTTGTTAAAAGTTCACGGTTGATAACGACATTATTGTAATTGAGAAAAATCAGCACCGGTATTAGCTAAATAATTGCCTATTAAAAAAAAAAGAAGAAAAGAATGAAAATGAATAGCAAAATATAGTCATTCATTTGCAATCATATATTTTTCTTTTCATTTTATCAATAAATGATCTTAAAGAAATATACCACATTAGGAAAAAAAAATCGATATGTGTATCGATCTATTTAGCAGACTATTTAAAACTTGTTTGAGGCAGGAAGTAGTGGTTGTTTTGGCAACACAATTTTATGTTAGAACCTGGACCCAAACAAACACACCAATATAGCAGCTTTAGTAGGCTACTCGAAACTGATTGAAGCAGGAAGTAGTAGTTGTTTTTGGCAACAAATATTTATAGTTGATTGGATTTTATGCATGTCAACACTTGTTGGATTATTTATGCTCAAGACATTATGCTTGATTCATTCTTGATGGGTATTCAACATTTTTTTTTCTAAACTCAATTTAAAAAAAAACAACAAACATATTTTACAACACATTTTTTTTTCCTATTTAACCCATAGATGGGACTCTAACAGTCACTATCACTCTGGCGTCAGAGTGGACCTGGGAGTAATGGCGATGAAGGGGTATTCCACACTCTCCAAAACCACGAGTAGCATGGATTATTGGCAACACCCTGTAATTCTGCGGGGCAAGAATACAAAGAACCCAAACGGAAAGTTACAGACTGTTTGGAACTTTGACCCCAGAGGTGGGAAAACCGCAAATCACGTGAAATCACGTAAGAGCTAGTTAGATCCTCAGTTCCAGCAGGATGTTGGGTAAGAGAGACGTCTCTTGCTTTAGCTGGACTCATCTGAGTGAGCGCTGTGTTCGATAGTAAGAAAAGTTAGTTAAGAATAAAAGTTTTTAAAGAGCAACATGGCATTGTTGGTTAATGCAAGCCTTAGCTAGAAGACTGGCCAAGCAAGAAATAGAAAAAAGGAACCTAGACGTAGAATCCAACATGGCCTGAGAGAAGACCAGACAAGAATAAATTGATTTCAACATGGCGAATTGAAAAGAAATGATAGAAGACTAGATGATCACAAATGGCCAGAGAAGAAAGAAAGAAGTAAACTATGAAAGTTATGCATCTCATCTAAATATCTCTCTGTCAAAAGAACATTGTGTATATACCTTACAGGGGTATATAATAGGACTACATTTGACTTAGGACTAACCTGTTCAATTGATATATATATATATATATATATATATATATATATGAATGTGAAAAGTATTAGCACATGAAGGTGCTCAATGCTTAAATAGTAGAGCAGATTTAAAAAAAAGAGATTAAATATTACGGATTTCATATCCCGTAACTGCAGTAACTTGTAATCGTCATTATATCCTTTAAATAGAAGTTTAGTGTTATAACATTCCATTGCGTGAACACGCTTCATGTTATATAAACGCTAAACAAGCTACCGTTTTTTTCAATTTTAACATTTTGCAACATGGTGTTGTTGGTTAATCAACAAGAAGACTACACAATCACAGATGGCCACAGAAGAAAACATTGTGTATACACCTAACAGGGGAATATAACAACTAAGACCCTCAGCCACCATCTTCTAGCATGTATATGATAAAAAGGGTGGGTGGTGGGGTTTGCCAAAAGGGCAATAGGTGCGAGACAATTATATAGGTGTTACGACTTGAACAGCCGATTGGAGAGGGCCTCTCTGACTGCCCATCTAGCCTAAATAGAGGCCAAAGTGGACTGCTCAGCCACCAAATTCTGTCCTTACCTTAAGCATTGTGGATTGCCACCCACAGCCAACAAGTAGCCCCTTTGGAGGGATTTTATCCTTCTGCAAAGGTGCAGTCGGTATATTTTACTGCACCTGCCGACAGGGCTGACAAACAAACACAGACATAGCAGCTTTATATATACTTACTTTGCGCTAGGCTCTGCTTTTAGGTCACAATCCCAAAGTGATTTTCATTCAGTTTTGGTTTGGTTTGGTTTGGTTTGGTTTTGTTTTGTTTTACAGCATATCAACCTCAGTGGGTCATTTAATGCTGATAAAGTTTTGAAATAAATCAATTCTTAATGGATAATACAATTTTTTATGAATACATTTTTCTATTTAACCCATAGATGGGACCCTAACAGGTATTACCACTCTGGGTCAGAGTGGATCAAGGGAGCAATGATGATGAAGGGGTGCTCCACATTCCCCAAACCTCCAAAACTGGAACCTCACCATCAGATAGAGTTTAACGTCATTCCCAGGACATGTAGACCCTCAGTCACTGCCTTCTAGCACCCATATGATAAAAAGGGGTTGGGGCTTGCCATAAGGGCAATAGGGTTGGGAAAATCACATAGGTGCTAGGGCTTGACATGACCAGCTGATTGATCAGAGAAGGCCTCTTCGACCACCCGTCTAGCCCAAGATAGGGACAAAGTGGAGTATTGCAAGTCATGAACTGCTCATCCACCTGGGTTATATCCTTAAGCATCACGGGTCGTCACCCACAGCCAACAGGTGACCCCATTGGGGGCAGTTTTACCCCTCTGCAGTCAGTGCATTCTAATGCCCCACCGACAGGGCGGCATTCAGTTTTGTCAGATGTAAATGATGGCTTAATAATTTTTACGTAATTATTAAAATAAAATCACCAAAAGAGTCCACTTATTTTTTGTGCATATGTTTTCTTGGTTTCATAATTAATTAAGTTTTAAATGAGTGAAATACGTATAAAAAATAAGTAATTCTGAAATTAAAATTAGCCAATGAGATTACAGATATTATCTGCCATGTTCTCATCAGCCAATTTTGTGTTTACGAAATAAATAAATAAATGCAGAGCAGACATCAAAACAAACAATTCCTGTTACTAACCCAAACAAAAGTGTTTTTTTCTTGGGGAAAAAATTCAAAATATCAAAATTTTAAATTAAAACAGGAACTCGCTTTTTAGAATATGTCGAAAAAATGTTAAAAAAGTTAAAAAATAGAAATAATAGTATTTCACATAGATATGACAACAAGTCCCACTTCTCAAAAATGTGAATGTCTATTGTTTAAATGATCTATTTCCAAGAATTGCTTACACACATATGAATATGTCATTTACATCCAACGTATTTTAAAAACTAAGGCACTTTTCGCATCTGGGACTGTAACCTATTTGTGACAGGCCTACGATGCTCACACTCTTGGCCCATTATTCATCTTTTTACCCTATAGCGTTGAGATCTTATGGAACCATTAAGGTATTTTAAAGGTATAGGTATAACCCTAGACAGGTTGACACACCGTTAAAATCAATTAATCGATCCAAATATTCCAAACATATAAAAAGGTAAAAACTTACATAATCAGGGCTTCCCATTCAAAGAAATTTTCTTCACTTACAGGACCTGCAATGATCCCCTCAGGAGGATTCAAGGTCAACTCTGTAAAAGAAAACAAAAAAAAAATATTAAATTAAAAAAACCCAAAAAACAAAACCAAAAAACCAAAAAACAAAACAAAAAAAAACAGGCATGAACTTTGTTTTATGCATCTAAAATTCTGGTTTGGTTTTGGTTGTTTTACGGCATATCAACCTCAGTGGGTCATTTAATGCCAATAAAGTTTTGAAATAAATCAATTCTTAATGAATACTCAATTAAAAAAAAAACACTTTTTCTATTTAACCCATAGATAGGACCCTAACAGTTACTACCACTCCAGGTCAGAGTGGACCAGGAGCAATGGTGATGAAGGGGTGCTCCATATTCCCCAGACCTCAAAAAATGGAACCTCACCATCAGATAGAGTTTAACGTTATTCACAGGACATGTAGACCCTCAGTCACCATCTTCTAGCACCCATATGATAAAAAGGGTTTGGGGCTTGCCATAAGGGCAATAGGGTAAAATTCTGGCATGTTTGTTTTATATAAATAAATGAATGGAATAAGCTGTATGTGTCAATTGGAAAAAATATATGAACTAACATAGCATTTAACCGTTACTAGTGGAAAACACCTTTATCTCAATTTAAGTAATGCCATAGACTTAGTCAAATATATATATTTACCAACCCCTCTGCACGAGCAGGATGTGACACAAGGTTAATTTCTTAAGCGGAGTTTACCAGGTTTGAATTCAGTTTTCCCTCTCCTAGACTGAATACCTAACAGAGGTTAAAGAGCCTAGTCTGCCCTACTATTTACCCATAGCTGGAGGGAGAGTAGTTGGATGCATACCTTTTCCAAGGGTATTAGTGTGATGTGAAATGCAAACAGCCTCTTCCAGGTTATGGACTCGGGTCAACAAGTCCATTTCCTACGACTCTAACCATTACACCAAGCATGTCCAACACCTTGACTTAGTTAAGTATAAGGCAGGGTCCTGATGAGATCATTTAGATCGAAACTATAGTTGATTCATAACTCTTTTCAACTATTACTACTTTATATATACTAGTACAAAATTAAAAAACGCCTTCTGGGCGATGTAAAAATAGATTTTTGAAACATATTGCCTGAGGGGTGGGAGTAAAAAATTCAATGTCAGCAAGTTTGTACCCTAAGTAAGTAAAATCATCAAATTCATTAAAGGATTATAAAATAAAACAATTTGAAATGTAAACTTTAAATATGTATTAAAATAAAACAGACTATATATAGATATATAATACCAGTCATGTATTTATTAAAACTTGTTTTAAAAAACAATGAGGACTGTCTACTGTTGCCTGTTCAAATTTGAGTGTATTTATTCTATGTTATGATGATTTTGGTAATGTGACGTAAGCAGTGACATTATTTTTGTTACAGACAAAAACCGGAAGCGAATCTCCATTATTATATATATAATATTCTAAACTCTGAGAGTATAAAAATGCTCCGGCTTTTATATTTTGTAATTACACAATACAAACTTTTGCCTGGAGAAAAAATATAAAAAAGAAAAGACAAATCATATGCACCTCCTGAAAAAATCAGAGGGTACTATAAAAAATGCCCAAAAGAAAAAATACTGTAAGAGTTGCCAAAGTTAAATATACTAAAGTGCTCAATGCAAAAAGTATAGCTAATAAATAATAGAGTAAGCCTAATGAGTTAGAGAATATCTAACTAGGTTTCTCGTAACGGATCATCAGGATAATTCTGATTCTAATAAGAGTTAGAATTATATATATATATGTCCGGAGGAAACTAAGAAAATAAAACAATTAATGATAAAGTAAATATATATATATACACATTCACTATCACTACATCTTGGTTTTTGAGCAAAAATAATGAAGATTTGATTTATATTCATGAAGATAATTAGAAAATAGAATTTAAATGATAACAGCATGGAATTTTTTTGCATTTAGTATTTTGAATAGGAGACATTAATTTTTCTTTTCAGTGTCTGGATCAACGCAAGTTTTTTTTTTTTACGTAAGGATTCTAATGGAGCTTCTTGTGAAGATCCTACTTGAAATTCAACAATAATGGATCTACGAGACTACCTTTTTACCCCCCCACTTTACCCAGGCAATGCTGGGTAGCCACTTCTAGTATATATATATATATATATATATATATATATATATTATAAGTTAAGAGTAAGGAAATGAATCCGACGGTATATGTATAGATAAAAGGGTATGAAAACATACAATGGTGTTAAAATGAATATATTTTTATATCATTTTCATTGCTAATATTGAAAATATTTCGATTTATAAAAAATCATCATCAGAGCATAATGATAATTAGGTCCGTTTTTACATGTAAATGTTTTTAATCCGGACTCATCGAAAGAGAAGCTGAAACCAGAAACATTGTACACTTTTTGGGGGAAAAACCATGTTTCCGGTTTGAATTTAAATTATTTTCTGCTTCTCTCTTGATGAGTCTGGATTAAAAACATTTACATCTAAAAACGGACCTAATTATCATTATGCTCTGATGATGATTTTTTATAAATTCGAAATATTGTTCAATATTAGCAATGAAAATGATATAAAAAATATATTCATTTTAACAACATTGTGTGTTTTCATACCCTTTTATCAATATAATATATATATATATATATATATATATATATATATATATATATGTGTGTGTGTGCAGATGGCTCTCATGTCATTTACCTCCTGACTGAATAGAAATTTGTGATTTTCAATTTATAAAACTTGCTAAATATAATCCCTCACAAGTCTCAATAGATATACATTCTGATTGGTGGTAAATGGAACTTTATCCTTCTATTTTTTTTATCTTTCTTCTTTTTCCTCATATAGAAATAGAAACATGACCACAATCTCACCCACTGCCTGATGATTGCAAATACATAAAATTTTAGGTAACAGCTTGACTTTTATTGTCAACTAGCAGAGCTACATGGTGTTGCCCAGGATTTATATAGAGTTTGAGTTTAAGTTTTGTTTAACGGCATATCAACCTCTGTGGGTCATTTAATGCCAAAAAAGGATATTTTGTATTTCAGTCTTTAAAGTAGTGGTTCTATGGAAATATTCGGTTATGTTCTGTTATATCTTGTTGAAAAGGTTGCTTTTTTTTTTAAAAACAAAATTTAAAATGTTTTCAGGGTTTGTATTCTTAAAGATGTCCCTCAGGTTTCTTGCTTGATAGTAATTAGTGCGGGATTTATATAGAGATGTCTTTTATCAGTTTAGGTATTAAATTATTTTATTTTTATTCTTTTGAATTTTTGAGATGAGGCTTGATAATTAGTATTAGCCACCGCCTTCTAACACCCATATGATAAAAAGGGTTGGAAGTTGCCATAGGGGCAATAGGGTTGGGGCAATCATATATGTGCTAGGGCTTGATGTGACCAGCCGATTGATAGTACAGGTCCTCTCTGACCATCCGAGAAAGGGCCACAATGTAGTATCGCAAGTCATGGACTGCTCAACCACCTGGGTTATCCTTAAGCATCACGGTCGCCACCCACGGCTAATAGGTGGCCCCTCTGCAGAGGTGCATTCTAATGCTCCAGCTAACAGGGCGGGAAATAATAGAATTTTTTTTGTCATATATGCAGTGCCACATCGGAATATTGATTTGCTATGAAAAAATCAGAAATTATCGTTAACTTGAAATTTGTGCACAGAATACTGATTAGCTTGATTTGAAAATCAAATAGGCGGGAATCTGACAGTTATTAAGCCTCTGTTGATTTATGTCTATGCTACCCTAACTTAGAGATATATAAATATGTAGCTCCTATGTCATTTACCACCAGGCTGATTTGAAATTTGTGATTTTCAATTTGTAAAACTTGATAAAAATAATACCTCACTAGTTCAAAATCCATTCTGATTGGTGTGTATTGTTAAGCAGAACTCTATGCTTTTTTTTGCTATTTTACCCTTCTTTAGCTAATATATAATCTCTGTCTCCCCTAAAGTCATTTCAGATGTGAGAAATTTTAGTAACAGCTTGACTTTTATTGTGAACAACTTTTACAATTTAAGTCTTTAAACCAGCTCGATTTCAATTTCAAAATATCAAGCAGTATAATTTGAAATACTGTTTTAACAGATTTTTCAAAACAACAATAACAATAATATATATATATAATATATATATATATATGAAATTAACATTTTAAAAAACATATGATGTTTGTTGTTAATTGCTGACAGATCTGTTATCAATAACAATAATATATATATATATATATATATATGAAATTTAACATTTTTAAAAAACATATGATGTTTGTTGTGTAATTGCTGACAGATCTGTTTCGACCAAATCGATAAGTTGGTCTTCATCAACGAGTCTATGTCGCTCGTTGATGAAGACCAACTTATCGATTTGGTCGAAACAGATCTGTCAGCAATTACATAAAAAACATCATATGTTTTTTCAAAATTAAAATTTCATACTGTCTGATAATTCCATCTATTTTTCATATATATATATATATATATATATATCAGAGTGGACCAGGGAGCAATGGTGATGAAGGGGTGTTCCACATTCCCCAGACCTCTAAAACTGGAACCTCACCATCAGATAGAGTTTAGCGTCATTCCCAGGATATGTAAACCCGCAGCCACCGCCTTCTAGCACCCATATGATAAAAAGCGGTTGGGGCTTGCCATAAGGGCAATAGGGTTGGGAAAATCATATAGGTGCTAGGGCTTGACGTGACCAGCTGATTGATCAGAGGGCTTCTCCGACCGCCCGTCTAGCCCAAGATAGGCCAAAGTGGACTTTGTTTTGTGAATGGTGAGAATTACGATAAAATCAATAATCAATACGTCTCTATTGATGAGGAATTGATAATTTAATGATACAATAGACTCAATGCAGATCTTGATCTCTGAATTTCAAATGCTTCCAAAGAATTTGGCTGGCTGAAGAGGTGAGTCTGGTTCAACAGAGACATCTGCTTAAAAACTAAATGTGCAGTATACAGTGCCATAGTTCTCTCAACCCTCCTGTACGGTGCAGAAGCCTGGACAGTATACAAAGCAGATGCCCACAGCAACAAGTTTCAAACAGGACCATCCTGAAGAGAACTGGACTCACAGGTATGCATGAAATACTTGTCCAATGAAACCTGAGATGGGCTGGCCACTTAAACAGACTTGGGGATGACAGACTACCAAACAGTTTGGTTTGGTTTTACGGCATATCAACCTCAGTGGGTCATTTAATGCCGATAAAGTTTTGAAATAAATCAATTCTTAATGGATAATACAATTTTTTATAGATACATTTTTCTATTTAACCCATAGATAGGATCCCAACAGGTACTACCACTCTGGGTCAGAGTGGACTAGGAAGCAATGGCAATGAAGGGGTGCTCCACATTCCCCAAACCTCCAAAACTGGAATCTCACCATCAGATACATTTTAACGTCATTCCCAGGACATGTAGACCCTCAGTCACCGCCTTCTAGCACCCATATGATAAAAAGGGGTTGGGGCTTGCCATAAGGGTAATAGGGTTGGGAAAATCATATAGGTGCTAGGGCTTGACGTGACCAGCCGATTGATCGGAGAGGGCCTCTCCGCCCGCCCGTCTAGCCCAAGATAGAGCCAAAGTGGAGTATTGCAAGTCATGAACTGCTCACCCACCTGGGTTCCATCCTTAAGTATCACGGGTCCCCACTCACGGCCAACAGGTGGCCCCATTGGGGGAGTCTTACCCCTCTATAGAGGTGCAGTCCGTACATTCTAATACCCCAGCTCAGGGGTACAAGGACAACATCAAAGTAAACGTCAAAGACTTTTACATCCCCCTAGGCAGTTGGCAAGACACAACCAGAGACTGAATAAATAGGAGAAAAAGGATTTGCATGGTGTCATCATCAGATACGATGGACAGCAAGTAATAGGTTAAATCGAACTTAATTGACCTAAATTCCACCATTGCATGTCACCCCGCTAAAAGAAAAAAATACCAAAAATAAGGGAATTAACCGAATTTAATGAAATTTTCAGTGTTGATATATTAATGAACAAAAGATATAATGCACCAGATATTTCATTTAAAAACTTTTACATTTTTTCAGGTCAGTTAACTTTGAACCATGTATCTTTGAGGCATAACACAGATTCTCAAAGATATGTGGTTCAAAGTTAACTGACCTGAAAAAATGTAAAAGTTTTAAAATAAAATAACTGGTGCATTACATCTTTTATTCATTAATATATCAAAACTGAAAATTTTATTAAATTCAGTTAATTCCCTGATTTTTGGTATTTTTTTTCTTTTGGCGGTGTGACATACGATGGTGGAATTTAGGTCCGTTACGTTCGATTTAACCACCTTTATTTCTTAGTGATATATAAGACACGTCGCAGGAATTTAAGCACACTAATAACATAGGCTGTTTTGAGGCTAATCAGAGATTTTCATAGAGACATCAATAATAAATAAGATTTATTCTATGTAATAATGATTTTGATTATTAATTAAATACTAATTAATAAACTTACGCAATTTGCAATTACACAGTTACAGTTACAGACAGATAATCACCGAATCTCCATAATAATAAGATATTTGGATTCTAGAAAATTGTGTTGTCATTGAGGAAGATTCTGAATTTTTTAAAACACATTTTTTGATTATATGCTTATGACATCGCATGTAAACAAAAGGCTTAAAGTGTAATGCCAAGTTTAATGTTTGAAAAATGAACATTGGCATTTCTTTAGATTAGGATGGTTGCTGAGTGTCTGACAATCCCGCTCTTTTTTTATTCTCAATGCATTTCTATAGTAAAATCATTAGCAATACATTTATATTATAAATATAATAGCCCTTATTCTATTAGTAATGCTTGTATTAATTCCTGACCACTGACAATCTCTTTCTTGATTTTTAATGCATTTCTATAATAAAATCATTACAAATACATTTATATTATAAATATAATAGCTCTTATTCTATTAGTAATGCTTATATTAATTCCTGACCCCTGACAATCCCTTTCTTCTTGATTCTCAATGCATCTCTATGTCAAAATCGTTAGAAATACATTTACATTATATATAATTGCCATATTCTATCATCAATGCTTGTATTAATTCCTGACCACTGACAATCCCTTTCTTCTTCATTATCAATGCATTTCTCTATTAAAATTATTAGAATATAATACAATGTATATGAGTAAACATTACTTAATTTTAGGGTTTATCCTGCTCTATTGGGTGGTATTGAGCACTTTTTGATTTAAGAAAAAGTGATTTTAAACTATATACATATATATATATAATATATATATATATATATATATAAAATGAGGAATTTCATTTTCCACTGCTTTCTTCAACTTGATAGCAACAAATATATTCGTGAATTTCTGACAAAAAACTTTTCAAATTCAAATTAAGTCTAATTTTTTTTAAATTATCTTTTTAACAAATTCTGTCATCTTATCTTATTATAATGGAGATTGTGTGTTTTTCTGTAACCGAAACTATATTACTAATCGAGTTACAATTAACATAGTTATTTACATCACATTCTCCATGATTTTATTTATATTTAAACCTCAATTATTAAAATTTCTTCACCTTTATTAGTGTTGTCCATATCTACATACAAATAACATGCAATTGTATTTATATATACAAAAAAATAGCGGTTTGCAGGTGAATGGAAGGCTAATTTGCATATTGATATTACAAATGTGATTTTATTAAATATGTGCTTAGTATTATTGATTCTAACTGTTTGGTTTTATTTTAATGAAATAAAGCAAAAATCTCTTCAATGAATCTTAAATGAAATCCATTAACAAAAAATGTTATTTTTATTTCCTAATTTAACTAAATAGTTAAATAAGTAAAATTCAGCAATGAAAGACGGGAGTGATGGAAGAGTAAGTTTCATTTCTATTTTTCTATTATACCCCCACTCTGTTACATATCATTTTGGCTGCCTCTAATTTAATACGATATTTCATTACATTAAAACTTAATACTTGCACCCGGAGGGTGCATATATTTGCTAGTTATTATAATGGAGATTGTGTATTTTCTGTCTGTAACCAAAACTATATTACTACTCAAGTCACGATTCTCTAATTATTTATCACATTTTCCATGATTTATTTTTATTTAACCCTCAATTATCAATAAAATTGTTTATATTATTAATAATATCTATATGCTAATAACATGCAATTGTATTTATATATACAACAAAAATGGTGGTTTACAGTGTGAACGGAAGGCTAATTTGATTTTGATATTAAAAATTTGATTTTATATGTACTTAGTATTATTGATTCTGTTTGGTTTTATCTTAATGAATATGAGCAAAAATTTGGGGATAAATCTTAAAAGTAATCCATTAACAAGAAGAATAACGGTAGTTTTATTCTTTACTTCCTATTTTAACTAAAGAGTCAAATTAGTAAAATTTAGCAATGAAAAACGAAGCGATGAAGAGTAAGTTTAAGTTGTTCTATTTTTCGATTATACCTCCCTTCTGTTTCAAATCTTTTTATCTGCATTCTTATTTAGTTTCATTAGCCTTTCTAATAATATAATATTTATTACATCAAAACTTAAATACTTGCACTCTGTTTCAAATCTTTTTATCTGCCTTCTTATTTAGTTTCATTAGCCTTTAATTTAATATAATATTTTATTACATTAAAACTTATATACTTGCACCAGGAGGTGAATATATTTGCTAGTATTGGTAAAAGAAAAAAAAAAAAAGCATCTAATTGAAATTAAAAAAAAAAAAATTTTGGGAAAAAAAGTGCAATAATCGAATATGAGTCCAGAAAAAAAAGGATGGGTAATTCAGTATTGGAATGAGAAATTTATTTTGAATGTTAAAAGTGATGATACCCAAATTTAATAGAACAGTTATCTAAAACTGTCACCCTCCTCCACAAAAAAACGCACTAAATAGTGAGATATTTATTAGAGCAATACAGTTAAAATATTCTAACTTAAAGAATAGAGTCATTTCCGTCCACTCTGCAACCGAATGAAAATTTTGTGGTCAGCGATCGCGCTGATCGACATTTTATTTTTAATCAGCAAAATTTTCGAGATAAGGGAGTTGACGACGAAATATTAACTAATTAGAACATTCTCTTATTATTCTTAAATAAAAGCAACGATGCATCACGCACTGCTGTTACAACAGAAACCTATCATGATAATTCTGTGGGGTCTGTGTCCGCGCTGAACGGCATTTTTTTTTTTTAATCGTCCCAATTCTCGAGATAACGACGAAATGGTAATTGATTAATTAGAACCCTTCTCTTCTTTATTCTGAATAGAAGAGTCGGTATCATCACACACTGCGTTTACGACGGGAACCTAACACGATAATTTTGTGGGGTCTGCATCCACGCTGAAAGGTATCTTTCAATCGTCCAAATATTCGAGATAACGGAGATGGCGATAGTAATTAATTAGTGCCCTTCCTTTCTTTATTCTTGAATCATCGCACACTGAGGATAACGGGAACCCAACGTGTTAGCGGATGTCTAGTAGTGGAAATAAATATAAAATCTTTCCGTTGTAAAACAATATTGATTAATTTAAAAGTTTGTGTTTTGTTTCGCGTGTGTGCGTGTGTGTCGTGATAAATATTTTGCCCCACTTTTGTTTAAGAGTATTGTTTTTCTTCACACCTCCTCCATAAATCCTCTGCCACTATTATAAAACGAAAGAAAAAAAGGGTCAGAGAGCCCCCCATTACAATAGAACTTTTTTTAAAAACAAAAAACAAAACAAAAAACTACCCCAGCTAAATGTGAGGTGCCATTTTAAAACACCACCTGCCTTGTCCTTCACAGCAGAAGAGAGAGAGAGAGAGAGAGAAGAGAGAAGAGAGAGAGAGAGAGAGAGAGAAGGATCTCGTTTTTTTTTCTCTCTCTCTATCTTCTCTTTCATTTTTTTCCCTTACCCAGTCTGTTGGCTGAGCCTTCTCTTTCTCATTCGTCTACCCGGGCTCAGAGTCTTGTTCTGAGTGTGTGGGAGTGGGAAGCACCTGCATAAAACACGGGGCCCACAGGCAAACGACAGACCAGAACGACAATAAGAATGGAAGGACACTTTTTTACAGACAGGCACAGCAGACCGTTCAACCATTCCCCCAACCCCTCATCCTCAAAGCCGAACCATTTTGAAATATTTCTTTCTATTTTTCGTATCTTTAACCAAGAAAATATTTACGTTGTTCTTTCCGCTGTGGCAGCATGTACGAGTGTTTCCGGTCACACACACTCTTCCAGAAATGTGTTTATAATTAAGTATACTAGCAAGAATATGCGTCCTCCGACGTAAGTATTAATTTCAATGTTATAAAATATTATTAAATTAGTAAGACTAACGAAATTGAATAAGAAGGTATATAAAAAAAATACACTTATTTTAATATATTTTAATTGGGTCTCTATATAAAAATCATTGGTAATTAGAACTTTTTGTTAGTAATTAGGTGTCCCAGAAAAAACAGAACCACAAATTTGAATAAAACTGTTAATTTTCCCATTTAGGGTTGGGGGGTAGGGTTAGTTTGATGGGAAAATAAATAAATAATTTGGGTTCTGTTTTTTTCTGGGTCACCCTGTACAGTGACCAGAAAAAACAGAAACCCAAATTATTTATTTATTTTCCCATCAAACTAACCCTAAATCCCAACCCTAACCTAACCCTAATTTATGTTTAATGGGAAAATTAACAGTTTATTACAAAATTTGTGGGTTCTGTTTTTTTCTGGGACACCCTAATTTACTAAACAAAATTTCATAATACAATGATTATATAGAGACCAATTAAAATATAATTTAAAATAAGTGTATTTTTTTATATACCTTCTTATTCAATTTCGTTAGTTCTTACTAATTTAATATATTTTATAACATTGAAAATTAAATACTTACGTCCGGAGGACGCATATTCTTGCTAAGTATACTTAATTATAAACACATTTCTGGAAGAGTGTGTGTGACACGGAAAACACTCGTACATGCTGCCACAGCGGAAAGAACAACGTAAAATTTTCTTGGTTAAAGATACGAAAAAAATAGAAAGAAATATTTCAAAATGGTTCGGCTTTGAGGATGAGGTGGTGGGGGAATGGTGAAACGGGTCTGCCTGTGCCTGTCTGTAAAAAAAGTGTCCTTCCATTCTTATTGTCTTGTCTTGGTCTGTCGTTTGCCTGTGGCCCCGTGTTGATTGCAGGTGCTTCCCACTCCCCACACACTCAGAAACAAGACTCCCTGAGCCCGGGTAAGACGAATGAGAAAGAGAAGGCCAGCCAAATAGACTGGTAGGGAAAAAATGAAGAGAGGATAGAGAGAGAGAAAAAAAAACGAGATCCTTCTCTCTCTCTCTCTCTCTCTCTCTCTCTCTCTCTCTCTCTCTCTCTCTCTCTCTCTCTCCCTGCTGTGAAGGACAAGGCAGGGTGGTAGTTAAAATGGGACCCTCAACATTTAGCTGGGGTTTATTTTTGTTTGTTTTTTGTTTTTTAAAACAAAGTCTTGTAAATCGGGGGCTCTCTGACCCCTTTTTTTCTTTCCTTTTAAATAGTGCAGAGGATTTATGGAGGAGGTGTGAAGAAAAACAATACTCTTAAACAAAAGTGGGGCAAAATATTTATCACGACACACACGCACACACGCGAAACAAAACAAAACAAACTTTTAAATTAATCATATGTTTTTTACAACGGAAAGATTTTATATTTAATTTCCACTACTAGACCATCCGCTAACACGTTGGGTTCCCGTTATAACTCAGTGTGCGATGATTCAAGAATAAAGAAAGGAAGGGCACTAATTAATTACTATCGCCATCTCCGTTATCTCGAATATTTGGACGATTGAAAAAGGAAAATTACCTTTCAGCGTGGATGCAGACCACAAAATTATCGTGTTAGGTCCCGTCGTAAACGCAGTGTGTGATGATACCGATCTTCTATTCAAGAATAAAGAAGAGAAGGGTTCTAATTAATCAATTACCATTCGTCGTTATCTCGAGAATGGACGATTAAAAAAAAAAATGCCGTCAGCGCGAACAAGGACCCCACAGAATTATCATGATAGGTTTCTGTTGTCAGCAGTGCGTGATGACATCGTTGCTTTTATTTAAGAATAAATAAGAGAACTGTTCTAATTAGTTAATATTTCGTCGTCAACTCCCTTATCTCGAAAATTTGCTGATTAAAAAATTAAAATGTCGAATCAGCGCGATCGCTGACCCACAAAATTTTCATTCGGTTGCAGAGTGACCGAAATGACTCTATTCTTTAAGTTAGAATATTTTAACCTGTATTGCTCATAATAAATATCTCACTTTAGTGCCGTTTTTGTGGAGGAGGGTGACAGTTTTAGATAACTGTTCCTATTAAATTTGGGTATCATCACTTTTAACATTCAAAATAAATTTCTCATTCCAATACTGAATTACCCCATCCTTTTTTTTTCTGGACTCATATTCCGATTATTGCACTTTTTTCCCAAAATTTTTTTTTTTTTTAATTTCAATTAGATGCATTTTTTTTTTTTTCTTTTACCAATACTAGCAAATATATTCACCCTCCTGGTGCAAGTATATAAAGTTTTAATGTAATAAAATATTATATTAAATTAAAAAGCTAATGAACTTAAATAGAAGGCAGATAAAAAGATTTGAAACAGAGTGCAAGTATTTAAGTTTGATGTAATAAATATTAATATTAAATTAGAAAAGGCTAATGAAACTAAATAAGAATGCAGGTAGATAAAAAGATTGAAACAGAAGGAGTATAATCGAAAAATAGAACAACTTAAACTTACTCTTCCATCGCTTCCGTTTTTCATTGCTAAATTTTACTAATTTGACTCTTTAGTTAAAATAGGAAGTAAAGAATAAACTACCGTTATTCCTTCTTGTTAATGGATTACTTTTAAGATTTATCCCCAAAGATTTTTGCTCATATTCATTAAGATAAAACCAAACAGAAATCAATAATACTAAGTACATATAAATCAAATTTTTAATATCAAAATCAAATTAGCCTTCCCGTTCACACTGTAAACCACCATTGTTGTATATATAAATACAATTGCATGTTATTAGGATATAGATATTATTAATAATATAAAAACAATTTATTGATAATGAGGGTTAAATAAAATAAAATCATGGAAAATGTGACATAAATAATTAAGAGAATCGTGACTTGAGTAGTAAATATAGTTTTGGTTACAGACAGAAAAAACACAATCTCCATTATATAACTAGCAAATAATGCACCCTCGGGTGCAAGTATTTAAGTTTTAATGTAATGAAATATCGTATTAAATTAGAGCAGCCAAAATGATATGTAACAGAGTGGGGGTATAATAGAAAATAGAAATGAAACTTACTCTTCCATCACTCCCGTCTTTCATTGCTGAATTTTACTTATTTAACTATTTAGTTAAATTAGGAAATAAGAATAACATTTTTGTTAATGGATTCATTTAAGATTCATTGAAGAGATTTTTGCTTATATTCATTAAAATAAAACCAAACAGTTAGAAATCAATAATACTAAGCACATATTTAATAAAATCACATTTGTAATATCAATATGCAAATTAGCCTTCCCATTCACAACTGCAAACCGCTATTTTTGTATATATAAATACAATTGCATGTTATTTGTATGTAGATATGGACAACACTAATAAAAGGTGAAGAAATTTTAATAATTGAGGTTTAAAATATAAATAAAATCATGGAGAATGTGATGTAAATAACTATGTTAATTGTAACTCGATTAGTAATATAGTTTCGGTTACAGAAAAACACACAATCTCCATTATAATAAGATAAGATGACAGAATTTGTTTAAAAAAGATAATTTTAAAAAAAATTAGACTTAATTTGAATTTGAAAAGTTTTTGTCAGAAAATTCACGAATATATTTGTTGCTATCAAGTTGAAGAAAGCAGTGAAAATGAAATTCCTCATTTTATATATATATATATATATATATATATATTATATGTATATAGTTTAAAATCACTTTTTCTTAAATCAAAAAGTGCTCAATACCACCCAATAGAGCAGGATAAACCCTAAAATTAAGTAATGTTTACTCATATACATTGTATTATATCTAATAATTTTAATAGGAAATGCATGATAATGAAGAAGAAGGGATTGTCAGTGGTCAGGAATAATACAAGCATTGATGATAGAATATGGCAATTATATATAATGTAAATGTATTTCTAACGATTTTGACATAGAGATGCATTGAGAATCAAGAAGAAAGGATTGTCAGGGGTCGAATTATATAAGCATTACTAATAGAATAAGAGCTATTATATTTATAATATAAATGTATTTGTAATGATTTTATTATAGAAATGCATTAAAAATCAAGAAAGAGATTGTCAGTGGTCAGGAATTAATAACAAGCATTACTATAGAATAAGGGCTATTATATTTTATAATATAAATGTATTGCTAATGATTTTTACTATAGAAATGCATTGAGAATAAAAAAAGAGCGGGATTGTCAGACACTCAGCAACCATCCTAATCTAAAGAAATGCCAATGTTCATTTCAAACATTAAACTTGGCATTACACTTTAAGCCTTTTGTTACATGCGATGTCATAAGCATATAATCAAAAAATTGTTTTTAAAAAATTCAAATCTTCCTCAATGACGAAACACAATTTTCTAGAATCCAAATATCTTATTATTATGGAAGATTCGGTGATTATCTGTCTGTAACTGTAACTGTGTAATTGCAAATTGCGTAAGTTTATTAATTAGTATTTAATTAATAATCAAACATTATTCATAGAAAAAATCTTATTATTATTGATGTCTCTATGAAAATCTCTGATTAGCCTCAAAACAGCCTATGTTATTAGTGTGCTAAATTCTGCGACGTGTCTTATATATCACTAAGAAATAAAGGTGGTTAAATCGAACGTAACGGACCTAAATTCCACCATCGTATGTCACACCGCCAAAAGAAAAAAAATACCAAAATCAGGGAATTAACTGAATTTAAAAAATTTTCAGTTTTGATATATTAATGAATAAAAAGATGTAATGCACAGTTATTTATTTTAAAACTTTTACATTTTCAGGTCAGTTAACTTTGAACCACATATCTTTGAGAATCTGTGTTATGCCTCAAAGATACATGGTTCAAAGTTAACTGACCTGAAAAAATGTAAAAGTTTTTAAATGAAATATCTGGTGCATTATATCTTTTGTTCATTAATATATCAACACTGAAAATTTCATTAAATTCGGTTAATTCCCTTATTTGGTATTTTTTCTTTTAGCGGGAGGTGACATGCAATGGTGGAATTTAGGTCAATTAAGTTCGAAACCTATTACTTGCTGTCCATCGTATCTGATGATGACACCATGCAAAATCCTTTTTCTCCTATTTATTCAGTCTCTGGTTGTGTCTTGCCAACTGCCTAGGGGGATGTAAAAGTCTTTGACGTTTACTTTGATGTTGTCCTTGTACCCCTGAGCTGGGTATTAGAAATGTACGGACTGCACCTCTATAGAGGGGTAAGACTCCCCCAATGGGGCCACCTGTTGGCCGTGATGGGGAACCCGTGATACTTAAGGATGGAACCCAGGTGGGTGAGCAGTTCATGACTTGCAATACTCCACTTTGCTCTATCTTGGCTAGACGGGCGGCGGAGAGCCCTCTCCGATCAAATCGGCTGGTCACGTCAAAGCCCTAGCCACCTATATGATTTCCCAAACCCTTTACCCTTATGCAAGCCCCAACCCTTTTTATCATATGGGTGGCTAGAAGGCGGTGACTGGAGGGTCTACATGTCCTGGGAATGACGTTAAAATGTATCTGATGGTGAGATTCCAGTTTTGAGGTTTGGGGAATGTGGAGCACCCCTTCATTGCCATTGCTTCCTAGTCCACTCTGACCCAGAGTGGTAGTACCTGTTGGGATCCTATCTATGGTTAAATAAAAAATGTATCTATAAAAAATTGTATTATCCATTAAGAATTGATTTATTTCAAAACTTATCGGCATTAAATGACCCACTGAGGTTGATATGCCGTAAAACCAAACCAAACTGTTTGGTAGTCTGTCATCCCAAGTCTGTTTAAGTGGCCAGCCCATCTCAGGTTTCATTGGACAAGTATTTCATGCATACCTGTGAGTCCATTCTCTTCAGGATGGTCCTGTTTGAAACTTGTGCTGTGCGGCATCTGCCTTGTATACTGTCCAGGCTTCTGCACCGTACAGGAGGGTTGAGAGAAAACTATGGCACTGTTATACTGCACATTAGTTTTAAGCAGATGTCTCTGTTGAACCAGACTCACCTCTTCAGCCAGCCAAATTCTTTGAAGCATTTGAAATTCAGAGATCAAGATCTGCATTGAGTCTATTGTATCATAAATTATCAATTCCTCATCAAAGAGACGTATGATTATTGATTTTATCGTAATTCTCACCATTCACAAACAAAGTCCACTTTGGCCCTATCTTGGGCTAGCGGGCGGTCGGAGAAGCCCCTTCTGATCAATCAGCTGGTCACGTCAAGCCCTAGCACCTATATGATTTTCCCAACCCATTGCCCTTATGGCAAGCCCCAACCGCTTTTTATCATATGGGTGCTAGAAGGGGGGGCGGTGGCTGCGGGTTTACATATCCTGGGAATGACGCTAAACTCTATCTGATGGTGAGGTTCCAGTTTTAGAGGTCTGGGGATGTGGAACCACCCCTTCATCACCATTGCTCCCTGGTCCACTCTGATATATAATATATATATATATATATGAAAAATAGATGGAAATAATCAGACAGTATGAAATTTAACATTTTGAAAAACATATGATGTTTGTTATGTAATTGCTGACAGATCTGTTTCGACCAAATCGATAAGTTGGTCTTCATCAACGAGCGACATAGACTCGTTGATGAAGACCAACTTATCGATTTGGTCGAAACAGATCTGTCAGCAATTACACAACAAACATCATATGTTTTTTAAAAATGTTAAATTTCATATATATATATATATATATATATTATTGTTATTGATAAACAGATCTGTCAGCAATTACACAACAAACATCATATGTTTTTTAAAAATGTTAAATTTCATATATATATATATATATATATATATATATTATTGTTATTGTTGTTTTGAAAAATCTGTTAAAACAGTATTTCAAATTATACTGCTTGATATTTTGAAAATTGAAATCGAGCTGGTTTAAAGACTTAAATTGTAAAAGTTGTTCACAATAAAAGTCAAGCTGTTACTAAAAATTTCTCACATCTGAAATGACTTTAGGGGAGACAGAGATTATATATTAGCTAAAGAAGGGTAAAATAGCAAGAAAAAAAGCGATAGAGTTCTGCTTAACAATACACACCAATCAGAATGGATTTTGAACTAGTGAGGTATTATTTTTATCAAGTTTTACAAATTGAAAATCACAAATTTCAAATCAGCCTGGTGGTAAATGACATAGGAGCTACATATTTATATATCTCTAAGTTAGGGTAGCATAGACATAAAATCAACAGAGGCTTAATAACTGTCAGATTCCCGCCTATTTGATTTTCAAATCAAGCTAATCAGTATTCTGTGCACAAATTTCAAGTTAACGATAATTTCTGATTTTTTTTCATAGCAAATCAATATTCCGATGTGGCACTGCATATATGACAAAAAAAAATTCTATTATTTCCCGCCCTGTTAGCTGGAGCATTAGAATGCACCTCTGCAGAGGGGCCACCTATTAGCCGTGGGTGGCGACCCGTGATGCTTAAGGATACAACCCAGGTGGTTGAGCAGTCCATGACTTGCGATACTACATTGTGGCCCTTTCTCGGATGGTCAGAGAGGACCTGTACTATCAATCGGCTGGTCACATCAAGCCCTAGCACATATATGATTGCCCCAACCCTATTGCCCCTATGGCAACTTCCAACCCTTTTTATCATATGGGTGTTAGAAGGCGGTGGCTAATACTAATTATCAAGCCTCATCTCAAAAATTCAAAAGAATAAAATAAAATAATTTAATACCTAAACTGATAAAAGACATCTCTATATAAATCCCGCACTAATTACTATCAAGCAAGAAACCTGAGGGACATCTTTAAGAATACAAACCCTGAAAACATTTTAAATTTTGTTTTTTAAAAAAAAAAAGCAACCTTTTCAACAAGATATAACAGAACATAACCGAATATTTCCATAGAACCACTACTTTAAAGACTGAAATACAAAATATCCTTTTTTGGCATTAAATGACCCACAGAGGTTGATATGCCGTTAAACAAAACTTAAACTCAAACTCTATATAAATCCTGGGCAACACCATGTAGCTCTGCTAGTTGACAATAAAAGTCAAGCTGTTACCTAAAATTTTATGTATTTGCAATCATCAGGCAGTGGGTGAGATTGTGGTCATGTTTCTATTTCTATATGAGGAAAAAGAAGAAAGATAAAAAAAAAATAGAAGGATAAAGTTCCATTTACCACCAATCAGAATGTATATCTATTGAGACTTGTGAGGGATTATATTTAGCAAGTTTTATAAATTGAAAATCACAAATTTCTATTCAGTCAGGAGGTAAATGACATGAGAGCCATCTGCACACACACACACATATATATATATATATATATATATATATATATATATATATATGTATTGATAAAAGGGTATGAAAACACACAATGTTGTTAAAATGAATATATTTTTATATCATTTTCATTGCTAATATTGAACAATATTTCAATTTATAAAAAATCATCATCAGAGCATAATGATAATTAGGTCCGTTTTTAGATGTAAATGTTTTTAATCCAGACTCATCAAGAGAGAAGCAGAAAATAATTTAAATTCAAACCGGAAACATGGTTTTTCCCCCAAAAAGTGTACAATGTTTCTGGTTTCAGCTTCTCTTTCGATGAGTCCGGATTAAAAACATTTACATGTAAAAACGGACCTAATTATCATTATGCTCTGATGATGATTTTTTATAAATCGAAATATTGTTCAATATTAGCAATGAAAATGATATAAAAATATATTCATTTTAACACCATTGTATGTTTTCATACCCTTTTATCTATACATATACCGTCGGATTCATTTCCTTACTCTTAACTTATATATATATATATATATATATATATATATATATATATATACTAGAAGTGGCTACCCAGCATTGCCTGGGTAAAGTGGGGGGGGTAAAAAGGTAGTCTCGTAGATCCATTATTGTTGAATTTCAAGTAGGATCTTCACAAGAAGCTCCATTAGAATCCTTACGTAACAAAAAAAAAACCTTGCATTGATCAAGACACTGGGAAAAGAAAAATTAATGTCTCCTATTCAAAATACTAAATGCAAAAAAAATTCCATGCTGTTATCATTTAAATTCTATTTTCTAATTATCTTCATGAATATAAATCAAATCTTCATTATTTTTGCTCAAAAACCAAGATGTAGTGATAGTGAATGTGTATATATATATATTACTTTATCATTAATTGTTTTATTTTCTTAGTTTCCTCCGGACATATATATAATATAATTCTAACTCTTATTAGAATCAGAATTATCCTGATGATCCGTTACGAGAAACTAGTTAGATATTCTCTAACTCATTAGGCTTACTCTATTATTTATTAGCTATACTTTTTGCATTGAGCACTTTAGTATATTTAACTTTGGCAACTCTTACAGTATTTTTTCTTTTGGGCATTTTTTATAGTACCCTCTGATTTTTTTCAGGAGGTGCATATGATTTGGTCTTTTCTTTTTTTTATATTTTTTCTCCAGGCAAAAGTTTGTATTGTGTAATTACAAAATATAAAGCCAGGAGCATTTTTATACTCTCAGAGTTTAGAAATATTATATATATAAATAATGGAGATTCGCTTCCGGTTTTTGTCTGTAACAAAAATAATGTCACTGCTTACGTCACATTACCCAAAATCATCATAACATAGAATAAATACACTCAAAATTTGAACAGGCAACAGTAGACAGTCCTCATTGTTTTTTAAAACAAGTTTTAATAAATACATGACTGGTATTATATATCTATATATAGTCTGTTTTATTTTAATACATATTTAAAGTTTACATTTCAAATTGTTTTATTTTATAATCCTTTAATGAATTTGATGATTTTACTTACTTAGGGTACAAACTTGCTGACATTGAATTTTTACTCCCACCCCTCAGGCAATATGTTTCAAAAATCTATTTTACATCGCCCAGAAGGGCGTTTTTAATTTTGTACTAGTATATATTAAAGTAGTAATAGTTGAAAAGAGTTATGAATCAACTATAGTTTCGATCTAAATGATCTCATCAGGACCCTGCCTTATACTTAACTAAGTCAAGGTGTTGGACATGCTTGGTGTAATGGTTAGAGTCGTAGGAAATGGACTTGTGCCGAGTCCATAACCTGGAAGAGGCTGTTTGCATTTCACATCACACTAATACCCTTGGAAAAGGTATGCATCCAACTACTCTCCCTCCAGCTATGGGTAAATAGTAGGGCAGACTAGGCTCTTTAACCTCTGTTAGGTATTCAGTCTAGGAGAGGGAAAACTGAATTCAAACCTGGTAAACTCCGCTTAAGAAATTAACCTTGTGTCACATCCTGCTCGTGCAGAGGGGTTGGTAAATATATATATTTGACTAAGTCTATGGCATTACTTAAATTGAGATAAAGGTGTTTTCCACTAGTAACGGTTAAATGCTATGTTAGTTCATATATTTTTTCCAATTGACACATACAGCTTATTCCATTCATTTATTTATATAAAACAAACATGCCAGAATTTTACCCTATTGCCCTTATGGCAAGCCCCAAACCCTTTTTATCATATGGGTGCTAGAAGATGGTGACTGAGGGTCTACATGTCCTGTGAATAACGTTAAACTCTATCTGATGAGGTTCCATTTTTGAGGTCTGGGAATATGGAGCACCCCTTCATCACCATTGCTCCCTGGTCCACTCTGACCTGGAGTGGTAGTAACTGTTAGGGTCCTATCTATGGGTTAAATAGAAAAACGTGTTTTTTTTTTTTAATTGAGTATTCATTAAGAATTGATTTATTTCAAAACTTTATTGGCATTAAATGACCCACTGAGGTTGATATGCCGTAAAACAAACCAAAACCAAACCAGAATTTTAGATGCATAAAAAAAACAAAGTTCATGCCTGTTTTTTTGTTTTTTTTTTGGTTTTTGGTTTGTTTTTTGGGTTTTTTTTAATTTAATATTTTTTTTTGTTTCTTTTACAGAGTTGACCTTGAATCCTCCTGAGGGGATCATTGCAGGTCCTGTAAGTGAAGAAAATTTCTTTGAATGGGAAGCCCTGATTATGTAAGTTTTTACCTTTTTATATGTTTGGAATATTTGGATCGATTAATTGATTTTAACGGTGTGTCAACCTGTCTAGGGTTATACCTATACCTTTAAAATACCTTAATGGTTCCATAAGATCTCAACGCTATAGGGTAAAAAGATGAATAATGGGCCAAGAGTGTGAGCATCGTAGGCCTGTCACAAATAGGTTACAGTCCAGATGCGAAAAGTGCCTTAGTTTTTTAAAATACGTTGGATGTAAATGACATATTCATATGTGTGTAAGCCAATTCTTGGAAATAGATCATTTAAACAATAGACATTCACATTTTTGAGAAGTGGACTTTTGTCATATCTATGTGAAATACTATTATTTCTATTTTTTAACTTTTTTAACATTTTTTCGACATATTCTAAAAAAGCGAGTTCCTGTTTTTAATTAAAATTTTGATATTTTGAATTTTTCCCCAAGAAAAAAACACTTTTGTTTGGGTTAGTAACAGGAATTGTTTGTTTGATGTCTGCTCTGCATTATTTATTTATTTCGTAAACACAAAATTGGCTGATGAGAACATGGCAGATAATACTGTAATCTCATTGGCTAATTTTAATTTCAGAATTACTTATTTTTATACGTATTTCACTCATTTAAAACTTAATTAATTATGAAACAAGAAAAATATATGCACAAAAAATAAGTGGACTCTTTGGTGATTTTATTTTAATATATACGTAAAAATTATTAAGCCATCATTTACATCTGACAAAACTGAATGCCGCCCTGTCGGTGGGCATTAGAATGCACTGACTGCAGAGGGGTAAAACTGCCCCAATGGGGTCACCTGTTGGGCTGGGTGACGACCCGTGATGCTTAAGATATAACCCAGGTGGATGAGCAGTTCATGACTTGCAATACTCCACTTGTCCCTATCTTGGGCTAGACGGGTGGTCGAAGAGGCCTCTCTTGATCAATCAGCTGGTCATGTCAAGCCCTAGCACCTATGTGATTTCCCAACCCTATTGCCCTTATGGCAAGCCCCAACCCCTTTTTATCATATGGGTGCTAGAAGGCAGTGACTGAGGGTCTACATGTCCTGGAATGACGTAACTCTATCTGATGGTGAGGTTCCAGTTTTGGAGGTTTGGGGAATGTGGAGCACCCCTTCATCATCATTGCTCCCTTGATCCACTCTGACCCAGAGTGGATACCTGTAGGGTCCCATCTATGGGTTAAATAGAAAAATGTATTCATAAAAAATTGTATTATCCATTAAGAATTGATTTATTTCAAAACTTTATCAGCATTAAATGACCCACTGAGGTTGATTGCTGTAAAACAAAACAAAACCAAAACCAAACCAAACCAAACCAAAAACTGAATGAAAATCACTTTGGGATTGTGACCTAAAAGCAGAGCTAGCGCAAAGTAAGTATAAATAAAGCTGCTATGTCTGTGTTTGTTTGTCAGCCCTGTCGGCAGGTGCAGTAAAATATACCGACTGCACCTTGCAGAAGGATAAAATCCTCCAAAGGGCTACTTGTTGGCTGTGGGTGGCAATCCACAATGCTTAAGGTAAGGACAGAATTTGGTGGCTGAGCAGTCCACTTTGGCCTCTATTTAGGCTAGATGGGCAGTCAGAGAGGCCCTCTCCAATCGGCTGTTCAAGTCGTAACACCTATATAATTGTCTCGCACCTATTGCCCTTTTGGCAAACCCACCACCCCCACCCTTTTTATCATATACATGCTAGAAGATGGTGGCTGAGGGTCTTAGTTTTATATTCCCCTGTTAGGTGTATACACAATGTTTTCTTCTGTGGCCATCTGTGATTGTGTATCTTTGTTGATTAACCACAACACCATGTTAAATGTTGAAAAAAACGGTAGCTGTTTAGCGTTTATATAACATGAAGCTGCTTATAACACTAAACTTCTATTTAAAGGATATAAATGACGATTACAAGTTACTGCAGTTACGGATATGAAATCCGTAATATTTAATCTCTTTTTTTAAATCTGCTCTACTATTTAAGCATTGAGCACCTTCATGTGCTAATACTTTTCACATTCATATATATATATATATATATATATATATATATATCAATTGAACAGGTTAGTCCTAAGTCAAATGTAGTCCTATTATATACCCTGTAAGGTATATACACAATGTTCTTTTGACAGAGAGATATTTAGATGAGATGAGTTTACTTCTTCTTTTTGCTGGCCATTGTGATCATCTAGTCTTCTATCATTTCTTTCAATTCGCCATGTTGAAATCAATTATTCTTGTCTGGTCTTCTCTCATGGATTCTACGTCTAGGTTCCTTTTTTCTATTTCTTGTTGGCCAGTCTTCTAGCTAAGGCTTGCATTAACCAACAATGCCATGTTGCTCTTTAAAAACTTTTATTCTTAACTAACTTTTCTTACTATCGAACACAGCGCTCACTCAGATGAGTCCAGCTAAAGCAAGAGACGTCTTCTTTACCCAACATCCTGCCTGGAACTGAGGATCACTCACTTACGTGATTTCGGTTTTCCCACCTCTGGGGTCAAAGTTCCCAAACAGTCTGTAACTTTCCGTTTGGGTTCTTTGTATTCTTGCCCCGCAGAATTACAGGTGTTGCCAATAATCCATGCTACTCGTGGTTTTGGAGAGTGTGGAATACCCCTTCATCGCCATTACTCCCAGGTCCACTCTGACCCAGTGATAGTGACTGTAGAGTCCCATCTATGGGTTAAATAGGAAAAAAAAATGTGTGTAAAATATGTTGTTGTTTTTTTTTTAAATTGAGTTTAGAAAAAAAAATGAATACCCATCAAGAAGCATAATGTCTTGAGCATAAAATAATCCAACAAGTGTTGACATGCCATAAAATCCAATCAACTATAAATATATTGCCAAAACAACTACTACTTCCTGCTTCAATCAAGTTTCTGAGTAGCCTACTAAAGCTGCTATATCTGTGTGTTTTTTGGGTCCAGGTTCTACATAAAATTGTTGCCAAAACAACCACTACTTCCTGCCTCAAACAAGTTCTAAAGTCTGCTAAATAGATCGATACACATATCGATTTTTTTTCCTAATGTGGTTATTTCTTTAAAGATCATTTGATAAAATGAAAAGAAAAATATATGATTGCAAATGAATGACTATATTTGCTATTCATTTTCATTCTTTTCTTTTTTTTTTTTAATAGGCAATTATTTAGCTAATACCGTGCTGATTTTTCTCAATTACAATAATGTCGTTATCAACCGTGAACTTTTAACAAACTACTAACATCAATCTTATTGTAAATTGAATAACTCAACTGAAAAAAAAAAAGTTAACTAAATTAAAAAAAAAAAAAAATAAGATAGATATATTTACCTGCAAAGAGAGCTGTTTACAAAACCAAATATCTTTTTTTTTTTCAAGTTTTGTATTGTAAGGTATATTTAATTCATTTTTGTTCCGTATACAGGGTGGTCCCAAAAAAACGCAAATTATAATATATGCCATAACATTTTTAATTCTCAACATTTCTAACCACACTGGGTGCCAAATTACAGAAAACAAACTGAATGGCAAGAATATATACATATTTTACAGACTAGATTCATTCTGGGAAGGTTACAGCAGTCCATTAGTAGTTGATGATGTGCTCAATCCAGGTACCACCATGAGCTAGCACCTGCTGGATACGGGTTCTTCTGACCATATCAGCAGTGATTCGTCTTACTTCACGCTTGATATTCTGCTTCAGCTGCTCTACATCATGAGGCACAGGATTAGAATACACTCGTTCTTTAAGGTAGACCCACAAAAATAGTCACATGTGTTAAGGTCTGGCCTGTACAGGGGCCAGGTGTGCTGACTTCTGAGTGAGAAAAACCTGCCATCAAACCTTCTTTCTAGCCATGCAATGGTGTCATTGGCAGTGTGGGGAGGTGCCGCATCTTGCATGAACCTCATCTGATTGATATCAGTGTGCTGGTGCCTTCTTGCAGCTTGATAATACTGGTTTTGTAGCATCTATTTCAAAGTTTTTGCAGGTTTTTTTTGGACTACTCTGTATATGTTGATATTAATTAACCAAATTTTAAAACAGAAATGAGAATTGATAATGATTTATTACAAAATTGTATTTATAGTTTAAATATGTACTTATTGTGCATGTATTCTCAAGAATTTCATAGGTATAATAATATATATATATATTATGTGTATATATATATATATATATATATATATATATATATTGGAGGCGCGTGGGCTAGTGGTTAGAGTCGTGGAAAATGGACTCGTCAGTTCGAGTTCAATTCCTAGACGAAGCTGTTGGCATTTCACATAGCGCTAATACCCTTGGGAAAGGTATGAATCCATATATTCTCCCTCCAGCTATGGGTTAAATAGTAGGGAAGACTGGTCTCTTTAACCCTGGGTAGGTAACCAGTCT
This sequence comes from Doryteuthis pealeii, assembly GCA_023376005.1. Lineage (NCBI taxonomy): Eukaryota > Metazoa > Mollusca > Cephalopoda > Myopsida > Loliginidae > Doryteuthis > Doryteuthis pealeii. The sequence goes on along the minus strand of CM042174.1, from coordinate 21,187,992 downwards.
AGGAGAGGGATAACTCTGAATTCAAAATTCCTGAGGTCAGTCGTTGATTGGGTTCGTGGCATTCTATGATGCACCAATTCTTTCCTATCGACTGTGCCAAAAAGTGTGGGATGGTCCTACACAAGCCTTCACCACCATAAACAAATCACTGTGTTGGTTGTTCATTAGATGAACACTCATGCGTTGAAAATCGACGAGAGAGTCCATTTTTTTTTTTTTTTTTTTTTATATATATATATATATATACACATGTGTTTTGTTGAATTCAACAGACAATTCTTGTCTGACGATTTTTTGTTCGATCCTTTCTAACTGTCTGGCCATCTTTTTAATATCTGGGTGGAATTGGTGGATTCATACACCAAAGGTTTTACCATAAGCGCTTTCTGCACAACTTAGTGCCATCATCAGGTGTGGAACTGGTGAGATGTTTCCATTGTTACTTTTTAAACAAACAGTAGCAGTAGGAATTAGTAGGGAGGGCTAACAAGTTTCTTTTAAACTACAATAAAATTGAACAAAAACTCGTCAGACAAGAATTGTCCATCGAGTTCAACAAACATGTTTAAAAGAAAAAAATGCTGCCAAAATATACTTATTTAAAATAGTATCCGATGCACTTAACTTTTTTGCGCAGTGGCGATCTCTC
>CM042174.1:21160997-21187243 GCA_023376005.1 Doryteuthis pealeii | reverse complement strand
AGAGGAAAAGTTGATATAACAACACAACAACTAAATTCAATTGATTGATTGTTGTTTGTTTATTGATTTTAACGCCGTATCAACCATCTGGGGGTTATGTCATGCCTAACGGTTACGAAGTGATACATATCATGTATTTATATTTATACTTTTTAGTAATTGGTTTTAACAAATGTGTTAGCATTATTGGGGATTATGTTGTATGTATTGATTTGTTTCATGTCTATATTCTATGGTATAATTTTATTTCCTCAAAAAAGAGAGAATATCCTCCATGTTGATGTTTTTAAACAGATCTTTTATATTGTTTGCTTTAAAATAACTGTTTCTGATGTGAGCAAAAAATCTGCATTCCATGAATAAGGATTTAACTGTCAAAAGTGTTTGACATGTTCCACATTGTGGTTGTAGTTCTGTTTGAGTATATAGGAGTGTGTTAGTCTTGTATGACCAATGCATAATCAGAGACACAATGACTTGTTCCTTTCTAGACTTACTTAAAGTTGAATTGATAGACTTCCTTAAATTCAATTGATATTTCGCTCAGTATTTAGTGAAGGTTTTTCAAAATTTATTGTGAAGACAAATGCTTTTTACAGTCTACTTTTATACTGAAAAGAAAATTTTGGGGGTGGTAGGAGATGGAAAGAGGAGAGGGTTGGGTGCGTGGTATAGAAAGGGGAAGTGAAAGGCAGGATTTTTGGCATCAGGGATGCAGGACATGCACCTATCAGCATCTCTGCCTTTATATACCCAGCAAAGGAGTATGCAAGCATGACGTAATGCTTATCATTATGTACCCACCGAGCCTAGTTCAATTCCTGGATAAGGCTGTTTGAATTTGACTTTAAGTAAATGCTCTTGATGAAAGGCATGAATCCGTCTTTTTTTTTTCTCCCTTGGCTATGAGTAAACAGTTGGCAGACCGAGCACAACATCTGGTGTAGGCAAAGGAAAATGGCGGAGGGGGCTAACATGCTGCACTGTAATATCATAGGGAGTGAGTTTAAACTCAAGTCACACTATTACATCCACTTTATAGGAAAAAAATAGAGAGAGAAAAATAAAGATTTAACTCAACAAGTTTTTGTTGAGAGGGGGGGGGCAAAAGAAGTGAGTCTCAATGCCTTCTCGCAGGCTAAACTTTCTCTTTGCAAACACCGACTTCTTCTTCTTTTTCCTTCGTCTTGTCGAATCCTCTAGCAGCAACTGTTGCAACACTTGTTTCTGCCCTCTCCGCTTCTGGGTGTTTCCTTCTATTTATACACAGGTCTGCTTCTATCATCCATGCGTCTGTGCTTCACATACGGGACTGTCAACTCAATCCCAGTTGACGGAATGCCCGCAGTTATCATCCTGGCATCTGGCGTTTACATACGGGACAGTGGCATCTTGATTCCGGTGCCCGCACCAAAGTGTCGCCTTTTTGCATTGTGAAGGACGCGGGTTCAATCCTAGGTCAGTCCTACATGCCAGGCAAAGCCTAGCCCGCTTCCTTCAAGGATACGGCAAGTTTTCATGCCCGCCACTCAACTCGTGTTCTCTGTCACACACTTTCTGATTAATACCCTTGGGAAAGGTATGAACTCCCTCATCTCTCAAGCTATGGATTAAATAGTACCACTACTATTCATCTACAAGGATAGAAATAGAGATAGCAAACCAGTTTCAAATTTTGGACAAAGCTGTTTGCATTACACATGGTGCTAATACCCTTGGAAAAGGAATACATCCAACTACTCTCCCTCCAGCGATGGGTAAATAGAGCAGCTTGGGCTCTTTAACCTTGGTAAAGCAACCAGTCTAGGAGAAGGGAAAGTTAAAGCCTGCTTTAAAAATTGGCCTTGTATCACACCCTGCTCATGTGGAGGGGGTTGGTAAATATATACAAGGATGGCTTTGACATTAAATAATCCACAAAGGTTGATATGCCATTTAACAAAGAAACCAAACCAGCTGTACTCTTCGTAAAAATTGACCTTGTACATGGGTGAATATCTCTAACTACACTACTAATTCGTTTTATTTTTGTTTTTATAGAATCTTTGAATTTCCACTCTATTTTCAAAAAGGCAGAATATACAAACGGAAATATTGCTTGATTTATAAATGTTTATATCTGACATCACAAATCATAGATAATAGGATTTGAAAGACTCTTTCTAGGACAGAGTAATCGTCCATTCAAATTCAGCTTCAAAGTGAACACGCTTAATTAACTCCCTCACCAGGCTAAGAAATTGAATTGTTGTTATTATACTGTTGAAGTATAAATAATAATAATAAATAATAATTAATAATAAATAATAATAATGATTAATTAATATAATAATAAATAATAATTAATAATAATAAATAATAATTAATAATAAATAATAATAATGATTAATAATAAATAATAATTAATGATAATAATAAATAATAATTAATGATAATAATAAATAATAATTGATAATGATAATGATAATAATTGATAATGATAATGATAAATAATAATTGATAATGATAATGATAAATAATAATTAATGATAATGATAAATAATAATTAATGATAATAATAAATGATAATGATAATAATAAATAATAATAATGATAATAATAAATAATAATAATTAATAATGATAATAATAATAATGAGTAATAATTAATAACAATAATAATAATTAATAACAATAAATAATAAGTAATAATAATATAAATAATTCTTTCTGTTGAAGTTATTATTATTTTCACTCCTTTTGAGTTTTTCACATCAGCGTTAGCTGATGGTATTTCACTGGAGTCTGAGTGACAACAAGTCCCCTCAGGTTTCCAGGAATCTTCTGAGTATTCTAGCCGATTGCAGCAGTGTAGTAGTCTGGATGGTCTCAATTCTTCCTCTGATTTCCAGATCCTCCAGTCTTTTTTCCAAGTTTATTGGGACTGTTCCAAGTGCACCAACTACAATTGGTATCACTTCACTCTCATATTCCACAGCTTTTTCAATTCTCTAGCAAGGTCAAGGTATTTATTCATCTTTTCAATTTCCTTCATCTTCACCCTGTGATCTGCTGGAACCACAAAGTCCACCAGTTGACACATTCTCTTTTTTTATTTTTTTGTTAATCAACACTAGGTCTGGTCTCCTGGCTGGAATAGGATGATCCATCTTTATCTCAAAGTCCCAGAGAATTTTATGCGTTTCATTCTCAAGAACAGATTATTATTATTATTATTATTATCATTATAATCAATATAAATATGTAGCGAGAAAGTCTATTCGTTTAAAATTGCTTCTTTGGAACTAGACCAAATTCTGTGGCAAGATAGCTACAGGCTAACTTAGCACAAACTGCTTACAAGTGAAATGTGCTGACGTCATATAGAAATGGTCTGGCTGAGGCTGATAGCATTTAACATAGCGCTAATATGAATATCGATTCACCTATATATGTTACATAAAGAAAAGGCATAGCCTATCATTTTTGTAAGGTAGTGTAGTGTAGGAATGGACACGGCAACCCAAGTTCAAATCCTGGGCAAGGCTAGTTGCATTTCACATAGTACTAATACCCTTAGGAAAGGTATACATCAGAACTATTCTCCCTCCAGCTATGGGTAAATAGTATGCAGACTGGGTTTTTTAAAATCTTGGCATAGAAACTGGTATAGGTGAAGGAAAATTCTAAATTCAAACCTGTTAAACTCTGTTTAGGATTTTGATCTTGTGTCACATCCTACTTGTGTGGAGGGTTTGGTAAATATGTATTGATAAATTGGTAGAAATAATTTTCATTAATTTCATGTGTATTAATAAATAGGTGTCAAATAGGTGCAAGAAGGTGGTGGCTGAGAGTTAACCACCACCTTCATACACCTATTTGACAAGAAGTGGTGAGTGTTTGCCAAAAGAGCAATTTAAAGAATACGGTTGGGACAATCATATAGTTTCTATGTGTTGACATGACCAGCCAATTGATCAGCTAGGGCTTCTTCAACCGCCTGTCTAGCCCAAGCAATGCTTTAAAGAATTGAGAAAAATATTTTTTTTAAATTATGAATAGTTTAAAATAGTGAGTTACTTTTCAATCACCCTGCATATCTTATTTTAATGCCGATTCGGTGTCTGTCTGTAACCGAAACTACGTCATAATACCCTCAAGAATTGCGTAAGTTTATCAATGAGTATTTAATTTATAGTCCAAATCATTAATACATACAATAAATCGTATTTATTAACGATGTCTATGAAAATCTGAGTTAGATTTACCTCAAAACGGCCTATGTTATTAGTGCGTTTAAAATCCTGTAATGTGTCTTATATATCACTAAGAAATAAAGGTTTACATAATATATGGTGTGGTTAATTTGTACACTGGTTTAAACAAAACCGGGTTTAATAAATAATTACTGTCTTATTGATTTCTAATGTTATTGTTTTATTCTCAAACGTATTAAAAGCAATCCTATGAATGATTTTTATATAGAAACCAATTAAAATATAATTAAAATAAGTGTATCTTTTTATATATGTTCTTATTCAATTTCGTTAGTCTTTCTAATTTAGGTAATTATGAACTTTTGTTTAGTAAATTAGGGTGTCCCAGAAAAAACAGAACCCACAAATTTGTAATAAAACTGTTAATTTTCCCATTTGGTTAGGGTTGGGGTTTAGGGTTAGTTTGATGGGAAAATAAATAAATAATTTGGGTTCTGTTTTTTCTGGGTCACCCTGTACAGGCTGACCCAGAAAAAACAGAACCCAAATTATTTATTTATTTTCCCATCAAACTAACCCTAAATCCCAACCCTAACCCTAAACCCTAATTTATTTGTTTAATGGGAAAATTAACAGTTTTATTACAAAATTTGTGGGTTCTGTTTTTTCTGGGACACCCTAATTTACTAAACAAAATTTCATAATTACCAATGATTTTATATAGAGACCAATTAAAATATAATTAAAATAAGTGTATTTTTTTTATATACCTTCTTATTCAATTTCGTTAGTCTTACTAATTTAATATATTTTATAACATTGAAATTTAAATACTTACGTCCGGAGGACGCATATTCTTGCTAGTATACTTAATTATAAACACATTTCTGGAAGAGTGTGTGTGACACGGAAACACTCGTACATGCTGCCACAGCGGAAAGAACAACGTAAATATTTTCTTGGTTAAAGATACGAAAAAAATAGAAAGAAATATTTCAAAAATGGTTCGGCTTTGAGGATGAGGGGTGGGGGAATGGTGAACGGGTCTGCCTGTGCCTGTCTGTAAAAAAGTGTCCTTCCATTCTTATTGTCTGTCTTGTCTGTCGTTTGCCTGTGGGCCCCCGTGTTGTATGCAGGTGCTTCCCACTCCCCACACACTCAGAAACAAGACTCCCTGAGCCCGGGTAAGACGAATGAGAAAGAGAAGGCTCAGCCAAATAGACTGGGTAGGGAAAAAATGAAAGAGAGATAGAGAGAGAGAAAAAAAAACGAGATCCTTCTCTCTCTCTCTCTCTCTCTCTCTCTCTCTCTCTCTCTCTCTCTCTCTCTCTCTCCCTGCTGTGAAGGACAAGGCAGGGTGGTAGTTTAAAATGGCACCCTCACATTTAGCTGGGGTAGTTTTTTGTTTTGTTTTTTGTTTTTTAAAACAAAGTCTTTGTAAATCGGGGGGCTCTCTGACCCTTTTTTTCTTTCCTTTTATAATAGTGCAGAGGATTTATGGGAGGAGGTGTGAAGAAAAACAATACTCTTAAACAAAAGTGGGGCAAAATATTTATCACGACACACACGCACACACGCGAAACAAAACAAAACAAACTTTTAAATTAATCATATTGTTTTACAACGGAAAGATTTTATATTTAATTTCCACTACTAGACCATCCGCTAACACGTTGGGTTCCCGTTATAACCTCAGTGTGCGATGATTCAAGAATAAAGAAAGGAAGGGCACTAATTAATTACTATCGCCATCTCCGTTATCTCGAATATTTGGACGATTGAAAAGAAAAATACCTTTCAGCGTGGATGCAGACCCCACAAAATTATCGTGTTAGGTTCCCGTCGTAAACGCAGTGTGTGATGATACCGACTCTTCTATTCAAGAATAAAGAAGAGAAGGGTTCTAATTAATCAATTACCATTTCGTCGTTATCTCGAGAATTGGGACGATTAAAAAAAAAAAATGCCGTTCAGCGCGGACACAGACCCCACAGAATTATCATGATAGGTTTCTGTTGTAACAGCAGTGCGTGATGACATCGTTGCTTTTATTTAAGAATAAATAAGAGAACTGTTCTAATTAGTTAATATTTCGTCGTCAACTCCCTTATCTCGAAAATTTTGCTGATTAAAAAATAAAATGTCGATCAGCGCGATCGCTGACCCCACAAAATTTTCATTCGGTTGCAGAGTGGACCGGAAATGACTCTATTCTTTAAGTTAGAATATTTTAACTGTATTGCTCTAATAAATATCTCACTATTTAGTGCCGTTTTTTTGTGGAGGAGGGTGACAGTTTTAGATAACTGTTCCTATTAAATTTGGGTATCATCACTTTTAACATTCAAAATAAATTTCTCATTCCAAATACTGAATTACCCCATCCTTTTTTTTTCTGGACTCATATTCCGATTATTGCACTTTTTTTCCCAAAATTTTTTTTTTTTTTAATTTCAATTAGATGCATTTTTTTTTTTTTTCTTTTACCAATACTAGCAAATATATTCACCCTCCTGGTGCAAGTATATAAGTTTTAATGTAATAAAATATTATATTAAATTAAAAAGGCTAATGAAACTAAATAAGAAGGCAGATAAAAAGATTTGAAACAGAGTGCAAGTATTTAAGTTTTGATGTAATAAAATATTATATTAAATTAGAAAGGCTAATGAAACTAAATAAGAATGCAGATAAAAAGATTTGAAACAGAAGGGAGGTATAATCGAAAAATAGAACAACTTAAACTTACTCTTCCATCGCTTCCGTTTTTCATTGCTAAATTTTACTAATTTGACTCTTTAGTTAAAATAGGAAGTAAAGAATAAAACTACCGTTATTCCTTCTTGTTAATGGATTACTTTTAAGATTTATCCCCAAGATTTTTGCTCATATTCATTAAGATAAAACCAAACAGAAATCAATAATACTAAGTACATATTAAAATCAAATTTTTAATATCAAAATCAAATTAGCCTTCCCGTTCACACTGTAAACCACCATTTTGTTGTATATATAAATACAATTGCATGTTATTAGCATATAGATATTATTAATAATATAAAACAATTTTATTGATAATTGAGGGTTAAATAAAAATAAAATCATGGAAAATGTGACATAAATAATTAAGAGAATCGTGACTTGAGTAGTAATATAGTTTTGGTTACAGACAGAAAAATACACAATCTCCATTATAATAACTAGCAAATATATGCACCCTCCGGGTGCAAGTATTTAAGTTTTAATGTAATGAAATATCGTATTAAATTAGAGGCAGCCAAAATGATATGTAACAGAGTGGGGGTATAATAGAAAAATAGAAATGAAACTTACTCTTCCATCACTCCCGTCTTTCATTGCTGAATTTTACTTATTTAACTATTTAGTTAAATTAGGAAATAAAGAATAACATTTTTTGTTAATGGATTTCATTTAAGATTCATTGAAGAGATTTTTGCTTATATTCATTAAAATAAAACCAAACAGTTAGAAATCAATAATACTAAGCACATATTTAATAAAATCACATTTGTAATATCAATATGCAAATTAGCCTTCCCATTCACACTGCAAACCGCTATTTTTTGTATATATAAATACAATTGCATGTTATTTGTATGTAGATATGGACAACACTAATAAAAAGGTGAAGAAATTTTAATAATTGAGGTTTAAATATAAATAAAATCATGGAGAATGTGATGTAAATAACTATGTTAATTGTAACTCGATTAGTAATATAGTTTCGGTTACAGAAAAACACACAATCTCCATTATAATAAGATAAGATGACAGAATTTGTTAAAAAAGATAATTTTAAAAAAAAATTAGACTTAATTTGAATTTGAAAAGTTTTTTGTCAGAAAATTCACGAATATATTTGTTGCTATCAAGTTGAAGAAAGCAGTGGAAAATGAAATTCCTCATTTTATATATATATATATAATATATATATATATATATGTATATAGTTTAAAATCACTTTTTCTTAAATCAAAAAGTGCTCAATACCACCCAATAGAGCAGGATAAACCCTAAAATTAAGTAATGTTTACTCATATACATTGTATTATATTCTAATAATTTAATAGAGAAATGCATTGATAATGAAGAAGAAAGGATTGTCAGTGGTCAGGAATTAATACAAGCATGATGATAGAATATGGCAATTATATATAATGTAAATGTATTTCTAACGATTTTGACATAGAGATGCATTGAGAATCAAGAAGAAAGGGATTGTCAGGGTCAGGAATTAATATAAGCATTACTAATAGAATAAGAGCTATTATTATTTATAATATAAAGTATTTGTAATGATTTATTATAGAAATGCATTAAAAATCAAGAAAGAGATTGTCAGTGGTCAGGATTAATACAAGCATTACTAATAGAATAAGGGCTATTATATTTATAATATAAATGTATTGCTAATGATTTTACTATAGAAATGCATTGAGAATAAAAAAAGAGCGGGATTGTCAGACACTCAGCAACCATCCTAATCTAAAGAAATGCCAATGTTCATTTTTCAAACATTAACTTGGCATTACACTTTAAGCCTTTTGTTTACATGCGATGTCATAAGCATATAATCAAAAAATGTGTTTTAAAAAATTCAGAATCTTCCTCAATGACAACACAATTTTCTAGAATCCAAATATCTTATTATTATGGAGATTCGGTGATTATCTGTCTGTAACTGTAACTGTGTAATTGCAAATTGCGTAAGTTTATTAATTAGTATTTAATTAATAATCAAAATCATTATTACATAGAATAAATCTTATTATTATTGATGGTCTCTATGAAAAATCTCTGATTAGCCTCAAAACAGCCTATGTTATTAGTGTGCTTAAATTCCTGCGACGTGTCTTTATATCACTAAGAAATAAAGGTGGTTAAATCGAACGTAACGGACCTAAATTCCACCATCGTATGTCACACCGCCAAAAGAAAAAAAGATACCAAAAATCAGGGGAATTAACTGAATTTAATAAAATTTTCAGTTTTGATATATTAATGAATAAAAGATGTAATGCACCAGTTATTTTATTTTAAAACTTTACATTTTTTCAGGTCAGTTAACTTGAACCACATATCTTTGAGAATCTGTGTTATGCCTCAAAGAACATGGTTCAAAGTTAACTGACCTGAAAAAATGTAAAAGTTTTTAAATGAAATATCTGGTGCATTATATCTTTTGTTCATTAATATATCAACACTGAAATTTCATTAAATTCGGGTTAATTCCCTTATTTTGGTATTTTTTCTTTTAGCGGGTGACATGCAAGGGTGAATATTAGGTCAATTAAGTTCGATTTAACCTATTACTTGCTGTCCATCGTATCTGATGATGACACCATGCAAAATCCTTTTTCTCCTATTTATTCAGTCTCTGGGTGTCTTGCCAACTGCCTAGGGGGATGTAAAAGTCTTTGACGTTTACTTTGATGTTGTCCTTGTACCCCTGAGCTGGGGTATTAGAATGTACGGACTGCACCTCTATAGAGGGGTAAGACTCCCCCAATGGGCCACCTGTGGCCGTGAGTGGGACCCGTGATACTTAAGGATGGACCCAGGTGGGTGAGCAGTTCATGACTTGCAATACTCCACTTTGGCTCTATCTTGGCCTAACGGCGGGCGGAGAGGCCCTCTCCGATCAATCGGCTGGTCAGTCAAGCCCTAGCACCTATATGATTTTCCAACCCTATTACCTTATGGCAAGCCCCAACCCCTTTTATCATATGGGTGCTAGAAGGCGGTGACTGAGGGTCTACATGTCCTGGGAATGACGTTAAAATGTATCTGATGGTGAGATTCCAGTTTTGGAGGTTTGGGGAATGTGGAGCACCCTTCATTGCCATTGCTTCCTAGTCCACTCTGACCCAGAGTGTTAGTACCTGTTGGGATCCTATCTATGGGTAAATAGAAAAATGTATCTATAAAAATTGTATTATCCATTAAGAATTGATTTATTTCAAAACTTTATCGGCATTAAATGACCCACTGAGGTTGAATATGCCGTAAAACCAAACCAAACTGTTTGGTAGTCTGTCATCCCCAGTCTGTTTAAGTGGCCAGCCCATCTCAGGTTTCATTGGACAGTATTTCATGCATACCTGTGAGTCCAGTTCTCTTCAGGATGGTCCTGTTTGAAACTTGTTGCTGTGGGCATCTGCTTTTATACTGTCCAGGCTTCTGCACCGTACAGGAGGTTGAGAGAACTATGGCACGTATACTGCACATTTAGTTTAAGCAGATGTCTCTGTGAACCAGACTCACCTCTTCAGCCAGCAAATTCTTTGGAAGCATTTTGAAATTCAGAGATCAAGATCTGCATTGAGTCTATTGTATCATTTAAATTATCAATTCCTCATCAATGAGAACGTATTGATTATTGATTTATCGTAATTCTCACCATTCACAAAACAAAGTCCACTTGGCCCTATCTTGGGCTAGACGGGCGGTCGGAGAAAGCCCCTCTGATCAATCAGCTGGTCACGTCAAGCCCTAGCACCTATATGATTTTCCCAACCCTATTCCCTTATGGCAAGCCCCAACCGCTTTTATTCATAGGGTGCTAGAAGGCGGTGGCTGCGGGTTTACAATATCCTGGGAATGACGCTAAACTCTATCTGATGGTGAGGTTCCAGTTTAGAGGTCTGGGAATGTGGAACACCCCTATCACCATTGCTCCCTGGTCCACTCTGATATATATATATATATATATATATATGAAAAATAGATGGAAATTAATCAGGACAGTATGAAATTTAACATTTAAAAACATATGATGTTTGTTATGTAATTTGCTGACAGATCTGTTTCGACCAAATCGATAAGTTGGTCTTCATCAACGAGCGACATAGACTCGTTGATGAAGACCAACTTATCGATTTGTCGAAACAGATCTGTTCACAATTACACAACAAACATATATGTTTTTAAAAATGTTAAATTCATATATATATATATATATATAATTATTGTTATTGATAAACAGATCTGTCAGCAATTACACAACAAACATCATATGTTTTAAAAATGTTAATTTCATATTATATATATATATATATAATATATATTATTGTATTGTTGTTTTGAAAAATCTGTTAAACAGTATTTCAAAATTATACTGCTTGATATTTTGAAAATTGAAATCGAGCTGGTTTAAAGACTTAAATTGTAAAAGTTGTTCACAATAAAAGTCAAGCTGTTACTAAAAATTTCTCACATCTGAAAGACTTTAGGGAGACAGAGATTATATATTAGCTAATAGAAGGGTAAAATAGCAAGAAAAAAAGCGATAGATTCTGCTTAACAATTACACACAATCAGAATGGATTTTTGAACTAGTGGGTATATTCTTTATCAAGTTTTACAAATGGAAATCACAAATTTCAAATCAGCCTGGTGGTAAATGGACATAGGAGCTAACATATTTTATATATCTCTAAGTTAGGTTAGCATAGACATAAAATCAACAAGGGCTTAATAACTGTCAAGATTCCCGGCCTTATTTGATTTTCAATCCAGCTAATCAGTATTCTGTCACAATTCAAGTTAACGATAATTCTGATTTTTTCATGCAGATCAATATTACCGATGTGGCACTGCATATATGACAAAAAAAAAATTCTAAATTTCCCGCCTGTTAGCTGGAGAGCATTAGATGCACCTTGCAGAGGGCCACCTATTAGCCGTGGAGGTTGGCGACCCGTGATGCTTTAAGGATACACCAGGTGGTTGAGCAGTCCATGACTGCGATACTTACATTGGCCCTTTCTCGGATGGTCGAGAGACCTGTACTATCATCGGCTGGTCACATCAAGCCCTGCACATTATATGATTGCCCCACCCTATTGCCCTATGGCAACTCCAACCCTTTTTATCATATGGTGTAGAAGGCGGTGGCTAATCTAAATTATCAAGCCCTTCATCTCAAAAATTCAATAAGAATAAAATAAAAAATTAATACCTAAACTGATAAAAAGACATCTCTATATAAAAATCCCGCCTAATTACTATCAGCAAGAAACCTTGAGGACATCTTTAAGAAACAAACCCATGAAAAGGTTTGCTTTTTTTTTTAAAAACAAAATTTAAAATGTTTTCAGGTTTGTATCTAAAGATGTCCCTTCAGGTTTCTTGCTGATAGTAATTAGTGCGGGGATTATATGAGATGTCTTTATCAGTTAGGTATTAAATTAGTTTATTTATTCTTTTGAATTTTTGAGATGAGGCTTGATAATAGTATTAGCCACGCCTTCAACACCTCATATGATAAAAAGTGGAAGTTCATAGCAATAGGTTGGGCAATCATATATGTGCATTAGGCTTGATGTGACCAGCGATTGATGTACAGTCCTCTCTGCCATCAGAGAAAGGGCCACAATGTAGTATCGAAGTCATGGACTGCCTCAACCACCTGGTTGTATCCTTAAGCCATCACGGGTCGCACCCACGGCTAATAGGTGCCCCTCTGCCAGAGGTGCATTCTAATGCTCCGCTAACAGGGGCAGGGAAATAATAGAATTTTTTTTTGTCATTATGCAGCTGCCACATCGGAATATTGATCATTGCTATGAAAAAAATCAGAAATTATCAGTTACTTGAAATTTGTGCACCAGAAATACGATTAGCTTGGATTTTGAAAATCAAATAGGGGGAATCTGACAGTTATTAAGCCTCTGTTGATTATGTCTATGCTACCCTAACTTAGAGATATATAAATATGGTAGCTCGCTATGTATTTACCACCAGGCTGATTTGAAATTTTGTGATTTTCAATTGATAAAAACTTGATAAAAATAATACGCTTCACTATTCAAAATCCATTCTGTGGTGTGTATTGTTAAGCAGAACTCATATCGCTTTTTTTTCTTGCTAATTTTACCCTTCTATTTAGCTAATATATAATCCTGTCTCCCTAAATCATTTAAGATGTTGAAGAAATTTTAGTAACAGCTTGACTTTTATTGTGGGAACAACTTTTTACAATTTAAGTTCTTTTAAACCAGCTCGATTTCAATTTTCAAAATTCAAGCAGTATAATTTGAATACTGTTTAACAGATTTTCAAAACAACCATAAACCAATAATATATATATATTTAATTATTAGATATATATATGAAATTTACATTTTTAAAAAATATGATGTTTTGTGTAATTGCTGACAATCTGTTTATCAATAACATAATATATAATATATATATAATATGAAATTTAACATTTAAAAAACATTGATGTTTGTTGTTTGTAATTGCTGACAGATCTGTTCGACCAATCGATAAGTTGGTCTCATCAACGAGTCTATGTCGCTCGTTGATGAAGACCCAACTTATCGATTTGGTCGAAAACAGATCTTGTCCACAATTACATAACAAACGATCATATTGGTTTTTTTTCAAATGTTTAAAATTTCATTACTGTCTGATTAATTTCCATCTATTTTCATACTATATATATATATATATATATATCAGAGTGCGGACCAGGGAGCAATGCGTGATGAAGGCGGTGTTCCACATTTCCCAGACCTCTAAAACCTGGAACCTCACCATCAGATAGAGTTAGCGTCATTCCAGGATATGTAAACCCGCAGCCACGCTTATCTACACCCATATGATAAAAAGCGCTTGGGCTTGCCATAGGGCAATAGGTGGGAAAATCATATAGTGCTAGGGCTCTGACGTGACAGCTGATGATAGAGGGGGCTTCTCGACCGCCCGTCTAGCCAGATAGGGCCAAAGTGGACTTTGTTTTGTGAGATGTGAGAATTACGATAAAATCAATAATCAATACGTCTCATATGGATGAGGATTGATTAATTTATGATACAATTAGACTCAATGAGATCTGATCTCTGAAGTTTCAAATGCTTCCAAGAATTTGGGCTGGCTGAAAGGTGAGTTCTGTTCAACAGAGACATCTGCTTAAAAAACTAAATGTGCGTATACAGTGCCATAGTTCTCTCAACCCTCCTGTTACCGGTGCAGAAGCCTGGCAGTAACAAAGCAGATGCCCACAGCAACAAGTTTCAACAAGACCATCCTGAGAGAACTGGACTCACAGGGTATGCATGAAATACTTGTCCAAGAAACCTGGAGATGGGCTGGCCACTAAACAGACTGGGATGACAGACTACCAAAACAGTTCTGGTTTCGGTTTTACGGCATATCAAACCTCAGTGGGTCATTTTAATGCGATAAAGTTTTTGAAATAAATCAATTCCTTAATGGATAATACAATTTTTATAGATACTTCTTTCTATTTAACCCTAGATAGAGATCCCAACAGGTACTACCACTCTGCGTCAGAGTGGATAGGAAGCAATTGGCAATGAAGGGCTCCACATTCCCCAAAAACCTCCAACAACTGGAACTCACCATCAGATACATATTTAACGTTCATTCCAGACATGTTAGACCCTCAGCACCGCCTTCTGCACCCATCATGATAGAAAGGGGTTGGGGCTTGCCATAAGGGTAATTAGGGTTGGGAAAATCATATAGGTGCTAGGCGCTTGACGTGACCAGCGATTTGATCGGAGAGGGCCTCTCCGCTCCGCCCGTCTAGCCAGATAGAGCCAAAGTGGGTATTGCAAGTCATTGAACTGCTCACCCCCCTGGGTTCCATCCTTAAGTATTCACGGGTCCCACTCACGGCCAAACAGGTGGCCCCATTTGGGGGAGTCTTACCCCTCTATAGAGGTGCAGTCCGTACATTCTAATACCCCAGCTCAGGGGTACAAGGACAACATCAAAGTAAACGTCAAAGACTTTTACAATCCCCCTAGGCAGTTGGCAAGACACAACCAGAGACTGAATAAATAGGAGAAAAGGATTTGCATGTGTCATCATAGATGATGACGCAAGTAAAGAGTTAAATCGAACTTAATTGACCTAAATTCACATTGCATGTCACCCCGCTAAGAAAAAAATACCAAAAATTAAGGAATTAACGAATTAATTGAAATTTTCAGTGTTGATATATTAATGAACAAAAGATATAATGCACCAGATATTTCATTTAAAAACTTTTACATTTTTTCAGTTCAGTTAACTTGAACCATGTATCTTTGAGGACATAACACAGATTCTCAAATATGTGGTTCAAAGTTAACTGACTGAAAAAAATGTAAAAGTTTAAAATTAAAATAACGGTGCCATTACATCTTTTATTCATTAATATATCAAAAACTGAAAATTTTATTAAATTCAGTTAATTCCCTGATTTTTGGTATTTTTTTCTTTTGGCGGTGTGACATCGATGGTTGGGAATTTAGGTCCGTTACGTTCGATTTAACCACCTTATTTTTAGTGATATATAAGACACGTCGCAGGAATTTAAGCACACTAAATAACATAGGCTGTTTTGAGGCTAATCAGAGATTTCATAGAGACAATCAATAATAAATAAGATTTATTCTATGTAATAATGATTTTGATTATTAATTAATACTAATTAATAAACTTACGCAATTTGCAATTACACAGTTACAGTTACAGACAGATAATCACCGAATCTCCATAATAATAAGATATTTGGATTCTAGAAATTGTGTTGTCATTGAGGAAGATTCGAATTTTTTAAAACACATTTTTTTGATTATATGCTTATATGACATCGCATGTAAACAAAAGCTTAAAGTGTAATGCCAATTTAATGTTTTGAAAATGAACATTGGCATTTCTTTAGATTTAGGATGGTGCTGAGTGTCTGACATCCCGCTCTTTTTTTATTCTCAATGCATTCTATAGTAAAATCATTAGCAATACATTATATTATAAATATAATAGCCCTTATTCATTGTAATGCTGGTATTAATTCCTGACCACTGACAATCTCTTTCTTGATGTTTTAATTGCATTTCTTATATAAATCATTACAAATACATTTATATTATAAATAAATAGCTCTTATTCTATTAGTAATGCTTTATATTAATTCCTGACCCCTGACAATCCCTTTCTTCTTGATTCTCAATGCATCTTATGTCAAAATCGTTAGAAATACATTTACATTATTATATAATTGCCATATTTCTATCATCAATGCTTGTATTAATCCTGACCACTGACAATCCCTTTCTTCTTCATTATAATTGCAAGCATTTCTCTATTAAAATTATTAGAATATAATACAAGTATATGAGTAAACATTACTTAATTTTAGGGTTTATCCTGCCTCTATTGGGTGGGTATTGAGCACTTTTTGATTTAAGAAAAATGATTTTAAACTATTATACATATATATATATACTATAATATATATATATATATATAAAATGCAGGATTTCATTTTCCACTGCTTCTTCAACTTGATAGCAACAAATTATATTCGTGAATTCTGACAAAAAACTTTTCAAATTCAAATTAAGTCTAATTTTTTTTTTAAAATTATCTTTTTTAACAATATTCTGTCATCTTATCTTATTATAATGGAGATTGTGTTGTTTTCTGTAACCGAAACTATATATAATCGAGTTTACAATTAACATAGTATTACATCACATATTCTCCATGATTTTATTTATATTTAAACCTCAATTATTAAAATTTCTTCACCTTTTATTAGTGTTGTCCATATCTACATACAAATAACATGCAATTGTATTATATATATACAAAAAATAGCGGTTTGCAGTGTGAATGGGAAGGCTAATTTTGCATATGATATTACAAATGTGATTTTATTAAATATGTGCTTAGTATTATTGATTCTAACTGTTTGGTTTTATTTAATGAATATAAGCAAAAATCTCTTCAATGAACTTAAATTGAAATCCATTAACAAAAATGTTATCTTTATTTCTAATTTAACTAAATAGTTAAATAAGTAAAATTCAGCAATGAAAGACGGGAGTGATGCGAAGAGTAAGTTTCATTCATTTTTCTATTATACCCCCACTCTGTTACATATCATTTTGGTGCCTGCTAATTTAATACGATATTTCATTACATTAAAACTTAAATACTTGCACCCGGAGGGTGCATATTATTGCTAGTTATTATAATGGAGATTGTGTATTTTTCTGTCTGTAACCAAAATATATTACTACTCAAGTCACGATCTCTTAATTATTTATGTCACATTTCCATGATTTTATTTTATTAACCCTCAATTATCAATAAAATTGTTTTATATTATTAATAATATCTATATGCTAATAACATGCAATTGTATTTATATATACAACAAAATGGTGGTTACAGTGTGAACGGGAAGGCTAATTGATTTTGATATTAAAATTTTGATTTTAATATGTACTTAAGTAATTATTGATTTTGTTTGTTTATCTTATGATGAATATGAGCAAAAATCTGGGGATAATCTTAAAAGTAATCCATTAACAAGAAGGAAATAACGGTAGTTTTATTCTTTACTTCCTATTTTAACTAAAGAGTCAAATAGTAAAATTAGCAATGAAAAACGGAAAGCGATGGAAGAGTAAGTTTAAGTTGTTCTATTTTTCGATTATACCTCCCTTCTGTTTCAAATCTTTTTATCTGCATTCTTATTTAGTTTCATTACCTTTCTAATTAATATAATATTTTATTACATTCAAACTTAAATACTTGCACTCTGTTTCAAATCTTTTTATCTGCCTTCTTATTTAGTTTTCATAGCCTTTTTAATTAATAAAATATTTTATTACATTAAAACTTATATACTTGCACCAGGCGAGGTGTGATATATTTGCTAGTATTTGGTAAAAGAAAAAAAAAAAATGCATCTATTGAAAATTAAAAAAAAAAATTTTGGGAAAAAAAAGTGCCAATAACGGAATATGAGTCCAGAAAAAAAAGGATGGTAATCAGTATTTGGAATGAGAAATTTATTTGAATTTAAAATGTGATGATACCCAAATTTAATCAGAACAGTTATCTAAAACTGTCACCCTCCTCCACAAAAAAACGGCACTAAATAGTGAGATATTTATTAGAGCAATACAGTTAAAATATTCTAACTTAAAAGAATAGAGTCATTTCCGGTCCACTCTGCAAACGAATGAAAATTTTGTGGGGTCAGCGATCGCGCTGATCGACATTTTATTTTTTAATCAGCAAAATTTTCGAGATAAGGGCAGTTGACGACGAAATATTAACTAATTAGAACAGCTCTTATTTATTCTTAAATAAAAGCAACGATGTCATCACGCACTGCTGTTACAACAGAAACCTTCATATAATTTGTGGGGTGCAGTGGGTCTGTGTCCGCGCTGAACGGCATTTTTTTTTTTAATCGTCCCAATTCTCGAGATAACGACCGAAATGGTAATTGTTAATTAGAAACCCTTCTCTTCTTATTCTTGAATAGAAGAGTCGGTATTCATCACACACTGCGTTTACGACGGAACCTAAACACGATAATTTTTGTGGGGTTCTGCATCCACGCTGAAAGGTATTTTTCTTTCAATCGTCCAATATTCGAGATACGGAGATGGCGATAGTAATTAATTAGTGCCCTTCCTTCTTATTCTTGAATCATCGCACACTGAGGTTATAACGGAACCCAAACTGGTTAGCGGATGTCTAGTAGTGGAAATTAATATAAAATCTTTCCGTTGTAAAACAATATGATTAATTTAAAAGTTTGTTTTGTTTTGTTTCGCGGTGTGCGTGTGTGTCGATAAATATTTTGCCCCACTTTTGTTAAGAGTATTGTTTTTCTTCACACCTCCTCCCATAAATCCTCTGCACTATTATAAAAGGAAAGAAAAAAAGGTCAGAGAGCCCCCCGATTACAAAGACTTTGTTTTAAAAAAACAAAAAACAAAACAAAAACTACCCCAGCTAAATGTGAGGTGCCATTTTAACTACCACCTGCCTTGTCCTTCCAGCAGGGAGAGAGAGAGAGAGAGAGAGATGAGAGAGAGAGAGAGAGAGAGAGAGAGAGAGAGAAGGATCTCGTTTTTTTTCTCTTCTCTATCTCTCTTATTTTTCCCTACCCAGTCTTTTGGCTGAGCCTTCTCTTTCTCATTCGTCTTACCCGGCTTCAGGAGTCTTGTTCTGATAGTGGTGGGGAGTGGGAAGCACCTGCCATACAACACGGGGCCCACAGGCAAACGACAGACAGACAGACAATAAGAAATGGAAGGACACTTTTTTACAGACAGGCACAGGCAGACCCGTTCACCATTCCCCCACCCTCATCCTCAAAGCCGAACCATTTTTGAATATCTTCTATTTTTTTCGTATCTTTAACCAAGAAAATATTACGTGTTCTTTCCGCTGTGGCAGCATGTACGAGTGTTTCCGTGTCACACACACTCTTCAGAAATGTGTTTATAATTTAAGTATACTAGCAAGAATATGCGTCCTCCGGACGTAAGTATTAAATTTCAATGTTATAAAATATATTAAATTAGTAAGACTAACGAATTTGAATAAGAAGGTATATAAAAAAAAACACTTATTTTAATTATATTTTAATTGGTCTCTATATAATCATTGGTAATTATCTGAATTTTTGTTTAGTAAATTAGGGGTCCCAGAAAAAACAGAACCCACAAATGTAATAAAACTGTTAATTTTCCCATTAAACAATAAATTTAGGGTTTAGGGTTAGGTTGGGATTAGGTTAGTTTGATGGGAAAATAAATAAATAATTTGGGTTCTGTTTTTTCTGGGTCAGCCTGTACAGGGTGACCCAGAAAAAACAGAACCCAAATTATTTATTAATTTTCCCATCAAACTAACCCTAAACCCAACCCTAACCAAATGGGAAAATTAACAGTTTTATTACAAATTTGTGGGTTCTGTTTTTCTGGGACACCCTAATTTACTAAACAAAAGTTCATAATTACCTAAATTAGAAAGACTAACGAAATTGAATAAGAACATATATAAAAAGATACACTTATTTTAATTATATTTTAATTGGTTTCTATATAAAATCATTCATAGGATTGCTTTTAATACGTTTGAGAATAAAAATAACATTAGAAATCAATAAGACAGTAATTATTTATTAAACCCGGTTTTGTTTAAACCAGTGTACAAATTAACCACACCATATGTAAACCTTTATTTCTTAGTGATATATAAGACACATTACAGGATTTTAAACGCACTAATAACATAGGCCGTTTTGAGGTAAATCTAACTCAGATTTTCATAGACATCGTTAATAAATACGATTTATTGTATGTATTAATGATTTGGACTATAAATTAAATACTCATTGATAAACTTACGCAATTCTTGAGGAGTATTATGACGTAGTTTCGGTTACAGACAGACACCGAATCGCATTAAAATAAGATATGCAGGGTGATTGAAAAGTAACTCACTATTTTTAACTATTCATAATTTAAAAAATATTTTTCTCAATTCTTTAAAGCATTGCTTGGGCTAGACAGGCGGTTGAAGAAGCCCTAGCTGATCAATTGGCTGGTCATGTCAACACATAGAATATATGATTGTCCCAACCGTATTCTTTTAAATTGCTCTTTTGGCAAACACTCACCACTTCTTGTCAAATAGGTATGAAGGTGGTGGTTAACTCTCAGCCACCACCTTCTTGCACCTATTTGACACCTATTATTAATACACATGAAATTAATGAAAATTATTTCTACCAATTATCAATACATATTTACCAAACCCTCCACACAAGTAGGATGTGACACAAGATCAAAATCCTAAACAGAGTTTTACAGGGTTTGAATTTAGAATTTTCCTTCACCTATACCGTTTCTATGCCAAGATTTTAAAAAACCCAGTCTGCATACTATTTTTACCCATAGCTGGAGGGAGAATAGTTCTGATGTATACCTTTCCTAAGGGTATTAGTACTATGTGAAATGCAACTAGCCTTGCCCAGGATTTGAACTTGGGTTGCCGTGTCCATTCCTACACTACACTACCTTACAAAAATGATAGGCTATGCCTTTTCTTTATGTAACATATATAGGTGAATCGATATTCATATTAGCGCTATGTTAAATGCTATCAGCCTCAGCCAGACCCTTTCTATATGACGTCAGCACATTTCACTTGTAAGCAGTTGTGCTAAGTTAGCCTGTAGCTATCTTGCCACAGAATTTGGTCTAGTTCCAAAGAAGCAATTTTAAACGAATAGACTTTCTCGCTACATATTTATATTGATTATAATGAATAATAATAATAATAAATTAATCTGTTCTTGAGAATGAAACGCATAAAATTTCTCTGGGACTTTGAGATAAAAGATGGATCATCCTATTCCAGCCAGGAGACCAGACCTAGTGTTGATTAACAAAAAAATAAAAAAAGAGAATGTGTCAACTGGTGGACTTTGTGGTTCCAGCAGATCACAGGGTGAAGATGAAGGAAATTGAAAAGATGAATAAATACCTTGACCTTGCTAGAGAATTGAAAAAAGCTGTGGAATATGAGAGTGATGATACCAATTGTAGTTGTGCCACTTGGAACCAGTCCCAATAAACTTGGAAAAAAAGACTGGAGGATCTGGAAATCAGAGGAAGAATGAGACCATCCAGACTACTACACTGCTGCAATCGGCTAGAATACTCAGAAGATTCCTGGAAACCTGAGGGGACTTGTTGTCACTCAGACTCCAGTGAAATACCATCAGCTAACGCTGATGTGAAAAACTCAAAAGGAGTGAAAATAATAATAACTTCAACAGAAAGAATTATTTATATTATTATTACTTATTATTTATGTTATTAATTATTATTATTGTTATTAATTATTATCATTATTATTATTATCATTATTAATTATTATTTATTTATTATCATTATATATTTATTATTATCATTATCATTATATTAATTAATTTTCATTATCATTAATTATTTTATTTATCATTATCATTATCATTATCATTATCATTATCAATATCATTATTATCATATCATTATCAATTATTATTTATTATTATCATTAATTATTATTTATTATTAATCATTATTATTATTTATTATTAATTATTATTTATTATTATTAATTATTATTTATTATTATTATTAATTAATCATTATTATTATTTATTATTAATATTATTATTTATTATTATTATTTATACTTCAACAGTATAAATAACAACAACTTCAATTTCTTAGCCTGGTGGAGGGAGTTAATTAAGCGTGTTCACTTTGAGCTGAATTTGAATGGACGATTACTCTGTCCTAGAAAAGAGTCTTTCAAATCCTATTATCTATGATTTGTGATGTCAGATATAAACATTTATAAAATCAAGCAATATTTCCGTTTGTATATTCTGCCTTTTGAAAATAGAGTGGAAATTCAAAGATTCTATAAAAACAAAAATATAAACGAATTAGTAGTGTAGTTAGAGATATTCACCCATGTACAAGGTCAATTTTTACGAAGAGTACAGCTGGTTTGGTTTCTTTGTTAAATGGCATATCAACCTTTGTGGATTATTTAATGTCAAAGCCATCCTTGTATATATTTACCAACCCCCTCCACATGAGCAGGGTGTGATACAAGGCCAATTTTTAAAGCAGGCTTTAACTTTCCCTTCTCCTAGACTGGTTGCTTTACCAAGGTTAAAGAGCCCAAGCTGCTCTATTTACCCATCGCTGGAGGGAGAGTAGTTGGATGTATTCCTTTTCCAAGGGTATTAGCACCATGTGTAATGCAAACAGCTTTGTCCAAAATTTGAAACTGGTTTGCTATCTCTATTTCTATCCTTGTAGATGAATAGTAGTGGTACTATTTAATCCATAGCTTGAGAGATGAGGGAGTTCATACCTTTCCCAAGGGTATTAATCAGAAAGTGTGTGACAGAGAACACGAGTTGAGTGGCGGGCATGAAAACTTGCCGTATCCTTGAAGGAAGCGGGCTAGGCTTTGCCTGGCATGTAGGACTGACCTAGGATTGAACCCGCGTCCTTCACAATGCAAAAGGCGACACTTTGTGCGGGCACCGGAATCAAGATGCCACTGTCCCGTATGTAAACGCCAGATGCCAGGATGATAACTGCGGGCATTCCGTCAACTGGGATTGAGTTGACAGTCCCGTATGTGAAGCACAGACGCATGGATGATAGAAGCAGACCTGTGTATAAATAGAAGGAAACACCCAGAAGCGGAGAGGGCAGAAACAAGTGTTGCAACAGTTGCTGCTAGAGGATTCGACAAGACGAAGGAAAAGAAGAAGAAGTCGGTGTTTGCAAAGAGAAAGTTTAGCCTGCGAGAAGGCATTGAGACTCACTTCTTTTTGCCCCCCCCCTCTCAACAAAAACTTGTTGAGTTAAATCTTTATTTTCTCTCTCTATTTTTTTCCCTATAAAGTGGATGTAATAGTGTGACTTGAGTTTAAACTCACTCCCTATGATATTACAGTGCAGCATGTTAGCCCCCTCCCGCCATTTTCCTTTGCCTACACCAGATGTTGTGCTCGGTCTGCCCAACTGTTTACTCATAGCCAAGGGAGAAAAAAAAAAAGACGGATTCATGCCTTTCATCAAGAGCATTTACTTAAAGTCAAATTCAAACAGCCTTATCCAGGAATTGAACTAGGCTCGGTGGGTACATAATGATAAGCATTACGTCATGCTTGCATACTCCTTTGCTGGGTATATAAAGGCAGAGATGCTGATAGGTGCATGTCCTGCATCCCTGATGCACAAAAATCCCTGCCCTTTCACTTCCCCTTTCTATACCACGCACCCAAACCCTCTCCTCTTTCCATCTCCTACCCACCCCCAAAATTTTCTTTTCAGTATAAAAGTAGACTGTAAAAAGCATTTGTCTTCACAATAAATTTTGAAAAACCTTCACTAAATACTGAGGCGAAATATCAATTGAATTTAAGGAAGTCTATCAATTCAACTTTAAGTAAGTCTAGAAAGGAACAAGTCATTGTGTCCTGATTATGCATTGGTCATACAAGACTAACACACTCCTATATACTCAAACAAGAACTACAACCACAATGTGGAACATGTCAAACACTTTTGACAGTTAAATCCTTATTCATGGAATGCAGATTTTTTGCTCACATCAGAAACAGTTATTTTAAAGCAAACAATATAAAAGATCTGTTTAAAAACATCAACATGGAGGATATTCTCTCTTTTTTGAGGGAAATAAAATTATACCATAGAATATAGACATGAAACAAATCAATACCATACAACATAATCCCCAATAATGCTAACACATTGTTAAAACCAATTACTAAAAAGTATAAATATAAATACATGATATGTATCACTTCGTAACCGTTAGGCATGACATAACCCCAGATGGGTTGATACGCCGTTAAAATCAATAAACAAACAAACAATCAATCAATTGAATTTAGTTGTTGTGTTGTTATATCAACTTTTTCCTCTATTTTCAACCACACACACACACAGAGAGAGAGAGAGAGAGAGAGAGAGAGAGAGAGAGAGAGAGAGAGAGAACCGATTGAACCTGTCCAAATATCTTTATGTCTATATTAGAAATTGCAGATTTCTATTTAAAACCTGCTTTTCCAGTTTGAATGGATTAAGCCTAAATCTGTGAGGATTAATTCTGTTTCAGAAAATATAGACATAAAGTCAATGACTTCTTTCAGATTTATCTCTTCAATTAAGAAAAAACAAAAACATTAGTTTTTTTTTTTTCACGTGACTCAAAAAGATCTTCCAAAAATGTCCATTTGTCAGAAATAGAAAATCTTTAGGATATTTAGCAGAAAAATCATGCAAGACTTTGGTTTCTTTGTTTAATGGCATAGCCATTGAATACTGTATAGATTTTGTGGTTTGGAGGCATTTGTGGCATTACACACATATATATATATATTATCATAAAGGTACACAGTATTAACCTACTTGAGTTTCACCATAAGGATCTTCAGGGTTAAATCCACTGGATTAATCAAGATATTGATTAATTGCAGTTGATTTCACATGTATTTTTTTGTGATAAATGATTGATTTTAAATCAGCGTTCTTCAACCACGGACCTATAGTCCGTGGCCGAAGAACGCTGATTTAAAATTCAAAAAGAGCGGAAGTTGCATTTTTTTCAAAGGACAAAATATAAACATTGTTAGAAATCCGCTTTGTGCTATTGTTCTAATGGTTTATGACAACGATGAGGATTGTCTTGAGCACTTTATATTTGTTATATCGCTGTCTTATCATTGTGAAACTTGCATCAACTAACCATTGTGACCATTTTCACCGGTAAGTGACTTTTTCCACACATATATATATATATATATATATATATATATATAAAAATCAAGATTTACATTTTTCTATTTCATCTTGGATGATTTGGATAGCCTCATTTTTAACCAGAGAGTGTTGCAATATGATAACAGTTGTACAAATAAGGAACACGAGTATTAATATATAGAATTTTGTTTATATATATATTGATATGGAAATATGGTGAGGAAATAAATCTGACAATATGAGAAGAAAATATTTAAAAAATATAACAAACACGGAATGTTATGATCAAGGGAAACAATTTTATGTGTTAATACTTAAGCATTTCGGTATATTGTACGATCTTCAGGACACTGTTAATGTTTATGTGAGGGACAAAATGAAAGATGTTAAGTGTATAGTGAATGTGTGAATATGATGTTATTAACCGTTAATTTTTATATGCGCGTTTGTTTACGAAAGCCAATGACGTGAGCAATGCATGTGCAAAAATAGAAGGTGAAGATCATATGATGACGCATGCATGAACGTGAATAAGTGGAGAACGAAAAGTTAACAAAGATATGACGTATTTCATATGAAATATTAATGTTAGAAAAATAAGAAGATTAAAACAGTATATAAATACATATAATCCATATATATGCATATCCACATATAATCATATATATATATATATATATATATATATATATATATATATATATATATATATACATACACACACATACATATATACATATACATACATACGTACATATACACATATATATATATATATATATATATACATACACACACATACATATATACATATACATACATACGTACATATATACACATATATATATATATACATATTCAAAGAAATTTCATTAAACAAAACAGAA
>CM042174.1:21123497-21150997 GCA_023376005.1 Doryteuthis pealeii | reverse complement strand
TAACCATGTTAGAAGTGACAATGAAAATAATAATATCAATTTGATCAATTCGCTGTTACAATAAATTGAATAAAACCCCTGCCGGCACCCCCCCCCCCAAAAAAAAACTGCATTAATTACGGTTGCCATGGTGAAGTAGTAGACAATAGTAATTCTAGAACATAAGCATCAGTAACATACGTACTACTAACAATAACAGAAAGCAGTAGTGCAGGAGTACTTCGGGGGCGATTGTATTGGAGTGCTTGAGCTGATTTTTGGTTCTAGCAGTTAGGGGTTCAAATCAAGATAAAGTTGACGCTGAAGATTTTAGAGAAGGTTCTTAATTAATTTAAAAATATATATATATATATATATATATATATATGTTTAATTGGAGTCGTACCTAATTTTGAAAATTAATTAATTAATAATGAATTAGGCGGGAATACCTATTAAATGTATGGCTAAACAAATTAAAATTAGGTACGACTCCAATTAAACACTTATTCTCCAAAAAATTATCGGCAAAAAGCCATTCTAAATAAACCTTGTTTATATATATATATATATATATATATAGTTAATCCTTTGTTAGTATTGGAGAAATGATAATAAAGTGCTCAATTACTTCTGTAAGAGCTGTATTTATTTATTATACTGTACAATACATTTAAGATTTCGTTCTACCAATGGTTTGAAAATTCCTGATGATGAGCAGTCATTAAAAATGACACTCGGAAACCATTGGTAGAACGAAATCTTAAATGTATTGTACACTATAATATATATATATATATATATATATATATATAGTTTTTTCTAAAATTGGAGAATTGAAAATAAAGTACTCGATTACAGGTGTAAGAGCTGTATTCATTATAATGTACAATAAATTTAAGGTGCTATTGTTACCATTGGTTTCCAAGCAGCATGTTAACCACTTTTCATCAAGGCAATCCGCACATATATATATATATATATATATATATATATTTATGCATGTTGAATTAAACAAAAGACACATCTCATGTTTAACAATTTTATTTTTGATCTATTCAAGTTTTCTGGCCAACTTTTTAATATTTGGGTGGAATTCGTAGATTAGTCCACCAAAGTTCATTTTAAAATGCCTATAGCATCTTTCCCATCAATTCTTCTCCTTCCAGCCTCCACATTAATATAATTTAAAAAAAAACTGGAACACATCACCCCTGATGATGGCACTTCAAAGTGCCGAAAGTACTTGGGACATGAACTTTGGTGGACTAATCCACCAATTCCCAAATATTAAAAAGTTGGCCAGAAAACTTGAAAAAAATCAAAAATCAAATTGTTAAACAGGAGATGTGTCTTTTGTTTAATTCAACATGCATAAATGAAAAAATGCTGCCCAAACACACACACACACACATATATATATATATATATATATATATATATATATATATATAGTAAATCGGAATGAAGCATTCTCTTTAAGTTTAGCTTAATCCGGCACAAGGACACTTGAGTGAGATAAAAATTGCCTCAAAATTCAAACACATATGTATATGTGTGTACATATATAAATGCCATGCAGGGTACTTGCCAGAAGCAATGACTGATAGGGACAGACGCTGAGAGAAAGTCAAGGGAATCTGTGCTAACAGCACAATTTGATAATGATTATGATGTGTGTGTATATATATATATATATATCATTGGCGAAATGGACCAATAAACTACACTGTGCTATGTGGAATAACTTGTTGTGAATGTGGGAAGATGTGCAAGATTTTAGCAGGACTAAAAAGCCACATTTGTGCAGCTCACTGTTGAACATTTTTATTTTTTTAAATTTATTTATTTTGCTTTACCAAGCAATGGCAATACTCGACCACAAGTTTGCTGCCATCATCATATATATATATATATATATATATATATATATATATATATACATATGACATCAACATAACTGTTTTCCCCATCACGTTAGAACACTTTCTTCAAGCGATTTCAAAAAAGTTATTTTTTTGAACATCTCAGAAATTCTCCGTATTCCAACCAATTTCATTTAAAACAATGAGGATTTACTCTAACGAAGGTTGCTATTTCTTTGGATACTAAAAAATTTCTGTAGTTTTTTTCTATTATTGTTATTGTTATTTTATTTTGTATTTAAAATAATAATAGATAGAATACATGTATGCATGGATAAACTCCTGGCCGAAACACGTGTCAGTATAATAAAATAGACCTTTTGTAAGTGAATAGAATTAAAGGTGAAGCTATAACACAAAAGGTAGATCTAATAAATACTAGAAGCACACACAATATTTCCCAAAACCTATACACTGTTTATTAGCTATAAGCCAATATGTGTGTGTGTATATAACATACATTGCTTTTTATGTAGTATTTACATTATAAAAATTGAACAAATCTTGGAAGCAGTACCCCACAAGAAAACAGTTGTATGACCATTTGCTTCCTATCACACACATCCTCCAAATAAGATGAACAAGATATGCTGGACACTGCTGGAGAAGCAAGGATGAATTCATAAATGACGTTCTCCTGTAGACACCTACACATGGAGACACCAGTGTAGGCCGGCCAACCAGCAAAAACCTACATCAATCAACTGTGCGGATTCTATATACTGCACAGAGAACCTGCCAGTGGCAATGACCAGTAGGGACAGTTGGCGTGAGAGAGTCATGGGTATCCATGCTGTCAATGTGACTTGATAATACAATTAACATGTTTTTCAGCGATTAAAATAATCCAAGGGAATTTAACCGGAAGATGGTTTTCATTAAAGAAACAGACTTTTTTCTGAAAATAATTTTTTGTGACTTGTCAAACACTCGGAAAAGTCTTTTTTAAAATTTTTTTTAAAAAACTTCCTAAAAACAATTTCTTTCACAAAATTTTTTTCAACTGACGATGACCTAAGTTTGAAACTAATTGAGAACAATTAAAAAATAAATAACATATAAAAAATATTCCTGTTAGTCTTATCACTTTCTGTTTATATACCCCCATAAGTATGTATCAATTAATTGTTCACCCCAGACTGACAGCCGCAAGGGTAAGGAACTTGGCAGGCGAAAATTCTGTCGGGTTTCGATCCCGGCTAGGGGTAGCTGTTAAAAAGTTGAGCCGCACTGATGAGAAGTAAACTTTGAAACACATGTCTGTGGATGACTTATATATATATATATATATCTTATTATAATGGAGAATGTGTGTTTGCTTGTCTGTAACCAAAACTATATTCCTACTCAAGCCACAGTTCCCTTAGTTATTTTACGTCACATTCTCCATTATTTTATTTATATCTGAACTTCAATTATTAATAAAATTGTTTTACATTATTAATACTGTTGACCATATCTACATAATAATGACATGCAATTGTATTACTATATACAACAAAATAGCGGTTTACAGTGTGAACGGGAAGGCTAATTTGCATTGATATTAAAAATTTAATTTTAATAAATATGTGTTTAGTATTATTGATTTCTAATTGTTTGGTTTTATCTTAATGAATATGATAAAAAATCTCTGCAATAAATCTTAAAAGAAATCCATTAACAAGAAGAAATAACTGTTATTTTATTCTTTACTTCCTATTTTGACTAAATAGTTAAATTAGGAAAATTTATCAATGAAAGACGGGATTGATGGAAGAATAAGTTTCAGTTGTTCTATTTTTCGATTATACCCCCCTCTGTTTCAAATCTTTTTATCTGTATTCTTATTTCGTTTCATTAGCCTTTCTAATTCAATATAAAATTCTATTACATTAAAACTTAAATACTTGCACCTGGAGGGTGCATATATTTGTTAGTATATATATATATATATATATATATATATATATATATATATGTATGTATATACACGCATTTAAAAAATATATATATATATACATGCATTTAAAAAAAATTTTAAATTGGGTTTTGTAATCATTTTTATTTTTTAAAATCTAGGCAACAATGGAGATGAAATAAAATCTCTTAGTGCAACACCTGGCCATGACATAGAAAGTCTAAGTGGATAGAGAAAGGTAGAGAGACTTCTGTTTTTCATAACGATTACCAAGAAAGTGGGTTACCAACTGACCCAGACACCCTTTTACAGCCGAGTGGACAGTCACAGATAGGTTATAGTTGTTTGTTTGTTATTTTGTCATTTAAAACCAAAATAAGTCGTTTTGATAAACTAAGGACTCATGTTGCTTACAGTACCTGCTGTTGCTTAAGTGGTCACCCAATTACAGGTTCACTGCTGATCAACTTTGGAGGGAACTGGTGCTTTCAGTGTGACTTGACCATAATGTCTTAAAATATACTTCATTATAAAAATTAATGGAATCTAAGAAATGAGGGGTCAGTATATAACATGATTATAATACGAAAATGATCCCTCACTTTATATCCAGAAACACAAATGGCTATGGTTTTGTTTTATGGCATATCAACCCTTTTTGGGTCATTTAATGCTGTATCAAGTCATTATGATATTTGTTTTTTTTACAGCACCTGCCTGCTGTTGCTTAAATGTTCACCCATCTAAGTATGAAACAGTCATAGTTGTAGGAAATAGACACAGTCTTATTGAATATGAATAACATAGATGGAATTCTAATAGGTACTACCACTCTGGGTCAGAGTGAACCTGGGAGTAATGGCAGTTAAGAGGTACTCCACACTCCCCAGATGTCAAGAACTGGAGCCTCACCATCAGATGCAGTTTAGTGTTATACTCAAGACACCCTTTTTGGGGTGAAAATGATTTAAGAGCATAACATATATTACATACATTCATTGATGGTACAAACATCTTTTAAATAAATTTTATTTATCGAAAATAATTTTTTTAAAATTTATTTTTCTACAGAATTGAACTGAATAAAATTTAGGGTTATTTCCTATAACTCCAACATAAACAAAGGGGAACCACTCTTGACTGATAAATTATTTATTTATTTATTGATCTACTAGGAAAAAAGAAGACGGGGTTAGGGTTTAGGGTTAGTTTAATGGGAAAATAAATAATTTATCAGTCAAGAGTGGTTTTGTAGGACTTTGTTTATGTTAGACTTATAGGAAATAATCAAATTTAGTTTATTGACATTGTTTTTTTTAAACTCCCACCCACCTCAAACAATATTTTACAAAAAGGTATTTTTACATTGCCCGGAGGGCGTTTTTTATATTTTTGTTATATATAAATAATATGCTAAAAATGAGAGAAACTTGGAGATATGGACTCAGCTTGATAACATGTGTGATGTAATAAGAGACAGTGCAGCTGTGAAAGGCAGTCATGATTTCACACTTGACTGGAGAAAGACTGATGGGGCGAGAAATATGGGGCATTAGCCCTGGGGGTGGTAACAGCTCTATGGCCATCTCTTTGAACAGTAATAAGAGTATACCAGTAATATGTAAATTTCAGGCAGACTTCAGGGGCACATGAACATTATCAGTGCCTACAGGTGATGCAAAAATGGAACCAACAGTTATTGTTCACATCACCAAATGAAGGAGAACATTATATCAACTCATATGTGTAATTCCATGTCAAATCATCCAGAAAAAAGTAAAATTGTCACCCACCCCCTTCAATTTTTCTGAAATTTTTTCCAGGTGTGGACTAACATTAGACAATCCCCAAAAATTGAGCTTCCAATTTCAAGAATTGACAGAGTTATGTTGATTTTTAACTCTCCAAATTTGGTGGAGTTGGCAAAAAATAGCGACTTTCTGTAATATTTTTTTGTCTCTAAAATGAGTTCTAGAACTTCCCTACTACTAAAAATTGGTTTATAAAAGCATTTTTGCCTATGAAATCCAAAAATGCTATCAAAAAAGTTTTAAAGTCAACCAATTTTAAGTTATCGATGATTTCTGATTTTTTCTTAGCAAGATCAATATCCCAATGTGGCACTGCATCTATGACAAATTTTTTTCTATTATTATTTCACATATATTGAATGTTATTTGTACCAAAAATATAGTTTGATATTTGCTCAGAATTTAGGGTATTGCCTAACTTTATCATATTCCACACTTGGACAAAATTTCAGAAAAATTGAACGGGGTGGGTGACATGGCCTGGATGATTTGACATGGAATTACCTATATCTCAATTCAATACTGATGTCACTCAACCTCCTCTGTCATGAGCAGGATGTAACACAAGATCAATTTCTAGCTGGTCTAAATTCATTTCAACCTTCATGTTGGTTGGGTTTTATGGCATGTCAACCCATTGGGTCATTTTATGCCGAAGACGTTATTTTTTATTCATTAGTAATGGGTACTCAATTTTTTTAAAACACATTTTTTTCTATTTAACCCAGAGATGGGACCCTAAACTGGTACTACAGCTAGAGTGGACCTTGGAGTCATAGGGATGAAGGGGTACTCCACATTCCCCCAAAGCTCCAGAATAACCCTAATAAAGCCTGTGCTGTGATACAAACACAGGGTTGACGGCTGGCCATACAGACAACCTTGCTAAAGCTTGTATTTGAAATCCACAGATCTGTAGTCTTGTAGTTGAAGGGAGACCTGTTGTATGGGCAACTGCTTGCTGGCTATACAGAAAACATTGCTAAAGCCTGTGCAGAGATCCACAGATCTGTAGTCTTGTAGCTGAAGGGAGACCTGTTGCATGGGCAACTGACGGCAATATAGACAACCCTACTAAAGCCTGTGCTGAGATCCAGACACAGGATTGACGTCCCATAAAATGCGACCAATCAACCAACATCGGTGATGCAAAGAAGGGAAACCTGTTGCATGGGCAACTGCTAGCCATAAAGACAAGCCTACTAAAGCCTGTGCTGAGATCCAGACAGAGATTTGTAATCTCGAGAAACTGGCGGATACCATAAAATAAAAAAATACGAAGAGAATTACTATTAAGTGCTCAGTAAAAACAATGGCTCGACTATTATTGATAAAACGCCCTAGTAACAGTTGACATAGATATGAATGTTTTCTTGATAATAAATATTGATAAAAATTTATTTTATACAGACAAAGAAAACCATCTGTCACATCAGGTGCCCCCGGGGTGGGGAGGGTCTGGAAGAAAGGGGAAGTGGGGGAATGCACAGTTTATAATGTGTCATGAGTGGAAAGTGCATTGTCTAGTTTTGTAATTTTTCATAATTTTGTAAGGAAGAAATTAGAGTTTTTTGAACGACAAGGTACTGTAAGCAACTTAAGGTTGTTGTCTGTGTGTGTGTGTGTGTGTGTGTGTGTGTGTGTGTCTCTGTGTGTGTGTCTCTGTGTGTGTGTGTATGTGTGTGTGTGTATGTGTCAGACGATGCAAATAACTACAGCTCTATTTGCTACCTTTATCTCATTTCCTGTCTGACTCAAAAAAAATACATAAAATGACAGGGGTCATTTTTCAGTTAGTTTTATATGCAGTGTTCAAGAGACGATCTATTATGAATGGATAATAAAGTTAATGGGCCTAAGAAAAAAATAAAATAATAAAATAAATAAATAAATAAAAAAAGGGAATATCTTATATCTTTTTATATAATTATGTGTAAATGAATATATATATATATATATATATATATATATACGTAGATGGGTTACCAGGTAAGTTGGTATTAGGATGATTCTTCCAACGGCGGAATGTTAGAGAAGTTCAGGTCCTAGTAGAGAGCTCAATGTTCAATTTAATTGAAAAGGGCAATATAATTAGTAAAGAAAAAGGCTTAAATATTGTCCATTTTGCGGTTATAGATCTATAACTTTTTCTTTACCAATTATATATATAGTTATGGTACCTTTGATATGAAGTCTTGGTCTGAAGATCGCATAAGTGAGAAACTGTTAGTAACCAAACGCTGTTGACACCATGTCCACGCTAACTTAAATATAAATGCTCTATAAATGATATTGAGAACTGTTTACTTATAAATATAGCATCCATATTAACTATATATATATATATATATATATATACACAATATAAAAAGTTAGGGTAGTGTGGACATGA
Organism: Doryteuthis pealeii; assembly: GCA_023376005.1. Lineage (NCBI taxonomy): Eukaryota > Metazoa > Mollusca > Cephalopoda > Myopsida > Loliginidae > Doryteuthis > Doryteuthis pealeii. The sequence goes on along the minus strand of CM042174.1, from coordinate 21,142,990 downwards.
TGGCAATAGCGCTTGGCTACTAACAGTTTCTCACCTATGTGATTTTCAAATCATTAGGTGAGAAACTGTCAGTGACCAATATTACAGATAAGTAATAATCTTTTGTTTATTTTTATTTCTGTACCATAATGTATCTAATTTTTTTTTTGTAATTAAATACATCTATCTATATCTATCTATCTATACATATATAAAGGGCAGTTGTGTGTATGTGTGTGTCCGGAGGAAACTTTGAAAATTAAACAATTAACGACAAAGTAAATATATATACACATTAAATATCAACAGGGCTTGGTTTTTGAGCAAAAATAATAGAGATTTGATTTATATTTGTGAAGATAATTAAAAAATAAAATTTAAATGATAACAGCATGGATTTTTTTTTCATTTGATATTTTAGATAGTAGACTTTAACATTTCTTTTCAGAGTGGCTGGATCAATGCAAGGTCTATTTTTTTTTTTTTTTTTTACATAGGGATTTAAATAGGGCATCCCACGAGGATTCAATTCACGATTCAGTAATAATAGATCTGCGGGACTAACTTTAGAAAAAAAACCCTCTACCCAGGTGACGCCGGGTAGCCGCTGCTAATATTGTATAGTTATGTGGTTCTTCTATTACTTACATCATGTAGATGTAATATTACAAAAAAAATTGTTAGGAGTGTACTTATTTATTAACCTTCTATGGCACCCATTCTATGTGAATGAAAACTCTGAATTTAAAACCTGTTAAACTCCAATCAAAAAATGACCTTGTGTCACATCCTGCTCGTGAGGAAGGGTTGCTAAATAAATATAGTCATAATTTCAGGTTGTGTATGTTTAGCTCAGTCGGTAGAGTGTTCGGCTAGGAATCACAAGGTTTTTGGTTCGATACCACCTCAGATGCAAAAACAATCTCCTTGGTCCAGTGCTGGTGAAAAAAGAATAAACTCCCTCGCTGTCTGGCTGACAGTTGGTAGAGTGTTCAGCTAGGAATCACAAGGTTTTTGGTTCTATACTGGACCTCGCCAACTCAGCGTACGAGTAATACAGGGATCTGTGTAGTAAAGAAAGGAGCTGATGGTAGGTGTGGCACTCCACTTCAGATGCAAAAAGAAGCTTCTTGGTCTAGTGCTAATGAAAAAGGGATAAACTCCCTCGCTGTCTGACTGATACCGATTTTAGGCCTTCCAGACGACTTTAATTTTAATGATCCATAGAGCCAGTTTAGCCCAGCCGGTAGAGTGTTCAGCTAGGAATCACAAGGTTCTTGATTCGATACCAGCCCTCGCCAACTCAGCATATGATTAACACAGAGATCTGTGTGGTAAAGTAAGGAGCTGATGGTAGGTTTGGTGCTCCACCTCAGATGCAAAAACAAGCTACTTGGTCTAGTGCTAGTGAAAAGAGGATAAACTCCCTCAGTCTGTTTGATACCGACTTTAAGCCACCCTGACGACTTTACTTTTATTTATTTATTTAATAATCCACTCTCGTAACACTGAGGTATGTAGGTTTGGTTTGTTTTGTTTTAGGGAATATCAACCTCGGTGGGTCATTTAATGCCGACAAAGTTGTGAAATAAATTCATTCTTGATGCATAATACAAATTTGTTTATAAACTCATGTTTTTCTATTTAACCCATAGATGGGACCCTAACTGGTACTACCACTCGGGGTCAGAGTGGACCAGGGAGCAATGGTGATGAAGGGGTGCTCCACATTCCCCAAACCTTCAGAACTGGAACCTCACCATCAGATAGTGTTTAACGTCATTCCCAGGATATGTAGACCCTCAGCCACCACCTACTAGCACCCATATGATAAAAAGGGTTGGGGCTTGCCATAAGGGCAATAGGGTTGGGGCTGTCATATAGGTGCTAGGGCTTGATGTGACCAGCTGATTGATCGGAGGGGGCCTCTCCGACTGCCCGTCTAGCCCAAGAAAAGCCTAAAGTGGAATATTGCAAGTCATGGACTGCTCAGCCACCTGGGTTCTATCCTTAAGCATCATGGGTCGCCACCCACGGCCAACAGGTGGCCCCATTGGGGGAGTCTTACCCCTCTGCAGAGGTGCAGTTGGCGCATTCTAACGCCCCAGCTGACAGGGCAGACTGAGGCATGTAGGTATACCTGTAGGGGGTAGAAGGGTATAAGTTGCAAGATACATATACGTAATTACAGAGATTAACAGCAATTGTTAGCTTATCCTTTATCTTCTAAATCTCTTAAGTTGTAGCTAAAGTTTTTAATCCACATTTTGATATATGAATTGCCAAGAAATAATTAGGAATAACATACAGAGGTTAATAAGTACTCATTCCAATGGATTAGATTATAGATATCAACATATATAAAATACAATATAAAAAAAACAATCTCCCGTTTCGACCAGGGTGTCCGGTGGCTTCGGCCCTGGACCGTAGAAGATAATGTTGATCCCAAGGGGCCATCCCACCAGGCAACACCTGCCCCCTTGACTTAAAAGGAGAGGGCTGGGTTTATTGTCCAGTGCCTGAGGTCCGCCCCGTCCTTGAGGGGGAATGCCGACGGGATCAATATATTTTTTTGCACCCGCCATCCTGAGCTTCAGTTCGCGGGTAGTCCCACATTAATAGGACTTTGTGCCTGACCCGTATATACGTGGTAAATAGTTCAACATATATAAAATGCAATATATATATATATATATATATTTATTGATATCATGGAGGTGTGTGGTGAAATGGATACCATCATAGGAAATGGACATGGTGAGATGAGTTCACATTCTGGATGAGGCTGTTTGCATTTCACATAGCGCTTAATACTCTTGGGAAAAAGTATGAATCCAACTATTCTCCATCCAGGTATTGGTAAGTAGTAGGGCAGATGGATATTAATCTTGTATCACATCCTACTTGTGCGAAAGGGTTGGGTGCGTGCGTGTGTATGTTTATATATATTGATATTGATAATATAGTTTGCTATATTTATAAATAAAAAGTGCTCAATATCAGTGATAAAGCATCTAGTTGTGTTGAGCTGTGGCCTCTAGGAGTAAAGTTGAAAAAAATCTGATACACTGATAGCCATATTTATTATTAGAGAAGAGTGCACAATATCACACACGCATATTATATATCGTTATGAGTAGGAATCACAAGGTTCCTGGTTTGATACTGGCTCTCACCAACTCAGCATATGAGTAGCACAGGGATCTGTCCGGTAAAGAAAGGAGCTGATGGTAGGTGTGGCGCTCCACCTCAGATGCAAAAACAATCTCCTTGGTTTAGTGCTAGTGAAAAGGGGATAGATTCCCTCACTGATTGTCTGATACCGACATTAGGCCACCCCGACGACTTTACCTTTTTTTTTTATATATATAATTGTTAGTGTAGACATAAAGTTGACACGGAGGTTGATTGTTTTGTTTTACGCCATATCAACCCTTTTTGGGTCATTTAATTCCGAATCAAGTCATCTTTGATAAACAAAGGACTAAGGTTGCTTACAGTACCTGCTTCATCCAATTAAGTATTGAATAGGTTCATAGCTGCTTAACTTCAATGATCAAGCAGGAACCAGTGCTTTCAGTGTTACTTGACCGTAATGTCGATTTATATTGGTAGCAAAACAATGAATACTAACTTTAGTACGCACCAATGCATTTGAGGTATTCCACTTTTCTTTTTCTTTTAAACAGGTTGAATTTCTTACAGGTGAAAATTTATCTTCCCTTTTTGTACTGACCTTGTGCCACAACCTACTCATGCATAGGACTTGGTAAATAAATATGAGGTCTGTTTGGAATACAGGGTGTTCAAAAAAATTTGATACATTTGATATCTACAAGGAGGCACGTGGTGTAATGGTTACCGTTGTAGTTAATGGGCATAGCGAGACGAATTCAAATTTTGGATGTGGTTGTTTGTATTTCACATAGTGCTAATACTCTTTGGAAAGGTACAAATCCAACTATTCTCCTTCCAGCTATGGGTGAATAGTAGGACAGACTGGGCTCTTTAACCTTAGTATGGTAACCAGTCTTAAATTATTTTTTTTTTAATTCTACGCATCCAGTTAAAATTTAAGATCATTTGAATGAGAATTGGTCAAGTTATTAGAATAGAAAATTATATCTATTTTTCTTTTTCAAAACTCTTATTTTATAGATAAGTATTATCTTTAAGATGGTTAGCAAGAATATGCTTTCTCCGGGCATAAGTATTTAAGTTTTAATGTAATGAAATATATTAGATTAGAAATACTAGCTAAATTAAATAAGAACACACATAAAAAATTTACACTTATTTTACTTATATTTTAATTGGTTTCTATATAAAATCATTCATAGGATTGATTTTAATACATTAGAGAATAAAAAATAATAATAGAAATCAATAACACCAAGTAATAATTTATTAAACCTGGTTTTGTTAAAACCAGTATGCAAATTAACCACACCATATATAATGTAAACATTTATTTCTCAGTGATATATAAGACACATTGCAGGATTTTGTTTTAAGGCAAATCTAACTTGGATTTTCATAGGGACATTGTTAATAACTAAGATTGATTCTATGTAGTGATTAATGATTTTGACTATAAATTGAATACTCATTGATAAACTTATACATTTCCTGAGAGTATTGTGACGTAACCAGTGATATAGTTTTGGTTACAGACAGACTGACACCAAATCTATTATAATAAGAAAATATCGTTGCTAGTAATGCAATATCCTACTACAAGACTACAAACACCAAAAATAAATCAGGAGCTGGAGTCCCTAAAGTGGTATGATGCTGAAATCCAGTGCTACCCATTAACTCCTGCGACACTACTGTTGCCAAATTGCATTGGTCCATTACCTTTCCTTTGGATCACAGCGGCAGTGTGGCGAGGGGGGGGATTTGCTGCATGGGCAACAGCTCATCCTCCATATGAACCCGCCCAGGCTATGTAGTTCAAGCAAAAAAAAAAAAAAAAAAAAGGAAAAAAAATGTAGCTTGACACTACTACCCCCCCAAAAAAAAACAAAAAACAAAAAACAAAAAAAAACAAAACAAAAAAACCGTGACACTACTAAACAAAAAATTTTTTTTAAAAATGACACTACTCCATCGTCTCTCGTAGACGGAAGGCTGTCAACCAACCAACTACAAGAATAACGGATATAAATGTGCATATGCTGATCTAAACAATTATTTATAAGGATTGAATTCATTGCATAAACAATAGTCTGCAAGATTATGGTCAGCACTCATTTTGATACTTAATAAGCTTAACTTTTGGTACTTAGTAGAGCATAAGGTCACCAATATGTACCATCTAGCAAAAACTTAATTCACAACAGATGTCGGAAATGAAAGGTGGAGTCATTTATGGTCACAAAATTTATGGAATTAGTTTTTAAAGTCAAGAGTTGAACCTCATCGCATTCATTATATATATATATATATATATATATATATGAAAAATAGATGGAAATTAATCCGACAATATGAAATTTAACATTTTGAAAAAACATATGATGTTTGTTATGTAATTGCTGACAGATCTGTTTCAACCAAATCGATAAGTTGGTCTTCATCAAAGAGCGACATAGACGGGAAGAAAGATATCCGTTAAAAGACTGTTTACAGAAACGAACGCTGAATTCAAACGCTGAAATTTAAAAAAATGCATGTTCTGTTTTAAAATTAAAATAAATTTTATTTTTAATTTTTAAAAATCAGAAGCATTATAGTTTATAGTAAAACTCAAAAGAGTTTGTTGTAAAAATTATATAAAAAATGTAAAGTGGGTATCAAAATAGTATATATATAAAAAAAATGTAAAGTGGGTATCAAAATAGTATATATATATATATATATATATATATATATGTGTGTGTGTGTGTGTGTGTGTGTGTGTGTTTGTGTGTGTGTAACATATCCAAAACTGGTAGTAAGGGATGATTTTACATGGGATCCTCAAAATATCACTGTATAATTATATTGCATGTTTTAGTAGGTGCAAATACAAGGATTTTTATAAATCCCTAGAGAGAGCTCAATGCATAATAATCTATCATTTAATTAAATACAGAGCAATATATACCTTTTAAAGGAAGGAAAAACTCAATAAACCGTCATTCTGTAATAAATTTATTTTGACCAAAACTTAAAAGGCTTTTAGAAATTTGAAGAAATTTCCAAAACTCCTTCATAGTTCAGCTGTGACTGTCAGATGAGACTGAACTACAAAGAGTTTTGGAAATTTCTTTAAATTTCTAAAAGCCTTTTAAGTTTTGGTCGAAATAAATTATATTACAGAATGACAGTTTATTGAGTTTTTCCTTTCTTTCAAAGGTATATATATATATATATATATATATATCCTAACGATGGCAGACAAAAAAATACTCTGAAGATTCATGCTAATGCAAGAAACTTAAGTTGGTATATTTTAAACCATTCGTTTTTAATCGTCTATTGAGCTCTTTTTAGCACTACTCCATTTTAGTGAAAAAAATCACAAAGTGAATTAAGATCTTGTGCTTATTTACTAAGTAGATTTTTAGTCACTGCGGTATATATATATATATATAATAATAATAATACATATATATTAGTTTTTGTATATATATATTTAATTACATGGATGCTTACCTTAAATATATGATAGAAATATATATACAAAAACTAATGAGTATATATAAAAAGATATGAAAACACCACAAAAAATTGTTAAAGTGAAAACATTTTATAACTTAGCTGTTTTCATATCTTTTTATATATACTCATACCGTCGGATTCATTTCCTTTCTTTTAACAAAAACTAATATATATCTATTTATTATTAGAAGCGGCTACTCAGCATTGCCTGGATAGAGGTGGAAGTTAAAAAAAGTAAAAGTTTTTAAATAAAATAACTGGTACATTATATCTTTTATTCATTAATATATCAAGACTGAAAATTTCATAAAATTCGGTAAATTCCCTTATTTGTGTGTGTGTGTGGGGGGATGTCTTTCGGCGGGGTGACATACAATCCTGGAATTTAGCTCCGTTAAGTTCAATTTAACCAAACTCATGACTGAATTTCACGGAACTGATCCTCGAGTGAACCAGTATTCGGCATGTTTAAAACATAGTTTAAAATACTGTAATATTGCTCTGTATCGTTGCGCATAGAGCACTTTATAATTATAATTATATATACTAACTAGCAGTTACAAAATATTATATTATAATTATTATATATCATTATATTATATCATAATTATATATACTATTATTTAATTATTAAACTATTTTTTATTCTTTTATTCAAATTAATTTTATTATTTAATCATTTTAATTATATTTTAAAAGCACAAAAAACCTGATGAAATGATTTGTTTACTTTTGAGATTTAAAAATGCTGGACAATTTTAAGTAGAATTTCAATGCTATTTCTATGTATATCTTAATTTTTAAATACCTTCGAATATAAATCAAATCTTCATAATTTTTGCACAAAGAGCAAGAACCGGTGATATTCAATGTGTATATATATTTACTTTGTTGTTAATTGTTTCATTTTCACTTTCATACATACACACCAACTGCCCTTTATAGATGGATAGATCATAGTTGCTCTCTCACAGATATTGAGCACTCTCCTAATAATACTGCATATATTGGTACACCAATGACTCCTCAAGTAAGATAGTGTTAACCATACACTGTGGATGGATATATATATATATATATATATATATATATATATATATATATATATATATATATATATTTGTGTGTGTGTGTGTGTATATGTGTGTAAGTACATGTATGAATTCATATATTATTCTAAAAAATTATTATTTGTGTTGCTGATATCAGTTTTTTCAAATCTAAGAATTAGGATTTCAATATTCAACATACTAGCAAATATATGCACCCTCCAGGTATAAGAACTTAAGTTAAAATGTAATAAAATACTATATTAAATGAGAAAGGCTAATGATAGTTAATAAGAATGCAGATAAAAAGATTTGAAACAGGTGGGTATAATTGAAAAATAGAATAACTGAAACTTATTTTTGCATCACTCCTATCTTTCATTGCTAAATTTTCCTAATTTAACTATTTAGTTAAAATAGGAAGTAAAGAATAAAATTACAGTTATTTCTTCTTGTTAATGGATTTCTTTTAGGATTTATTTAAGAGGTTTTTGATCATATTCATTAAAATAAAAGCAAACAATGAGAAATCAATAATACTAAGCACATATTTATCAAAATCAAATTTTTAAATATCAATATGCAAATTAGCCTTCCCGTTCACACTGTAAACTGCTATTTTGTTGTATATATAAATACAATTACATGTTATTAGTATGTCGATAAGGCCAATAGTATTAATAAGGTAAAATAATTTTATTAATAATTAAGGTTTAAATAAAAATAAAATCATGGAGAAAGTGATGTAAATTACTAAGAGAATTGTGACTTGAATAGCAATATAGTTTTGGTTACAGACAGAAAAACACACAATCTCTATTATAATAAGATACAAGTACGAGGGAGATAAAAAAAATTGTCCGCACTCGTCTTATGGAAGCTAAGCTCATCGTGGATGATTTGATAGGTAGAACCATGACTAATCTGATGATAAGTTGCCGGTTCGCCATTACCATCTCTTGAGCTTGCTGAATCTTTTCCTCAGTGGTGGGGTGGATTCGCATCCTACTCCCTCCTGATGCACCACCAATGTCCGTCCATTTTTAAACTTCTCTGTCTGTTAATACACACTTCTATGTGGTAGTGCACTGTCCCCATATTGAGCTAAAAGCCTCTGCTGGTGGATGGTTTCTGGGACCATATTACCTTTAGGCACCCCTTTTTGATCTCGATTAAGAAAGGACCCGTTTTTCATTTACACCATCAATATCCAGTTGTTTGTTAGGGGTTAGGTTAGGGGTTAGTTTTATAATTTAAAAAAATATATCTAAAAATCGTCTGTTAAAACATCCGGATATTGATGGTGTAAATGAAAAACATGTCCTTTCTTAATCGAGATCAAAAAGGGGTGCCTAAAGGTCATATGGTCCGGTTTCTGTGAGAGGGGGTAAGTACCCAACAGCTGTGGGTTTTTTTTGTTATGGGGTTCTGCTTCCAGTAGTTAACAGCAACCGAGACTATTTTCATCAGGTAAAATATTTATACCCAATAAAAAAATAAAAAAATTAGTCCTACTTATGAGTAGTAATAAAATTAGTGAGTCAGATTCTTATTACTGTTTCCATAGTGAAAGACGAGACTACTTTCATCAGGTGAAATATTTATTCCCAATAAAAAAAAAAAAGTGTAGAGAATGACTAATAATTGCAATAAATTGCTAATATCAGAGAAAGAAAAAACAAGACATTATTATACCAACCAGTTTGTCAGTATAGTTATTTACTAAGCTTAGCTTAGATGTGGCACAAGGCCAGAAGCATGGGATACCCAATGAGAATCAAACTCACTAACAATGATCTGCGAATCTATCTTACTAACCATTATACCACATAATGTGCACAAGTTTGTCAGTATATTCACAGATATATTACACCATTATAAATATTCGCCCTTTCTGTGGGGTAGAAGAATACACCGACTGCACTCTGGAGAGTGATAAGACCCTCGCTCCTCAATGCAACCACTTGTTAGCCATGCGTGGCAAACCACGATGCTTAAGGAAGGAATTTTGGTGGATGGGCAGTCCATGAGATGCAACACTCCATTTTGGCTCTTATTTAGGTGAGATGGGTGGTCAGAGAGGCCCCTCTGGTCAATCGTCTGGTCACGTCAAGTCCCAGCACCTATATGATTGTTGAAGACAAGTTTACTATTTACCCATAGCTGGAGGGAGTATAGTTAAATTCATACCTTTCCCAAGGGTATTAGCACTATGTGAAATGCAATGAGCTTTGTCCAGAATTTGAACTTGGGTCGACAAGTCCATTTCCTACAACTATCCATTATGCCATGCACCTCCATATTTATCATGTATGTGCTAGAAAGCGGTGGCTAAGGGTCTTAGTGTCCTAGGTATGATGTTAAACTGCATCTAGTGGTGAAGTTCTAATTCTGGAGCTCTGAGGAATGTGGAGTACCTTTTCATTGCCATTACTCCCAGGTCCACTCTGATCTGGATTGGTAGTACCTGTTACGGTCCCATCTATCAGTTAAATAGAAAAAAATATGAATTTAAAAAAAAAGTATCCAGCATGTTAGCAACTAAGCCACAGGGACTCCTCCATAATAGTTTGATAAACCTTGGAAGTGTGGTTGCCAACTGGTCTCATGTACAGTGATGCTGATAACTTTTTAATTTAGTGCATCCTGGGATACATGTATTAGATTTGAATGAATCACTGGGAAATTTGAGGGGTCCCAATTAATGTCCCTTAATAAGTTATAGAGTTTTTATCTATGAACAACTAAAGCCGTCTAATTCCTACCTTGTACCCCATACAGTGTAATTTGTTTTTAAGAAAATATTGAAATGTATTTACAGTTAGCTGGAAATAGTGGGACAAGAAAAAAAACAAAAAAACACTAGGACACATGGATATGATTTTTCTGCATCAGTGACAAAGGATGTGTACCAATCAGCATCTCTGCAGGTACCAAGTAATATGAATACTTTATGCAGTTTTATGTGCTTAGGATTTATGGCAAAGTCCCATAGCAGGTAAAATGATGATTATGAATTTAGGCTATGAATAAGTACTGAGTAAATCGGTTGGGTAAATGCCTTCTCCTATAGACTCCTACACATGGACATACCAGTATTGGCTGACCAGCAAAAACTTACATTTATCAGCTCTGTGCAAACACTGGATGCCATCTAGAGGTCTGTATTAGTTTGGTGGTTTGGTGTAGTTTATTTATTTAATGGCATATCAACCTTAATACCAAAGACATCCTTGGAGAAGAACAGTAGTGATACATTCATAAGTGTTGTGCAGACACTGTGGGCCATCTAGAGGTCTAGGAATGGATGTTGAGTGTCAAGGGAATCCATGCTGTCTGCACACCTTGATGATGATGATTATGTTGATTATAAATTTAGGCTATTTATAAGTTCTGGGTAAATTGGTTGGACATACCAGTGTTGGCCGACCAGCAAAAACTTACATCTATCAGCTCTGTGCAGATACTGCGGGCCATCTCGAAGTCTAGGAACGGATGCTGAGAGTCAAGGGAATTCATGCTGTCTGCTCACCTTGATGATGGTGATTATGAATTTAGGCTATGTAGGAGTACTGGGTAAATGGGTTAGACATACCAGTATTGGCTGGCCAGCAAAAACTTACATTTGTTTTGTTTGGTTTGGTTTTACGGCATATCAACCTCAGTGGGTCATTTAATGCCGATAAAGTTTTGAAATAAATCAATTCTTAATGGATAATACAATTTTTTTATAAATACATTTTTCTATTTAACCCATAGATGGTACCCTAACAGGTACTACCACTCCGGGTCAGAGTGGACCAGGGAGCAATGGTGATGAAGGGGTGCTCCACATTTCCCAAAACTGGAACCTCACCATCAGATAGAGTTTAACGTCATTCTCAGGACATGTAGACCCTCAGTCACCACCTTCTAGCACCCATATGATAAAACAGGTTGGGGCTTGCCATAAGGGCAATAGGCATATAGATGCTAGGGCTTGACGTGATCAACCGATTGATCGAAGGGGGCCTCTCCGATGCCCGTCTAGCCCAAGATAGGGCCAAAGTGGAGTATTGCATGTCATGAACTGCCATCCACCTGGGAAAAACTTACATTTATCAGCTCTGTGCAGACACTAGATGCCATCTAGAGTTCTGTATTAGTTTGATGGTTTGGTTTAGTTTCTTTGTTTAATGGCATATCTACCTCAATACCAAAGCCATCCTTGTAGAAGAACAATAGTGATACATTTATAAGCCCTGTACAGACACTGCATGCCATCTAGAGGTCTGTATCAGTTTGATGGTTTGGTTTAGTTTCTTTGTTTAATGGCATATCAACCTTCATGGGTTATTTAATACCACAGCCATCCTGGGCCAATCTAGATGGTGAGAGTCAAGGGAATCCATGCTGTCTGCATGCCTCGATGATGATGATGATCATCATCATCATCATCATAATTTTAAGCTAGTTATAAGTAGTGGGTAAACATTAACATATTCAATTTTGCATATGAAACCCTCACGGGGTGCTCATATACCATCAAATTGTTTGGCTTCATTTAGCTCTTAAATGGCTTTGAGAAGGTGAAAATAAGCTATCTCCTCCTTTATATTAACACAATAGTATAGGCTGAACAAATTCAGGAGTCGAGAACTCTTAGTGGTTGTTGAAGATACTGTGAAATCAGAAAGCTGTTTGGAGGGTGGGTTTTGGGGATGGGGTGGGGTTGGGGGGTTGAATGTCTATCTCTGTGTTGCCTCTACCAACAGACAACAAAACAGACTAACTGGCGAAGAGGCAGCCACATTCGTCTATTTTTATCGTTCTCCTTCTGAGGGTGTAAAGAGAGCAGTGGACTAGAAGATGGCTAGGGTTAATCAGGTGTGTCTATTACTACCAGATTTTAAACAGATATCAAAGACTGGTTACTGCTTCCTCTCGGCCCTGGTTGTTGTTGATTATAGAAGATATTAATGTCAAACTTTACATAAATTTTCATAATTTTTATTGAATTTCCGAGCAGGGCTTGTTTTGCACATTCATAATCGACAAAATAGCTTATTCTCCAAATATATAGGCTTAGCTTGGCTATTATATGGATTTTTTAAAAGAAAAACAATAACTAATTTTCTCCATATTAGTTCTGTAGAAATGAAGTAGATAAAATATTATGAAAAAAAAATCTAGATTTTTTAAAATTGAAAGACTAAGAGATGATTGGTTGATTTTTAACAGCATGCCAAACCATCTGGGATTATGCCAAGAGGTTAGGGAATTGCATTCATTGAATGCATCAAGAAAAACAATAACTAATTTTCTCCATATTAGTTCTGTAGAAATGGAGTAGATAAAAATTTATGAAAAAAAAATCTAGATTTTTTAATCGAAAGACTAAGAGATGATTGGTCGATTTTTAACAGCATGTCAATGCATCTGGGATTATCTCAAGCCAAGAGGGGGTATATTCGCAGAGTTCTGTCCCGGCCTCCTGCCTCAAAAACCACTAGCTGGTGACTGTGGAAAAAAAAAACAGCTACGATTGAAGTCTGTAGCCGAAGCAGTGTCAATTGAAAAAAAAACTAGGGTTAGGGGTTTAGGTTAGTTTAATGGGAAAATGAATAAATAACTTGGGCTCTGTTTTTTCTGGGTCACCCTGTATAGAGAAAAAACAGAAGCCACAAATTTTGTAATAAAACTTAATTTTAACTAGGGGGGTTTAGGGTTAGGGTTTCGGGAAAAATGCCCTAAGTTGGTTGGGTTTTTTTTAAGTGACATGGCTTTGGCTACGGACTTCAATCGTAGCTGGTGTTTTTTTTTTTCAGCAGCCACCGGCTAGCAGTTTTTGAGGCAGGAGGCCGGGACGGAACTCTGCGAATATTACCCCAAGAGGTTAGGTAATTGCATTCATTGTACATTCAGTTTGTATATTCTATGTGCAGTTGTTTCATGGTGCTAATACCCCTGGGAAAGGTATGAACCCAATTATTCTTCCTCCAGCAATTAGTAAATAGTGGGACAGACTGGGCTCTTTAATCTTGGTATGGCAACCAGTCTAGAAGGAAAACTCTGAATTCAAATTATATGAAAAAATCCAGAAGATATTTTTTAAAATTGAAATAGAATGAGATGATTGATTAACAACATGTCAACCCATCTGGAATTATTTCATGCCCAGCGGTTAAGGAATTGTGTTCATTATACATTCATATATAGGAAAGGCATGGACTGCTATAAACAGATCATTGTCATATGGAAATCTGATCTCACTGATAAGATAAAGCAAAAATACTTCCTAGTTGTAGCTATGTTAGTACTACTATATGGCTGCACCACTTCAACTATAACAAAGCCCTTAACCATAGAAGAAGTTAATTCTTATTTCTCTAACAGTACACAACATGTCTTGCTCATCTTACTTGGATACTTTGTGAGATGGGAGCTAGGTGGCAACTGCTTTTTTGTGGGGTGGTGCTTCTAAGATTTGTTCAAAACAGCATGCAGCGTCCTTGTGTAGTTCGTCTAGCTTTTTCACCAGGCATTTCGTTAAAGTCCAAGTAGACACACAAAAATGTACATTTCTGATGGGGAAAAAAGATTTTGCATAGTATATACCAAAAGGAATTCAAGCAAAAAATTGTTTCTTTTTTTGTTGTTTTTAAAGAAATTGATCTTGTACCTCACCCACTCACGAGTTACTTATATGTGGGGTAAGGGCAAAGCAGTACAATAGATAAAGCTGAAAGGTTAGAGAAAGGAAATGGGGGTAGCTAATAAAGATTTGATTTGTTTTTCTAAGTATATCTTCAATGGTAGGAGATTCCTTTCGACAAGGAGAGAGAGCTAGACTTACTCAAGTGTGGGGAAAAGCCTTGAGAAAATACAGTTAATCTCTTAGTGTTTGGCCAATAGTCAAAGCAAAGAATGTACTGCCAATGTTTATACAAGTTGAGCTGAGCTTTAGTAAAATAACCACAAAAAGTATTATTTAGATTATTCGGACTATTGTCCTCATCTTCATTGTTATTTGTACAATGTTTCGGCCAATGTGCCCTCCAGTCTTCTTCAGGTATTTCTTGTCAAACACAGGAACATTCTTTTTGTAATTGGGAGCCATCACAGAACTTTGACCCTTTATTCAGTCCACGGGGGTATCCTGTTCTCATTCTGCTAACCATAGCTGGGGTACAGGTGTTAAGCTGTGTTAATTATTATTCTATGTTACTGCTGCCCCTGACCAGAATTGAACCTGCAGTCTAGAGATAACTGTCACTTAGAACTGTCTTAACCTAACTCCTTTATCCACTACGCTGTAGTGGATAAAGGAGTTAGGAGAGCACATCTGCTGAAACGTTGTACACATAACAATGAAGATGAGGACAATAGTCCGAATAATCCAAATAATATTAATTATAAAGCCTCATCTTAAAAATCCAGAGAAAAAACACAAAAAGATATGATTCTTTTTAGGGTTGAGGAGTCAGTACACAAGACCTTCCACTCCAACTCTGAATCAGACTCTGCTTTATGTAATTAAGTGATTACAATTCATAAATAATATAAAACTATCATCTGTTTTTATAATCTATTTATAAGGAGTGTGCACTGTATAACTTTACAGATTAAACTAGGGCCACATTAAGTATAAAAGCAATTGGTTGGTTGGTTGAATTTTATGGCATGTCAACCTATTGGGTTATTTTATGCTGAAGATGTTTTGTTTTATTCATTTTTGTTGGATATTCAAATTTTTTTTTTAAACTCAATTTTTTAACCAGATTTTTTTAAATGGAGACAGAGAGGAAAAAAAGGAAAGAAAAGGAGACAGAGAGGGAAAAAAAGGAAAGAAAAGGAGACAGAGAGGGAAAAAAAGGAAAGAAAAGGAAACAAAAGGAGACAGGGATGGAAAGAGGAAGAGAAATGGAGGAGGAAAGAAAGGAAAAAGAAAGAGAAATGGAAGAGAAGAGAGAAAAAGAAAAAGAGAGAGGAGAAAAGAGAGAGAGAAAAACAAGAGTAGAAAGAGTAAGAGAAAAGTAGAGAGAGAAATAGGAAAGAGAAGGAAAGACTGAATTTGGCTTTAAATAGCCCACAAGGGTTGATATGCCATTAAACAAAATAAACCACTAACTAATGTAATTTTATATATATATATATATATATATATATATCTTGTTGAATTATTCATAGTGTAATTAGTTGTTAAAATTTCTGAGTCTCGGGTTTTATTATGAGATATCTCGAAGCATAAACAGTGGAATGAGAACAATCTGTTCATATAGATTGAATATTTTCATGGTTGATAAAAATAGACACGTGAAGGAGACAGGAAGATATAACAGCACAAAAAGTAGAGACTATAAAAACAACCAAAATGAGGACAACTGTTCAAGTATATCAGTGAATTATAAAATTATAAAAATAATTCTTAATCACTGAGATTCAGACAAAAATACTATACAGTAGTTAAGAAATAGAAATATGTTGATTGGTTTTACTGCTGGTCAACCCTTGGTGGGTTATCTTATGCCAAAGGCAGTTAAAGAATTTTGGTCTCCAATTATACACAGTACAAAAATGTACCTTCAAAATAATTTCATATTTAGTTGCAATATCAATGTTTTAAGAGCCTATGTATTAATGTAGTCCAAAATCATTTTAAACGTTATCCCAAACAAATCTATTTGACCCATAGATGGGATCTTAACAGGTACTACCACTCCAGTCAGAGTGGTTCTGGTAATGGCAATGAAGGGAGTGGGGTGAATCCAAACTTATCAGAGGCCCAAAATTGGAGCCTCACCCCTGTAGAGATTTGTTGGGTGATTAGCATCCGACTGTGTTATGAGCTGGGTATGCTGTTGGTTTGAACAACAGCAACTAAGCACTATTTACTGGTGCCCAAAACAGCTGGTATTTATGGAATTCAAGAATAGTCCATTCATGTATTTGGGTAATTCCATTCCTTGAGTCCTGATTGGCTGCTTGGTTTCTATCATGTTTTGAGGCTTCATAAATACTCTGGCATTCTGCAGTAGGACTGCAACAAGGTTAGATCCGTATTGTTACGGCTCCTTGTTGCCTTGTTTTATCAATTTGACGGTAATTGGAACTTAGTATGATTATTCTACAACCACCAGGTGCAGTTTAGTGTCATAACCAGGATGGATAACCATTTTAATCATTCAAACAGATCTGACTCATACAAGTGGTCTTAGCAGGTACTACCACTCCAGGTCAGAGTGGGTCTGGGAGTAATGGCAATAAAGTGGGGTTGGGTGACTCCACACTTACTAGAGGCTCAGAACTGGACACTCATCACTGGAAGCAGTTTAGTGTCGTAACCAAGATGCTATTTCATCAAACAATGGTGCATATATAAAACAGAGAAACCAAAACCAAACGAAATCATTGTTAATGAATGAGAGTCTCACCAAGTGACACAATTACTCCCAGGTCCACTCTGACCCAGAGTGGTAGTACCTGTTAGGGTCCCATCTATGCATCAAATAGAACAAAATGAGCTTTTTAAAAATTGAGTACCCATCAAGAATGAATAAAACAAAAATGTCATTCGGTATAAAATAACCCCAATGGGTTGACATGCCATAAAATCCAACCAACTAATCACATAACCAACCAACTAGCCCTAAAAATAAAATGGGTTAATATTTTGACGCAAAAAATATGTACTGCTTCAGAAAAATTTCATATGTCCAGAGAGAGGTCAAAGTTTAGGTACCATACATGTATGCCGAAAAGGGGGAAGTCCCTTAAGGAAAAATTGTGACATTGTAAAAAGTACCTGGTACCTATTACTTAAGCAAAACATTTATTATCTATATGTAGATATAATGTAAACAATTTATATATATATATCTAGATAAATTAAAATAATCTATAATAAATTTTTTTTCTTCAATTTTTTTGTAAACGCATGTCCCAATGTCATTGTTTCTATTAATTTTAATTTTTAACGTAACTAACCATGCCTGCACTTTAAAGATGTCTGCAAGAGGGACATGAAGACATGCCACATTGACACTAACACATGGGAGGCTTAACCGTACGACCTGGTGCCTCCTAGTCAAACAAGGAACGAAAAGGAGTGAAAAAGAGAGGAAAGAAGCCACCGCAGAAAAGAGAGTCATAAAGAAGGAGTGACAACAGCATCTCCAGCAAGCATCACTGTTTGTTTGCAATCACTGCACCAGAGATTGCCATTCAAAAATTGGTCTGTTCAGCCACTCGCGCAGTTGCAGATTAAAAAAAAAAGTGGACACTACGCCATCGGCTTTAGTAGACAGAAGGATGCCAACAATAACTAATCAAGTCATTTTATAATTTAATAAAGATATACAGCTCATTCAACTGTGGCATATGGAAATCTAATAGATTTCAATGCAGTTATAATAATAATAATTAATTAGAATAATTTTATTTATTTTATTTATTGTCAAAGAGAACAACAATGGTTAAATTACAAAAATACTTATAGTACCGTGTACTCAATTGGTTACCTCATTTCAGGAATGAAGCTGCCTCATTGAAAGGTACCAGATAATTTTTACAATATCACAATTTTTAAAGCCCCCCACCTCTTTTCGACATACAGGTTAAATTGTTATATAGTAAAAACTACTTAGTACCTATTACTTAAGCATTACATTTATTATCTAGATTTAGATATAATAATTCATTTATATATCTAGATAATAGATTAAAATAATTTATAATAAACTATTTCAATTTTTTTAATGGATGTCATAATGTCATTGTTTCTATTAACTTTAACTTTTAACTTAACTAATCAAGTCATTTATAATTTAATACAACTCATTCAACTGTGGAATATGGAAATCTAAAAGATTGCAATGGAATTATCAGAATAATAATTAATTAGGGTAATTTTTACAATATCACAATTTTTCCTTTTGGGGACCCCATTTTTCGGCACACATGTCAGGCACCTAAACTTTGTGTTGAAATATTTTGTTGTATATAATGCTGCAATCCACCACTTAAATTTATAGACTAAGCATGGTCACATGGTTTAAACCCCAGCCAATCAACAGCCCGAATATGTGGTTAACTATTTAATCGCTGATATTGACAGCTGTTCATTTGCACTTTATTCAACATTGACGAACGGACCTGCAACACTAAGGAATAACCAAAGGATTATACCCAACATTAAGGAACACCAAGGAACATACCCAACAAAGGAACAACCAAAGGATCATACCAAACATTAAGGAACACCAAGGAACAACCAAAGGATCATACCCAATATTAAGGAACACCAAGGAACAACCAAAGGATCATACCCAACATTAAGGAACACCAAAGAACAACCAAAGGTTTCTTCACTAAAGATCACGCTCTGCTTAACACAAGGGATCTCTGCTGGACAGTGCTCTTGCTTGAAGTCTAAGGATGGCCACAAAAATCGTAACACTTTGACCCCCTACCTCCTGGATGAATGAATATTTTGATCTTTCTCTTATTATATGTGATGCAGTAACAAAAAGCTGCCATGTTGATTTTACCATGGGCCACATTTATACATATTTCATATTATGAGATAACACCAATGTTCCTTTTGTTTGGCTTCTCTTGTCGGTCATGATAGACATGTTACAAGTAGAATCATTACAGCTTGAGGTAAAAAAAAAAAAAAGACAAACAAAACAAAACAAAAATTGTCATTTTAAGGAAGTCTTTCATGAGGAAAAGGTCACCACAAATGCCAAACAATTACATTAGGTTGTTGAATATATATATATATATATATATATATATATATATATATATATATATATATATATAGAGAGA
>CM042174.1:21115997-21118497 GCA_023376005.1 Doryteuthis pealeii | reverse complement strand
TCTGTAGCCATGTCAGTACTACTGTAGAGCTGAACCACTTGGACTAATAAAATGCTTAGAGAAAAAGCTAAATGGGAACTACAGAAGAATGCTGTGTGCTCTCTTGAACAAATCTTTGAAGCAGCACTCCACTGTCATATCCAGGACAGGTGCATGGTATATTTCAAGTACCATATTTTTCGGACTATAAAGTGCACATAAAAATCCTTATATTTAAAAAAAAAAAAAAAAAAAAAAAAAAAAAAATCGGCAGTGCAACCTATAATCCGGTGCTCCTTATGTATGAATCCTGGTTGTGCTTAGGCCTTGTGACCTCGAACAGCAATGAGACTGACTCAGAGGATGACGAAAGGGATTCAGGTTTGGTTGATGCTGCCATCGCCCAACTGTTAAACTCCGACACCGAAGATGAAGAATTTGACGGATTTGTAGAAGAGGAATGAAAAGTGAGCGTATTTTTCTGTTCTTTGTGTGTTACAAGTGAACAATATTGATAGTTATTTTTAGTGACTTGAATAAATCTGACCCATCCAACTGCTTTGTTCTGCTTTATGCGCCTTATACTCTGGTGCGCCTTATATATGAAAATAGATCCGTTCACTGATACTGCGTCTTATACTCCGGTGTGCCTTATATATGAAAATAGATCCGTTCACTGATACTGTGCCTTATACTCTGGTGCGTCTTATATATGAAAATAGATCCGTTCACTGATACTGCGCCTTATACTCCGGTGTGCCTTATATGAAAATAGATCCGTTCACTGATACTGTGCCTTATACTCCGGTGTGCCTTATATATGAAAATAGATCCGTTCCTGATACCCTTATATATGAAAATAGATCCGTTCACGTGCCTTATATACCGTTCACTGATACTGTGCCTTATACTCCGGTGTGCCTTATATATGAAAATAGATCCGTTCACTGATACTGTGCCTTATATGCGGTTCACTGATAATATATGAAAATAGATCCGTTCACTGATACTGCGCCTTATACTCCGGTGTGCCTTATATATGAAAATAGATCCGTTCACTGATACTGTGCCTTATGCTCCGGTGTGCCTTATATATGAAAATAGATCCGTTCACTGATACTGCGTCTTATAATCCGGTGCGCCTTATCATCTAAAAAATACGGTAACTAATAATTAAACATTTGTATGCAATTATAGTATCCAGTCATCATTATCATCTAAGTCTTGCCGACAAGAAAAAAAATATTTTTGATGGGTATTATGCTAGTTTTGTAGAAAGAGATAAAGAAATAAGCCTTACCATTGGATGCAATTTAGTATCATATTCAAGAGACCCGCTCCCCTTTTTTGGAGGGGGAAGTTCTTACTTTTCTGCAGCAGATGCAGTCAGTATATTCTAAGCCTTGCCGACAATTATTTTTGATGGGTATCATGCTAGTTTTATAGAAAGAGATAACGAAATAAAAAAAAAGTAACACACTTATGATTGATTTTGAATAATTATTACCAAAAGCCAAATTAAATGTGCATTGATCCTTAAAATTAAAAATCAATAAATCTCTGCGTTGATCAGGTGAAAGAAAGTTAGAAGAAACGGACTGACAAAAATTTTGTTTATAGATAAATAAAAGAGCTGAGGTGAGAAGCAAACATTCCTATAACAAAGCCATAAGAATCTTGATGAAAAGCTTTTATTAAAAGGGAAATCCTTGTCAAAATGAAGGCACTGTAAAATGAAAATATCAAAAGATATTATTTAGACAAATAAAAATGGATTGGAAATGATTTTTACTATAAAAATGCACTGGAAGTGATTATTATTATTATTATAATATTATTGGAAATGATTGTTGTTATAAAAATGCACTGGAAGTGATTTTTACTATAAAAATTAATAGGAAGTGATTTTTACTATAAAAATGCATTGGAAGTGATTTTTACTATAAAAATTAATAGGAAGTGATTATTTTACTATAAAAATGCATTGGAAGTGATTATTTTACTATAAAAATGCATTGGAAGTGATTTTTACTATAAAAATTAATAGGAAGTGATTATTTTACTATAAAAATGCATTGGAAGTGATTATTTTACTATAAAAATGCATTGGAAGTGATTATTTTACTATAAAAATGCACTGGAAGTGATTATTTTACTATAAAAATCCACTGGCAGTGATTTTTTTACTATAAAAATGCATTGGAAGTGATTATTTTACTAGAAAAATGCATTGAAAGTGATTATTTTACTAGAAAAATGCATTGAAAGTGATTTTTTACTAGAAAAATGCATTGAAAGTGATTTTTTACTAGAAAAATGCATTGGAAATGATTTTTACTATAAAAATCCACTGGCAGTGATTTTTACTATAAAATGCATTGCAAATGGTTTTTACTATAAAAATGCATTGCAAATAATTTTTTACAATAAAAAAGGTTGTTTGGATTTTATGGCATATCAACCCTTGGGTTATTTTATGCCAAAGGTATTTTTTGTTTTATTCACTCTTGTTGGGCATTCC
>CM042174.1:21093497-21110997 GCA_023376005.1 Doryteuthis pealeii | reverse complement strand
AAAAGAAAGAAAGAAAAAATAATGTGTGTGTGAGAGAGAGAGAGAAGAGAGAGAAGAGAGAGAGAGAGAGAGAGAGAGAGAGAGAGAGAGGAGAGAGAGAGTTAAATCAAGATTATTCTACTTTTTACATATTGAACCATTTAACTACAGCTCTTAAGTAAATATATCAAACGTAATAATTAAATTATCAAACTGTTGTATATTCACAGGTACTGCTAATAATAATAATAATAATAATAATAATAATTACAACTACTACTACAATAATAACTATAATAATAGTGAAGAAAATGATTTATATCTAAAAAATAAATCCGATGCTATTTTCAAGTTATGATGCAAAAAATATGTTCTGGTTATGAGAACATGTAAAAAAAATGTTCAGATTGAAACTCTGACGGAAGAGAATTCTGCAAAAACCAGCTGTCTCCAAACCCCTTACCCCCCCCCCAGTCCCTAAAAGACTGCTACACAATTCTCCCATTCCTTGTGGCTTTAAGGAAGACAAACGGGAGATTTTAAGAGTCATGCATGAAGAGGGGGTTGAAGGATTGGGCGCTACTTCATGTGGTGAAACAAAACCATGTCACCTGGCAACTTGGTGTGGCCAGAGAAACAGGAACCCCCTCGCCCCTCAAACCTAACTATCCCCCCCTCATGCCTTGGCTTGCTTAGTATTATAGTCACCACCTCTTAATAAAATCTAAGACCTGGCTTTAATAATGGGAAATATTTTTAGGAGTCGTGAATTTTAGAATAGAAATGTTTGTTTTTTTTGCTTTCAGTATTTCAGTTCTCATTCAGGTAGCTCAGTCGGTAGAGCGTTCGGCTAGAAACCACAAGGTTCCTAGTTCGATACCGGTCCTCGCCAACTCAGCGCATGAGTAGCACAGGGATCTGTGCGGTAAAGTAAGGAGCTGATGGTAGGTGTGGCGCTCCACCTCAGATGCAAACACTATTCCTTGGTCTAGCGCTAGTGAAAAGGGGATAGACACCCTCGCTGATTGGCTGATACCGACTTTAGCCCACCCCGACGACTTTACTAATATATATATATATATATATATATATATATATATATATATATATATAAATGGAATTTTTTTCAAATGAGCAAACGTTGACTCACCCCACCCTTTAAATGAAAAAGTTTTCTTCCAAGCTATAGTTGTATCATTGCTACTGTACGACTGCACCACCTGGACACTAGCGCCTAGAGAATAAGCTAGATCGGAACTGCACAAGAATGCAGTGTGTAATTTTAACCAAGTTGTGAAAGCAACACCCCACGAGAAAGCATCTGTATAGCCACTTGCCACTTATAACAATAAATCATCCGAGTAAGATGAACAACACAATGCTGGACAGTGCTGGAGGATCAAGGGACAACTTGTGACATTTTTCTCTTGTGGAAACCAGCACACAGGCCCGCCAGTGTGGACCGTTGAGCAAAGACGTACATTGACCAACTCTGCACAGATACTGGATGCTGTGCAGAGGACCCCCTGAGACCATGAATGATAGGGTAAGGTTGGCGAGAGATTGTCATGGATATCCATGATTAAAATTCTAATTACCTGCAATTAGAAATTAACTAAGTGTCCCGTCTCTTGTTTTTCCTTTGGTCAAATGAAAATGTTTACTCCAGTTTAAATAACTTATTTGGACAGTTTAGGAAAACTTTGAATTAGCGAAATAATATTATGTGATTTTTTCCAACAATCTAACCCGGGCTCAATGGGTGACCCAACGTACAAAAAACCGAAACGTTATAATGTCGAACATCACCACCAAGAAAACTTATATTTTGGTAAAACTTGATAGGTTAGGCCTAGAAACAAGGTAAGCTTTGATGTTTTTAAAAACATATCTCGTGTTAATGAACGATCCGTTGGTTTTTAGGTGAAAAACTGGTTTTAAAAGTCGTTCATTACACGAGTACATACAGTAATATGTGTATATATATATATATATATATTATATATTATATATATATATAAAAGGTTGGAGGCGTGTGTTGTAATAATGGTTAGAGTCGTAGGAAATGAACTCGTCCGGCACAAGTTCAAATCCTGGATGAGGCTGTTTGTATTTCACATAGCACTAATACTCTTGGGAAAGGTATGCACTTAACTACTCCGCTCCAGCTATGGTAAATAGTAGGGTAGAGTGGGCTCTTTAACCGTGGCTAGGTAACCAGACTATGAGAAGGAAAACTCTAAATTCAAACCTGTTAAACACCGCTTAAGAAATTGACCTTGTGTCACATCCTGCTTGTGTAGAGGGGTTGGTAAATACATATACATATATAAAGGGCAGTTAGTGTGTATGTATGTATGTATGTATGTATGTCCGGAGGAAATTACGAAAATGAAACAAATAATGACAATGTAAATAAATGTACACATTCACAATCATCAGAGCTTGCTTTTTGTGCAAAAATAATGAAGATTATATCTATATCTGCCAAGAAATTTCAAAATTAAAATATACAGAGAAAAAGTATTGAAATTCTAAAAATGTCCAGCATTTGTAAATCTCAAAAAGTAAACAAATCAATACACCAGGCCCTCCACCCCGCATCTACCCAGGCGACACTGGGTAGTCGCTTCTAGTAACGAATAAAGCTTAAAACCACATACTGAAGTGTTTGGTATCGTTTCTGTTGTTAAATGGAGGGGAAATCAACTGACCAAAAGAAAAACAGTGCCGGAGGGCTGGGGGTTGTGAAGTTTTAACTCTTAGCCTAATTTAAACCGCTCACAGCGGTTCTTCCACCACTGCAATCCTACACATACCACACCCAAGCAAAGCACAAAAAAACTGATGGTTAGTTCATTATAATTG
The DNA here is from genome assembly GCA_023376005.1 of Doryteuthis pealeii. Taxonomy (NCBI): domain Eukaryota; kingdom Metazoa; phylum Mollusca; class Cephalopoda; order Myopsida; family Loliginidae; genus Doryteuthis; species Doryteuthis pealeii. The sequence goes on along the minus strand of CM042174.1, from coordinate 21,108,150 downwards.
AGCAGAAGGACTCATATTACAATAATAATACTAGGACTTTATTTGAATAGGTGGTTTTTTTTTGTTTTGTTTTACGGCACATCAACCTCAGCGGGTCATTTAATGCCGATAAAGTTTTGAAATACATTCATTCTTAAGTGGATACTCAATTTTTTTTAAATAAAAATATTTTTCTATTTAACCCATTGATGGGACCCTAACAGGTATACCACTCCGAGTCAGAGTGGACCTGGGAGCAAAAAAAAAAAAAAAAAAAAACACAAAAAAACAAACACAAAAACCCAGAACTGGAATCTCACCATCATATAGAGTTTAACGTCGTTCCCAGGACATGAAGACCCTCAGTTACCGCCTTCTAGCACCCATATGATAAAAATGGTTGGGGATTGCCATAAGGGCAATAGGGTTGGGGCAATCATATAAGTGCTAGAGCTTGACGTGACCGTCCATCTAGCTCAAGTAAAGACCGAAATAGAGTTCTGAGGTGAATAGATAGAGAACTTTGAAATATCATTTCATACAGGTAAAAAATACCAAGAAAATTTGGTACAGCCGTGGTAGGCAAAGAGTTAAAAAAAAACAGGTGAGTATTTTCCCAGCTTCTCGAGTCAGGTGGAAATGAAATTGATCTGAAAGCCGACAACCCCAAACAGGTGAAAGAGGTAGCTGAAATGCCCCAATAATAACTTATATACTAACAAAAGTACGCGACCCTGGGGGGCAAGTATTTAAATTTTAATGTAATAAAATATATTAAATACAAATATAAAAATATTACAGTTATTCTAATGTTATTTTAATTGATTTCTATATAAAATTATACACAGGATTGCTTTTAATACGTTTGATAATAACATGATACTATTAGAAATCAGTAACAGTACAATTTTTGGTTATACTTGCAAATCGTCGTCAAAATTAAAACGGAACCTTATTTGGTGATCCATGACAGTTTAACTAAAGTGTATGAATGGACTCTTTTGCAAATTGGGTTACGGTTTAGGGGTTTGGGGATTAAGGTTGTTTTTAATTATGTATTGCTTAAAAAAAACACAAAACCCCCCCAAATTACTATACATTTAATTAACCATTGAAATTACTTATTGAATCCAACGGTAGACACATTAGTCTCAGTTGTTTGTGTTAGTATTGCAAACTATAATTTCAATTAAAATTGGTTTTAAAAAAATATTTTTCAAAATTAAATGTATAGTAATTTGTTGATGTTTTTTAAGCAATACGTAGTTAAAAAAAAAAAAAAACAACAACCTTAATCCCCAAACCCCTAAACTGTAACCCAATTCGCAAAAAAAGTTAATTCATACACTGTAGTTAAACTGTCATGGATCACCAACAAATAAGTTTCCGTTTTAATTTTGACGACGATTTGCAAGTTTAACCCAATTTCTTTTCCGAGTACCACTACTTGTTCTTCTACAAGGCTTTGGTATTAAATAATCCATGGAGGTTGATATGCCATTAAAAAAGAAACCAAACCAAAGAATTTCTTTTTATGCGAAAAAATGAGTATCGCGGTTTGTAAAAACTGAGTCCGCGACATCATTGAGGCCTATTTTGAGTTTTATTCAGCAAATTTTTACTGCTATACCTATTATATAATTGAATAGACCTCGAAATCTTTCTTTTGCATATAGAATATATTTTTCTCTCTCCACAACCCCAATTTTTTTTTTTCCAACTGGGAATTATACCTGCGTCTTATAATCCAGGGTGCGCCTTATCATCCAAAAAATATGGTAACTAATAATTAACATTTGTATGCAATTATAGTATCAAGTCATCATTATCATCTAAGTCTTGCCGACAAGAAAAAAAAAATTTTTGATGGTATTATTGCTAGTTTTGTAGAAAGAATAAAGAATAAGCCTTACCATTGGATGCAATTTAGAATATTCAAGAGACCCGCTCCCCTTTTTTGGAGGGGGAGTTCTTACTTTTCTGCAGCAGATGCAGTCAGTATATTCTAAGCCTTGCTGACAATATTTTTGATGGGGTATCATGCTAGTTTTATAGAAAGAGATAAACGAAATAAAAAAAGTAACACACTTATGAATTGATTTTGAATAATTATTACCAAAAGCAAATTAAATGTGCATTGATCCTTAAAATTAAAAATCAATAAATCTCTGTGTTGATCAGGTGAAAGAAAGTTAGAAGAAACGGACTACTGACAAAAATTTTGTTTATAGATAAATAAAGAGTGAGGTGAGAAGCAAACATTCCTATAACAAAGCCATAAGATCTTGATGAAAGCTTTTATTAAAAGGGAATCCTTGTCAAAATGAAGGCACTGTAAAATGAAAATATCAAAAGATATTATTTAGACAAATAAAAATGGATGAAATGATTTTTACTATAAAAAATGCACTGGAAGTGATTATTATATTATTATTATAATATTATTGGAAATGATTGTTGTTATAAAAATGCACTGGAGTGATTTTTACTATAAAAATGCATTGGAAGTGATTTTTACTATAAAAATGCAGTGGAAGTGATTATATATTAATAAAAAGCACTTGGAAGTGATTTTTAGCTATAAAAATCATGGCAAGTGATTATTTACTATAAAAAATCCATTGGCAGTGATTATTTTTTACTAAAATGCATTGGAAGTAATTATTTACTATAAAAATGCATTGAAAGTGATTATTTTACTATAAAAATGCACTGGAAGTGATTATTTATATAAAATGCATTGGAAGTGATTTTTTACTAGAAAATGCATTGGAAATGATTTTTACTTAGTGAAATCCACTGGCAGTGATTTTTACTATAAAATGGCAATTGTGCAAATGGTTTTTACTATAAAAATGCATTGCAAATAATTTACAATAAAAAAGGTTGTTTGGATTTTATGGCATGTCAACCCTTGGGTAATTTACGCCAAAAGGTATTTTTGTTTTATTATTTCTTGTTGGGCATCAAATTTTTAGAAACTCATTTTTTTATTTATTTAACCCCATAAATGGAACGGTACTACCACTTCCGAATGAGACTGTACCTGGGAATAATGGCAATGAAGGGCTTCAGAACTTGAACCTCACACCAGATATAGTTTGCATCATTTGGGGATTTGCCATAAGAACAATATGGTTGGGACAATCTATAGGTACTAAGGCTTGACATACCGCCCGTCAAGACAAAACTAAGGCCAAAGTGGAGTATTGCATGTTATGGACTTCCAGCCCCAAGATTCCGTCCTTAAGTATCAGCCAACAGGTGGACTCATTGGGGAGGGGGTTACCTCTCTACATCCCCAACTGTAAATTGCATCTTAGTGATAACCCACCCACTTTGATCATCTTTATTTTAAAGTTATTAACTGCAGCCTGGAATGTGCATAGATACAGGCTTGAATAACAAATACAAAATATTTATTTTGGGACATATGAAAGATGTTGGTTTAGCTGGGAGTTAAAACTGGGATCAAGTCAAATCATCAGCTCAAGGGACTAGTAATTCTCCTATTTCACATTTCCTCTAAGAAAATAAATATCAAGGATCCTGTTTGAACCGGATGTTGTTGTTGTATTACTTCTCCCAATCACTAAATGATCACCAGTCTTTTTCTAATCAGATTTAGCTACAATATACTATGCATAGGAAAGGCATGGACTGCTATAGACAGTCTACTAATCATATGGATATTTGATCAAAAGGCAAAGTTGCAGTTGTTCACAGTATAGTAACTAGATGGTTGCAAGAAACCCTTGACGATCAGGAAAGATCAAGTAGGCCAAAAACAATTTGTTTTGTGTCTGTGCTTATATATATATATATATATATATATATATATATAATATATTATATATATATATATATATATTTATATAGATAAAAGGTGGCTTACCAGTAAATTGGGACGATCGTTGGAGGTGCACAAAATCCAGGGGTTAAGTCAGCGATATAACAAATACAAAGTACTCAATACAAGTAGAGCAAATTTATTAAAGAAATAGGATACAATAGAAACCTACTCGAGTTTCACCATTAGGATCTTCAGGGTTAAATCCACTAATCGGCTGCAATTAATCGGTACCTTGATTAATTCAGTGGAGTTTAACCCTGAAGATCCTAATGGTGAAACCCGAGTAGGTTTCTATTGTATCCATTTCTAATATTATATATAATATATATATATATATATATATACCACACACACATGGGCCGGTTTAGGTCAGTCAGTAGAGCACCTGCCAAGGAATGTAGGTTCCTGGTCGATATCAGTTTCCGTCAACTCAGCGCATGAAGTGAGACAGATTGGGTAATCTGATCTGTGTGGTAAAGTGGGGAGCTGACGGTAAGTGTGATTCTCCACCTAGCAAAAACAATCCACCTGGTCTAGCGCTAGCGAAAAGGATTAGCACTACCTCGCTGTGCGGCTGTTACCGACAATAGACAACCCCACCATTTTACTTTTTATACACACACATGTATATATACCACAGTGTGTGTATATTATATATATATATATATATTATATATATATATATGAAGCGCATGGCATAATGGTTAGAGTCATGAGAAATGGACTTGTCGACCGAGTTCAAATCCCAGACAAGGCTGTTTGCATTTCACTAGTGCTAATACCCTTGGGAAAGGTATGAATCCATATACTCTCCCTCCAGCTATGGGAAAAATAGTAGGGCAGACTGGGCTCTTAACTTGGGTAGGTACCAGTCTAGGAGAGGGAAAACTCTGAATTTAAATTCCTGAGGTCAGTCGTTGATTGGGTTTGTGGCATTTGTGCACCAATTCTTTCCTATCGACTGTGCCAAAAAGTGCGGATGGTCCAACACAACCTTCACCACTATAAAACAAATCACTGTGTGGGGTGTTCATTGTATGAACCCTCATACGTCCAAATCGACGAGAGAGTCATAATATATACATATATGGTGTGGTGTTGTGGGGGGATGAGTGGTGGTTGTGTAAAGTATAAAATGTTTTGTGAAAAACATAAAATATGTCAAAAATGACATTTTTGAAGTCAACGCCAATAGCGTTTCGGTTTTATTTAAACCGTCAACAGGGCTAATATTCATTTATCATATGAAGAAAACTGGACAAGCAAAAACTTTGCGAGCCTTGTTTACGATGTTTAAAGGCTTTGTCGATACTCGAAATGTAAGGAAAATGCAAATATATTATATAATATATATATAATATATATATTATATATGTTGTGTGTGTGTGTATATACAGTACACACACAATGTAAATTTAAAAGCGCATTCGGCAATATGAAGACTGGTAAAAAAAACATATATCGAATGATGGAACAAACCAAGTTCATGGCAGTTTTGGTTTTAGAGAATTGTCCAAAAGGAAGGGGGGGGGTTCAATTATTTCAAATAAATAAGTGGGAGTCGGTAGAGGGTCTGGGGGGGGGGGGGCTCAAGTTCATTGAGCAACGGACTCTACAATCTTCCCCCGGTGGAGAAAAAAAAACGAAAGGGAGGGTGAAAGGTGAAAATCAGTGGAAGTGATGTGGGGGTTAGAGAGAAACTGGGGGTAGGAACAAGGCAAAAGAGGAGGGGGGGAGAAAAATGGAGCATGGTGAGGGTGATGTTGTGGGGTCGTCGTTTTCTATCACTGCTTCTACTGCTGTCTTTTCTGCAGAAAACTGAACAGCAGGAGGTGAAGAATAGTTGGATGAAATCAGAACAGCTATCTAATTACATTGGAACAAGCACTGAGTAAGCGAATTGAGAGAGGAAAAAAAAAAAAAAAAAGAACCCTTGAACGTTGGCGGCATAGGGCACAATAAATAGGAAGAAAGGAACAAGGCTCAAATCAGGACCAACAGGAAGGGACTACACAGGCATAAATAAACAAATAAATAGGGAAATTTATACACCACACAAATACACACACACAGACATATATATATATATATATATATATATATATATATATATATATATATATATATATACACACACATGTATATATAACACACACATATACACACATGTATATATATATACACACACAAATATACACACACATGTATATATATACATCCAATATATGTACTATATACCCCAAATATATGTACATATATACACCCAAATATATGTACATATATACACCCAAATATTATATACTACATATATATATACGTACACACATACAAATATACATGTATACATACACACAAATATATACACACACACAAATATATAGCATATTATTACATACAAAACAAAATATATATAACATATACACACACCAATATATATACATATATATTTACACACAAATATATATATACACACACACAAAATGCACACAACGTTAGACTATATATAATATATAATTTATGTATGTATATTATAATATAATTATATAAGATATATATATATAATATAAGATTTTAGCCCTGAAGAGCTTTATGCGAAACTAATAGGTTCGTCTGACTCATTAGATTATCTTTGTTATATATATATATTATATAATATATATATATATATAATATATATATATATATGCACACATTATAATTTAATCTAATGTAAAACTAAAATGTAGATTAAAAGTGCATTTCGTATTATGAGAATTGGTAAAAAAAAAAGAAAAGAAAAAATAGAAATAATAAATAAAAGAAAGTTAAATATATCTACGATAGATTTTTATTTTTTCATTTTGAAACCATTATTTTTACCCGAGCTCATATCCCGGCTATGCATGATTGACAAAATTATGAAGTTGATTATTGTGTGGTCTGGGACCGCACGTTTATAATCTGAATCGTCTAAATTATCATGTTAAGGCGGAGAATACTAATAAAGCTATTTTCACTCCTTCCTATAGAAGTATCATATCATTATGGACCAACGGGAGACCACAGGTTTATGAGTTGTCTAGTTCAAGGCAATTAATATTTGCGCTCACTTCATGCTAATGCCCTTGGAATTGGCATGAATCCATTTCCCCTGACTATGCCCCCCCCCCTGTGATGTGTGTTGGTATTCTTCGGCTGTTTAAAGCGATGGCGAGTGTCCATTTTTTTAAAAACTGCAACTGCGCGAGTGGCTGAATAGGCCAATTTTTGAATGGCAATCTCTGTTGCAGTGACTGCAAACAGTGATGCTTGCTTGAGTTGCTATTGTCTCTCTTCCTTCTGGCTCTCTTTTAGGCGGCTTCTTTCCTCTCTTTTTCACTCCTTTCGTTCCTTGTTTGACGAGGAGGCCCAGGTCGTACGGTTTCTGCACCAACCTCGCATGTGTTGGTGTGATGTGGCATATCTTCTTATGTCCTTCTTGCAGACGTCTATAAAAAGTAGGCGTGGTGTCCCTACCGGTCGCGGTGCCTTCTACTAATCGCCATACAGTAGGTCTTTGAGGATGCGGCCTTTGCCATCCTCCTGACATGACCAACCAGCGCAGACGTCTCTCGCAGATGATGGCGAACATGGCTATTCTAACTTGCTCGTTTCAATGCCTAGTGCTGGGTAAAATTATATGACAGACTGGCGGCACTACTCTAGGATAATCAGTCGAGGAGAAGGACAATTAATTCCAACTCCTGTTACATCGACTGCACCTCTGGGTAAAATCCCCCATAGGCTACCTGTTGGCCGTAGGTGGCAACCATGATGCTTAGGGTGGAGTGTTGGTGACTGAGCAGTCCATGATATGCAACATTCCACGTTAGCCTTATTTAGCTAGACGGCGTCGTAGAGACCCCTACGATAGCAACCTATGCAAAAATGTAGATTCCTGATTATTTGATATTTCTTATCTGACGAATTTTTATTTCTTATTCCGTTTTTTATATAAAGAAAGGGAAGAAAGGACATGCTACACAGAAAAATATAATAAAGAGGATAGGGGAAGATGATAGATAGATAGAGGAGAGGAGAGCGAAGCAATAACGCTAATCTGTTTCAATTGAACAAGATGAAAGAAAAGAAAGAAAAAATAATGTGTGAGAGAGAGAGAGAGAGAGAGGAGAGAGAGAGAGAGAGAGAGAGAGAGAGAGAGAAGAGAGGAGAGAGTTAAATCAAGATTATTCTACTTTTTACAAATTGACATTTAACTACAGCTCTTAAGTAAATATATCAAACGTAATAATTAAATTATCAAACTGTTGTATATTCACAGGTACTGCTAATAATAAAATAATAATAATATAATAATAATAATAATTACAACTACTACTACAATAATAACTATAATAATAGTGAGAAATGATTTTATCTAAAAATATAATCCGATGCTATTTTCAAGTTATGATGCAAAAAATATGTTCTGGTTATGAGAACATGTAAAAAAAAAATGTTCAGATTGAAACTCTGACGGAAGGAGAATTCTGCAAAAACCAGCTGTCTCCAAACCCCTTCCCCCAGTCCCTAAAAGACTGCTACACAATTCTCCCATTCCTTGTGGCTTTAAGGAAGACAAACGGGAGATTTTAAGAGCATGCATGAGAGAGGGGTTGAAGGATTGGGCGCTACTTCATGTGGTGAAACAAAACCATGTCACCTGGCAACTTGGTGTGGCCAGAGAACAGGAAACCCTCGCCCTCAAACCTAACTATCCCCCCCCCCCCATGCCTTGGCTTGCTTAGTATTATAGTCACCACCTCTTTAATAAAATCTAAGACCTGGCTTAATAATGGGAAATATTTTAGGATTCGTGAATTTTAGAATAGAAATGTTTTGTTTTTTTGCTTTCAGTATTTCAGTTCTCATTCAGGTAGCTCGTCGGTAGAGCGTTCGGCTAGAAACCACAAGGTTCCTAGTTCGATACCGGTCCTCGCCAACTCAGCGCATGAGTAGCACAGGGATCTGTGCGGTAAGTAAGGAGCTGATTGTGGTGTGGCGTCCACCTCAGATGCAACACTATCTCCTTGGTCTAGCGCTAGTGAAAAGGGGATAGACACCCTCGCTGATTGCTGATACCGACTTTAGCCACCCCGACGACTTTACTTATATATATATATATATATATATATATATATATATATATATATTATATATATGGAATTTTATTCAAATGAGCAACGTTGACTCACCCCACCCTTTAAATTGAAAAAGTTTTCTTCCAAGCTATAGTTGTATCATTGCTACTGTACGACTGCACCACCTGACACTAGCGCCTTAGAGAATAAGCCTAGATCGGAACTGCACAGAGATGCAGTTTGTAATTTTAACAAGTGTTGAAGCAACACCCACGAGAAAGCTGCTGTATAGCCACTTGCCACTTATCACATAAATCATCCGAGTAAGATGAACAACACATGCTGGACACTGCTGGAGGATCAAGGACAACTTGTGACATTTTTCTTGGAAACCAGCACACAGGCCCGCCAGTGTGAACGTTGAGCAAGACGTTAAAATGACCAACTCTGCACAGATATGGATGCTGTGCAGAGGACCCCTGAGACCAATGAATGATAGGGTAAGGTTGGCGAGAGATTGTCATGGATATCCATGATTAAAATTCTAATTACCTGCAATTAGAAATTAACTAGTGTCCCGTCTCTGTTTTCTGGTCAATATGAAAATGTTTACTCCAGTTTAAATAACTTATTTGACAGTTTAGGAAAACTTTGAATTAGCGAAATAATATTATGTGATTTTTCCAACAATCTAACCCGGGCTCAATGGGTGAGCAAACGTACAAAAAACCGAAACGTTATAGACGTCGAATCACCATCAAGAATAAACTTATATTTTGGTAAACTTATAGGTTAGGCCTAGAAACAAGGTAAGCTTTGATGTTTTTAAAACATATCTCGTGTAATGAACGATCTGTTGGTTTTTTAGGTGAAAAACTGGTTTTAAAAAGTCGTTCATTACCGCAGTACATACAGTATTATATATATATATATATTATATATATATAAAGGTTGGGCGTGTGTTGTAATAATGGTTTAGTATATAATATATATATATATATATATAGTCGTTGGGGTGGCCTAAAGTCGGTATCAGCCAGACAGCCATATATATATATAATATATATATATATATATATATATATATTAGCGACACTTGATACAAATAATTATAACCATAACATCCTCAATAATAGTTCAAAGTAGAACTGAAAGTACTTGAAACAATTCTTTTGTATTTTTCATAAATTCTTTTCATTACCTTTTCATTTTTATTTTCAATTTTTTTAATGGATTTTTTTTTATCGATAATATTTAAATAGATCATTGAAAATTGAAAATAAAAAATTACAAAATAATCTGGATTCTGCTGTGACTAACGAAATTTGTTTGAAATATGTATATATCATCATCATCATCATTAGGTTGTGCAGTTAGCATGGATCCCCATGACTCTCTCTTGCCAAGCATCCTTGTCGATCATCAATCCTTGGAGGTCTTCTGCACAGCATCCAAAATCTGCACAGATTGATGTGGGTTTTTGCTGGTCAAGCTACACTGGTGTGTCCATGTGTAGGTGTCTATATGAGAACGTCATTTATGAGTTTATCCGTGCTTCTCCAGCAGTGTCTGGCATGTCTTATTCACCTCACCCATATCGTTTATGTGCCCGTACAGCTGTTTTCTTGTGGGTTATTGCTTCCAGGATTTTTTTAAAAGCAGCATGAAATAACTTTGTGAAGCTCCCATCTATTTTCATCTCCAAGAACTTTGTTAAGGTCCATGTGGTGCTGTTGTAGAGTAAAGCTTTTTTTCCTTCCCCCTCATATATATATATATATATATATATATATATACACAATTTGAAAAATTTGCTTTTGGAGCATTGTTAAGTAAAGTATATTATTGTTTATATATTTGGAAGGCAATTACAATGCATAATCATATAAAATTCGATAATTATTGAGAATAATCATGACAAGTAAACTCGGCAAATAACGCCGCGCAACATGGAACACCGTACAGCTGTTTCAACTTTATTAAGTCTCATCAGCGGTGTATTACTTATGATTTCCCTCCGACAGAAATCGAATCCTGGAACCCAGCACGCAGAGTCAGAGACTCTACCGGTATCGATTTCTGTCAGAGGGAAATCGTAGGTATACACCGCTGATGAAGACTTTAGGAAATTCCATCTGTCAGTGTGGCTTCATAATTCGCGCAAAGCTGGGCTGCTATCACACTCAAGAAAATACAAAATGTCTTCTTATAGCATGCACAACATGGGAGGAAACAAATCACTCACTGCTGACTCTCAATCGATCGTTCATGATAGGAGAGTCCACCATTATATATATACATGTAATATAGTGAACAATTTGAAAAAACACAGGTTCAAATAAAATGAGTGATTTGAACCTGTGTTTTTTTCAAATTTTTTCACTATATTACATACCGTCGGATTCACTTCCATTTTTCTCTTCACATATATATATGTATATACATGTATATACATATGTACATACAGAGATTGATTTTCTTGATTTGTTTAGCCTTACATTTGAATAGGTATGCCCGCCTAATTAATTATTAATTAATTAATAACTTTCAAAATTAGGTATGACTTCAATTAAGCACATATTCTCCAAAAAATTGTCGGCTAAAAAAAGCCATATCAAAAACACATCGTTTGTATTTACTTCTCATATATATATATATATTTATATATATATATATATATATATATATATATATATATATATATGAATGACTGCTATAGATTTATTATTGATCATATGGACATCTGATCATTGTGAAAAGATAAAATCTGTAGCCATGTCAGTACTACTGTAGAGCTGAACCACTTGGACTAATAAAATGTTTAGAGAAAAAGCTAAATGGGAACTACAGAAGAATGCTATGTGCTCTTTTGAACAAATCTTTGAAGCAGCACTCCACTGTCATATCCAGGACAGGTGCATGGTATATTTCAAGTACCATATTTTTCGGACTATAAAGTGCACATAAATCCTTATATTTGCTAAAAAAAAAAAAAAAAAAAAAAAATCGGCAGTGCACCCTATAATCCGGTGCTCCTTATGTATGAATCCTGGTTGTGCTTAGGCCTTGTGACCTCGAACAGCAATGAGACTGACTCAGAGGATGACGAAAGGGATTCAGGTTTGGTTGATGCTGCCATCGCCCAACTGTTAAACTCCGACACCGAAGATGAAGAATTTGACGGATTTGTAGAAGAGGAATGAAAAGTGAGCGTATTTTTCTGTTCTTTGTGTGTTACAAGTGAACAATATTGATAGTTATTTTTAGGGACTTGAATAAATCTGACATATCCAACTGCCTTGTTCTGCTTTATGCGCCTTATACTCCGGTGCGCCTTATATATGAAAATAGATCCGTTCACTGATACTGCGCCTTATGCTCCGGTGTGCCTTATATATGAAAATAGATCCGTTCACTGATACTGCGCCTTATGCTCCGGTGTGCCTTATATATGAAAATAGATCCATTCACTGATACTGCGTCTTATAATCCGGTGCGCCTTATCATCCAAAAAATATGGTAACTAATAATTAAACATTTGTATGCAATTATAGTATCAAGTCATCATTATCATCTAAGTCTTGCCGACAAGAAAAAAAAAATTTTTGATGGGTATTATGCTAGTTTTGTAGAAAGAGATAAAGAAATAAGCCTTACCATTGGATGCAATTTAGTATCATATTCAAGAGACCCGCTCCCCTTTTTTGGAGGGGGAAGTTCTTACTTTTCTGCAGCAGATGCAGTCAGTATATTCTAAGCCTTGCTGACAATTATTTTTGATGGGTATCATGCTAGTTTTATAGAAAGAGATAACGAAATAAAAAAAAAGTAACACACTTATGATTGATTTTGAATAATTATTACCAAAAGCCAAATTAAATGTGCATTGATCCTTAAAATTAAAAATCAATAAATCTCTGTGTTGATCAGGTGAAAGAAAGTTAGAAGAAACGGACTGACAAAAATTTTGTTTATAGATAAATAAAAGAGCTGAGGTGAGAAGCAAACATTCCTATAACAAAGCCATAAGAATCTTGATGAAAAGCTTTTATTAAAAGGGAAATCCTTGTCAAAATGAAGGCACTGTAAAATGAAAATATCAAAAGATATTATTTAGACAAATAAAAATGGATTGGAAATGATTTTTACTATAAAAATGCACTGGAAGTGATTATTATTATTATTATTATAATATTATTGGAAATGATTGTTGTTATAAAAATGCACTGGAAGTGATTTTTTACTATAAAAATGCATTGGAAGTGATTTTTTACTATAAAAATGCACTGGAAGTGATTATTTTACTATAAAAATGCACTGGAAGTGATTATTTTACTATAAAAATCCACTGGCAGTGATTATTTTACTATAAAAATCCACTGGCAGTGATTTTTTTACTATAAAAATGCATTGGAAGTAATTATTTTACTATAAAAATGCATTGAAAGTGATTATTTTACTATAAAAATGCACTGGAAGTGATTATTTTACTATAAAAATGCATTGGAAGTGATTTTTTACTAGAAAAATGCATTGGAAATGATTTTTACTATAAAAATCCACTGGCAGTGATTTTTACTATAAAATGCATTGCAAATGGTTTTTACTATAAAAATGCATTGCAAATAATTTTTTACAATAAAAAAGGTTGTTTGGATTTTATGGCATGTCAACCCTTGGGTAATTTTACGCCAAAGGTATTTTTTGTTTTATTCATTCTTGTTGGGCATTCAAATTTTTAGAAACTCATTTTTTTATTTATTTAACCCATAAATGGAACCGGTACTACCACTCCGAATGAGACTGTACCTGGGAATAATGGCAATGAAGGGCTTCAGAACTTGAACCTCACCACCAGATATAGTTTAGCATCATTTGGGGATTTGCCATAAGAACAATATGGTTGGGACAATCATATAGGTACTAAGGCTTGACATGACCGCCCGTCAAGACAAAACTAAGGGCCAAAGTGGAGTATTGCATGTTATGGACTTCCCAGCCACCAAGATTCCGTCCTTAAGTATCAGCCAACAGGTGGACTCATTAGGAGGGGGTTACCTCTCTACATCCCCAACTGTAAAATTGCATCTTAGTGATAACCCACCCACTTTGATACATCTTTATTTAAAGTTATTAACTGCAGCCTGGAATGTGCATAGATACAGGCTTGAATAACAAATACAAATATTTATTTTGGGACATATGAAAGATGTTGGTTTAGCTGGGAGTTAAAACTGGGATCAAGTTCAAATCATCAGCTCAAGGGACTAGTAATTCTCCTATTTCACATTTCCTCTAAGAAAATAAATATCAAGGATCCTGTTTTAGAACCGGATGTTGTTGTTGTATTACTTCTCCCAATCACTAAATGATCACCCAGTCTTTTTCTAATCAGATTTAGCTACAATATACTATGCATAGGAAAGGCATGGACTGCTATAGACAGTCTACTAATCATATGGATATTTGATCAAAAGGCAAAGTTGCAGTTGATCACAGTATAGTAACTAGATGGTTGCAAGAACCTTGACGATCAGGAAAGATCAAGTAGGGCCAAAACAATTGATTTTGTGTCTGTGCTTATATATATATATATATATATATATATATATATATATATATATATATATATATATATATTTTATAATAAAAGGTGGCTTACCAGTAAATATGGGCACGATCGTTGGAGGTGCACAAAATCCAGGGGTTAAGTCAGCGATAT
>CM042174.1:21015997-21088497 GCA_023376005.1 Doryteuthis pealeii | reverse complement strand
TGTGGCGCTCCACCTCAGATGCAAACACTATCTCCTTGGTCTAGCGCTAGTGAAAAGGGGATAGACACCCTCGCTGATTAGCTGATACCGACTTTAGCCCACCCCGACGACTTTACTATATATATATATATATATATATTATATATATATATATATATATATATATATGGAATTTTATTCAAATGAGCAAACGTTGACTCACCCCACCCTTTAAATGAAAAAAGTTTTCTTCCAAGCTATAGTTGTATCATTGCTACTGTACGACTGCACCACCTGGATACTAACATAGCGCCTAGAGAATAAGCTAGATCGGAACTGCACAAGAATGCAGTATGTAATTTTAAACAAGTTGTTGAAGCAACACCCCACGAGAAAGCAGCTGTATAGCCACTTGCCACTTATCACATAAATCATCCGAGTAAGATGAACAACACATGCTGGACACTGCTGGAGGATCAAGGACAAACTTGTGACATTTTTCTATGGAAACCAGCACACAGGCCCGCCAGTGTGAACCGTTGAGCAAAGACGTACATTGACCAACTCTGCACAGATACTGGATGCTGTGCAGAGGACCCCCTGAGACCAATGAATGATAGGGTAAGGTTGGCGAGAGATTGTCATGGATATCCATGATTAAAATCCTAATTACCTGCAATTAGAAATTAACTAAGTGTCCCGTCTCTTGTTTTTCCTTTGGTCAAATGAAAATGTTTACTCCAGTTTAAATAACTTATTTGGACAGTTTAGGAAAACTTTGAATTAGCGAAATAATATTATGTGATTTTTCCAACAATCTAACCCGGGCTCAATGGGTGAGCCAACGTACAAAAAACCGAAACGTTATAACGTCGACATCACCATCAAGAATAAAACTTATATTTTGGTAAAACTTCATAGGTTAGGCCTAGAAACAAGGTAAGCTTTGATGTTTTAAAAACATATCTCGTGTAATGAACGATCTGTTGGTTTTTAGGTGAAAAACTGGTTTTAAAAAGTCGTTCATTACACGAGTACATACAGTATATATATATATATATATATATATATATATATATAAAGGTTGGAGGCGTGTGTTGTAATAATGGTTAGAGTCGTAGGAAATGAACTCGTCGGCACAAGTTCAAATCCTGGATGAGGCTGTTTGTATTTCACATAGCACTAATACTCTTGGGAAAGGTATGCACTTAACTACTCCGCCTCCAGCTATGGGTAAATAGTAGGGTAGAGTGGGCTCTTTAACCGTGGCTAGGTAACCAGTCTAGGAGAAGGAAAACTCTAAATTCAAACCTGTTAAAGACCGCTTAAGAAATTGACCTTGTGTCACATCCTGCTTGTGTGGAGGGGTTGGTAAATACATATACATATATAAAGGGCAGTTAGTGTGTATGTATGTATGTATGTCCGGACGAAATTACGAAAATGAAACAAATAATGACAATGTAAATAAATGTACACATTCACAATCATCAGAGCTTGCCTTTTGTGCAAAAATAATGAAGATTATATCTATATCTGCGAAGAAATTTCAAAATTAAAATATACAGAAAAAAAGTATTGAAATTCTACTTAAAAATGTCCAGCATTTGTAAATCTCAAAAAGTAAACAAATCAATACACCAGGCCCTCCACCCCGCATCTACGCAGGCGACACTGGGTAGTCGCTTCTAGTAACGAATAAAGCTTAAAACCACATACTGAAGTGTTTGGTATCGTTCGGTGTTGCCGGAAGGGTGGGGGTCGTGAAGTTTTAATACTTTGCCTAATTTAAACCGCTCACAGCGGTTCTTCCACCACTGCGATCCTACGCATACCACACCCAAGCAAAGCACAAAAAACTGGTGGTTAGTTCATTATAATTGAGCAGAAGGACTCATATTACAATAATAATACTAGGACTTTATTTGAATAGAAGGAGTTCTGAGGTGGTTTTGTTTTGTTTTACGGCACATCAACCTCAGTGGGTCATTTAATGCCGATAAAGTTTTGAAATACATTCATTCTTAAGTGGATACTCAATTTTTTTAAATAAAAATATTTTTCTATTTAACCCATTGATGGGACCCTAACAGGTACTACCACTCCGAGTCAGAGTGGACCTGGGAGCAAAAAAACAAAAATACAAAAACCCCTCAGAACTGGAATCTCACCATCAGATAGAGTTTAACATCGTTCCCAGGACATGAAGACCCTCGGCTACCGCCTTCTAGCACCCATATGATAAAAATGGTTGGGGATTGCCATAAGGGCAATAGGGTTGGGGCAATCATATAAGTGCTAGAGTTTGACGTGACTAGCCGATTAGTCAGAGGGGGGTGGCTCTCCGACCGTCCGTCTAGCTCAAATAAAGACCGAAGTAGAGTTCTGAGGTGAATAGATAGAGAACTTTGAAATATCATTTCATACAGGTAAAAAATACCAAGAAAATTTGGTACAGCCGTGGTATGCAAAGAGTTATAAAAAACAGGTGAGTATTTTCCCAGCTTCTCGAGTCAGGTGGAAATGAAAGTGATCTGAAAGGCGACAACCCCAAACAGGTGAAAGAGGTAGCTGAAATGCCCCAATAATAACTTATATATACTAACAAAAGTACGCGACCCTGGGGGCAAGTATTTAAATTTTAATGTAATAAAATATTATATTAAATACAAATATAAAAATATTACAGTTATTCTAATTGATTTCTATATAAAATTATACACAGGATTGCTTTTAATACGTTTGATAATAACATAATACTATTAGAAATCAGTAACAGTACAATTTCTGGTAAAAACTTGCAAATCGTCGTCAAAATTAAAACGGAAACTTATTTGGTGATCCATGACAGTTTAACTAAAGTGTATGAATGGATTATTTTGCGAATTGGGTTACGGTTTAGGGGTTTGGGGATTAAGGTTGTTTTTAATTATGTATTGCTTAAAAAAACAAAAACGCCAAATTACTATACATTTAATTAACCATTGAAATTAATAATTGAATCCAACGGTAGACACATTAGTCTCAGTTGTTTGTGTTAGTATTGCAATGTATAATTTCAATTAAACTTGGTTTAAAAAAAATATTTTTCAACATTAAATGTATAGTAATTTGTTGTTGTTTTTTAAGCAATACGTAATTAAAAAAAAAAAAAAACACCTTAATCCCCAAACCCCTAAACTGTAACGCAATTCGCAAAAAAGTTAATTCATACACTGTAGTTAAACTGTCGTTGATCACCACCAAATAAGTTTCCGTTTTAATTTTGATGACGATTTGCAAGTATAACCTAGTTTCTTTTCCGAGCTATAGTTTAAGTAGTACCACTACTTGTTCTTCTACAAGGCTTTGGTATTAAATAATCCATGGAGGTTGATATGCCATTAAAAAAAGAAACCAAACCAAAGAATTTCTTTTTATGTGAAAAAATGAGTATCGTGGTTTGTAAATACTGAGTCCGCGACATCATTGAGGCCTATTTTGAGTTTTATTCAGCAAATTTTTACTGCTAATTTAAACCTATTATATAATTGAATAGACCTCTAAATCTTTCTTTTGCATATAGAATATATTTATCTCTCTCCACATGTCAAAGCTATATTTATCTCCCAATAGCGGTTAAACTTGCAAAATTAAAACGGAAACTTATTTGGTTGTGATCCATGACAGTTTAACTACAGTGTATGAATGAACTTTTTTGCGAATTGGGTTTAGGGATTTGGGGATTAAGGTTGTTTTTAATTACGTATTGCTTAAAAAAATTACAATACATTTAATTAACCATTGAAATTAATTATTGAATCCAACGGTAGACACATTAGTCTCAGTTGTTTGTGTTAGTATTGCAATGTATAATTTCAATTAAACTTGGTTTAAAAAAATATTTTTCAATATTAAATGTATAGTAATTAGTTTTTTTTTAAAACAAAAAAGCAATACGTAATTAAAAACAACCTTAATCCTCAAACCCCTAAACCAAATTCGCAAAAAAGTTCATCCATACACTGTAGTTAAACTATCATGGATCACCAAATAAGTTTCCCTTTTAATTTTGACGACGATTTGCAAGTAAAACCCCAATAACATCAAAGATTTGCGTTAAAAAACAAACAAAAAAACAAAAAACCCCGGCCTCAATGGTTTTGTGGACTGTGAATAAAATTATCCTTTAAAAATAATGACAAAGTGAATTTGATTCTCACTGGGTGTCCCATTCTTTTGTTCTTGCTAAGCTTAATGAATAACGACAGCATTGTGTATTTAGAGTTTCTCGTGTGGTGGAATGGTTAGCAAGATGGGCTAATGGATTATTAAAATTGATTTGTATTATTTAGATTAATCGGACTATTGTCCTCATCTTTATTGTTATCTGCACAATGTTTCGGCCGATGTGCCCTCCGGCTTTCTTTAGGTATTTCTTGTCGAATTCGGGAACCCCTGCTCAAACTTGGGAAGATTCTTGTTGTAATCGGGAGCCTTCATGGAACTTCAAAGAGTAGGTTCCCGAGTTCGACAAGAAATACCTGAAGAAGGCCGAAGGCAACATAGGCCGAAACGTTGTGTATTTACACAATAAAGATGAGGACAATAGTCCAAATAATACAAATTATCAAGGCCTAGACTGAAAAATTTAGAAAAATATTAAAAGTGAGTTCGATTCTCACTGGGTGACCCATATTTCTGGCCTAGTATGTACTTGTCAACCTTCGAGCAATGAATGAATGATTAGTTATTTACTAAGCTTAGCTTAGATGTGGCACAAGGCCAGAAGTATGGGACGCCCAGTGAGAATCAAACTCACTAACAATGGTCTGCTAAGCTAGCTTGCTAATCATCACATCACATGAGGTCCCCGAATATTTTGGGTATAGTTATTTACTAAGCTTAGCTTAGAAGTGGCATAAGGCCAGAAGTATAGGACGCCCAGTGAGAATCGAACTCACTACCAATAGTCTGCTTATCTAACTCGCTAACCACCACACCACAGAAGGCGCCGATGAATGAATTAATTAGATCAGATAGTCAATGAAGTAAGTTAAAATATTAACTTTACAATCCATCACCCTTCTCTCACTTCCTCCTTTATTTCCGCCCCTCTCTACCTCCCCTTATGCACAATCATACCCCCCACCTTTCTACCGCATTCCTTCTTTGACCATCTCTTTCCACTCCATACACTTGGAATACAATGGGAGCCTGCCCAGCCTGGTTGTTTTGATTTGTTTTACGGCATATCAACCTCAGTGTGTCATTTAATGCCAACAAAGTTGAAAACATTTTTTTTTTATCAAACTCATAGATGGGACCCTAACATTCTGTGTCAGAGTGGACCATAGAGCAATGGTGATGAAGGGGTGCTCCACATTCCCAGACCTCTAAAACTGGAACCTCACCATCAGATAGAGTTTAACGTTATTCCCAGGACATGAAGACCCTTAGTGGCCTGAACATTGTGAAGATGAGGATCTGGTTTGGTTTGTTTTGTGGCATATCAACCTCAGTGGGTCATTTAATGCCAACAAAGTTTTGAAATAAATTCATTCTTAATGGGTACTCAATTTTTTTATAATCACATTTTTCTATCTAACCCATCGATGGGACCCTAACATTCTGGCTCAGAGTGGACCAGGGAGTAATGGTGATGAAGGGGTGCTCCATATTCCCCAAACCTCCAGAACTGGAACCTCACCATTAGATAGAATTTAAAGTCATTCCCAGGACATGAAGACCCTCAGCAACCGCCTTCTTGCACCCATATAATAAAAAGGGTTGGTTGCCATAAGGGCAATAGGGTTGGGGCAATCATATAGGTGCTAGGGCTTGACGTGACCAGTCGATTGATCGGAGGGGGTCGAATTTGAACTAGGGTCGACGAATCCATTTCGTACGACTCTAGCCATTACACCTCGCGCCTCTACTTAGCAGTAAAGTAAGTCGACAAGATAGCGTAATGTCGGTATCAGCCAGACAGCGAAGGAGTCTATCCCCTAATCTGAGGTGGAGCACCACACCTGCCATAAGCTCCTCACTTTACCGCACAGATTCCTGTGCTACTCATTCGCTGAGTTGGTGAAAGCCGATATCGAATCAGGAACCTTGCGATTCCTAGACAAGTGCTCTACAGACTAAACTAAATCGAACATCAACAATGTACGTAGTTTCTCACAGTGGAATATGATATTTGGTAAGCTAGTCTAACTCTAAATCCTTACCTGGTGCTCCCCACTCTACGGCCTTGTGTCAGACTTAGCTAAAAACAATTATATAAATCTATACATATATAAAGGGCAGTTGTGTATGTGTATGTGTGTCCGGAGGAAACTACGAAAATAAAACAATTTCAAAGTAAATATATATACACACATTCACTATCGCTATATCTTGCTTTTTGAGCAAAAATAATGAAGATTTTATTTATATTCGTGAAGATGGTTAAAAACTAAAATTTAAATGATAACAGCATGGAATTTTTTTTCATTTGATATTTTAAATAGTAGACATTAATTTTTCTTTTCAGTATGGCTAGATCAACGCAAGGTCTTTTTGCGTAGGGATTTTAATGGGGCGTCCAGCAAGGATCCAACTCGCGATTCAATAATAATAGATCTGCGAGACCTTTTACTCCCCCCCCCTACACAGGCGATGCCGGGTAGCCACTTCCAGTACACAATAAAGGTCAGCTCGTAAAACAGAGGCATAGTTGGGGTCGGAGGGGAGTTATGTGTAAAAGACCCCCGGGCCCCAATATGGGAGCGAGGAGTAAATAATAGTAGTTTAGAAACTGCATTTTTATTGACATTATACTCAAATGAATATATATATATAAATTTCGCTAAATGTTGGTGCCACTCCCTTAAGCCCCACCTAAACTCCAAATCTAACTACATTCCTGAATATTTAATTCCCTCCCCCCATTTTACACTAGATACAAAGATGATTTTCCAATAATATGATTTTTTTCGTAAAAAGACAAATTTTAAATCACTATATGGCTAAACTTATATCGACTAAACTTAACGTACATATGACACAAGGCCGGAAGTATGGAGCACCAAGTGAGAATCGAACTCATTAACAACGGTCTGCTAATCCACCTTGCTAACCATTACACCACACGAGAAACTCTCATCTTTGATTTTATCGCTCCACCATTTATTCTTAAGTAAATATAGATATTTATATTTAAAACATTATATATATATATATATATATATATATATATATATATATATATATATATATATGTGTGTGTGTGTGTGTGTACGTATTAGTGTATAGAACATTTCTGACGTTTTATTTTTCTGCTACTTCCTCTCTCGCCAGAGCGCGCCTCTATGCTAACGAGTCCCACCTTCCCCGCAATTTCTTGTAGGTTTCCACCTCACTGCTCTGCCACTGAGCCATTGCCAAGGGAGCCCCATGGTGGCGGTGGCGATGCAAGGGGAGAGGGGGTTCGGGAAGGAAAGGAGGGGAGAGGCGGTCGGAGAATCGTCACATGGAGATCTTCCGTGTGTTGAGCCGAGGAAGAATTCGCACGGGGTAGGAGAACGGGGACAACGACCTTGTGAGCGTCAGTTCAATGGTTTATCACCAAACTACCCTCCCCTCGTTTCCAAGACTAAGGTATTCTATGCACAGTAGTAGCTATATATATATATATATATATATATTGGGAAGCAATAGTGTCGGTGTTTAGAGCATCATCACCATCATTATAATTAGAAAGACTTGTACAAAAAAAAAGAACATTTTGAAGAAAAATTAAAGTGGGCGATGAACGGGAAAAGGAGCCCAGAGAGAGAGAGAGAGAGAGAGAGAGAGAGAGAGAGAGAGAGAGAGAGAGAGAGAGAGAGAGAGAGAGTCCCCAAAATAACAAACGTGAAGACAGAAGATGAAGAGAGAGAGAGAGAGAGAGAGAGAGAGAGAGAGAGAGAGAGAGAGAGAGAAGAGTGAAAGAGAGAGAAATGAACGGAGAAAGTAGACCGAAAAGTACAAATGCAAAGAGAGAGAAAAGAGAAATAAAGAGAGAAAAAGAGAAAAATAAAGAGAAAAGAGAAAAATAAAGAGAGAAAGAGAAAAATAAAGAGGGGGGAAAGAGAGGGGAAAGAGAAAAATAGAGAGAAAGAGAAAATAAAGAGAGGGGGGAAGAGAAAAATAAAGAGAGTGTGAGAGAGAAAGAACGAAAAAAGAAAAAAAAAAGAACCCGAAAAGCACAAACGTGAAGACAGAGATGATAGAGAGGGAGAAATAGAAAAAGATGGAGAGGGAGAAATAGAGAAAGATAGAGAGAGAAAGAAAGAGAGGGGGCCGAACTTAAAACTTCAAGAAGAGATACTGGTAAAGAGAAAGACGTCGAGAAAGAAGAACATTAAGAAGAAGGAGTAGAGGAAGCGGCTAGACGGTCACAAAATCGGGGATTACTCGAAACACTAACAATGTGAAGGTTGATAATTATGCAAATAGGAACACATTTTTTTCTTTCTTTTCTAACCCAACTCATATTTAGGATACGCATTTAAAATTAGCGTATCGAATAATTCGCAAGACGTTCATTTTTTGTATCAGCTTAATTGTTTCCATTATGTACATCCATACAAGAAAAAAAAAAGAATCGTAATTAATTAATTATTATTTAATTTAATGTTTACGGTAGTTTTGGGCAATCATTATATATGCAAAATAAATAGACGAATTAAAAAATGATTTTTCCGGGGTATTAATTGTTTCCATTATGTACATCCGTACAAAAAGAAAGAAAGAATCGTAATTAATTATTATTATTTAATTTAATGTTCACGATAATTTTGGACAATCATTATATATGCGAAATGAATAGAGGTAAATTAAAAAATGATTTTTTTTTGGGGTATTATAAAAATTGTAACTTATCAAATATGACAGTAATAATAATAATAATAATAATAATAATAATAATAATAATAATAATAATACATATTTTCTTTTGTTTAAAATCTTCCCCTGAAGTTAACGGAACGACATAATCACATGGTTTCAGTCTGCCCATTTTCTTACGCGTGGTTCCTCCGAAGATTTACAAAACACTCCCAGACTACTACTAAAACAAACAAATAAATAAATAAATCTGCATACTACTAAAAATGCTCGTATCTCGCTCTGTAAAAAAACGGCTCATTGTAGCGTGATGCATATTAGAGCAATACACTGGAAATACCCTAGAAAGAATTTTCCAACCCAATTTGCAACTGAATGATGATTTTGTGAGATCAGCGTCCACACTGATCGTTATTTTTAACCAGCAAAATCCTCGATAGAATCTTTCACTCCTATTTGAATAGAAGCATCGATATCATCATGGACAGTTATTACAACGCAAACCCAACTGCTTCACAGGTCGTCCAGTATATAAAATTAAAAAGAAAAAATTATTTTATGTCTTAAATTAAACTCACTCTCTCTCTCTCTCTATATATATATATATATGAGAGAGGGAGCAATTCTCTCTCTTAATATATTGCCCCCCTCTCTCTCATTCTCTATAATTGCTATCTCTCTCTCTCTCTCTCATTCTCTATAATTGCTATCTCACTCTCTCTCTCTCTCTCATTCTCTATAATTGCTATCTCACTCTCTCTCTCTCTCTCTCATTCTCTATAATTGCAATCTCACTCTCTCTCATTCTCTATAATTGCTCTCACTCTCTCTCATTCTCTATAATTGCTATCTCACTCTCTCTCTTCTCTATAATTGCTATCTCACTCTCTCTCATTCTCTATAATTGCTATCTCACTCTCTCTCTATATATAACTGCTCTCTCTCTCCCCTTCTCTCTCTCTCTCTCTATATATATATATATATAACTGCTCTCTCCCTCTCTCTCTATATATATATAATTGCTCTCTCTCTCACTGTATAATTGCCGTCTCTCTCTCTCTTATATATATGTGTGTGTGTTGAATAAGGCACACTTGTAATATGAGGCATAGTAAAGAATGATCCCGAACCTTGTTAACAACAACACGAAAACGGGGAAAAATGTTGTTACCAACACTAAAACAAAAGAGGGGAACATAGAGGAAACCTTTGTTGTAGTTAAAATATACTCCTTCTTTATGAACAATAGATTTAAAAAAAAATAAAATCACTACGACACGATTGTTGATAAATGTCAAACCAAGTAAAACTGAAGGCGACACAAAAAAAAAAAAAAAGAAAAGAAAAAAAAGAAAAGAAAAGTAAACTCGAGTTTTGTGGGTAGAGGGTTCGTTCTCTTACCCCCCTCGCATAGACACGACACAACAATGCATCCATACTGGCCACACCCAGGGAAGCAGACACGGACTTGTAAAACAGTGCGCTGATTAATATAGCAAATATGTCATAATACAATAAAAAGATATAAGCTTTGGTGTTTGATTGTTAAGATTAATACGACACATTGATAATACTGACGACAATGGGAGGGGGAGGAGGGGTTACTTGCAGGTTTGGTCCTAATGGTAGAGCAAAAGAATAAAGATCTTGAGGTCATAAAAGATCAATTAAACCACTGACTCCCTCATAAAATTAATGGCTGAACTTGCACAAAGGTGTCAAAATTAGGGTGACCCAGAAAAAACAGAACCCAAATTATCTATTTATTTTCCCATTGAACTAACCTTAAACCCCAACACCAACCCTAAACCTAAACCCCCCTAGTTAAAATTAACAGTTTTATTACAAAATTTGTGGGTTCTGTTTTTGCTGGGTCACCGGTATACAGGGTGACCCAGAAAAAACAGAACCCAAATTATTTATTCATTTTCCCATTAAACTAACCCTAATCCTAAACCCTAACCCTAAACCCCCATAGTTAAAATTAACAGTTTTATTACAAAATTTGTGGGTTCTGTTTTTTCTGGGTCACCCTAATTTTGACACCTTTGTGCAAGTTCAGCCAAATTAATATATCAAAATTCATGAAACTTGAGTAGTGGGAACGTTTTTGTTAGGAAGAGGCTACCCTGCCGGTCCTGGTCGAATAGACAAACCTGCTTCTAGGATTAATATGCCGGTTCTCGTAAAATTTAGCATCCGGGCATTTCATGTTTAACGTCTTTAATTTTAAAAGGTGATGTAAACAACTTTCTATTTTATATTTATATTTTGTGAAGGATAAAGATACAAAAAAAAATTTCTAAATGAAAAATATAGATACTGTTAATGTGTTTGTGATCAAACGTGTGAATAAATTAAAGGACATGATGAGGGTAAATTTGACTATCATGAATTTTTTTTTCCAAAATGGAAAAATGGCAATTTCCACTATCAATTGTTAAAACATAAAACTGTAACCCCAACCTCAAACCCCACCCTAACCCTGATTTCAACATTACCTTTTATAAGGAAAGACGTTGAACATGAAATACCCGGATGCTAGCTTTTAGAACCAGCAACATAGATTTTCAAAATGGTGGCAAATCAGAGTGCTCCAGGCTTGATCAGAGTTCTGTCAACAAATTTTTGGTGGTCGAGAAGTGCAAACAATGTGAAATTTACAGAAGAATGTGTTCTCTGTACACTAGGGTAGGTCGATTTTTCACTTTTTTAAAAATATCAAATTGTCCATCTATTCGAAAATTGTGTTAGTATACTGAATACGGATACCAAAAATTAGATCTTTTACTTGCACTATTGTTTGAGCATCAAAGATCATCTACTAAAATGCACTAAAAATCCTCATTTTTTAAAGGCTAACTTTTGCAAAAACAAGGGTTTTTAGTGAATTTTAGTAGACAATCTTTGATGCTATTTCCTCAAACAATGGTGCAAGTAAAAGAACTAATTTTTGGTATCAGTATTCAGTAAACTAACACACAACTTTTGCATAGATGGCCAATTTGATATTTTTAAAAAGTGAAAAATCGACCTACCCTAGTGTACAGAGAAGCATGTCTCAGTAAAAAAATGTTAACAAATGGGCTCAACAAGGGTTTGCCACTACAAGCCTATAGATATTAAATACCACCATTTCCTGTATTCAAAGATGCATCCCAAATTTGTTTAGGGAAATTATATCAAAGCACTTTTTCTATAATTAGGTGTTGGCATAGAAGCAATATAATATTTAGCTTTGAAGAGGCAGGATGAATTTTCAACATTTATTTGTGGAAGGAGTTGCAAATTGGTAGGTACTCTTCGTGGAGTTCCGTCCCGGCCTCCTGCCTCAAAAACCGCTAGCTGGTGGCTGCTGAAAAAAACAACACCAGCCACGATTGAAGTCTGTAGCCGAAGTGGTGTCACTTGAAAAAAAAAAAAAAACAAACCAACTTAAGGCGTTTTTCCAGAAACACTAAACCCCCCTAGTTAAAATTAACAGTTTTATTACAAAATTTGTGGGTTTGTGTAGCAAAGCCCAAATTATTTATTTATTTTCCCATTAAACTAACCCTAAACCCAGTTTTTTTTTCAAGTTACACCACTTCGGCTACGGACTTCAATCGTAGCTGGTGTTTTTTTTTTTCAGCAACCACCAGCTAGCGGTTTTTGAGGCAGGAGTCCGGGACGGAACTCTGCGAATATACCCAATTGGTATAACAGTTAGCATCAGAGGATGAAAAAATTAGTGAAATAAATCAGTAATTAGGACTGAGCCTATTCTAGTAGTGACCACCCCAAGTGGAGTTTAACAGGCTTGAATTCAGAGTTTTCCTTCTCCTAGTCTGATTGCTATCCAAGGTTAAAGAGCTCAGTCTGGCCTACTATTTAGCCATAGCTGGAGGGAGAGTAGTTGGATGCATACCTTTTCAAAGGGTATTAGCGCTAAGTGAACTGTAGCTTTATCAAGGATTTGAATTCTGGTCAACAAATCCATTTCCTACGACTCTAACCATTACACCACGCACCTCTAACTAAACGGAATTGGTAAACCAAGTTACCCAAGCTGTGCTAATCCTGTGCTGAGTTGCCAAGTACTGGTATCGAACCAGGAACCTTGTGATTCCTAAGAATAAACTCTACCGATTGAGCTAAAATAATTTTTCAAGTGATTTAAAAAAAATCTTTCCTCTTTATAATATTGCAAAATTTATGCTAAGTTTTGTTGAATTTAAATTCATGGTTGGTTGTTTTGTTTTACAGCATATTAACCCTTTTCAGGTCATTTAATGCCAAATCATTTCTAATAAACAGAGGATTCAGGTTGCTTACTATTGTAGGGAAGATATTTTCCCCTACAAGATAGTTAGACTCGTCCAACAGAACACATAGAAAGAAACAAATATGCAAGGTTATTCATAGCAAAGCTTACGTAGTAGTATTTGTAGTCAAGTCACTACTAGTTGAGTAGCTAGTCATATTGTTGGAGAACTGCGCGTTGACTATTTATATTCCTGGACAAAAAGGGCTGACTTCTGACTTAGGTCGGAAAATTAAAACTGAAATATAGTAATTTGGGTTTTTTGTTGTTTATTTTTTTTAAGCAATATGTTTTTCCGGATTTTCAATGCATTTGATAAACTCAGTCATAAGACTTACAGTACCTATTGTTGCTTAAGTAGTCACCCAATTAAATATTGAACAGGTGATAGTTGCTTATCTTCAGTGATCTAGCAGCAACCAATGCTTTCTGTATAACTTGACTGTAATCCATGATAGGGGGGAGGGTTATGGACTGCTCAGCCACTAGGGTTCCATCATTTAACATCATGGGTCACCACCCACAGCCAACAGGTAGCCCCACTGAGAAGGAGTATCAATCCTCTGCAGAGGCGCAGTCGGTGTATTCTAAAGCCCCAGCTGACAGGGCTATACGGGAGAGTTAAAAAAACAATGCTTTCTGTCTAACTTGACCATAATCCATGATAGGGGAGGGTTACAGACTGCTCAGCCACTAGGATTCCAACACTAAGCATCATGGGTCACCACCCACGCCCAACAGGTAGACCCATTGGGGGGGGATCTTACACCTCTGCAGAGAAGCAGTTGGTGTATTCTAAAGCCGCATCCGACAGGGCTATACGGGTGGTTAAAAAAAGATGCTTTCTGTGTAACTTGATCGTAATCTACTAGGGTTCCATCATTAAGCATCACAGGTCACCACCTATAGCCAACAGGTAGTCCCATAGGAGGGGGGGGGGTCTTACACCTCTGCAGAGGTGCAGTCAGTGTATTCTAAAGTCCCAGCTGACAAGGCTATATGGGTGGCTAAAAAAAAAGTGAAATCTTAGCCATACCTACTCTATGAGTCATGATTGGGGGGGGGGTAGAAGAAACCTTGAAGACTAAGAGAGTGGGCTTGCCATAGTGCAACAACACACTCACTACTTTAAGGACAATCATGTGCATAAGATGCTGAGCAAATTTCCTGTTCTCGATGAATGAACAGCCACATACATCATTGGAAGCAATGGTCAACAAAGATATTCTACAAGAATAGAACATTTTTGTGGCTTCATCAAAACAATAAGAAATGTCGGGGTGACTTAAATTATAAATTGGCCATGTAAATGTGGGGATGGACAAAATTTAGATTTGGTTCTAATGGCAACCTTCCGTCTATTAAAGACGATGGCGTAGAGTCCACTTTTTATTTTTATCTACAGCTACGTGAGTGACTGAACAGACCAATTTTTGAATGGCAGTCTCTGGTACAGTGATTGCAAACAAAAGGTGATGCTTTCTGGAGATGCTGTTGCCTCTCCTTCCTTTTAACTCTCTTTTCTGCGGCGGCTTCTTTGCCTCTCTTTTTCACTCCTTTTCGTTCCTTGTTTGACGAGGAGGCGCCAGGTCGTGTTTATATATATATATATATATATATATATATATATATATATATATATATATATGGGAGTAAATCAGTTCGACAGTATGTGGAGAATCCAATCACAACCTCAAGACTCTTGTCAGTATGAGAACGGCATCCTGCAACACAAGAACTCAGTCCGCTGTCCTGAAGAAGGACTAACAGACTGAAACGTTATAACGTCGACATCACTACCTATAATAAACATCCATCAAGTACTACATCCCGTGTTTGTCAACTTTTCTTCACACACATACACACCTTAAAAGTATTGTACACTATAATATATATATATATATAAAATGTTGTTCAGGTTCCAACGGGAGAAAATGTAATATTTTATAAAAGAAGAAGGTCCGCAAAATGTATCGTTCTCAGAAAAAATGTTTTATTCTTTTTATTTCACATACGCAACACGTGTTTCAGATATTCTGGTATCTTCTTCAGGCTTTGATCAATACATATATTGATATACATATATACATATAAACATATATATATATACATAGGTTGTGCGTGTTTCTGTAATTTTTCTGTTATGGTTGTTTAATAACAGTTGAACGCTACGTTATTCTTTTCAATATTTGCGTGCGATTTGCGCGTGACCTGCATGTGACCTGAGAAAAATATATATATAGATATATATATATATATAAAAAGAAAATATCAGATTAGGACAAATCTGAAAAAATGTGAAACCAACAGAGACAAAATATCAAGTGAAGTTAGGTGTATGTGTTCATTATTCGCCTCTCCCTCTCTCTCTCTCTCTATATATATATATATATATGAGGGAAAGTATTAGAAAGGCAAATAACGAACACAAACAATTAAATTCAATCAATATTTCATCTCTGTTGGTCTCAGGGGCTTCATCAGAAGGAATTTTATTATTTTAAAGAATGATATATAGATGATGAAAAGGTTCTATCTTCTTCCCCTGCCCCCTTCTTTTACCTACTTTTTACATACAAATAGACAGACATACAAATTCTTTATATATATATATATATATATATATATATATATATATATATATATATATATATGTGTGTGTGTGTGTGTGTGTGGAGAATGTAGACAAACACGGGATGTTACAATGGATGAATATTTATTTCATCCATTATAACATCCCATGTTTGTCTACATTTCTGCACATACTGTCGGACCGATTTCCTCATTTTACTCCTATATAAATATATTATATATATATATATATATATATATATATTATTGGTAGACTTTTTTAGTATTGGAGAATTGAAAATAAGGTGTGCGATTACTTGTGTAAGAGCTGTATTTATTTATTATAGTGTACAATACATTTAAGGTGCAATTGTTACCATTGGTTTCCAAGCAGCATTTTAGCCACTTTTCTTCAAGACTGTTAAGAAATACAGTGAATGTCAATTCATTTATACATATATAAATGAATTAACATTCACTGCATTTCTTAACAGGTGCGTTGTCTTGAAGAAATGTGGCTAACATGCTGCTTGGAAACCAATGGTAACAATTGAACCTTAAATGTATTGCACACTATAATATATATATATATATATATATATATATATATATATATATATATATATATATAGATAGATAAACATGTTGGATCAGTAAATGTTTGTACCCTACATTTTGCATATCCCTCATATCTCAGTATATCTGTATCTTATCAAGTTCAACACTTAGCTTCAGGCCATTAGTTTTTTTGAAAGCTTACATCTCTATACTCAATCTCTCATCTACTGATCAATACATTTAGCTGCAGGCTGAAGCATTAAATCTCTCCCACTTACTTCAGGGCAAGCACAAGTTGAATTTCAAGTAAAGTAAACGATTTTTGAATCTTGAAATAACTTAATACTGTTGAGTAGTTGCCACAGGTAGGATGTGACACAAGGTCGCAAGTATGGGCATCCAGCGATTAGTAGACTGTTGTTGGTGAGTTTGATTCTCACTGGGTGACCCATACTTATGGCCTAATGCCACTAAGCTTAGTAAAAAACTATATCAATGTGTCATAGTAAGCTATAGCAGACTGTTGTTAGTGAGTTTGATTCTTACTGAGTGCCTCATACTTCTGGTCTTATACCACAACTATAATAAGCTTAGTAAGCTAGATTAGCAGACTGTTGTTAATGAGCTTGATTCTCACTGGGTGCCACATACTTAACAGCATTATTGTTTTTCTGAGTCTTATTCTTTTTTCTTCTTTTTTTTTAAGTCTAAATAATTTTGTGTGCATTGTTGATGCATATTCTTGTAAAATCCACTTCTGATTGATCAAAGCAGGTTGATTTTCAAGGCTTTCTGGTTAGCAGACTGTTGTTAGTGAGTTTGATTCTCACTGGGTGCCCTATACTTCTGGCCTAATGCCACAACTATGCAAAGCTTAGTAAGCTAGATTAGCAGACTGTTGATAGTGAGTTTGATTCTCACTGGGTGCTCTATACTTCTACCCTTATGCCACAACTATGCAAAGCTTAGTAAGCTAGATTAGCAGACTTGTTAGTGAGTTTGATTCTCACTAGGTGCCTCATACTTCTGGCCTTATGCTACAACTGCTTTTAGATCAATAAGAAATAATAACAGATTCCTAGAAGAAAGTTATTTGATAAGTAACTGAAACTCACCAGAAAGCGAGCAGAATGTAGAATGCTCCTCGATCCAATAGCAAAACCAACGAGAAGTTCAACTCCATGATTGTTTTGTTATGTTTGTTTTTGATTTGTTATGTATTTGGTTTTGGGGGTCATCACGAGAGAATGTGCAGCATTTTGGGGCCTTATTCTGCTTTTAGATCAATAAGAAATAATAACAAATTCCTAGTAATATTCACTAATTAGCTAATTAAGTCTTTTTACAAAAAATTAATAAATATTTATAGGTTAGCAGCGTGTCCTGGGTATAAAGTCAAACTGCATCTAACGGTGAAGTTCTAATTCTCAGAAAACTTGTTAGTGAGTTTGATTCTCACTGAGTGTCATACTTCAGTTCTTATACCACAACTATGTTAAGTTTAGTAAGCTAGACTTTTTTCTATGCATACATATATATATTTACCAACCTTTCCATAAGAGCAGGATGCTATACAAGGTCAATCCTTAAGTGAAGTTTAATATGGTATAAGTAAAGTCATCGGAGTGGCCTAAAGTCAGTATCAGCCAGACAGCGAGGGAGTCTATCCCCTTTTCACTAGTGCTAGGCCAAGGAGATTGTTTTTGCGTCTGAGGTGGAGCGCCACATCTACCATCAGCTCCTTACTTTAACGCACAGATCCCTGTGCTACTCATACGCTGAGTTGGCAAGGGCTGGTATTGAACCAGGAACCTTGTGGTTCCTAGTCGGACACTCTACCGACTGAGCTAAACCGGCCCTGTTACCAACCTCTCCACAAGAGCAGGATGCTATACAAGGTCAATTTTTAAGTGGCGTTTAACATGGTATAGTTTGGTATAAAAATGGCCTAAAATAGTTTAGTAAATAATAAATGCATAAAATATATTATTAATCTATTTTATCATTTATGACCATAAATATATGCACTGTAGATATTGGATCACATACTGTATGTGTACTATAGATATATTGCAACCCATCTATTTATCTATACATATATAAAGGGCAGTTAGTATATATGTATGTCCAGAGGAAACTAAGAAAATGAAACAATTAATGACAAAGTAAATATATATACACATTCACTATCACTACATCTTGGTTTTTGAGCAAAAATAAATGAAGATTTGATTTATATTCATGAAGATAATTAGAAAAAAAGAATTTAAATGAGAACAGCATGAAATTTTTTTCGTATTTAGTAATTTGAATAGGAGACATTAATTTTTTTTTCA
The DNA here is from genome assembly GCA_023376005.1 of Doryteuthis pealeii. NCBI lineage: Eukaryota > Metazoa > Mollusca > Cephalopoda > Myopsida > Loliginidae > Doryteuthis > Doryteuthis pealeii. The sequence continues at coordinate 21,069,897 of CM042174.1, read as the reverse complement.
GTGTCTGGATCAATGCAAGGTCCTTTTTATGTAGGGATTCTAATGGGGGTTCCTGCGAGGATCCAATTCGTGATTCAACAATAATGGATCTGCGAGACTACCTTTTTACTCCCTCCCCCCCTTACTCAAGCGACACTGGGTAGCCACTTCTAGTACTATATATATGTACTGTAGATATATTGCATCATATATTGTATATGTACTGTATTGCCTCTCTCACTTACCATGTTAGCTTACATTGTTGATACTGTGATTTCAAATTTATAAAACATCCTGTTTGTAGTAGAGTGTATGTATTTACCCAACCCCTCCACCATAAGCAGGATTTGAAATAAGGTCAATTCTAAGTACAGCTGGTTTAAATTCAGAGTTTTTCATGACTGGTTTCCAAGTGTAAAGAATCCTGTCTGCCCTATTATTTATTCATTAGCAGGACCTATGAATATACCACAGCTTTTTAATTTAGTGCATCCTGGGATGCACATATTTGCTTTGAATAAGGACCCAACTAAAGTTTCTTAATAAATTGTAGGGTTTTTATTTATGATCTGGGGAAACAACTAAAGCCATCTAACTCCTACCTTGTGACCTATCCTGTGTAATTTGTTTCTAATAAACTGGGATTAAAACTTTTGATAAAAAAATAAAATTCCAAGGAAAACATAACTTAATACGTTAATTCTTTTATAAGTTTTTTTTTTTTTTTTCATTAAGGAACAGCATTAATTGATGATGAATAGATTTTAAGTTCTTGCATAGTGATTCAGTTATACACTTTTTTCACCTCAGAACTGCAAAAGTAGACTGTTTTAAGTTTTTTTTAATTGTTATTCTGAAATAGAAATATTATTAAATACTCAGCAAAATTAGTAATTTTCAGTTTATTTCAGTATAGGATTTGATAAGTTTATAAACTCAATTGCCTTAGAATAATAACGCTATTTGTTATTGGTGAAGGAAGAAAGAAAATAATACTGGGAAGCATGGATATGATTTTATTGCATCCTTTTAGATTTTTGTGCTGTCAGGGATGCAGGACGCATACCTATTAGCATCTCTGCACAGTATGATAATTTATGTCAAATTATCATACTGCACAGTAATAATGTTTGCCTCTCAAACCCTCTTTCATGGGGCTGAAGAGAAGCAAACATTATGCCAGTGATGAGGAAGTGAAATCTGTAGTGAAGGAGTGGCTCAAAGAACAGTCAACAGAATTTTATGGAGCAGGATACATGTTGAAGGTGGAACATTGCTATTGAGAGAAACGGTGACAATGTAGAGAAGTAGGGATGTGATCCACAGAGGACCAGCTTTATTTTGATGTATGATACATGTTCCTGTCCTAAACAAAATGGCATTACTTTTTGACACACCCTATATATATATATATATATATATAAAGTGGGTGATATCAATGTTACTTTGATAGGATTCAACCAAAATTGAGAACTCAAATGTACATAAAAAATATTTGTATATATATTTTTACATATACGAATATAAGAAACAGGAAAATCACACCAGTAAAATCAACGGTGAAATAATAGAAAAAAAAGAACTGATGAGTTGACAAAAGTCGAAATAAGTTTATTTTCTGAAGGTATATATCTATATATATATATATATAGTATATATATATATATATATATTATATGTCTTCCAAAGACGCATGTTTCGATTTATCAAGTCTCTTCAGTGTGGCTAGACATTTGTAAGCTACCTACAGCCGGGATAGAAACCAGATCGATTCAACATCAGTCGGATAGCTTAACTGCTCAGCTATTGTCACCTACAGAATGCGAAGGGGATTTTAACTGTTTTAATACACACATCTGTATGTATGTATGTAAAGGCCACCATAGAGGGCTCCATCCATTTTATAGGAAAGCGTTGCGTATGCACGCGTTGCTACCTGCCAATTTGAAATTACTTAAGGTGACAAAGCACCATCCTGATAATAATGAGAACCATTTCACAAACATTGTGAAATACTGAAGGTAATTTCGAAAGAGATGCCATTCAGGACATTGCCGTCTTAACGTCTACCAACAGAAATAGTAGAAGTACTTTACAAGTACTTTACTACCAATTCTAAGTGTGATACTTTCTAACTGGGTCAAGTTGATTCATGCAGTTTGGGGTACCTGCAACGAACTGTTACCTACTCGGTTGTTTATCATCATCAAATTCACAACTGCCTGACATCAATCTTTTAGCTCAGTCGGTAGAGCGTTCGACTAGAAACCACAAGGTTCCTAGTTCGATACCCATCCTCGCCAACTCAGTGTATGAGTAGCACAGGGATCTGTGCGGTAAAGTAAGGAGCTGATGGTAGGTGTGGCGCTCCACCTCAGATGCTAAAATAATCTCCTTGGTCTAGCGCTAGCGAAAAGGGGATAGACTCCCGCGCTGTCTGGCCGATACCAACATTAGGCCGCCCCAAGGATATATATTTACCCAAACCTCCGCATGAGCAGGATGCAACACAAGGTCAATTTCTTAAGCAGAGTTTAACAGGTTTAAATTCAGAGTTTTCCTTCTCCTAGACGGGTTACCTAGCCATGGTTAAGAGCCCAGTCTGCCCTGCTATTTACCACTAATATAAATCAAATCTTTATTATTTTTGTCCAAAAACCAAACCCTGGTGATATTCAATATATATATATACTTTGTCGTTAATTGTTTTATTTTTTGAAGTTTCCTCCGGACATACACAAACACTCAACTGGCCTTTTATATATATATATATATATATATATATATATAGATAGAACCCGTCCACATGAGCAGGATACAACACAAGGTCAATTTCTTAAGCAGAGTTTAACAGGTTTGAATTCAGAGTTTTCCTTCTCCTAGACTGGTTACCTAGCCATAGTTAAGAGCCCAGTCTGCCCTGCTATTTACCCATAGCTGGAGGGAGAATAGAATTCATACCTTTCCCAAGGGTATTAGCGCCATGTGAAATGCAAACAGCTTCGTCCAGGAATTGAACTTGGATCGATGAGTCCATTTCCTACGACTCTAACCATCAGATCACATACCTTCTGTCAATATAAATAGGATAAACAGGTATTTATCTATTTTGATTAAATTTTCTAAGATGAAGAATTATTGGTAATTTTCACCTTTAGTTGTCAAAATTCCTAGCAAATAAGGCAATTAGAGTAACCTCCCTTGACTTTCACTTTGAACTAAACCGGTAGCTATTTTGAAAGTCTCCGTGTGAAATAAACAAATCTTAGAAACTTTTTCGAAAACAATACAACTGCATGCTTTAACACAAAAATATCATAAAATGTGTTCTTAATAACAATTAAGTTCATTTCAGATAATGTGCACGCACAATTTTATGCTAGGAATTTTAACAACTAAAGGTGAAAATTACCGAATTATCATCATCAGTGATGCTGATAGCTTTTTAATTTAGTTTGTCCTGGGATGCATGGATTTTATTTGAATGAGTCCCTGGGAAATTTGAAGGGTCCCAACTAAAGTTTCTTCATAAATTGTAGTTTTTATTATTATTTATAAACAACTAAAGCCCTCTAACTCCTTACCTTGTAACTTATCCTGTGTAATTCATTTCTAAGAAACTATTGAAATGTATTTACAGTTAGCTGGAAATGGTAAGGGAAGAAGAAAAAAAAACACTGGGAAGCATGGATATACATCAACAGATATATATATATATATATATATATATAATGTGTGTGTGTGTGTGAACAGAGCAAGAGAGAAAAAGAGAGATATGAACAGAGAGATAGATAAATAGATATGAATGGTGATACAGAAAAAAAACTTGGGATGCACATATTAACTTTGAATGAGTCCTCGGAGGAAAATTTATGGGTCTTAACTAAAGCCATTTAACTCCTACCTTGTAACCTATCCTGTATAATTCATCCCTAAGAAATTATTGAAATGTATTTACAGTTAGCTTGAAATGGTGGGGGGAAGAAAAAAGAAAAACACTGGGATGCATAGACATGCTTTTACATCATCCTTTTAGATTTTTGTTTGTCAGGTACACAGGATGCGTACCTATCAGCATCTCTGTATATGTATGAACAGAGTGGGAGAGAGAAAATATATATGGAGAGAGAGAGAGAGACGTGAGTGATAGTGATATATATAAACAGAGTGAGACAGCATGATATAGATACAAATAAACATACAGACTTACAGAATCTTTTTTTTACATTTTTTTTTATTATAATGGAGATTTGCTTCTTTTTGTCTGTAACAAAAACTACATCACTGCTTACCCAAAATCGTCATAACATAGAATAATACACTCAAAATTTAAACATGCAACATTAGACAGTCCTCACTGTTTTTTAAAACAAGTTTTAATAAATACATGACTGGTATTATATATCTATATATAGTTTGTTTTATTTTAATACATATTTAAAGTTTACTTTCGAATTGTTTTATTTTTTAATCCTTTAATGAATTTGATGATTTTACTTACTTAGGGTACAAACTCTCTGACATTAAATTTTTTACTCCCACCTCTCAAGCAATATGTTTCAAAAATCTATTTTTACATCGCCTGGAGGGCGTTTTTTTATTTTGCTAGTTATTATAATGGAGATTGTGTGTTTTTCTGTCTGTAACTGAAACTGTATTACTACTCAAGTCCCATAGTTATTTACATCACATTTGCCATGATTCTATTTTTATTCAAACCTCAATTATTAATAAAATTGTTTTTACATTATTAATACTGTTGGCCTATCTACAAACTAATAACATGCAACTGTATTTATATATACAATAAAATAGCAGTTTACAGTGTGAACGGGAAGGCTAATTTGCATATTGATATTAAAAATTTGATTTTAATAAAATGTGCTTAGTATTATTGATTTTTAATTCTTTGTTTTATCTTAATGAATAAGAGCAAAATTTCAGGGATAAATCTTAGAAGAAATCCATTAATAAGAAGAAATAACTGTCATTTTATTCTTTACTTCCTATTTTAACTAAATAGTTAAATTAGGAAAATTTAGCAATGAAAGACGGAAGTGATGGAAGAGTAAGTTTCAAAGTTGTTCTAGCTTTCGATTATACCTCCCCCTCTGTTTCAAATCTTTTTATCTGCATTCTTATTTAGTTTCATTAGCCTTTCTAATTTAATATATTTTATTACATTAAAACTTAAATACTTGCACCTGGAGGGTGCATATATTGCTAGTATATATAAAGAATATATAGAGTATAAGAGAGAGGGAGAGAGACATGAGTGATAGATATATATGAACAAAGTGAGACAGCAAGAGATAGATACAAACAAATATACAGACATACAGAATATTATATTACATATATATATATAATACAGTGTGACTGTAGATAAGTAGATTTAGATTTTATGTTCTTTCTTCACTCTGGAAAACACAAAAGACAAGCCTAAATATCTTTGGCCCTATTAATTTTACCGCCTTGCAGATCTTAAAGAAGAAAAATGGATGCTTAACCTTCTTGGCAGAATGGCAATTCCTGACACTTGCCTTTTCCTTTTTTTTTTCACTCCCCCCTCTCTCCCTCCCTCGCCAGCCCCTCCCTCCTCTCGCCACCCCCTCTCTCTCAGATCAACCATCGGTTTCTCTTGCTTTTCAACTGTTCATTGCAAGACAATTGATTTTTAAGCCAATCATTGAGTTTCTTCCCGTGATTACCTTTAGCATCATCGGGTCTAAAAGTTTTTTAAGCTGATACGGTCTAAATATCAGAGTTAATACAATAGTGACAGACTTTGTTTAATAGGGTGGTATTTACTAAGCTTTTGCCTGGCATAAGGCAATAATTATTGAGCGCTCAGTAAGGATAAAAAGTACAATCTGAGTTAATACAATAGTGATAGTAAATACCACCATATTCAACAAAGACTAAGTTTTTGCCTGGCACAAGGCAATTATCATAGAGCACTCAGTAAGGATGAAACAAAGAAAAGGTCTAAATAAAAGACTTAATACAAGAAATAGTGACAGTCTTTGTTGAATATGGTGGTATTAACTAAGCTTTTGCCTGGCACAAGACAATAATTATAGAGTGCTCAATAAGGATAAAACTTACAAATCTGAGTTAATACAATAGTGATAGTCTTTGTTTAATAGGGTGGTATTTATTAAGCTTTTGCCTGGCACAAGGCCATAATTATTGAGCACTCAGTAAGGATGAAATTTATAAGAAATTGTCTGAATATTAGAGTTAATACAAAAGTGACAGTCTTTGTTGAATATGGTGGTATTTACTAAGTTTTTGCCTGGCACAAGGCCATAATTATTGAGCACTCAGTAAGGATGAAACTTAGAAGCAATGGTCTAAATATCAGTTAATACCATAGTGAGAGTCTTTGTAGAATATGGTGGTATTTACTAAGCTTTTGCCTGGCACAAGACCATAATTATAGAGTGCTCAGTAAGGATATAATTTATAAGCAATGGTCTAAATATTAGAGTTAATACAATAATGAAAGTCTTTGTTGAATGTGGTAGTATTTACTAAGCTTTTGCCTGGCACAAGGACATAATTATTGAGCGCTCAGTAAAGATAAAAACAATGGTTTAAGAGTTAATACAATAATGACAGTCTTTGTTGCTTTGTTGAATATTGTGGTATTTATTTGTCTGGGACAAGGCCATAATCATAGAGTGCTCAGTAAAGTTTGATGGTAGGATGCATGTCAATCCTTAAGCTATGTTATGGCTAAGATGGTTTTAAAAAAAAATCATTCTTGAGTGGAAGTGGCCTCTCTAACCACCCCTCTAGCTTAAGTAAGGGCCAAAGTGTTGCATGTCATGGACTGCTCAGTAGGGTAGGTTGATTTTTCACTTTTAAAAAAATATCAAATTCTCTCAAAAAGTGAAAGTTGTGTGTTGTTATAATGCATACTGATATCAAAAACCAAATCTCTCACTTGCACCATTGTTTGAGGAATAGTATCAAATATCATCAGTTAAAATGCACTAAAAATCCTCGTTTTCGCCACATTTGGCCCAGAAATTGGTTAGAAAATTTAGCAATTCCAGTACTTAAAACAGAAATTTAATTTATTAAGATGAAACGAATAAGATATTATATCTAGAATTAAAATTGAAAATATCCCCCCATCACCACAGACATCTCCGATATGCTGCATTTTACCTCATTAATTAAGCTGTAACAGTGATAACATTTTAAAAGATTGAAATCTATTTCCCCAAATGAAGGCAAAGTTTTGAAGAAAAATATTCTGTGTGGTAATTTTTTATGTTAATTTGCAGCTTTTGCAATATGGGAGATGTTACAGTTCCAAAATTGGCCTACCCTACTGCTCAGTCACCAGGATTCCATCCTTAAGCATCATGAGTCGCCACTCACTACCAACTGCATGGGGGGGGGGAGAGATTACCCTTCTGCAGAGGTGCAGTCGCTTTATTCTATAAAGCAATAAAACATTTTATTTTATTCATTTAAAAATTTTTTTTCAAACACATTTTTTTGATACTCATTTTTTGATCTATCTAACCAATGATGGGACCCTAACAGGTACTACCTACAGGGTGGATCTGGGAGTAATGGCGATAAAGGGGTACTCCACATTCCCCAGAGTTCCAGAATTGGAACTTCACCACTAGATGTAGTTTAATGTAATACCCAAGACACTAAGACCCGCAGACACTGCCTTCTAGCACATATGATAACATTGTTGGAGGGTTGCCATAAGGGCAATAGGGTCGGGACAATCATGTAGGTGCTAGGGCTTGATGTGACCAGTCGATTTATTGGAGGGGGTCTCTCTGATGGCTTGTCTAGCGTAAGTAAGGGTCAAAGTGGAGTGCTGCATGTAATGGACTGCTTAGCCACCAGGATTTTGTCCTTAAGCATTATGAGTCGCCATCCACTGCCAACAGGTGTTCCTACTGGAGTGGACCTGGGAGTAATGGCAATGAAAGGGTACTCCGAAATTCCCAGAGCTCCAGAAATGGAGCCTCACCACCAGATGCAGTTTAGTGCCACACACAGAATACCAACTTTTTAAACCCTGCTGACAGGGCCAGGGTCTTCTTATGATTAAAAATCAAAATTAAAAACAATAAAACACGCTTTGATGTTTCTCTACGACTTATTGTGAGAACTTTTCGAAAGACTTAATCTTCAACAAGTAATGAATTCCTGTTAAAGGCAAAATATATTTAAATATTCAAAGATTCCTGGATATCTTCATCTCAAGCACACCTCCCCTGCACCACACTTCAGCTTTCTTTAAATAGATCAGAAACATAAGAACAGTTGTTGGATACATAGATGTCTGCAGGGCAGAATCTCCAAGTGCATCATTTTGGTAAAGTGATTTCAGAAGCAAACAGCAACATTACAAAGTCATTGGAGCCGCAGAACAAGCGTCCTCCTCTTTAAGAGGTGATCAGTTATTAAATCTTCAAGCAAAAGAGGATATTGGAAAGAAAGTTAATCAATTGATGAAGAGAGAGAGAGAGGGGGGGGAAGGAAAAAGAAGAAGAAGAGAAAATTGATGAGGAGAGACAGGGGGGAAGGAAGGAAGGAAGAAGAAGAAAAAGAGAAAAAACAACAAACTACATAAATTTCTCAGTATTTACTCCCAATTAGACACCTGTTTTAATTTGGTTTGGTTTATTTGTTTAACTAGCCACGGCTACCTGGCGTTGCCTGGGTAGAGGGGGATTTTTAAAAAATTAGTCCCGCAGATCCATTATTTCTGAATCGTGAGTTGAATCTTCATGGGATGCCCCATTTAAATCCCTATGTAAAAAAAAGTAGATCCACGAATCATCTTTGACTGCAAACTCTCCTTTATTTCCCATACTAGCAGCAGCTACCCGGCATCGCCTGGGTAGAGGGGGATTTTTTTAAGTTAGTCCACAGATCCATTATAACTGAATCGTGAGTTGAATCCTCATGGGATGCCCCATTTAAATCCCTATGTAAAAAATAGACCTTGCATTGATCCAGCCACTCTGAAAAGAAATGTTAATGTCTACTATCTAAAATATTAAATGAAAAATAAAAAAATCCATGCTGTTATCATTTAAATTTCATTTTTTAATTATTTTCACGAATATAAATCAAATCTCTATTATTTTTGCTCAAATACCAAGCCCTGTGATATTTAATGTGTATATATATTTACTTTATCGTTAATTTTTTTATTTTCGAAGTTTACTCCGGACATACATATACGCACAACTGCCCTTTATATATTTATAAATGGCATATAAACCTTTATAGGTTATTTAATGCCAAGGCGTCACATTGTGGTGTAATGGTTAGCAAGCTAGTCTCACAAATCCATTACAACTTAAAAGCGATTTCAATACTCAACATATGGAAATAAATAACAGAAAGTAGCAAATATATGCACACTCCGGGTGCAAGTATTTAAGTTTTAATGTAATAAAATATTATAATTAGGTAATATCGAAATCTCCCTATGCAATGAGGTAATATCGAAATCTCCCTACGCAATGAGGTAATATCGAAATCTCTCTTCACAATGAGGTAGTATTGGAATCTTTGCAATAAGGTAATATCGAAATCTCTCTTCACAATGAGGTAGTATTGAAATCTTTGCAATAAGGTAATATAGAAATCTCTCTTCACAATAATATTGAAATCTTTGCAATAAGGTAATATCTAAATCTCCCTACACAATAAGGTAATATTGAAATCTCCCTACGCAATAAGGTAATATTGAAATCTCCCTATACAATAATGTAATATCGATATCTCCCTATACAATAACATAATATCGATATCTCCCTTCACAATAAGGTAATATCGAAATCTCTCTACACAATAAGGTAATATCGAAATCTCTCTACACAATAAGGTATATTGAAATTGCCCTACAATAAGGTAATATTGAGATCTCTGTTCACAATAAGATAAAACATAAAGAACCTAATTATTGATCGATTCGTGTCAGGATAAATTATTTATGAAGTATTGTTAAAAAAGAATCATTAAAATTGACTCATTCTGTTGTAATTGTTTCCAAAAACGAAAAGCCGTTTGTTGCATTAGCAAACACTACACTGCATTATCAAAATAAAAAGGTAAACCTAAGTGGCAATAATACCTGAATTGACATAGATATAAACGTTACCAAATGATACTAAATGCAACTCCACTAACATTTTTTTTTATTACCTTTATTCATTGTTTATAATCTGAGATCGACAAGTCCCAGTGCGAAAGTAATTATTTATTTTACAAAACAAAGGCGGATTTTTATTACACTGTGGTTGACAAGTAATACCACCATCTGGTCGGCATGGCTGACTGGTTTGTTGACCTGATGATTAGAATCAACTAGTGTGCGGTTTGTATATCATATGACTGAAGCAGTTCTGTAGCGCAATTATCATGGTCTACGAAGAATTTGGGGATTGAAAAGAAAACAGTAATTGGATTTCTGGAGAAAGAGAAGAAATAAGAACAAAAAGAGGTTAAAGTTTAGAATTGTAAACACTCAACGGATTCCAGTCATTGACTGACCAATGACCCCGGAACTAGGTTTAAAAATAAAAACGGAAGTCCAAGGTTTTCTGCAGAGGGCGGAAGTGGATGTGTCCCTTCCCCCACTCCCAGGACCACAAACAGAAGAAGAGAAAAATCAGTCTTTTTCATGTGGGCCTTGGTCGGAGACAGATGTGGTGTCTTAGAGTCTCACGGTGACGTGTCTAGGCTAGCAACGAAGAGTGCACATGAACGTGATTTATGATAGAACAGCTTGACCATACACTCTCTCTGTCTCTCCTTTCTCTGAAAAAGAACCCATGAGCCTAAAAAGAAATAAACAACCCCTTTTCAACTATACGACTTGTGTATGTTGTTTCTCTGGGCTAATGATGGCTACTACTACTACTATAACTCAACCTTGGCCCCTACACAACAGTTCAAGCCATGGCAGGTACCTATTGTAGTTGGTGTGCTGACACGTTGTGCAATGCACATACATATAACTAGGGTGAGTCAAAAGTTTTGCAATATTTCGCTAGTTTTTGGCATGTATGACCGAAGAAGTTTAACCTTTGGAAGATAGCCGGTGGTTGGTAGTATCATGGTAATTGGCAAATAGGGTTAGGATTGTTTTATTTTGTTTTGTGGCATATCAACCTCAGTGGGTCATTTAATGCAGACAAAGTTTTGAAATAAATTTATTCTTAATGGATACTCAATTTTTTTTTATAAAAACATTTTTCTATTAAACCCATAGATGGGACCCTAACAGGTACTACCACTCTGGGTCAGAGTGGACCAGGGAGAAATGTTAATGAAGGGGTGCTCCACATTCTCTAAACTTCCAGAATTGGAACCTCACCATCAGATAAGTAGGTGCTAGGGCTTAATGTGATAAGCCGATTGATCAGAGGAGGCCTCTTCGACTGGCCATTTAGCCTAAGTAAGAGCTAAAGTGGAGTATTGCATGTCACAGGCTGCTCAGCCACCAGGATTCTGTCCTTAAGCATCACGGGTAGTCACTGTGGAAGCCCCATTTGGGGGATTTTACTCTTCTGCAGAGGTGCAGTCGGTGTATTCTTCAGCCCAACTGATAGGGTGGGTGATGAATTAGATAGGAGAGTTCAAAGAGAATACCCAAAGAGTGAGAATGGTTTGGTTTGTTTTATGGCATATCAACCCTCGGTGGGTCATTTAATGCCAACTAAGTTTTGGATTCATAGCGATAGTTTGGTAGAAAACAAATGTATATATGTATAGATTTTAACTATTGTTCAATTGCTATTATTTTTTAGTACAATCCCACTTCTTTTAGGAAATGTAAAATCCTGGATGGTGGTATTTTCATGAAAAGTTTTTTCAAATCATATAGAAAGACAACTCCAGATTTGCCTCGATAAACTCAACAAATGGACTACAGAAAATGGGCTTAAATTTTCAAAAGAATAAACAAAATGTGTCCACTTTTGCAACCAACATAAACTCCACCTTGACCAAGTACTGAAAATTGATCACACTGAAATCGCAATTGTAGAACAATACAAATATCTAGGAATCATCTTTGACTGCAAACTCTCCTTTATTTCCCATACTAGCAGCAGCTACCCGGCATCGCCTGGGTAGAGGGGGATTTTTTAAAGTTAGTCCCGCAGATCCATTATTACTGAATTGTGAGGTGAATCCTCATGGGCTGCCCCATTTAAATCCCTATGTAAAAAATAGACCTTGCATTGATCCAGCCACTCTGAAAAGAAATGTTAATGTCTACTAGTACTATATAAAATATTTAAAAAATTAATAAAAAATTAAAAAAAAAAAAAAAAAAAAAAAATCCATGCTGTTATTTAGATTTTATTTTTTAATTATCTTCATGAATACAAATCAAATCTCTATTATTTTTGCTAAAAAACCAAGCCCTGGTGATATTTAATGTGTATATATATTTACTTTGTCGTTAATTGTTTTATGTTCGAAGTTTCCTCCAGACATACACATACACACAACTGCCCTTTATATATGTATAGATAGATTAACTCTTAACATCCTGTTGAGAATTTTCTAAGTCCAGAACATTCCTATAAGGATATATAAAAAAATGGCTAAAAATGACCTTTGCATCTAAAGTTACTTGTTATTTCCCTTAAATCAAAGACTTCTAAATATGTTTAATATTACATTTTAAAAAAAGGCTCTCATATGTGGCAGATTAGGAAAACGAAGGAGACTTACAGCCAAGGTGGAATGAGGCGGTATAGGACTAAGAGTTAAATACTCAGAAGCATAGCACACACTGACTGGGGAAGAGACAAAGAAACATTATTAAAATTACTAGAAAATATATGCACCCTCCGGGTGCAAGTATTTAAGTTTTGATATAATAAAATATCATATTAAATTAGAAAGGCTAATGAAACTGAATAAGAATGCAGATAAAAAGATCTGCAACAGAGGGGGTATAATCGAAAAATAGAAGCAACTTTGAAACTAACTATTCCATCATTTTCCATTACTCCCCTCTTTCATTGGTAAATTTTCCTAATTTAACTATTTAGTTAAAATAGGAAGTAAAGGATAATATTACAGTTATTTCTCTTGTAAATGAATTTCTTTTAAGATTTATCCACGAGATTTTTGTTTATATTTCTTAAGATAAAACCAAACAATTAGAAATCAATAATACCAAGCACATATTTATTAAAATAAAATTTTAAATATCAATATGCAAATTAGCCTTCTTGTTCAAACTGTAAACCGCTATTTTGTTGTATATATAAATACAATTGCATGTTATTAGTACGTAGATATGGTCAACAGTATTAATAATGTAAAACAATTTTTATTAATAACTGAAGGTTTAAAAGAATGAAATCATGGAGAATTTGACGTAAATAATTAAGGGAATTGTGACTTGAGTAGTAATATAGTTTCGGTTACAGATAGAAAAACACACTATCTCCATTATAAAAATATATCACTCATTAATCAGATCAAAACTTGATTATGGCTGCTTTATATATGGAGCAGCCAGAAAATCATATTTGAAAGAATGTGATACCATAGACCACCAAGGATTCAGACTGGCCCTTGGAGCATATAGCACCTCTCCTGTAGAAAGTTTATACACGGAAAAGTGAGAATGAGTCTTTGAAGAATTTTTGGGAAGGTCTGTCATCTACTTCCTTTTCAAAAACTGTTGGAAAGAATGCTAAGAATTTGTAAAGCACTACTTAAGGCAGGTGGTGGCTTTATTGACAAAAACAAAATATGATGCTGTTGTATTTTTTATAGTAAAGAGTTTATTTTTTATCAAAATAAAAGCAAAAACACTGTAGGTACTGAAATCTTACCTTTTGCTTTATAAAATACAAAAATATATCACATTTTTAAGGTATTTTTAAAGAAATGTATGGTTCCTCAAATTTTTGGACTGTAATTTATGCGTGTATATATATATATATATATATATATATATATATATATAAATAAATAAATAAATAAAAGTTTAAATAATATCATACTTTATTTGGTGATCAGCTAATTAAACAAATTATCTTAAAAGGAGGCGAAAGAAAATGAGAAACTTAAGGGGCCCTTTTGACTGGTGCTTTTTCAAAAGTTCTACAACCAGTAGATTGTTTAAAGTCAATCTACTGGTTGTAGAACTTTTGAAAAAGCACCGGTCAAAAGGGCCCCTTAAGTTTCTCCATTTTCTTTCGCCTCCTTTTAAGATAATTTGTTTAATTAGCTGATCACCAAATAAAGTATGATATTATTTAAACTTTTATTTATATATATATATATAGAGAGAGAGAGAGAGAGAGAGAGAGAGAGAGAGAGAGAGAGAAATGAATAGTTTGAGACATAGATCCAGTTCAGTGATTTTATTATAAAGACAAATGAAATTCCACAAATTGCTCAGGTGGAACCAACATTTAAAGTTATTTCTGCATATTTCAAATAATTTGGATTGCTTGGTTGGTTTTATGGCATGTCAACACTTCTTGGGTTATTTTATGCCAAGGTCAGTCTATTTTGCAGGAATATGTCTCCAAGTAACTCTTCCTATTTAACAATAATCATTTGTTTACATATGGTTATATGGTTTCAAGTTGTCCTATCTAATACAAATAACTTTTAAAGAGATCTATTTAACCTATAGATTGAACCCTAACAGGTACTACCACAGAGTGAACCTGGGAATAATGGTGATGAAGTTGACTCCTCACTCCCAAGAGATCCGAAATTGGACACACGGGCTGTTGGATTATCTATGGGTATAAGATGTATGACAAATTGCCACTTATATTTATGGACTTTATCAACATCATGAGCAGGCATTGACCAATGAAAAATGACATAGAATGCATTTAAGGTCATTGATAATTGACCTGAAATCAGTTGCTAAATGGACTTAATACCAGAAGGCCTACAACTGGATTTATTGAGAATTCTGATAGAGGGGGTGGGTGACAAAAAAAATCAAATCTTTGGAATTTTTGCACAAAAAGCAAGAACCGGTGATATTTAATGTGTATATATATTTACTTTGTTGTTAATCCTTGTATTTTCATAGGTTCATCTGGACATACATATATACAAACACACTAACTGCCCTTTATATATGTATAGATAGATAATTTAGCCATCTAACTCCTACCTTGTAACCTATCCTGTGTAATTTATTTCTAAGAAACTACTGAAATGTATTTACAGTTAGCTTAAAATGGTAAGGAAAGAAAAAAGAAAAACACTGGGGCGCATGTATATGATTTTACTGCGTCCTTTTAGATTTTTGTGAGTTAAGGATGCAGGACGCGTACCTATCAGCATCTCTCTCTCAATCCCGGCTAGAGGTAGCTGTTAAAATGTTGAGCCGCACTGATGAGAAGTAAACTTCGAAACACATGTCTGTGGATGACTGATATATATGCTTCCCACTCCCATGGTTGAGCACTGTGGGGGGGGGGAATTAATTGTAACTTGACCATTTGGCATTAGCCTTGACCTGTCTGTTTACAGATTTGAGTTCTCTGGTGATTGTAAAAACATACTGCTGTTAAGTATGTAGCAATTAATCGTTCACCCTAGACTAACGGCCCGCTGATAGCTGCAAGGGTAAGGAACTTAGCAGACAAAAATTCTGTCGGGTTTCGTTCCTGGCTAGAGGTAGCTGTTAAAATGCCGAGCTGCACTGATGAGAAGTAAACTTTGAAACACGTGTCTGTGGATGACTGATATATATTTATAGATCAAAAGAATAGAAGTTCTTACAATTAAGGTGTAATATATAGAGATATGAGGAGTAATATATTTTCAGAAGACTCTCTTATGTGTATTATTCTTGCCACATAAAATCATCTTAATATGAAGATAATTTGAAGAAAGTACTAATAAACTTTTATTTTCATTTTTAAATGAAAATACTCACTCACACCTTAATTAAAAGGAATTAGTATTATTTGGATTATTCAAACTATTGTCCTCATCTTTATTGATATCTGTACGTTTCAGCTGATGTACCCTCCGACCTTCTTCAAGTATTTTATTAAAGAATAATACGAATATAATTTGAACAAAGCACTAATAAACTTTTATTTTCATTTTTAAATGAAAATAACCACCCACACCTTAATTAAAATGAATTAGTATTATTTGGATTATTCGGACTATTGTCCTCATTTTATTGTTATCTGTACAACGTTTCGGCCGATGTGCCCTCTGACCTTCTTCAGGTATTTCTTAAAGAATAAAATGAAGATATCTGAAGAAAGCACTAATAAACTTTTATTTTCATTTTTAAATGAAAATACCCATTATAATACTAATTATCAAGCCTCATCTCAGAAATTCAGTAAAATGAATTAGTTTCAGGTTATTGCAACTGCTTGGTCACCATACAACACATTCCATTGACGTCAACACATATGTGACGACATTCCTCCTGGGATTCTTAAAAAAAAAAAAAAAAAAAAAAAAAGAAAAAAAAAAAAAAAAAAAAAAAAAAGAGTACCGGATGATAATATCTCCACTGAAGGAATCTGCATTGACATTGTCTTTAACTGCAAAGATTTTTTTATTTTTTTTATTTTTTTTTTTTTTTTTTTTTAAATGGAGACAATCAGGTTTTTCAACATTTCTTTATTATTTCCATCTCGAAAGGCCTGTGTTTTATGTGTGAAAATATTTGGTGAAATTTTTTTTAAATACATAAGAAAACTCATTTGCTTGACTTTAAAAATACAATTTGTAAAGTAGTTTTATTGTAAAAAAAGCAATTTAAATTACAGAAACTACACAAAAAGTGTATGTATATAAATATAATTGTGAAAAAATTATGGGTCTACTGTGGTTTCAATCTTTATGATCTCGTCAAGACCTTATTATAAAGATTAAGACCGTGGTAGACCTATAATTTTTTCCACAATTATTATAGCTCTATTTTTTAAAATGAAATATTAAGCACTCTCGTATATATTACTATTGACACTACAACGGAAACACTGAAGTGGACTTGGACACTACATATATAAAATAAATAAATATATATATATAAAATACATATAAAATCTCTTTTTCTCTCACACTCTAGTTTTTTGATGGGGATAAATCTTAGAAGAAATCCATTAACAAGAAGAAAATAACTGTAATTTTATTCTTTACTTTCTATTTTATTAAATAGTTAAATTAGGAAAATTTAGCAATGAAATACGGGAGTGAAGGAAGAGTAAGTTTCAGTTGTTCTGTTTCAGATCTTTTTATCTGCATTCTTATTTAGTTTCATTAGCTTTCTAATTAAATATATTTTATTTCATTAACACTTAAATACTTGCACCTGGAGGGTGCATATACTAGCTAGTTTAATATAATATTTTATTACATTAAAACTTAAATACTTGCACCTGGAAGGGTGCATATATTTGCTATCATATATAAAGAATTTTTGTAGTGGAAACTACGTAGGGAGACCACGCCTGCGCTTTAAATATGTCTGCAAGAGAGACATGCCACATCGACACCAACACATGGGAGGCTTATGCAGAAGATTGTATGACCTGGCGCCTCCTCGTCAAATAAGGAATGAAAAGGAGTGACAAACAGAGGAAAGTAGCTGCCGCAGAAAAGAGAATCAAAAGGAAGGAGAGGCAACAGCATCTCCAGCAAGCATCACTGTTTGTTTGCAATCACTGCACCAGAGATTGCCATTCAAAAATTGGTCTGATCAGCCACTCATGCAGTTGCAGATTAAAAAAAAGTGGACACTACGCCATCGTCTTTAGTAGACGGAAGGATGCCAACAAATATAACGAATATATAGAGTATAAGAATATGTTCTTTCTACGCCTCTCGGTATAATTTTCTTCTTGTTTTCTAAATTGTCTCGTTATTTCTGAGAGGAAATTTTAATATTTTACTAGTATTCTTTCAATAGCTACAAACAAGCTTATATAATATCTCAACTTAGAAAGTATTTGGTGTAACACAGCTGATATCTTTTCACCTAGAGTCATAAGGAAGGGAACACACACACACACACACGCCGCACCACCAACCCATCCATCCAGCGAACAAGTTAAGCCACATCCACAAACTGATATTTGTAGTCAGTAGGTTATTGTTGGGTCAAATGATGGGATGGGGATGCTGTTGCTACTGGGTGGATACTAGTTTGCAATTGTACAAAATGCTTAAAACAGATGAATAAAAAAAAAAAAAAAGAGCTGTAATACAAACAGGAAATAAACTAGCAAGGTTATATTCTGCAGCCGGGGATAATTAAATAAGCTTTTCCAAATTTCAGTCATTAAAAAAAATAAATAAATAAAAAATACTCATAACAAAGGGAGAGAGATTTGTTAAATGTTTAGGTTAGTTGGTTGGTTGGTAGGATTTTAAAGGCATGTCAACTCTTGGTTATTTTATGCGGCATGTGCACCCTTGGGTTATTTTATGCTATAGACATTTTGTTTTATTCATTCTTGTTAGGATGGTTGGTTGGATTTTACGGCATGTGCACCTTGGGTTATTTTATGCTCATTTTGTTTTATTCATTCTTGTTGGGTTGGTTTTATGGCATGTCAACCCATGGCTTATTTTATGCCGAAGACATTTCGTTTATTATTTATTCATTCTTGTTGGGTATTCAATTTTTTTAAATTCATTTTTTTATCTATTTAATCAATTAGCGATATCCAATCTGACGTTTCAACCCCCCACCCATATTTAACACAATGAAACTTGAATAAAGGTTAATATTATCTTTAAAATTTTTTGAACCATTCAAAAGAAGAAACATAAAAAAAAAAAACTCTTGATGATTTAAAAAAAATTTTTTTTCAGCTTATGGAAATTATTAAAATTATGAACGAAAATAATGTTTACATTTTCGCACCATTAAATCAATTAAAATTTAACGTAGCCAAAAAACAAATTATGCCTACCAGCTTTTTAAAAAATTCTATGAAAAATCAATTAAGAGTCAAATTTTCACAAAAATTTCGGTAATTATTTATTTATGATGAAATTATGTTTAAAATAAGATTTTCCTAAAAATATATTAGGGAAAATTTGACACATCAGATTGGACATCCCTACAACCCATAGATGGGACCTAAAGTAAAGTAAGAAAGTAAATTTGGCAAGAAGGCCTATTGTCGGTATTAGCTGGATAGCAAGGGAGTCTATTTCCTTTTTGCTAGCACGAGACCAGGGAGATTGTTTTTGCAAAAGTGGAACGCCACACCTACCATCAGCTCCTCACTCTACCACACAGACCAGATTACCCAATCTATGCTACTCATGTGCTGAGTTAGTGGAGACCGTTATCGAACCAGGAACCTTGCGATTCCCAACTGAGTATTAACACTTCAGGTCTGAGTGGACTTGGGAGTAATGGTGATAAAAGGTACTGTACACTTCCCAGAGATCCAGAATTGGAATTTCACCACTAGATGCAGTTTAACAACATCCCCAGGACACGTTAAATGTTTATATTTATCACCTTAATGGCACATCTTTTTTTTTTTTTTTTTTTTTTTTTTTTTTACTTTTTTTTTTTTTTTTGGTTGAGATCAAATCACATATCTTATTATAATGGAGATTGTGAGTTTATCTGTCTGTAACCGAAACTATATTACTATACAAGTCACAATTCCCTTTGTTATTTACATCACATTCTCCATGATTTTATTTTTATTTAAACATCAATTATTAATAAAATTGTTTTACATCATTAAGACTGTTGACCATATCTACATATTAATAACATGCAATTGTATTTATATATACAACAAAATAGCGATTTACAGTGTGAATGGGAAGGCTAATTTGCATATTGATATAAAAAATTTGATTTTAATAAATATATGCTTATTATTATTGATTTCTAATTGTTTGGTTTTATCTTATTGAATATGAGCAAAAATCTCTTCAATAAATCTTAAAAGAAATCCATTAACAAGAAGAAATAACTGTAATTTTATTCTTTACTTCCTATTTTAACTAAATAGTTAAATTAGCAAAATTTACCAATGAAAGAGGAAAGTAATGAAAAAGGATGGAATTGTTTTACATCATTAAGACTGTTGACCATATCTACATATCAATAACATGCAATTGTATTTATATATACAACAAAATAGCGATTTACAGTGTGAATGGGAAGGCTAATTTGCATATTGATATAAAAAATTTGATTTTAATAAATATATGCTTATTATTATTGATTTCTAATTGTTTGGTTTTATCTTATTGAATATGAGCAAAAATCTCTTCAATAAATCTTAAAAGAAATCCATTAACAAGAAGAAATAACTGTAATTTTATTCTTTACTTCCTATTTTAACTAAATAGTTAAATTAGCAAAATTTACCAATGAAAGACGAGAGTAATGGAAAAGGATGGAAGAGTTAGTTTCAAAGTTCTTCTATTTTTCAATCGTACCCCCTCTGTTCCAATTTTTTTTATTATCTGCATTCTTATTCAGTTTCATTAGCCTTTCTAATTTAATATGATATTTTATTATATTAAAACTTAAATACTTGCACCCGGAGGGTGCATATATTAGCTAGTACTTTTAATAATATCCAATTTTTTCTCTTTATAGAAAATAGGCCATTATATAGCAGTCATTTTTGTAGCCCTGTTGTCAGGTCTTAGAATATTTATAGGTAAGACCTCTCTCCAAGAGGTATCCGGGGTATGACACTAAACAGCATCTGGTGGTGAGGCTCCAGTTTTGGAGGTCTGGGGAGTGTGGAGTACCCTTTCATTGCCATTACTCAC
Organism: Doryteuthis pealeii; assembly: GCA_023376005.1. NCBI lineage: Eukaryota > Metazoa > Mollusca > Cephalopoda > Myopsida > Loliginidae > Doryteuthis > Doryteuthis pealeii. Next base: position 21,049,122 of record CM042174.1, on the reverse strand, counting down.
AGGTTCATTCTGTCCCAGAATAAATACAGTTTAATGTCATTCCCAGGACATATAGACCCTCATCCACCACCTTCTAGCACCCATATGATAAAAAGGGTTGGGGCTTTTCATAAGGGCAATAGGGTTGGGACAATCAGATAGTTGTTAGGGCTTGATGTGACCAGCCGATTGATTGGAAGGGGCCTCTCCGACCACCTGCCTAGCCTAAGTAAGGGTCTAAGTGGAGTGTTGCATGTCACGGACTGATCATCCACCAGGATTTTGTCTTTAAGCATCACGGCCAACAAATGGCCCCATTGAGGGAATCTTACCCCTCTGCAGAGGTGTAGTCAGTGTATTCTAACGTCACAACCGATAGGGCAGCCTGCAATCTCTTGTTGCATGAACACAATAACATGCTTTACATATAAGTCTTTTCTCGTTAGATTGCAGCATAAGACCCACAGTCATTTCCTTCAAGCATATATATGATAAAACGCGCATGGTCTAATGTTTAGAGTCGTAAGAAATGGACTCGTCGACCCGAGTTCAATTCCCGTATGAAACTGTTTGCATTTCACATGGTGCTAATACCATTGGGAAAAGTATGAATCCAATTCTCCCTCCAGCTATGGGTAAATAGCATGGCAGATTGGGCTCTTTAACCATGGCTAGGTAACCGTTTTGGGAGAAGGAAAACTCTGAATTCAAATCTGTTAAACTCTGCTTAAGAAGTTAACCTTGTGTCACATCCTGCTCCTGTGGAGGAGTTGGTAAATAAATAAATATAATATATATATATATATATATATATATATATATATATATATGATGAAACCGGTTGGGGTTTGCCATAAAGGCAATAGGATCAGGACAATCATATAGGTGCTAGGGCTTGACATGACCAGCTGATTAATCAGCGGGAGCCTCTCCAACTGCTCATCTAGTCAAAGTAAGAGCAAAAGTGGAGTGTTGCATGTCATGGACTGCTCAACTACCAGGATTCTATCCTTAAACATCACAGGTCACCACTTATTACCGATAGGTGGCCCAATTGAGGGGGGTGCGAATTTTTAACCCCCCCCCCCGCAGTGGGTGTATTCTTCAGTCCCAGCTGATAGAGCAATATAATATCTCGTTTATAGTTAACATTTGGTCACAGTTTAATATGTTTATTTTGTGGCTCTTGATATAAAGTTTCTTTATTTATTTTCTTTAAATTTGATTTTATCTCTTGATCGACTACATAACTTGAAAAGCTGTTATTAATTCATGTTTGTTTTATGTGTGTAAGTTTTTTTTTTGTAGAGTGTGAAGGAACAGGAAATAAGGTAAGCTCTACTGGTCAGGTTTTTTTTTTTATGATAGCAGTTTTATATCTATGTGGGCATTCACTATTTGTAGTGTAGGAGGAAGAGGATTATGACTAGTAGGAAAATAGAGAAGGCATTGTTATCAAAGGGGATAAAAGGAATGCTTTATTGTATGTATATATATATATATATATATATATACACACGAATATATATATATATACACAAACATACATACAATATATATATATATATATATATATATATATATACAGTAGAATGAATAAGTACGCAAGAAAAGCTTTCTTTTATTTATTAGCTGGGATACCTGGTGTTGCTCGGGAAACAAGTAATCAAGGCTTAAAGGTTATTAATCTAATCCCTCCTCTCTCTCTCTCTCATATATATATATATATATATATATATATATATATATATTACTAAAAAGGTTTAGATTTATTTAATGGTTGGTTGGATTTAATGGCATGTCAACACTTGTTGGGTTATTTTATGTCTAAGATGTTTTGTTTTATTCATTTCTGATGGGTACTCAATCTTTTTTTAAAAACACATCTTTTTTTATTTAACCCATAGATTGTAGCCTAACAGGTACTACAACTCATCATGAACCTAGGTGTAATGGTGATAAAGGGGTACTCCACATTCTCCAGAGCTCCAGAATTGGAACTTCACTATCAGATCGAGTTTAACATCAAACCCAGGACATTAAGACCCTCAGTCACCGCCTTCTAGCACATATATGTTAAAAGGAGTTGGGACAATCATATAGGTTCTACGGCTTGACGTGAAAAGCTAATTGATTGGAGAGACCTCTCCAACCGCCCTTCTAGACTAAGTACAGGCCAAATCGGAGAGTTGCATGTCAAATAGTTTAATATGTAAAAAATATAATAATCTGATTTTAGCTCTCTTTCTTTTTTTCTTCTTTCCTTCTTTTCATTATGTTCGATTGAAACATGTTAGTGTAATCACTTCCACATGCTCACCCCTCTCTCTATCTTTCCCCTAGTCTTTCTTTCTTCTTCATATATTTCATGTGTAGCATGTCCTTTTTCTTTCCTTTCTTGCTTCATAATAAAAACAGAATGGTCCATTATTTAGCTGAGGTGACGACAACCATAAGAAATAAGAATTTGATGGATAAGCAATACCAGATAATCAGGTTTTACATTTTTGCATTTTATCTTGGATGATTTGGACAGTCTCATTTTTAACCAGAGGTTGTTGCAGGATGATAACGGTCATACTTTTAAGAAACACGAGTATTAATATATAGATTATAAATAAATCAAATTTGATCTTAAAGTGCTGTATCCTGGTTCATACAGTATTCAGTATACTAGTACATCCAAATACAGATTTTCACCAGACATAGAGTAACGCGCAACAGAGTGCTAAAACATCGAGGTAGATGGTTCGCCTAATAATGGTTCTGTAATCTTCGCAGTCTCAGTAATCACCCAGGTGTTCTAAAACAGCAATGTATAAATAGTCTAGGACCAGCTAATTACTCTCTACGCAAGGTAAGCTAGGCTAGTCCACAAATAATTGACGCATAAGCAACACCAGATAATCAGGATTTACATTTTTGCATTTTATCTTGGATGATTTGGATGTTCTCATTTTTAACCAGAGGTTGTCGTAAGATGATAACGGTCGTATTTTTAAGAAACACAATATTAATTTATAGATTATAAATAAATCAAATTTTATCTTAAAGTTAGCTCACCAGGCAGTTTATATCATACCCAGGACTCCAGTTTTTTTTTGGAGGGGGGGGGGCATCTTACCCCTCTACAGGAAATACAGTGGGAACATGAGTATTAACATATAAATTATAAATAAATCAAATTTTATCTTAAAGTTAGCTTCACCATCAACTGCAGTATAGTATCATGCCCAGGACTCCATTTTTTTTTTGGGGGGGGACATCTTACCCTCTGCAGGAAATACAGTGGGTGTATTTTAAAGCTCACTAACAGGACTAATTACTAAAAAGGGCTAACATATTAGACAATTCTCTTTTATGTTAATAGTACATGATTATGGATAAAACAATATTTCTTTTGCAGTCTTTCCTTTTGGGGGAAAGAATGAACCCTTTTGGGGGATTTACATCTCTGGAACAACCCCTTTCACAGTTAAACTCATTATATCTTTCCACCTGACCTAAAATAAACTGACCTGTGATGACCTCTAAAGATATAATTGCAACTTATCCCATGTGCAGTCAAGTTACCTTGATAGATTTACCCCCCACCCCAGGGACTAAGAGGCACATACTACCCAATCCAAGTAATCTCTGACTTTATGAGTAGAGATATAATTTTGTGAAAAACCCTCTTTTATGATAATTTGCTAAAGTTCAAAGAGTAATTTTTGTGTTAAGTCAATAACTTTATGGATGTTTTCTACAACCTATTTAGACAATCTCGAGTAATTCACCTTCGAGGTTACTTGGTAAGACCTATCTCCCTTCCAGGGGAGACTCTGTAGCATAGTGGATAATGTGCTAGGCTGAAACATTGTAGTAAGTGAGTTCAAACTCCAGTAAAGGTATTATTATGTTCAGTTTAAGTTATGAAAATTTTCTACAACCTATTTAGACCATCTCTAAGTAATTCACCTTGGAGGTAATATCTATTTTCTTTCCAGGGGAGACTCTGTAGCATAGTGGCTAATGTGCTAGACAGCAACATTGTAATACGTGAGTTCAAACTCCAGTAATGGTATTATGTTCAGTTTATGTATGACATAAAACTGAATCTAATGGAAAGGCTCAAGTTAATAATTTGTACCAAGTTATATGGTGTAATGGTTAAAGTCATGGGAAATGGACTCGTTGACCAGAGTTCAAATCCTGGATGTGGTAATTGCATTTCACTTTGCGCTAATACCCTTGGGAAAAGTATGATTCCTACTCTCCCTCCAGCTATGGATAAATAGTAGGACAGACTGGGCTCTTTAACCTTGGTTAGGCAACCGGTCTAAGAGAAGGAAAACTCTGAATTCAAATCTGTTGAACACTGCTTAAGAAATTGACCTTTTGTCACATCCTGTTCATGTGGAGGTGTTGATAAATATATATATATATATATATATATATGGTTTAAATTATATGGAGGCATGAGGTGTAATGGTTAGAGGACTATGAAATGGACTCGTCGACTCTAGTTCAAATACTGGATGAAGCAGTTTACAATTCACATAGTGCTAATACCCTTACGAAAAGTATCCATCCAACTACTCTTCCTCCATCTATGGGTAAATAGCAGGGTGGATTGGAATCTTTAACCATGGCTAGGTAACCAGTCTAGAAGGAAAACTCTAATTCAAACCTGTTAAATTATGCGTAAAAAATTGACTTTGTGTCACATCCTGCTTGTGTGGAGGGGTTGAGATATATATATATATATATATATATATATATATATATATATATATATATATGGTTTCAAGCATTCCTATATAATATGAATAATTTTCCAACAGATCTATTTGATCCATAGTTGGGACCCTAACAGGTACTACCACCCTGGGTCAGAATGGACCTGGGAGTAATACTAACAAGAGTGACTCCAAACTTTCTAGAATTCTAGCCTCACCACCAGATTTAGCCCACAGTGGGGTCAATCTTAATAAGTGAATAAATAAATAGATATCCAGTGATGCTGATAGGTATGCATCCTGTGTCCTTGTCGCACAAAGATCTAAAAGAACACAGTAAAATCATACCCATGCATCCCAGTGTTTTTCTTTTTTTCTTCCCTCACCATTTCAAAATAACTGTAAATACATTTCAATAGTTTCTTAGAAATGAATTACACAGGATAGGTTACAAGGTTGGAGTTAGACGGCTTTAGTTGTTATCCCAGATCATAAATAAAAACCCTACAATTTATTAAGAAACTTTAGTTGGGACCCATAAATTTTCCCAGGGACTCATTCAAAGCAACTATGTGTGTCCAGGACGCACTAAATTAAAAAGCTATTAGCATCACTGGATATCAAATATTAAATAAAACTACCTACCTCATATCACTAATTAAACTTAATATGGCTGGTTTAGCTCAGTCAGTAGAGCATCTGCCTAGGAACAATGCTTTGATACCAGCCTTAACCATGAGTAGCATGGCTTGGTTCTGCGGTAAAGTGGGAAGCTGATGATAGGCATGGCGCTCCACCTCAGATGCAAACACAATCTCCATGATCAAGTGATACCGACAATAGGCTATTGCACATTTACTTTTACTTACACTTAATTATTAAAAACTGTACCAAATGCACACCACATACATAGACATATATACATACATGCACACGCACACACATTACTTAATTGATTTTAATTAGTTTTAATGTTTCCAACAGACCGGGGCTTTGCATTTTTTCTGGAGGAAAAAAAATGAAAAAAAAAAAAAAAAAAAAATCAATAAAACTGATTTTTTGTTTTTACAAAAATGGGAGGAGAAAGACACGGTGGGGGAGGGGTTATTTCAATAGAAAGCCCTCTATCCTTCGTCCCCACTCTGGCGAGAACACAACATCTGGTTTCAATTCAAAGTATATATCTCCCCTCTCCTAACACTTTTTTTTTTCCAAAGCTGTGGATTCATTCAGTAGACATAAGGGGGCCCCCAAGGCTCAGTAAAACAACTAATACCAAGAGTTAAGCATAGAGGCAGTGAAAACAGGAAAATGTATTTTCTAGACTAATGAAAAAAAAAAAAATAAATAAAAAAAAAAATAAAAAAGTCAGTCTAACCGGAATCGGATACATGTAACAGAAAATGCAGGGTGTCTACAAAAGAAAGTCTAGGGCGGGTCAAAAGTTTTGCAATATTTTTGGTACGTACTGGTTTGTGCAGGACTTGATTTGGCGCCCCAGGCAAGATTCTAAGATGCGCACCCCCTTAAAAATTAGGAGCCAGGTTTAGCTCAGTTGGTAGAGCATTCATGCTAAACCACAAGGTTCTTGGTTCGAGACTGGCCCTCGTCAACTCAGTGCATGAGTAGCACAGTTTAGATCTGTGCAGTAAATTGGGAAACTGATGAAATAACCCACTATGCACCCTCAGTAAAGCCAAATCAATTTTTTCACACATCAGCAATGGATTATGATGATTAAACAAAAAAACAAAGTTTTTCTTCACCCAGACCAGAAAGAATGTACATATAATGCATTTAATGTATATATTTACCCAACCCCTCCACAACGAGCAGGATGTGACAAGAGGTATTTTTGTTGTTGGTTTTAGCTCAGTCAGTAGAGCTTCCGCCTAGGAACCACAAGTTTCCAGGTTCAATACCAGCCCTCACCAACTCAGTACCTATCAGCATCTCTGGGAGTGAGCACTGTATAATTGTTTTACCAGCTCAGTGGTGCCTAAATGCTTCCAACTGACTCCACGGCCCTGCTCCACACACGCCAGACTGGAGCTACACCATCAGATATGAGGACAATAGTTGGAGATGTGTAAATAGTACAGATATGCAGAAAACATTGTTTATTTTATTTTTATCTTAAACTAGAAGTGGCTACCCGGCATTGCCTGGGTAGTGGGGGAGGTAAAAAAAATTAGTCTCACAAATCCATTATTATTGAATCGCGAGTTGGATCCTCGTAGTATGCCCCATTAAAATCCCTATGTAAAAACAAAAGACGTTGCGTTGATCCAGCCACTCTGGAAATAAAAATTAATGTCTACTATTTAAATTAATAAATACAAAAAAAAAAAATCTATGCTATTATCATTTAGATTTTATTTTTTTAAGTATCTTCACTTATATAAATGATACCTTCATTATTTTTGCTCAAAAACCAAGAACCGGTGATATTTAATGTGTATATATATTTACTTTGTCGTTAATTGTTTTATTTTTGAAGTTTCCTCCAGACATACAGATACACACAACTACCTCCGGACATACATACACACACAACTGCCCTTTATATATGTATAGATAGATGTTTGAATAAATAAACAAAATATACCAATTCTTTTTTTTTTTTTTTTTTTAAATGCATGCTGACATGACAGTTGTTACAATGAAAAGTTAGGTTGGTTGGTTGGTGTCTTATGGCATGTCAACCCTTGGTAAACAATTATATATACAGTGATGCTGTGATAGCTTTTTGATTTAGTGCATCCATGAGTCCCCGGGAAAATTAATGGTCCCAACTAAAGTTTTTTAATAAATTGTAGAGTTTTTATTTATGATCTGGGTTTGGTTTGGTTTGTTTTGTTTTATGGCATATCAACCTCAGTGGGTCATTTAATGCCGACAAAGTTTTGAAATGAATTAATTCTTAATGGATACACAATTTTTTTTTATAAATACATTTTTCTATTTAACCCATAGATGGGACCTAACAGGTACTACCACTCCGGGTCAGAGTGGACCAGGGAGCAATGGTGATTAAGGGGTGCTCCACATTCTCCAAACCTCCAAAACTGGAACCTCACCATCAGATAGAGTTTAACGTCATTCCCAGTACATGTAGACCCTTAGCCACTGCCTTCTAGCATCCACATGATAAAAAGCGTTGGGGCTGGTTATAAGAACAATAGGGCTGGGGCAATCATATAGGTGCTAGAGCTTGACATAACCAGTCGATTGATCGGAGGGGGCCTCTCCGACCGCCCGTCTAGCCTAAGTAAGGGCCAAAGTGGAGTATTGCAAGTCATGGACTGCTCAACCACCTGGGTTCTATCCTTAAGCATCATGGGTCGCCACCCACAGCCAACAGGTGGCCCCATTGGGGGAGTCTTACCCCTCTGCAGAGGTGCATTCTAACGCACCAACCAACAGGGCGGTTTCTTCATTGTTGGTTTCACATGAGCTCTTGAAGGGGTGGGTGTAGGTGATACAATTTATGATCAGAAACTAGCATAATGATCCAGAAATGCTGATAGGAACTGCAGCCTCACCACCAGATGTATCCCACAGTGGGGTAAATCTTAAAAGAATAAATAAATAGATATCCAGAGATGCTGATAGGTATACGTCCTGCATCCCTGATGCACAAAAATCTAAAAGGAAACAGTCAAATCATATTCATGCATTCCAGGGGTTTTCTTTTTTCTTTCCTCACCATTTCAAGCTAATTGTAAATAAATTTCAATAGTTTCTTAGAAATGAATTACACAGGATAGGTTACAAGGTAGGAGTTAGACAGCTTTAGTTGGGACTCATAAATTTTTCAGGGGACTCATTCAAAGCAAATTATGTGTGTCCCAGGAAGCACTAAATCAAAAAGCTGTCAGCATCACTGATAATCTATTATTAATACAACTACTACTAACTACTACTACGATTATTTTTATTATTATTACTACTACTATGATTATTTTTATTATTATTAAGGGCCAGTTTAGCTCAGTCGGTAGAACACCCACTTAGGGACCAAAAGGTTCTGGAGTTTGATATTGGCCCTCACCGACTCAGCGCATGAGTAGCACAGCTTGGAGCTGAAAGTAGGTGTGGTGCTCCACCTCAGATGCAAAGACAATCTCCCTGGTCTAGTGCAAGTGAAAAGGGGATTGACTCTCTTGCTGTCCAGCTGATACTGACAATAGGACACTCAGCCAATTTTTACTATTATTATTATTACAACTACTATTTTCATTACTACTATTTTTATTATTATTATTTTTCATCATCATTATCATTACTACTACTCATTACTATTATCATTATCATTACTTCCACTATTTTTATTATTATTATTATTATTATTATTATTAATATTATTATTACTATTATTATATCATTATATTATTATTTTGTTATTATTATTATTATTATTATTATTCTATTATTTTCATTATTCCTTGTGAGTTTTTGCCACCAACTCCACCAACTGATGGTTTCTTCTCTGGCGCCTGGGGGATAGAAAGTCTCCCCAGGTGTCCAAGGCTTTTCTAAGTACCCTGGCTGATTTTAGTAGTGCTGTGGTCTGGATGGTTTTTGATCGCTATCTCCAGTTCATCAAGCCTTTTTTCCAGGTTCTTGGTGATTGTTCCAAGGTCTCCAATTACAATCAGTATTACTGTCAGTTTAATGTTCCACTGTTTTTTTTTCAGCTCTCTGGCAAGGTCCGGGTATATCTTTTTTATTATGGTATCCATGGATACCATCTTTTTTTATTTTTCTGTGATCCACACCTTACAACCTTAAGTGTAAATGGATAGGATATAATCCATTTCTATCCTTGCCAATAATATTTGCCAGAGCTGACCGGCTATGATTGACTAATTGTTCAATATGGTGACTGTATTCAACAATAGTCTCATTAAAACAGTGGTTCTCAACTGGGGGGCCATGTAACATTACAGGACACACACAAATCAAAAAATCAAATTGGGATTCCACAGTGATATGTTAGTGGTCCATAGAGCAATTCTACCCCAGAAAAAATGTTATTACTGAGAATTAAATTTCTACAGTAATCTATGTCATATTAAAATACTAAAAGTAGAAAAACTCATGTTAATTTGATTTTTAAAATATTTTTTTATATCAATCAAGCAAGTAGAAGAAATTTTTTAAAATTTGACAAAGTCATTTATGTTGGACGAAATACATCTGTAAAATAGTAAAAAAGGCTGAGGGTGTCCTGGTGTCGCTCAACAAGACCTTCATCAGCTACTAACCAGCTATCTATTTAAAGCAGTACAAAGCTATGGTGCAGCCACACTTGGAATGTGCATCACCAGTCTGGAACCCCTATCTCGCTCAGAACATTAACCTCCGAGAAACTGTACAGAGATGTGCAACCAAACGAATACACTCCATCAGGCATCTGCCATATTCTGAACGTCTTACTGCCCTGGGAATGGATTCATTGAAACTCCGGCATCTGGCAACTGACCTGGTAAACACTCATAAGGTCATTAAATTCATCTTAACAACAGCAACCTTGAGCATCTTTTTGATCTCCATGTCTCTAACACAGGTGGGCATGCCTACAAAGTCAGAAAATAGCATTGCTCACATGACTTTCGGAAACATTTTTTCATGCTCATAATTTCTGAGGCATGGAATAAGCTGCCTGCATCCGTTGTAGGCTGCCAAAACACTGCATCTTTCAAAGCCTCCATGCTTCCTGTAGTCCACCAACACTATACCTAATAGCCCTCTCCACACACATATGCACACATACATGTAGATTATTACTGTACACTGTTCATGTTCCTGACACTAATACATTATTCTATGTACTAGACATGAGACTTTGATGAGTTGTGGTGCACCTGAGCACTGTACACAATAGATTTCATCATTATTATTATTATAAATTTAAAGTTACCAAGAATAAATGAAGGTGAAAATCACCTATCTTTTTTCAGGTAGCAGGCAGTGACCTTACATGTTTGTTTTCATCATGAATATCCTATCCACCTACATTTCTTTGGACCATATATGACCTTTAGGCACCCCTTTTGCGATTTCAATTCATAAGTACATTTTTTTCATTTACACCGTCAACATCCGGTTGTTTGTTAGGGGTTAGGGTTAGTTTTATAATAAAAAAAACAAAACAAAAAAACTCTAAAAATCGTCTGTTAACAAACAACCGGATGTTGACGGTGTAAATGAAAAAAAAATGTACTTATGAATTGAGATTGCAAAAGGGGTGCCTAAAGGTCATATGGTCCATTTTTTTAATACAATTCCTTTACTTTTTTATTAGTGAAAAATATAAGCTTTTTCTTCTCAGTGGAATGCCTTGGGGTAAAAAAAAATATTTAAAAAAAAATAAAGAACAAAAATGAAAAATAAGAAGAAAAGGGGTTCATAGGTTAAAAACCGTTGGTTGGTTGGATTTTATGGCATGTCAACCCATTGGGTTATTTTATGCTGAAAATATCCTGTTTTATTTATTTTGATGGGTACTAAATTAAAAAAATTAAAAAAAATTTTTTTTTTTTTTTAAACACAACTTTTTTAAAACTCATTTTTTGTTGTATTTAACCTAGAGATGGAACCCTATCACTCCGGGTCAGAGTGGATCTGGGAGTAATGGTCATGAAGAGGTACTCCACATTCCCCAGAGCTCCAGAATTGGAACTTCACCATCAAAGTTTATCATCATACCCAGGACAATAAGACTTTCAGCCACTGCCTTCTTGCACATATGATAAAAAAAAATGGAAGTGTGGTGTAATGGTTAAAGTCATGGGAAATGGACTCATCGCCCCGAGTTCAAATCCTGGACGTGGTAATTGCATTTCACTTAGCGCTAATACCCTTGGGAAAAGTATGAATCCTACTCTCCCTCCAGCTATGGATAAATAGTAGGGCAGACTGGGCTCTTTAACCTTGGTTAGGCAACCGGTCTAGGAGAAGGAAAACTCTGAATTCAAACCTGTTAAACTCTGCTTAAGAAATTGACCTTTTGTCACATCCTGCTCGTGCAGAGGGGTTGGTAAATATATATATATATATATATATGATAAAAAGGGTTGGAGTAATCTAACCTAAGTAAGGGCTAAAGTGGAGTGTTGCATGTCATGGACAACTCAGCCACAAGGGTTAAAAGGAAGTTTGAGAACCACTGCATTAACAGGTAGGTATGTATAGAGGTTTCGGTGTGAGAGTCAAGTCATGCAGAAAGTGGGGTATTTGTAGGTAGGGAAGGTCGGAAAGCAGACATGTACTTGGTCTCACTTTTCTCTATCTTTCTTCTTTTATAGATATTTTTAACCAATTCACCAGCTGTGTGGAGAGGGGAAAGGTTGGTCTCATTTAACTTAGTCTGTTCATCTCTTTTACACTTAGTGTGATGCTATTAATATATAGATAACCTGAAAGTGTGACATAAATAAACAATAGGTAGGTAGTTACGAACAGGTATATTAATATTATGAGAGTTTTCTTGCTGCAGAGGCTTGGTTATTTTTGGCACCTTCTGCTATATTCTTCTTGTCTTGTGGCAGGATTTACACATGGCCCAACTAGGAACTTAAGTTCCCAATGGCATAGCTCTGACACTACCACATTTATACTACCCTGCCATGATGAGGAGGAGCTGGACTTTAGGCTTATCTTGGTGGTTTACTGTTTAGAGTCATAGGAAATGGACTCATTGACTAGAGTTCAATTCCTGGATGAAGCCACAGTTCACATAGCAGTAATACCCTTGGGAAAGGTATGAATCCAACTATTCTCCCTCCAGCTATGGGTAAATAGTAGGGGCAGACTGGGCTCTTTAACCTTGATTAGGCAACCAGTCTAGAAGAAAAACTCTGAATTCAAACCTGGTCACACTAGAATAGGCTCAGGTCTACTTAGTGATCTATTTCAATAAAAAAAAATAAAAAAAATTTACTTGGTATCCCAGACAGCATTGTTCACTTTAACATCATACCCTGGACATTAAGACCCTCACCCACTATCTTCTAGCACATATCTGATAAAAAAAAGGTTGGGGGTTGCCATAAGGGCAATAGGATTGTGACAATCATATAGGTGCTAGGTCTTGACGTGACCAGCCGATTGTTCTGAGGGAGCCTCTCCAACCGCCAATCTAGCCCGAGAAAGGGCTAAAATGGAGTGTTGCATGTCATGGACCTGTCAGCCACTAAGGTTCCATCCTTAAGCATTATGGGTCACCACCCACAGCCAACTGATGGCTCCATTTGACAGGGGATTTTACCCTTCTGCAGAAATGCAGTAGGTGTATTCTATAACCATAGCCTACAGGATGGAGAGCAGTCCTAATATATATATATATATATATATATATCTTTGAAAGGAAGGAAAAACTCAACACCGTTATTCCATAATAAATTCATTTCAACCAAAATTGGGGCCTTTATAAATCCAAATTGATTTAACAAAGCTTCCCAAATCAAGTCTCATCAGATTGATGATTATCCATCTGATGAGCCTTGATTTGGGGAGCTTTGTTAAATCAACTTAGATTTATAAAGGCCCCAATTTTGGTTGAAATAAATTTATTATGAAATAATGGTGTTGAGTTTTTCCTTCCTTTCAAAGATAAATATTGCTCTGTATATAATCTAAAAAGATTATCATACATTGAGCTCTCTGTAGTGATTTAAAGATTCACTCTATTTGTACATAGTGGATCATACAATAATAATACAGTGTGTCTTAGAAATCACATATAGAATCATCCCTTACCACCAAGTTTTGGATACCTCACACATTATATATATATATATATATTACTAGCAAAATTACCCGGTCCATGACCAGATGAAAAGATTTTTTAGGAACACCAGGGGTTCTTAAAAATAAAATTTAAAAAAAAAAAAAAAAAAAAAAAAAAAAATCACTGAAAATTTATGTATTACAGTGTTTATTTTAGAGATTTTTTTTAAAAATGGAAAATATTTTTTAAAATGTAATCCTGAATTTTTTAGTGTTTTGAAATAATTTTATGTCATAATATTAACATTTTTTAGGTAGAATTCAGAATACGTTTTTTTTTAATTATAAAAAAAAATCCTGTATGGAAACTTCAAAAAATCCTTTGATATAATTATTCAAACTATTATCTTTAATGAAAAAAAAAATTAAAAATCTTTTTTATCAGTTTATTTTTTTCAAATAAGTGGGGTGGGGAAGACCTTGTAAAAAATATTTCCCCTAACATATTTTATGAAAAAAAATAAACCTATTTCAGACATATTTTCATTTGGCTGAATTTGCACAACGGTCAGAAAATTAAAACGGAAAGTTTGCTGGTGGCCCCATGACAGTTTAACTACAGTCTATGAATTAACTTTTGGTGAATTGGGTTACGGTCTAGGGATTAAGGTTGTTTTTAATTACATATTGCTTAAAAAAAAAAAACAACAAAAAAAAATTACTATACATTTAATGTTGAAAAATATTTTTTTAAACTAAGTTTAATTGAAATTATACATTGCAATACTATCACAAACAACTGTCTCAATAATAGGTTCAATAATTAATTTCAATGGTTAATTAAATGTATAGTAATTTGTTTTTAGCAATACGTAATTAAAACAACCTTAATCCCCTAAAACCGTAACCCAATTCGCAAAAACTTAATTCATAGACTGTAGTTAAACTTTCATTGGGGACCACCAAAAAAACTTTCCGTTTTAATTTTCCGACCGTTGTGCAAGTTCAGGCTTTCATTTTTAAATTTCAGTTGATTTAACAGTACGTAAATGTAAACATTGTTTTCGTTCCTAATTTTCATTATTTCCATAAGCTGAATTTAAAAAAAAAAATCATCAGGGTTTTTTTTTGTTTCTTCTTTTGAATGGTCCAAAAATTTTGAAGATTAAATATAATATATTATTATTATTTATATATTGTTATTGTAATTATTGTAAATATAACTTTTTTATGAAAAGTTTCACTGAAGTATTTGGGGACAATTTTAAATTCAGTTTTTAATGAGTTAGATTGTAATTTATTTCTTTTAATTTTTTGTACATGACAATTCAAATCTAGTTCATAACGATAAAAAGAAAAATTAAATTCAATATGCTATTTTTGCTTAAACTCAAGATAGTATTTTAAAAACATATCGTTTTAAACGTTTTCATTAGTTCTCTTATTAACCAATTATATATACAAAACAACTCGTTTTATAATTTTTTTTATTTACATTTATACAACCCTATGACTGATTTTTATTGACATTTAAAATCTTATTTTTTAAAAATGTAACCGTTTTTTTTCTACAATGTTTTGTGACAACAACTTAATTTAAGTGAGTGTACAGTGTGTACAATTTAAGAATATGGACAGAGATTTGATTTTACTTTAAAAGTTAGTCTCAAAAACATACGAAGCATGGTAATAAGCAAAATATTTTAACACACTGTAAAAAATCAATGAATACAAATTAAATATTTAGAAAGATTATAAAATAAATATTTTAAAGATTTGGACAAAAAAAAAAAAAAAAATTTTACGTTAAAATTTAGACATAGTTGTAGCTAACATTTTCAATGACTGGAAGCTGATATTCTTTTTCTTCTTCTGTAGCTGAAAAAACCAGCAGGCAAGCTTCTGCTGATACACCAAGCAGCAGCAGTAGCTATGCTATAGCTTTTGAAAAATCAATTGATTTTTGTTTGATTAATTAATTATATCCCTTAATCAGTAAAAATCAATAACCAAATTTGGAGTGTTTCTTAGTTAGAATGATATCAATGTGTATGCAAGATTTTGAATCTGAGTGACCTCCCGTTTTGTAGTTATACTTGTACATACCAAAATCTCTCCTTTATATATTAAATATATCATTTTTGGTACAGGCAAATTTATATAATATATTCATTAATAATATCATGTATAGTAATCTACACTATGATAATGAATGGGAGACAGAAAGGAGGGATAGAGTGGGGAAAGTTGTTTCATTGATATAAAACAACTTTCCCCACTCTATCCCTCCTTTTTGTCTCCTATTCATTATCATAGTGTAGATTACTATACATGATATCCTTTATATATATATATATGAAGATAGGAGGGTTGGAGTAAAATCCGACAGTATGAGGTGAGGTAAAAGGAAAAGTGAACAAAAATGATGACTCAAACAAGTCCAAGTAGGAGAGAAATATTTCGTCCTTCTCAAGCAAAGAACATCTTCAGTCTGACTTTATTCAAAGCAAAATACGTACATTTGTATTTATAAAAGAGAAAGTGAGCTAGTGTTGGTCAGACTGAAGATGTTCTTCGCTTGAGAAGGACGAAATATTTCTCTCCTACTTCTACTTGTTTGAGTCATTATTTTTGTTCACGTTCCCTTTTACCACACCTCATATATATATATATATATATATATATATATATATATATATATTAACCCTCATTTGCTTGTTTTATATCAAAGCAAACAAAGATCATGTGTGTGGGGAATGTCCACCTCTGCAACATATGCACCCTCTTTGGACAATTATGTTGACCCAACATTGTAGTATTTCTGTGCAGGTCAGGGTTGAAAGGCACGAGCTAAAGTCAGGTCCATAAGAAAAGAAAACATAACAAAAATTTGAAGGTAAGATGCTCAAGGAAGATGAGGAGGGTGTGACACTTAATACAAAATGAATGGTGGGTAAAATTTACTCATCTCAATGTGGTCAGCTCGTTAAAAAAAAAAAAAAAAAAAAAAAAAAAAAAAATTCTCTTTACTACAAAGTCCAACTGGCTTTATTTGACGGGGTCCTATGGGCACCTCTCGTGGTGTAATGGTTAGCAAGTTAGACTGGCAAATCATGACAGGTGAGTTCGAGCCTCACTGGGTGTCCTTTACATTCGGCCCTGTGCCACATCTAAGTGAAGCTTAGTAAATAACTATATATCAAAATATTAGGGCGCCTCTCATAGTGCAATGGTTAGCAAGGTAGACTGGCAAACGATGACTAGTGAGTTCAAGCCTCACAGGGTGCCCCTTACATTCGGCATTGTGCCACCCCTAAGCAAAGCTTAGTAAATAACTATTTGATGTGGGTCCTTGCTTGTTTACTCTCTTTTTTACTCAGCCTGAAATCAACTGCCAACTGGAACAAAATTCAGACCTTGACACTAATAAGCACCCCAGCACAGATCCATTTTGAAAGGAACTGGATTTTGCTTTTCACCAGTTGTTAGTAAACAAAACAGCCGGCCGATAAAAACCAGTCACATTTTTATACTAAAATAGTTTTTAATTTTAATAAAAAAAAAAATAGTTATTTCGTGTTGTTGTTAGCATATGTGAACAAATTAATTTTGCACTAAAGATAAACTAATATTGTTATTTAAAAAAAAAATAAAACAAAAAACGTTTATTTTCCATGTGCCTCTATGGATAGTTAATATTAAAAAGTATTTATTTAAAAAAAGATTTTGCTAGGGTTAGGGGTTAGGGTCTAGGGTTAGCTATTATTATTATAACCTTATAATATACTTTTTAATAGCTTTAACTATTCTCGTGTTAAACGTGTCTAACGTTAAAAGTTTTATAATTAAAAAAAGAATTGCTATTGAATTAACAACATGAAATAAGTAAAAAAAAAGTGTCCTCGATATAAAAACGTGCATTTCGTTTACAGTTTTATAATAAAAAAAAAAAAAAGTGCGTCTAAAAATCGTCTGTTAACAAACAACCGGATTTTAACGGTGAAAATTCTAAATCTAACTTTCTGGGGTTCAAACCAACTTATAGATATGCAAAAACTACCCTATCTTTATCCTTTGATCAGAACCTCCCAGAATGAGCCATAACTTTTGTTTTTGAGATTTATGAAACCCAATTTCTCTTAAAAATGCAGACATGAACATTTTTTCCTGTTAAATGGTTTCTGGTTCTTGACAATTACTTTTTTTTCTTTTAAGTTCTGAACGATTTGTATTCAATAGTTACCTTGAATTTAAGATGTACATACCTCACTTTCGGCTTTTACAATTTACTTTTCCTTAATTTGAGATGTATGCACACATACATTTTAGTGTCATATGTGTTTAAAACAAGATGGAGGAATTTCCACATTGGATAGCAAGACCATAAAATTTGTAGACCAGTTCACATACCTAGGTAGTAATATCTCTTCCACATAAGAGATGAACACAATATGGGATCCAATCATTGAAAAGGCTAAATCAAATTTTTTAAAGTGAATTACTTTAAAAATAAAAAGGACCATATGACCTTTAGGCATCCTTTTTGCGATCTCGTTTCAAAAAGACATTTTTTTCCATTTACACCGCCAAAATCCGGTTGTTTTTAACAGACGATTTTTAAAAAAAATTTATAAAACTAACAACCGGATGTTGATGGTGTAAATGAAAAAAAAAAAAAAAATGTCCTTATGAAACGAGATCGCAAAAGGGGTGCCTTAAAAACATTGGAAAATAACTGATGCCTTTAGAGTATTTTACATTTAGTGTTGTTCAGGAAACAACAATAAACAATCTTTTTTAATGTTTGTAACGCTTCTTGTGACACGTCTCAGATTGATTTGGTTTGGTTTGTTTTGCAGCATATCAACCTCAGTGGGTCATTTAATGCCGATAAAGTTTTGAAATAAATTCATTCTTAATTGATACTCAAATTTTTTTATAAATACATTTTTCTATTTAATCCATAGATGGGACCCTAACATGTACTACCACTCTGGGTCAGAGTGGACCAGGGAGTAATGGTGATGAAGTGGTGCTCCACATTCCCCAAACCTCCAAAACTGGAACCTCACCATCAGATAGAGTTTAACGACATTCCCAGGTCATGTAGACCCTCAGCCATCGCCTTCTAGCACCCATATGATAAAAAGTGTTGGGGCTTGCTATAAGAGCAATAGGGTTGGGGCAATCATATAGGTGCTAGGGCTTGACATGTCCAGCTGATTGATTGGAGGGGGCCTCTCCGACCGCCTGTCTAGCCCAAGAAAAGCCTAAAGTGGAATATTGCAAGTCATGGACTGCTCAGTCACCAGAGTTCTATCACGGGTCGCCACTCACGGCCAGCAGGTGGCCCCATTGGGGGAGTCTTACCCCTCTGCAGAGGTGCAGTTAGTGCATTCTAACACCCCAGCTGACAGGGTGGACGTCTCAGATTGATAGACGTGCAAAAACAATGATGACATTATTTGAATGGGATCTTCAAAAATTCTTTGATGCTTTGTTTGATTAACAGTCCAACTATTCAAAATGATTTTTCCAGGTTGGGTCACTTGCTGTACTCGGATACAGCGGCCAAAACATTGCGTTTTTACATACCAGAATAGAGATGAGGACAACAGTAAAAAAAAAAAAAATAAAAAAAATCAAAAAAAAAAAAAAAAAAATTATAAACAATTATACTGCCCTGAAATATTATGTACCTGGTAAAATCAGAGCTGTAATAAAATCATGTTCTGGAGATGCTCATGGCCTTGTTCCTTCCGGACTATGTAATGAAATGGAATGTTATTGTCTGAATTTCAGAATGAAAACAAGAGGACTATTTTTTAGGGTATGCAAGAATTTCTCTTTCTTGCTTTGATGATTTATTGGGTTTTGCATAGTTTAATGTTTGTTTGTTGTTTGTTTAATGGCATATCAACCCTGTGGGTTATTTAATGCCAGAACATTTTTTTTTAATACCGTGTTTCCCCAAAAATAAGACAGGGCTTATATCAATTTTCACTTTGGAATAAAACACTAAGGCTTATTTCGGGGAATGTCGAGTGCTTGCATCGAATGATATGATAGTGAAGAATGCTTATTTCTTTCGTCTGTCTGCTGCTCTCAACTAGGGCTTATTTTAAGGAGAGGGTTTATATTAAAATCATCCTGAAAAATCACACTAGGTCTTATTTTCAGAGAAATATGATATCATTTGTAAGGAAATAGTTTGTAGTATGATCAACAAATAATGTTAAAGTAGGTTTGGTTTGGTTTGTTTTACGGCATATCAACCTCAGTGGGTCATTTAATGCCTACAAAGTTTTGAAATGTATTCATTCTTAATGGATACTCAATTTTGTTTATAAACTCATGTTTTTCTATTTAACCCATAGATGGGACTCTAACAGGTACTACCACTCCGGGTTAGAGTGGGCTAGGGAGCAATGGTGATGAAGTGGTGCTTCACATTCCCCAGACCTCCACAACTGGAACTTCATCATCAGATTGAGTTTAACGTCATTCCTAGGACATACATTTTTTTCTTTTGTGAGTAATCAAATTATTTGAATAATTATTTTGTAATCAATATTATTTATATTTTCATTTCTTTATTTCAGATTATTATCATTACTCTTCATCTTGTTTACATATTAGATTTAGTGATTGAAATATATATGATCTTTTGATAAAACTGTAGTATGGATTCACATTCTACATTTCTGAATAAAAGTATAAATTGTAGGGGTGCAAGGTCAGAACAAAACTCTTTTAAGGGTGTAGGAAGAGAAAAAGGTTGTGAACCACTGACCTAGAGGATAGTGTCTGTCTCTTCAACACCCTCCTGATGACTCTTGTAATGTTCTAGCAACCTGGAGAATCTTGTGACCCTCTGTTTGACCAACAACAAAGAGTCAACCAGGTAAGTATATTAAATTTGAAAAAGGTGACCCACATAGAGTTGGGGATCTTAAAGGGATTAGGCAGTCAGTTAATGACTGGCAGAGGACAAGTAAATAGCTTAAATTTCTTCAGGGCAGGATACAATTTATGGAACAATAGGCAATAGGATCTTTCCTTCAGAGATTTAAAAAATCCCACTTCACATCTCCCTGTTTTTGAGATGGGCCTGGAGAGGGTGAAACACACTTAATAGGAGAGCGACCTTTTTTCTTGGAACATGTGGTGTCTGAATTTTTCTTTTTCTGTGCACTTGTTTTCATCTCATTGGTTGGTTGGATTTTACAGCATGTTGGGATATTTCATGCTGAAGACATTGTTTTATCCATTCTTGATTGGGTAATTTTCACCTTTAGTTGGCTAAATTCCTAGCAAATAAGGCAATTAGAGTAACCTTCCCTTGACTTTCACTTTGAAACAAGCCGGTAGCTATTTTGAAAGTCTCTGTGCGAAATAAGCAAATCTTAGAAACTTTTTTGAAAACAATACGACTGCATGCTTTAACACAAAAATATCATAAAATGTGTTCTTAATAACAATTAAGTTCATTTCAGATAATGCGCACGCACAATTTTATGCTAGGAATCTAGCCAACTAAAAGGTGAAAATTACCCTTGATTGTTACTGAAACATTTTTTCAAACTTTATTTTCTTCTATTTAATCCAGAGATGGGACCCTAACAAGTACTACCACTCCGGGTCAGAGTGGAGCTGAGATTAATAGTGATGAAGGGTTACTCTACACTTCCCCAAGTTCCAGAATTGGAATTCACCACTAGATGAATTGTTTGGCCCTTGTACGTTGTGTGCAACAAGAGAACTACTTTGTATTATTCAGACTATTGTCCTCTGTTATCTGTACAACATTTTTATATTTTTTTATATATATGATTTGTTTAATAAATAATTTTTATTAACTTCAAGTGTATTAATAAATACTGGTGGTTGACTCTCAGCCACTGTCTTCTCGCACCTAGTATGAAATACCCTTGGATAAATAGTAGACTGGACTCTTTAACCTTGGTTAGGCAACCGGTCTAGGAGAAGGAAAACTCTGAATTCAAACCTGTTGAACTTCGCTTAAGAAATTGACCTTGTGTCACATCCTGCTCATGTGGAGGGGTTGGTAAATATATATCTATTAATAATGGAGATTCGCTTCCAGTTTTTGTCTGTAACAAAAATTACGTCACTGCTTACGTTACATTACCCAAAATCATCATAACATAGAATAAATACACTCAAAATTTGAACATGCAACATTAGACAGTCCTCATTGTTTTTTAAAACAAGTTTTAATAAATACATGACTGGTATTATATATCTATATATAGTTTGTTTTATTTTAATACATATTTAAAGTTTACATTTCAAATTGTTTTATTTTTTTAATCCTTTAATGAATTTGATGATTTTACTTACTTAGAGTACAAACTCGCTGACATTGAATTTTTTACTCCCACCCCTCAGGCAATATGTTTCAAAAATCTATTTTTACATCGCCCAGAGGGCGTTTTTTTATTTTATACTACTATATATATATATATTATGATAAAAATGGGTGGGTGTTTGCCATCAAAGCAATTTGAAGAATAAGGTTAGGACAATCATAAAATCGCTAGGGCTTGACATGACCATCTATCTATCCCTGTGTTTTAGGATCTATATAAACACATATAGGTGCTTGTTGTGTAATTGTCATTATAGCAAATAGACACAAGAAATCTAATTAAAATCCTGGATGAGGCTGTTGGCACTTCACGGTGTTAATACCCTTGGGAAAGGTACAAATCGAACTATACTCCCTCTAGCTATAGGCAAATAGTAGGGCTCTTTAATGTAGGTATGGTAACCTGTCTAGAAGGAAAACTCTGAATTAAACTCCTCCTAAAAAAGTAAAGACTGAAGAATAAGATCAGGACAATCATATAATTGCTAGGGCTTGACATGACCAGCTGATTGATTGGATGGGGTTGTAGTGAGCCGGAAGTTAATGCACTGAAAGCAAAAATAAAATGATGAAAATAAACGCTTTGCACATGGAGATCGGCGCAGGATTAGAGAGAAAAATAGAAATATTAAAAATGATAATTTTTAACCAATCAGAGGCGTTCGTGCCTAAAAAGAAGTTTATCAAAAAGACCCTTTTTGGAGCCTACTAGATGCTATAGAAGAGAAGGTTTTTTGAAGAAGAGCAGAGAAAGAACCAACTTACCTGAATACTCCACGCTTCTCATTTTAAAGAAATATTTCCATAACTGCATAAGGTATTATAAGCTATATCTTTCTCTCTCTCTTTCTCTCTAAATAACTTGACTGCTGATTTAATTTTGAACAAAACCCTTCCTTTCTAACTTGGAGTCAACTCAACAATTCTTATTATCTTATTACATGAACATTTAAAAAAGCATTTCTGTAGGACTTAGATCAGTATTTTTTATTATTGTAATTTTTGTTTCAATAAACATTTTATTTGTTAAATGTATGAGTTCTTTGTTTTTCTGCCTTTATACCGGTGTCCTTATGGTGTGATGAGTAAATTACCTAAATATATATAACTACAAACTACTCTCCCACCATAAACTGGTAACCCCGACTCATCCACTATAGGGTCTTTCTGATAAAGTAAGAGCTGAAGTAGAGTGGTGCATGTCATAGACCCCCCAGCTACCACAATCCTATCCTCAGGCACCACAGGTCACCACATACAGCCAACAGGTAGCCCTCATTAGGGGGGGGGGTTACTCCTCTGTAGAGGTGCAGTCAGCATATCCTACAACCCCAGATGATAGGGTGGTGGTCTGGAAGGAAAAAAACCCAAAAAACAAAAACTCTGAATTCAAAACCTGAGGAGTGTAGTTCAGAGAATCTATGGCACAGTCGTACGTTATTCTTCTTTCATTAACTTTTCCAATAATTGTGGCTGGTCCTTAACATGTCTTCACCAGCACCACTATAAACAAATCACCTGTAGACTAAATTCAGGGGCATACATTTTTTACCATAGTCTACTGGACAGATATTAATGGAATATGAGATGAAGTCCAATGTATATATTTTTAATTTCACAACTAGGATTAATACTTTTAATAAAAATGAAACTCTAAGAAAAATATAACTTAATACGTTAATTCATTTATAAGTTTTAATACCATTAATTGATGAATTACTACACAGCAACTTCATACAATATCAATTAATGCTGTCCTTTAATTTTAAAAAAAACAAACAAAACTTATAAATGAATTAACATATCAAGTTATGTTTTCCTTTTCATTTTTATTTAAAGTATTAATCCCAGTTGAGAAATGAAAAATATATATATTGGGCTTCATTTCATATTCCACTAACATTTATCCAGTAAACCATAGTAAAAATTTACGCCCCTGAATTCACAGTCTACCCAATCACCTGTGGTTTATCTGCTAAGCTTCAGTTTAAGGTCATCATTGAATCAATGGATCAACATTAAACCCTATCCAAGCAAAAGAAAACGTCACATCATAGCTAGATTGATAGAGCAATACCCTTGATATCCTGTAAATTTCGATAATAAAACAATTTCCAGTTCAATTTACAAGTGGGTGATAATTTTGCGGGGTGTGCATTTGCTTGGTTTGTTTTGTTTTGCGACATATCAACCTCAGTGGGTCATTTAATGGCGACAAAGTTTTGAAATAAATTCATTCTTAATGGATACTCAATTTTGTTTATAAACTCATGTTTTTCTATTTAACCCATAGATGGGACCCTAACAGGTACTACCACTCTGGGTTAGAGTGGACCTGGGAGCAGTGGTGATGAAGGGGTGCTCCACATTCCCCATACCTCCAAAACTGGAACCTCACCATCAGATAGATTTTAACATCATTCCCAGGACATGAAGACCCTCAGCCACCACCTTCTAGCACCCATATGATAAAAAGAGTTGGAGCAAACCTGAAGGGCAGTAGGATTGGGGCAATCATATAGGTGCTAGGGCTGGACGTGACCAGCCGATTGATCGGAAAGGGCCTCTCCGACCGTACGTATAGCCTATGTAAAGACCAAAGTGGAGTATTGCAAGTCATGGACTGCTCAGTCATCTGGGTTCTACCCTTAAGCATCACGGGTTACCACCCACGGCTAACAGGTGGCCCCATTTGGAGAGTTTTACCCCTCTGCAGAGGTGCAGTCGTTGTATTCTAACGCCCCAACGACAGGGCGGCAATGTGCATTTGCGCTGGACCATCGTCTTCTCTAATACATATTGATATCTTAGATGGTCTTGGCTGGACGGTCATAAATTTAATTCCCCAAACTTTCAACTAGAATCTTTCACCCTTTCATGAATTGATCACTGACATTTTGAAAAACAAACGAGTTCATGGTTCATCCAGCGTTTCGAAATCCGCCGATGTTTATCTCTGAACAAAACGGAACACAGCTCATATGGATTAAAAAAACAAAAAACAAACAAACTATAAGATAAAGATAAACATCTTAGCAAAGATAGAGAAGGGAGAAGGTTTGGATACATTACATACAACATTGTATACAAACATCCATACCCCCCAAAAAAGGATCGAACATAAACATGCCTTTCTGGTTAAGGCAATATATTTATTATTCCTCCTTCCATCATTATTTTAAGTAAAAAAATAAGTGAGACAAATACCCCAAAATGATCATTACATAAAAAAAGCATTTGAATAATTTGATTTAAGATATTTTAAACATATGTTTTAAAACACAAATAAAAAGGACAGTGTAAAAAAAGAATGAATGAAAATAAAACCCCAAAGAACAGGCGTAACTTTGAAAGAGAAAAAAGCCAACACACATCTTAAAAAATGAATAAATAATAAACTAATATCATTTAGATACTTAATAATTTTTAAAACTATAAATTTACTTTAATTTTATCAAAAATCCGATTGAAACATAAGTATTATTTACATTTTTTTTTACTCAACTAGTTACATTTCGCAGTCAGTAAATGTTTTTTTTCATACTTACGTTTATATTCAGCCATCAATCGTTTTAAAGCGGACCCAGCCATTATTATTGTTTTACTTTCTGTTTTGTTTTTCAACTTTTCATTCCATAGGTATTTATCAACTAGGGAAATATTTATTGTAATGTCGCTTTTTGGCTTTTCTGGAAACAAGATAAAGTGTCACCGCAGCACCGCCATTACAAACAGGAAGTAGCTCATACCGATGCCGGGGTGTAAGACGAATGCTGATTGGCCCAAATGCGGAATTTTCAAAATTCTTATCGAATCAGATTCGTTGTTACAAACGATTTGTCACGACAGCGCATTAGCTGTACGATCGAAGTCGCCGGTGATATCGCATCTTTTATCATCGGAGATATACACATAGGAAAAGAGAAGCAGAGACTACGATTTTTTTGGGATATTTTTCCCCTCGATTTTCAATTTAGGAAAAAAAAAGGGGGAAAATAATAACGAGGTAACAAAAATACAAACATTTAAAAAAAACAAAACACACACGCACACACAAAACAAAACTATATATCTTTAAAAAAAAAAAAAGGGAAAAAAATCATACTATTCTTTTTTTCTTTCTGTTTAATTCTTCTTCCGATTTTTATTATATTTTTCCCCGTTGTGCTTCGATTAACCAGACCGGTTGGTTGAGTTTTATTTGAAAATCTTACAAAAGAAAACCCTCTGAAAAAGGACGTATCGATGGCCGGAGGAGGCTCTTATTATATTAGAAATCAGTTTGATTTTTCTTCAACGAGGAATATCTTATTCTGGGAGGAAATTTGGTTTCCACACTCCGAGAAGAAGAAAGTCGTTCTGCCTGTGTTTCGTTAAAGAAGAGAGAGAAAAAAAAAAAGAAAAAATAGGGTGACTGACTTTTAAGTTGCCGTTTTTTATATATTTAAAAAAAAAGAGGAGAGAGAAAAAAAAAAAGAAACGACTAAATCTTGAATTGTTGAGAAAAATTAGACTAAAAAGAAAATTTGAAAAAAGAAAAAAAGAAAAAAATTGTTGGAGAAAATACGTTTAAACAAAAAAAAAAAAAAAAAAAAATAGAGGACAAATATTTCTCTCCCGCTATTTTAAAATTTTCTTCGAAAAAAGACAAAAAAGGAAAAAAAAATAATTCCGAATTTTTTTTTTTTTATTTGTCAAAAAAATTGTGCCATTTATTTCTACGCTGTAATAATATAGAGGCTGTATAATTAAAAACTTGTTTTTTTTAATGTTAGTTTTAAACATCGACTAAAAAGAAAGAAAAAAAATACAAAGACAACGAAATCAAAATCGTGGTGATCTTTAGTAAGTAAAATTGGTAAAAACGTGTTTTTTAAAACTAGTGTGTACAAATCTATTTCTACACGATTTTGTTATGTCTTGATTTGTGTATCTTATTGGATATAAACAAAACTACCCGTTAAGCTCCCATTCGAGCTATAAATAGAGATCTAACGTTTGAATTTGACAAATAAGATATTTTTGATCATTTTAACCTCCATTCTGCCACTACTACTAAAATACACTCACACACACATTTACATACATAACACGCTGAAATTATTATTTTATCTTTTAAATCACTCTAGCATCTTGGATCTACCGCGGAGGAGCTAAAAACCTAACCGCCGAGAATTTTATACGATGGCAAATGACGGTAAATGGGAGGTAAGTTGAATTTTTCTTAATTTTTTTTTATTTTCAAAAACGAAAAATTTTTCTCTCCATTTCATTGTTTGTCAATTATATATATTTGTTCCCCCCTTCTTCTTTTCTTTTCCCTACCTCGCTTTGCTTTTTAGCTACAACCCATCATGCAGGTTGAAGAAGGACCACGTGACCGTCGATCCGCCTCCTGGTTGGCCGATCGCGGCACGTGACGCGCTGCCAACGATTCCATTGGCCGGAGCGCGACGCGGTTAATTTGAATTTCAACACTCACTTGTGCTTTGCGCCTGTATCGTTTGCTGTTGATATTTTGAATTCTGCGTATTCATTATTATTATTATTTGTTTTTAACGAAAAGAAAAAGAAAGAAAAAACACTGATTTTAATTCTTCAGAGGATTTTAAAGAAGAAAGAAAAAAAAGGTTAAAAAGAAATAGATTACGAGTTTTATCTCTTCTTTTACAACGTGTACTCTTCAGTCATGCCTCTACAGGTAATACTCCGGTTTAACAATTTACGGCACCATATCAAACCATCACCTCCATAAACCATTTTATTTTTTTTATAAATAATTCATCCTTCATTGCTTTAATTCATTCATCATCATTGCTCGCAAATTATTGTCAGTTTTTTTCCATTTATTCTGCTATTCTGAAGTTATTTAAACGTTAGTATAATAAGTAAACACTGCTTCTTTTTGATCTCCCCGCACCCGGAAATTCACGCTATAATATCAATTATTTCCTACTTAAAAAAAAAAGAATTATTATTATTGCCAATTCAAAACATTTTTTGAAATCTAATTAGGAAAAATATAGATTTTTTCCCCTGTAATTATGTATTTTTTTATTTAAAAAAAAAAGAATATGAACGTTAATAAAAAATATTTTTTTATAAAATTATGCAAATAAATTCAACAATTAAAAAAATAAATATAGAGGTTGCCAAGAAGGAAAGATATTTTTTTATTTATGCTCCAATTATTTAAATTCCAAAGTAAGACATCTGTACGGATCTTCAACTATTTTATTTTAAAAAAGGTAAACATCAACATTTTTTTTTCCGATTATCTATCTTTAAAATGTGTAAAAGTCACTGAAGATATAATTTAATAAGTAAAAACTATCAAATTAATTAAGATGATAATTCCATGAAGAAAAATTTCCTAGATTTTCAGTGTAAACTTTAAAAAACAAATTCCACACTGAGTTAAAATTTCATTTTTATTAGATAAAAATTCAATACTTTTAATGTAGATCTTTTTCGTATAAAGATTCACCATTGTCATTTTCTTACGTAAGATAAATAACTTGAGTTATTAGAATTTTATTTCAATATTTTTCTCAATAATAAAAAGATCTTTTAAATGTTTAGATAAATTTTATTAAAAAAAACAAAGAAGTTGGGTTTCTCCTCACAGGTGTCGGTTTCCCGCGTGAAATTTGTTCAAATTGTTAACGATTTTTTTAACAAAAAATTTAATTTGATAAAATGAAAAAAATAAAAGAATTGTCAAAAATGAAAACGAAAAATTGTTATAAATAAATACGAACTATCAAATTATAGTGAAGATTTTTTATTATTTCACATTATTGCAAATCTGCTTTTTAACAAATTAGTTCGTACGTTTTTATTTTTTTTTTGTTTTTTCAATAAATATTTCATATAATTATTTAAATGGATCTTTAAAAACACTTAGTAAAAAATAGTGGTTAAGACTTAACCATTATTTTTGTTATGAATATCGTAAAAAAAATAGATAAAAATGTTTTATAGATTATTATTTAATGATCTGAAAATTTTGCCACTGAAAAAAAAATTGAAATTTCAAGATTTAAGTATTGTACAATTAAAATGACACTTAAATCGAAAAAGAAAAGTAAACCCTGTGTACAGTAGGCGCCATATTGTGTATGTTATTTTAAGAAATCTTTGCGAGTTTATAATTTTCCAAATTTAAATAGTGTATATTATTGTTCGGTTTTTATCGAAATTAAAAATTGAAGAGGAAGGATATTTATTTATAAATGAAAACCAAGAACGAAAGGGTTTGTTAAATAAAAATGGAAAAGTTTTGGATTTTTCTTTTTGTTAAAAAAAAATGGTAGAAAAAAGAAAAAGGTTTTTTTTTTTGTTTGGATTATAAATAAATAAATAAATAAAACAGTTTGACATTATCCCACCTTCTTTTGTTGTCCCTTTTAAACAGTCACTGGCTTTTCCGGATAAATGATATTATTTTTAGTATTTACGAATTAGTGTTTTTTTTATTATTTTTTTCTAATTTTTTTTAAAGCCATTCACAGTTTGTTTATTTTTTAAAATCATTTTGAGCAACAAATGAATTTAGGTTTTCAATAAATAAATAAAAAATAAATAAATTTGTGCCGCCATTGACGATAATAAACCAACAAGAAGAGAAAGAAAAAAACAAAAAAGAAACTTATCTTTATTTATTTATTTTTTGCTGTTGATTTTTTTTCAATTTCTTGATTATCAAAATTTAATAAAATATTAAGATTTTTACTACTCCTCCCCATCAAACAAACAAAAAAATCCTGGGTTAACTTTCTATTTCATTGTCAGTTATTGGATTAAAGATAAATCGTTATTTAAGGCGCGATTATTTCTATTATTTATTATTTTAAGTTTTGAAGATTTAGGTTTTTATTTCCTGTCTTTTTGTCACCTTTTTTGCTTCTTTTCAGTAGAAATTATTAATCACATTTTACTGAAGGATTTTTTTGATCAACTTCGTTAATGGAAAATAATTTGGATTAATACCATTATTTTGATTCTTATTGCATAAAGACTTAAAAATGTCTATATAAAATAGATAAAATAATTTTTTGAGTTTTAAAATTTGAAAAATCTGTTTTCGAAAAAGAAAGCGTTTTAATAATTATTAATTCAAATTAGAAAAAAATAGAAATTAAATCTTATTAAATAATAACATTTTAAAATATTTTTTCTAATTTAATTATTTTTTTATTATCTGGAGGAAGTTTATTTTATCCTATATTTCAATTTTTTTTTTTTAGCTTTTTGCTTAGCTAAAAGTTACTTAAAAAAAATTAGTGAATATTTTGATATTTTTATAATCATTACAAAGGCAGAAAAATGATTAGTTTCAATAAATCAAATAAAAAAAAAATCAATGTCTAAAATGTCAACATAATTTTTGATTATTTAATTCAAGGAAATACTTAAATTTATAAATTAAAATTCCCGATTGAAATAAGTCTAAAACTAGTTAATAAAAATCGCTTTTTTGTATAATTAAAATGCTAATAATATATAAAAATTTATTGAATTATTGATAAATAATATTTCCCATTCTTTTGCTAATATTATCAACTTAAAGAAAATGAGGGAAAAAGCTTAAAAATATAAAAATATAAGAATTGGTTGTGTGGAGAAAAAAGTAAAAAAAAAAAAAAAATCCACATCCTCTAAAAAGGTTTTTAAAATTTCTCTCAGTTCATTGTATTCGTTTTTTAGACATTTGGAAATGTTTTTGTTTTAAACTTTATCCAGATATTAAAGGTATTGAAAAAAAAATACATTATTTAAGCCAGGCCTCCAATAAGAAAATAAAAATGGTACGAATACAAATTTCTAAATTATTTAAAAAATAATTTTCATGAAATAATATATTTTTCTGCATAAAAAGTAATAAATAAAAAATTTTAGATATTAAATATTAAAACAATAATCAATATATATTTAAAAAATACAATATGTTACAAAATAATGAATGAATATTTGAAAATATTAAATATTAAAAAATAATTAACAAATATTTTAAAATACTAAATATTAAAAAATAATTAACAAATATTTAAAAATACTAAATATTTAAGAATAATGAATGAACATTTAAAAATATTAAATATTTAAGAATAATGAATGAACATTTAAAAATATTAAATATTTAAGAATAATGAATGAACATTTAAAAATATTAAATATTTAAGAATAATGAATGAACATTTAAAAATATTAAATATTTAAGAATAATGAATGAACATTTAAAAATATTTTAAGAATAATGAATGATATTTAAGAATAATGAATGAACATTTAAAATATTAAATATTTAAGAATAATGAATGAACATTTAAAAATATTAAATATTTAAGAATAATGAATGAACATTTAAAAATATTAAATATTTAAGAATAATGAATGAACATTTAAAAATATTAAATATTTAAGAATAATGAATGAACATTTAAAATATTAAATATTTAAGAATAATGAATGAACATTTAAAAATATTAAATATTTAAGAATAATGAATGAACATTTAAAAATACTAAAAAATTTGAAAAATACTAGATAAAAAATGTTTGAAAAATACTAGAATTAAAAAAAACGTTTGAAAAATACTAGAAATTAAAAAAAAACATGTTTGAAAAATACTAGAAATTAAAAAAAAAAAAAAATACTAGAAATTAAAAAAAAAACATGTTTGAAAAATACTTAAAAAAAAAAACATGTTTGAAAATACTAGAAATGAAAAAAAAAAACATGTTTGAAAAATACTAGAAATGAAAAAAAAAAACATGTTTGAAAAATACTAAAAAAAACATGTTTGAAAAATACTAGAAATTAAAAAAAACGTTTGAAAAATACTAGAAATTAAAAGATATTGGATATTAAAAGATATTAGGTATTAAAAATGTTTTTTTAAATATTAAGTATTAAAAATTAAAAAAAAAATAATTGGTATTAAAAAATATTTAAAAGTATTAGGTATTAAAAAATACTTAATATTAAATATTTTAAAAGATACTGAATAAATGTTTAATATTGAAATATTAAAAAATAATGGATATTGAAAAATAATTACATATTTTTTCATTAGATAATTTGATTTTTCAGCAAAAAAAAAAGAAATGATAAAGTTGATATTTAAAATCCATTATATAAAAATTCCAAAGAAAAAAACAAAACAAATTTTTTTATGTACATAATTCAAAACTGGTACAAATTGAGACAATTAGAGAAACTTTTTCAAGGTAGATAATTTATCCTGTCTCCCTGCTCCATCTGCCTTGCAGTAAGGGATATTTCTCTCTTTTAAAGTTTGGTATTAAGATTTTAAAAAGATTTTCTGATTGTTATTTCCTCATTCCTATTATCTAAAAGATATTGTTAAGCCTACATTACATTTACTTCCCTTGAACCATTCTAAAAAGTTCCTTTTGGGGTTTCCAATAAATTAGAATTGATATGCAATTTGAATCATCAGACTGTTTTTATTTTTTTAATTTTATATTTTGATGAATAGTAAATAAACCCAGAAATTCTAGAGATTAGTTCTAATGAACTTTTATTCAAAGGATCATTTCTTTAAATCAACTTAGATATTAAAGTTGCACAGGCATAGTTTACCAAGAGCCATTGACTTCATGTCCTGACTACTCTGACTATATATGTATATTATTAATTCTGATATGTATGTATATTTAGATTTAATTATTAGTTTTAATAAATATACATTAACATACACATATATATATATATATATATATATATATATATATATATACACATATAAGAAATTATCTTTATTAATTTTAAGAATGTACATTAATAAGGTCTATATATTTTTTATTTTAATATATATATAATATATAGCTTATTTTAATTAATTTTAATATATATATAATATATAGCTTATTTTAATTTAAATTAATTAATGTTTACCTTGATTAGAATTAAGAAGTAAAGCTAAATCTATAGCCTCAATTATTTTGATACATACATATATATATATATATATATATATATATATATACACACACATTAATGAGCTTTTTATATATATATATATATATTATATATATATATATATAAAGTAAAAGGAAAGTCATGTTGGAGGGAGCCTATCCTCTTTTCACTAGCGATAGACCAAAGAGATTGTTTTTTAGAGTCTGAGACAGAGTGCCACACCTACCATCAGCACCTCACTTTACTGCACAGATACCCTGTCCGGTATCGAACCAGGAACCTTGATGTTCCCAGCTGAACACTCACTGGGCTAAACCGGTACTGTGTGTATATATTATAAAATGGTTACA
>CM042174.1:20883497-21010997 GCA_023376005.1 Doryteuthis pealeii | reverse complement strand
AAATCAAACGATTTGCCATAATCGTGGCATAGCTGCTGCTGCTAATATAAAAAAAAAATTGTTGACTGCTGCCTATATTCAGCAGTGATTTAAAATGGCACCCTACTGGTAATTTGAAGTTGACAAATTTATGCCCTAATTGTTTCAGCTCGGAAATTCTCGCGTATCACTGGTCTAATCTTAAAAAATATTTATTTGGTTAGAAAGAAAAGAAAATAATGTTACTAAATATGTGATTTTATTAATTGAATTTTTTTTTTACATCGAAGTAAATAACAATAATAAACAAAAACATTTAATTTGACGATTAATAATAATAACTCAACTTTGTTTTTATTATTAATACTTTCGTTTTAGAATAAAACATATCCATATTTTTAATCTGTATTTAATTTTTCGTATGTACAAAAGAGTTTTAGAAAAAAAAAAAGAATGAAATAAATAAATTGTAATACGAGCAATTGTGAGTATTTAATTTTTAGCATTTTATTGTTACATTTTAATACAGTAAAAAAAAAAGGAATCAAACGAATACATTTTATTTCTCGCTTAAAAAAATAAAATTGTTTCAAAAATGAAAAAAAGGAAATTCTTTTTCTTTATCCTAAGTTTTTAAAGTTGTTTTGGTTTTTAGAACCTTTTTATACAAAAACAAAACAGTCCTATTAACACTCGTCTTGCTTACCAACAAAGTCTTATTTTGTGTGAAAATTTATTTATAGTTTACATTTAATAAACTTATTTATTTTTTATTGTAAGGTTTTTAAAGTTTTTTTTTTGTTTGTTTGTTTTTTAAAATCTTTTATTCAAAACAAAACAGTCTTATCAACATTCGTCTCGCTCACCAATAAAGTCTTATTTTGTGCGAAATTTTACATATAATATTTTTACATTAAATGAATAGAATACTTATTTATTAAACAAACATTTTTAAATGTAAACAAAAAGAAAGAAAAAAATTCCTAATCCTTGGTGCTTTAAAAAAAAAATTTTTTTTTTTTTAATAAATTTGATAAATCATGTTCCTCTAAGTTTCTCCCTTTGATGTCCCTAATTTTAAAAAACCCGGTCATGGACCTGATACTTTTGCTAGTAAGCTATTTGTGTATGTGTGTGTGTATATATATATATATATATATATATAAGGTATGTATATATAGCTTTATTAATTATAATAAATATACATTGATAAGCTATATACATATGTATATATATATATATGTTTATTAGGTTTAATAAATACACATTATTAAACATTTATTTATTTATTTATATATTTATTTAGTTTAATAAATACACATTAATAAACATATATATATTAATATTTATTTTGCTTTATTAATTTTAATAAATATACATTAACAAGCTGTGTGTGTGTGTGTGTGTATATATAGGCTTTGTTTAATAATAAGATATATATATTTAGATTCATTGATTTTAATGGATATTCATTAATATATATATATATATATATATAAATAAAGCCTGGAAATAGTTAAAATCTGAATATATCTTTGTACAAAAGCTAATTTATGTGTGTGTGTTTTCAAAAAGTATCCCGAATAAAGCTATTTTTCTCAAGACAGTTTTTCAATTTTTATTAACACTTCTCACACTTATTGGTAGAAAGGTGTAACATCATATTTATTTGATATCTTTTCCGTTTTCAAATTTTACCCTTGAGTTAAATTTTCAGCTAAAGACAAAATAAGTTAAATAGTCAAGTTAGGTGAGTATATGGATGTTGTGCTTTATCAAAAACTGCTGATGATAAAGTATTGGGATTGGCTTCATCACTTAAAAAAAAAAAAAGTTGGTACTTTTTTGTTCAGGCATATATTTTCAGTCGCTCAGCTGTGTACATGTATTTATTTCAATTTAAAAAAAATCTTAAATTACATTATTATAGGTTTCTTTTTTTCTTTTTCTTTATGAGATCCTAATAGATACTGCCACTCTGGATCAGAGTGGATCGGCACCAGATCACCATCAGATGTAGTTTAGTGTCATACTAGGACATAGAAAATATTAAAGTGGGTTACAAAGAAATTATCTGCATTAGAAATTATATTTTCTGCTCGGTATTTGAACATCATTTCAGTTCACGTGTATATATAAGTGATGTTCTATCTCAGGCATGTCAAACACGTGGCCCGGGTGTCAGCATGCACATGTACAGCCCTCCAGCAGAGCTGCGCTTTTACAGTACCCCAGGTTTTTAAGTTTTTTCCAAAAATTCTTGGGCAAAAATGGTCGTTAATATTCATTAGGGCAATGTGTTGTTAAGAAACAGCCTGTTATCAATGCATTGCCTCTGACCCCGTCCTTTTAGTTGCAGGAGGAGGAGGCTAATTTGGTCAATAAAAAGGAGGAAGTCTTTCCTCTTGCTTTCTCCTGTGTTCAATCTACACATGGTTATAATTGAATAGCAATAACAGCTCATTTCATAAAATCATTGGGCATAAACAATTTTTCACCTTAATTGGTTTAAATCGCAATTACTCTGGTATTTCTAATCCAATCTTAAAAATATTTATATGGTTGAAAAGAAAATAATCTTTCTAAATATGTAATTTTTATGTTTTTATCCATTGAATAATTTTTTGCAGTGAGTTAAAATTATATTTTGCTTTGAAAAAACATAGAATGATATTTTTCAATTTAGACTAATTTCTACACGCTACTTTGTTTTTCAAAATCATAGTGGCTAATCTTTATCAATATTCTTGAAATTTTACACTCAATTAGAAGACACCTGGAAGTAAAAACAAGATTTTTTTTTTTTTTTTTTTTGTTTCTAGGCCCTGTGGAAGCAAAAATACAATAGATCAAATTTGAAGGCGATTTCTTCAAAAAATATAAGAGAAGCCAAAAAAAAGCCCCCCCAAAAAAAAAGCACTATACCAGTAATAGAAGACAGACTTGGGATTATTTCCATATATAATGTGTGAAATAAAAACGATTGTATATAGTCAGGGATTTTGCTCAAAGTTTTGATTTTGAAAAGAAAACCGTCAAATTTACTTGATTTTCAAATGTAAGCAATCTTGTAATTCTGGCCTTATTGGCTTAAAAAAAATAATTACTAGCGTATTTCAGGTTCAGTTTAAAAAAATTTATATGGTTGGAAAGAAAATGAAATAATCTTTCTAAATATGTAATTTTTATGTGTTTTTATCCATTGAATTATTTTTTACAGCGAGGTTAAAATGGTATCTTGTCTTAAAGGGGGCAAAAACTTGTTACACAAAAGTTTTACCGCATTCAATTTTCTGTGTTATTATTTATTTTATTTTTTTGTAAAATCAAAGTGGTTAATCTTTATCAATATTCTTGGAATTTTACACTTTTAACTACAAGTAGAAACATGTTTTTTTCTTTTCCGGACTTTGGGAGTGAAACTACAATAGACCAAAATTAAAAGCAATTTCTTAAAAAAAAAAAAAATAGCACTATATTCCCTAATAGGAGAAATCCTTAGGATTATTTTCATATATAATATGTGAAATAAAAACGATTGTATACCGTCAGGGATTTGCTTTGAAACTTTGAATTTTGGAGAGAGAAAAAACTCAAATTAATTGTCTACGTTACTTGTTTACATAAACAACAGGCGCCGATTTTTCAAAACTTACTAGTTTATATAGTAATTCATTGCTTATTTCTGGTCTAATTTTTAAAATCTATGGTTGGAAAGTGAATAAAATAATCTTTCTAAATATGTAACTTTTATGTATTTTTAACCATTGAATTATATTTTATGGTGAGTTAAACGGTATTATATTTAAACAAAGCTGTACATGCAGCCAGGCTTTATTAAATAAAATTATATAGAGTTATTCTATTTCTTGTATGTAATACAACATAGCAGTTATTTAAAAAGGTATTTTTAAGTCTAAAGTGATGTTATTTATATAAATTAATACTATATATGTGTATATATGCTGTATTAAAACGAAAATGTTGAATAATCTTGTGGTAAACTTAAACAAAACTAAAAATCTTGATATCCCTACTTTTTATTCCCCAAATAATGGGTTCTAGCATGGAGATGAATAAAATTTAAGTGCAGAATCAGAAAGAACATACAATTTTACATAATGCCAAGTTTTATCAAAATTGTTCCAAAAATAAAGAAATAGTGAAGAAATTACTAAATTTCTTGTTTTGAATTAGTCCGTGATTTGACATTTTTTTAACAAAATCATGTCCACTTTTGTACCCCCAATTTTGGGGCTTTAAATTCTCATAACTTTTGAATCACTGGGGATATTTGCATAATTCAAACAGTTCTGAACTCCATTTACAAAGCTCTATATAACTAACCTCAAATAAATAAAAAAAACAACTGGGAATGCTAAATTCAAAGGGACAGTGGCACTTGTACGTTTTATTTTAACTCAGTCAGTAATAGTCTTTTTTTCCTTTCTTTTTAACAAAAATGTTTTTTTTTTTTAAATATGTATTCAATGGATTTTATTTGATAATAATGTAATTAATGATAGCAATATTCACTTTGTTCTGTTAATGTAGAAGAAGGATTTAAATACTTAGTTGTCATCTGCGGCCCTCATGACAGGCATATGTAATCCATGTGGCCCTAGGTGTCTACTCAGTTTAACATGCCTGTGCTATCTGATTATCACATCTGTACTTAATGATAAATAAATATCAATGTTTATTCTTGTTTGTTACTGCAATTTTGCATTTATAAGCTGTTGGCAGTTGTCTTGAAAAATGGGATCATGTTCCTTACATCCTTTATATTGAGCATAGCTTATACTCTGTTTGGCCAAAACTATTTACTTAATATATAAGAGCCACAGATCTTTAAGAGCTGCAGGACATGAACAAAATTTACATATATTGATACATATGTTGTTTCAGGAATTTTATATAAATTTAAAGAAATGCATATTAAATGCAATGATATTTATTCATGCATGCAGTTTTTAAAATATTAATTTGTATTAGTTTCAGTAATCACAAAGGTACAAATATGTAAAAAAAAAAAAAAAAAAAAAAGAGAGAGAGCAAAAAAAGTGAAGTAAACCAAAAAATTAGATATTTTAATCAGATTTCCACCTTACAAAATAAGTCTTATTATTTAATTAAATAATTACTTCAGACTTTCTGAAAACCTGGATTTTAGCTCAGTCGGTAGAGCACCTGCCTAGGAATTGCAGGGTTCCTGGTTCGATACCGGTCTCCGCCACCTCAGTGCATGAGTAGCACAGATTGGATAATTGATCTGTATGATAAAGTGGGGAGTTGATGGTAGATGTAGCACTCCACTTCAGCAAAAAAATTTCCCTGGTCTAGCACTTGATAAGGGGATAGACTCCCTTGCTCTCCAGCTGATACCAACAATAGGCCATTTGCCAACTTAACTAAAACATTAAGTCAATCAAATTGATCACAGAAATCTAACATCCAGAAATGATTTACTACTAACACTGGATTTGCATATATAAATAAATGTTAAGTTTAAAATAAAGGGTTGTATAAACTGAGGAGGGATGTTGTAAGATCGTAACTCATCACAGTATGGTCAGATAATAAAGATGAGTAATAAAAGACAGACAAGGTTTTCAACAGTTCTCACTACAACAAACTGCATATTTCTTGGTTATTTCCTATAAGTATAACATGATCAAAGGGGAACCACTCTTGACTGATAAATTATTTATTTTC
Organism: Doryteuthis pealeii; assembly: GCA_023376005.1. Classification (NCBI taxonomy): domain Eukaryota; kingdom Metazoa; phylum Mollusca; class Cephalopoda; order Myopsida; family Loliginidae; genus Doryteuthis; species Doryteuthis pealeii. The sequence goes on along the minus strand of CM042174.1, from coordinate 21,005,303 downwards.
CCATTAAACTAAACCTAACCCAGTCTTCTTTTTTCCTAGTAGATCAATAAATAAATAAATAATTATCAGTCAAGAGTGGTTCCCCTTTGAACATGTTAGACTTATAGGATAACCTGTTTCTTGCTCTGGATTTGGGTCAAAATTTTTTAGAATATTTGAATTCTCTAATAAAAAAAATAATTTCTCAAGCCACATATTAAAGATCAAAGAACTAAATGTAGCTTGCTATCCATGGTTTGGCCAATTCTAGCTTTTGAATTGGTGTTAGTGTTGTATAGTCGTCTTCTCTCTTATCCTGTGGTCTTTTCATCAGGACCCCATTCTGTTTGTTGGGATGAATAAAAAAAATAAGTAAGGGCAGCGGGTTGGCCTATCACCTTTTCGCTAGTGCTAGACCAATGAGATCATTTTAGCGTCTGAACTGGAGCACCATACCTACCATCAGCTCCTCACTTTACCACACAGATCCCTGTGCTACTCATATGCTGAGTTGGTGAGGGCTGGTATCAAACTCGGAACCTCGTGATTCCTAGGCAGACGCTCTACTGACTGAACTAAACCGGCCCCTGGGATGAATAACATGGAGAATTCTATTGCTGTGCACATACCTTTATCAAACTTCACCTACATCATCCAGGCCATGAATCTAGAAAGTCTGTTAAACCAAAGATGGAAATTAGTTTGGAACCTTTAACCACTCTTGACTAATTCAAAGTTGGAATCTAACTTCTAGTCAGCTGACTTTAACTCCTCCAATGAAATCCAAGCTTTCAACTGACCTTAAACTATCAAACCTATTTGACACCAACAATTTCCACTTATAGGACAACCATTTAAATTACCTACCTTAATTTTCAATTAAGAGATACAGCTAATCAGAACCATCACTGGACACAGCCTAATTTCCAACAAGGTTTTGTACAAGATGTGCAACACTATTCCACTATCAACAAGATTGATGCAACTACGGTGGTCCATGTTTGGTCATGTGCTACTCATGCTCAAAGAAGCACCAGCACAAAATCCTTGGAATTTGCTTTAATAGGGTCAAGCAATGACCATCATAAAGAGACTGCCACTGAACAAACTTGCTTGGTAAGCTGCAAGTGGATCTCCAAAATGCAGGGTTGGGAGCTGTAAGATCTGGAAAGCGACTGAGGAATCTATGGACCTTTGCAAAGGAAAGGGCAGAATTGGCTTCAAAGGAGGAAAGACTGAATTCTGCTGTAGGATGTTACAAATTATTATAGTGGCAGAATACAGTAAACCATCATCATACATATAATCAATCTATTGACATTAGATGATGTTAAACAGTTAAAGAAGGGAAAAATTATGATGAATTCTTGCAAAAGAAACATTTTCAAGTAATTATTAACAAGATGGAATGAAGAGAAAATGCTGATCTTGAGGAGGGCTTGAGTTTCTAAAAAAAATAGATAAGCTAAACCTATCTACCAACTGAATGAAAGTCATGATATAAGGGATTCCCTCCCTTCCCAATTAAATGGTCCTTTATATTCTTTTATGATTTGCAGAATCCAAAAGGCCAAAATGATGTAACTAGCAGCGGCTACCCGGCATCGCCTGGGTAGAGGGGGATTTTTTGTTAGTCCTGCAGATCCATTATTACTGAATTGTGAGTTGAATCCTCGTGGGATGCCCCATTTAAATCTCTATGTAAAAACAAAATAGACCTTACCTTGATTCAGCCACTCTGAAAAGAAAAATTAATGTCTCCTATTTAAAATACTAAATGCAAAAAAAAAATCCATGTTATTTAAATTTTACTTTTTTAATTATCTTCACGAATATAAATCAAATCTCTATTATTTTTGCTCAAAAACCAAGCCCTGGTAATATTTAATGTGTATATATATTTACTTTGTCGTTAATTGTTTTATTTTCGAAGTTTACTCCGGACATACAGATTCATACAACTGCCTTTTATATATGTATAGATTACCTTTGGACATACATACACACAACTGCCCTTTATATATGTATAGATGACATTTTACAGCTGTAGAAAAAGATCAACAGAATCTCTTAGCCTTCAGAAAAGAGGCGTTTGTGATGTAACAGTTATCATCATAGGAAATGTGTCACAGCAACTCTGGTTAAAATCCTGGATGAAGCTGTTGCATTCACACATAGTAATACTACTTTTAGGAAAGAAATGTATTCAACTATTTTCTGTCTAGATATGGGTAAATAGTGGGTCAGTTTGGGCTCTTTAACCTTTGTATAGAAACTGGTCTAAGAGAAGGAAAACTCTGAATGCAAACCCAAGGGGTTTTCTTCTTGTTAGTCAAACTACTTTGAGAGCTCCTCCTCTATTATTAACTCTTAACATCCTGTTGAGAATTTTCCAAGCCCAGAGCCCTATTCCTATAAGGATTTATCAAAAAATGGCTAAAAATGGCCTTTTCATGTAAAGTTACCTGTTATTTCCCTTAAATTATACTTCTAAATGTTTAATATTACATTTAAATAAAGGTTATCATTTGGGGTGGATTAGGAAAACGAATGTGACTTCCGGACGGGCGGAATGAGGTGGTATAGGATGTTAAAAGTTAAACCTATACCTGTGCTCACAAAATTATCAAGCACAAAATGTAATCAAATTTCACTCAAGAGTGCAGACATCTTTTCTAAAAGCTGTTCCATCATTTGATTGAAAGAAAGGCTGTAAATGGTTGGCATATTGTGCCCTTTATTATTAATAGTTTATGTTGCTCAATGTGCTACTGGTACTATGTAACCCAGTACTACCTGTTTCATAGCCAGATCATTTGTGACTAAACTGATAACCCCACACAATTTGTCTGGTGAGGAAGGTGGCTAAAACACCCTGTAGAACGAAAAAGACCTGTAAGAGGCGAAGGAAGCTCTTTGCTCAAAGGTCATCTAGCACATTATTTCTAAAGTCCAACCCCTTACTAATCGCGGCTGGGCAGTGTAAACTTAGTAGTGTCAGAGCAAATGCAGACAAGTCTGGCACCCAGTGGTATTAAGGCCACAACCTGGCCAAAGGGGCTTAAGCGAAAATCCAAAGAGCGTCTCCATCATTGTCAATAATCAACAGCTTTTGGTATGTTTGTCACTGCGTCAGTAGAAAATATGCAGCAAACAAGGGCATATCTTTAACCTAGCCGAGATATGTATGCAGGGTTTGGGGACTGCTTGTGAATTTCCTATTCCCTTGTTACTCCTTCCGTGAATTTGTTGGAATGAGCTGGCTCAACCAACCTAGGTGATTGCCGTCAGAGAAACAGTATCTGATGTAATCTCTTTGAGCCTGAAATAAATTTGGATCCTGGATTTACAGGGCTAACTAGTCAGGTTCCTTATGTCTTAGAAATAATGATTTGTAAAAGTTAAAATTTATAAGTGATTTTGATTCTATATAATTATAGATTATTAAAAGTGCACAATTTTTAATGATTTTTATACTTTTCTTGCATTTAATTGAAAGAAATTAATAAAATCAACATGTGAATTTTTTTTCTACTTTCTTTGATGTTAAAATGAGGATTCAAAGAATGTTGGGTAGTGAATAAGAGAAACAAATCCAGTATAGAGCTATTATTTCACTCCTTGTGAGTTTTTCCTATCAACAATAGCTGATGTTTGATCACTGGAGTCTGAATGACAGCAAGTCTCCAGGATTCTTTTGGGTATTCTAGTTTGTTAACAATTCTGTTTTCTGGGTTGTCTCAATTCTTCCTTTGATTTCCAATTCCCACAGTCTCATTTCCAAACTCTTAGGGATCATTATTGGGTTAGTATTATTATTATCATCATTGTTATTATTATTGGAGCTACAAACTCTTTATTTTATTTTACTTTTCACTATTTTATTTATATGCTAGCAGCGGCTACCCGGCATCACCTGGGTAGACAGGGATTTTTTAAAGTTAGTCCCGCAGATCCATTATTACTAAATTGTGAATTGAATCCCCGTGGGATACCCCATTTAAATCCCTATCTATCCAGCTACTCTGAAAAGAAATGTTAATGTCTACTATCTAAAATATTAAATGAAAAAAAAAAAAAAATCCACGCTGTTATCATTTAAATTTTATTTTTTTAATTATCTTCACGAATATAAATCAAATCTATTATTTTTGCTCAAAAACCAAGCCCTCGTGATATTCAATGTGTATATATATTTACTTAATCGTTAATTGTTTTATTTTTGAAGTTTCCTCCGGACATACAGATACACACAACTGTCCTTTATATATGTATAGATAGATTAGGAACACTGCGAGTATCTTACTTAATTTGATCTTACAGTTGCGTTTTGATCAGCATCACAAAAACTAGTAATTTTTGCATCATATGTCTCCCCACTTTCCAATTATCTATAATACATTGATAGGTATATTCCCCATCTGTTAGTGTTAAAACAATAACATTATTAACATGTTTTTTGAAATTGCAAATTTTTTTCATGGGGGTGTCCTTTCACTAATATATAGTGGTGCCCCCAGAATCTGAACTTAATTCATTCCAGAAAGCTGTTTATATTTCAAAAAGTTTGGATTACAAAACTATTTTCCCCATAAGAGATGATGGAATGAGAATTAATTTGATTGTTTTAAGCATCCCAAACATGGCAGCGTATCACTCTCATGCTTAGAAGTTTTTTAAGTCAATTGTTGTTCTCATGGATTTCCTCTTACTTGTTCTTGGGTGGCTTGGTGAATACAAAAGGGTGATAATTTGGAAGAAAAAAAACCTAACACAAATCAAGGGGAAAACACAAGGTAAACTAGTGATTGAAACACGAGAGATGCTTTCATGAGTATGAACTGAACAAACAATGAATGGGGATGTGAGTAGAAAAGGTGGGGTAGATGGATGCAAACGAACATGAACACTATGTTGTGTTTTGTTTTTAGGGCAAAATTTTCTTTAAGAAAAAAAGAGTTCTGATTGCAATTTGTTCAAATAATGGGCTGTTCAAATTCTGGTGGTACCACTTATAAATTCTCCTACTATACTGTGAAAATTGCAAAGAACTTTAATTGATATGTAACCAGAAAGAAAAGTTAAATTATCTATAAAATAGGAAGTTTTGGCATTTATATTAATTTAAATTTAAGAGTCAATACATTTTTTTACCAAATCTAACTCTATTGCCCTGTTTATATGGTATTGTTTTACTATTACCAAGGCTATGGAGTTTGAACACAAAACCTCTGATTCCTTTATTTTTGATTCCTTTTTTGGCACCTCAAACTCTTTTTTATGTAATTCACTGATTATGGCCTAAAAAGTTCAATATGTTCAAAGTATAATAATCTTCATTTTATATCTCTATATATTCCCCCTACTCTTTCTTTCTTATTATATTTTTCTATGTAGCATGTCCTTTTTCTTCTTTCTTTATAATAAAAATGTAATGTTTCATTATTGAGCTAAGGTGATGACACTCATAAGAATTCAGTGCATAAGCAACACTAGATAATCAGGATTTACATTTTTGCATTTTATCTTGGATGATTTGGACGGTCTTATTTTTAACCAGAAGGTGTTGCCAGATGATAATGGTTGTACAAACACCAGCATTATTTATTTTTTTGCTCCTAAAGTAGATTTTTTCTCATATACAACATTTGTCACAAATGAGCTATTTTGAAGATATTAATTTTTCTCATCAATTTTTTCTCAAATGTCTTCCTGCTGTTGTCTCCAACTAAAAATCTGTGTCCTTACGTGCATGCACTGCTGACCGGTAAATAACTGTCTAATGAAGGTGAAGTAAGGGCAGAATTAGGGTTACGGTTGAGTGTGCTTGGGGTGGTTAACTATCAAAACAAGTAATTTCCGACTTTTGAAGGTCAGATTCATTCAAAACGCGTTAAAAAATCATAGGAAAGGAAAAACAAATTTCACCTCGAAAAAATAGGTGCAACAGTAGAAATTTATTAGTTTTGACATTTTTTTGTTTAATTATTTTGTTGCTTTTTATTGTAGTCCACTCATGTCATCAATCTATGACTGGATTGGAAATAATTTAAAAAAAAAAAAAAAGTGAGATTCAAATATGTCTGCTCTTTGTCTTGAGGAGAAGCTTTGGTGCCGTTATGTATGTGGCCTACCTGGTTTGAAGGTGTCCTACCTCAGTAAGAGTATATTTATAGATTTAAGTAGTAGGCAATTTATTGAAACTAATTTATATTCAATTTCAAGAAATGTAATTCAGTCATCAGCTGTATATAGTAATTAAGAATAATTAAAAAGAATTTATCCATAATTTACATGAATCAGATCTACTTAATTCTAAAATAGGGTTAGGGCTAGCAGTTATTATAATCTTATAATATGGTTTTTATGTTAGGCCACATACTATAATGGTACCAAAGCTTTATTACTAGAGTTGGGTAGATTGGCAATTTTGATTTTGGTATCAATTTTTTTTTTTTTTTTTTTTTTTTTTTTTCTTTCATTGATACCATGGTTTTCGGTTTGGTCTTGGTTTTTAATTCAGTATTTTTTCTAAGGTAGCCATTCATTCTCTTGTGTAATGATGATTAGTAGGTATGTGCAATTTTACTCAAGGCAGATTATAAATTAAAAAGAATCTTTAATTTTAAAACAATTACCAAAAATCAGGGAATTGTCCATTTTAATGAAATTTTCTGCACTTTATTCATTAATGACTTAATTTTATAATGAATAGGTTATTTTATTAAAAAAAAACAAATGTTAATTTTAAAACATTTGAATTTGATAACTGAAACAAAGATTTCAAACATGTCATATTCCCCACCCCCACCCCCTATCTTTTATTTTTATTTGAAAACTTTCTATGCTAAAATATGAAAAAGATTTCTGAAGTATTTCCTCCTCCTCCCCTCCATTCATTTTGTAAACAAAGATTTCACATTCATTTTCTAAAAAAAAAGTCAAATGTTTTTATATTTTTGTTCAGTCTTTTCCTCTTACAATAGTATAGATGTTGATAAATTTAATTTTATTAAAATCTGAAAGTCTTTTACAATCATGTTTTCTTGGATATGATCACTCAGTATTAATAGCACTTAAAAGATTTATTTAGTTTTGTTGATTCATGGTGTGTGTTTTATAATTGAGTTTGGACCTTATAATCCTAATGTAGGTAATATCAGAGAGGCTTGCCAAGAAAAATGTAAAAGATCTTAAACCCTTTCCCAATACCACAAAACATTAGGAAGCGTGTGGTGTAATGGTTAAAGTCATGGGAAATGGACTCGTCGCCCCGAGTTCAAATCCTGGACATGGAAATTGCATTTTCACTTAGCACTAATACCACTGGGAAAGGTATGAATCCTACTCTCCCTCTAGCTATGGATAAATAGTAGGGCAGACTGTGCTCTTTAACCTTGCTGAAGCAACCGGTCTAGGAGAAGGAAAACTCTGAATTCAAACCTGTTGAACTCTGCTTAAGAAATTGACCTTGTGTTGCATCCTGCTCGTGCGGAGGGGTTGGTAAATATATACCACAAAAGATTTTGTAAAGACAATGTTGATAAGGTGAAATCTACAATCTTTATAAACTCTGCTTTTTTTAATTTATTTTTTATTTATTTTTATTTTTTTAAATGCACCCAAGGCGGACAGGTCTGGAAAATCTGTGGCAGAAAAGGGCATCTCCTTCCCCTGACTGGGCTTTGGGGATTTCATATTCCCTTGTTACTCATTCCAAGAATTCACCAGAGGTGAATTCGTAAGTTGGAGCTGGCTCAACCAACCCAGGGTGAATGCTGTAACAGTAAAAACTAATGCACTCATTTGACCCCCCCCCCAAAAAAAAGAAACCTAAAACGAAAAAAACAATTCCTATTACATGACTCGTTGTTTGTATATCCTCTTTATTTGGCAAATCTCCTCAACACATTGTGATTGAAGATTGATTTCTAATAATTGTTCGGAGTGAATGTAGCAGCATAAACTAGAAAAGAAAAAAAAAAAAGACTTAGGTTTTGAGGAGAGGTCAAGTTTGTGTATCTTTTTCAAGATTATTGTTGTACACATTTGTGTATTTGTATTAAATGCCATGGGAACAAATAGATCTAATAAAACAGCTTATTTATTTAAAAAAAAAAAAAAAAAAAAAAAAAAAAAAAAAAAAGGCTAGGTTAAAATGGTTGCTTAGAGTTTATGGCATCTCAACTCTTGTTGGGTTATTTTATGCCGAAGACATTTTTAAATTCATTCTTGATGGGTATTCAAATTTTTTTAACACAGTTTTTCTAAAATTCATTTTTTTCTCTTTAACCCATAGATGTGACCCTAACAGGTACTATCACTCTGGTTCAGGGTTCAAATTTCTATGAAAAATTTATGAATAATGCGGTTTCCAGGCCAGCGTTAAACGTCTGCGAGAACATTCCAGCTATTTGTTGTTTATGTCCAAATGGAATCTTCCTGTTTATTTCCAAATTAGGTTCCAGGAAATTGCAGGACTGTTTGAAAATTCCCTTGTCATTGGTTTCAACAATACAACAGAAAGTGATGAGTTTTATCTAATTGCCAGTCACCAATTATGGGAATCTATTTACAAATGTTGGCAATCATATGTTTACATACCAACCCTCATGCATCGCTTCCTCAAACTCTTTACAAATCTTGTCTCGTTATAGTGTTAGGGTGGACCTGGGAGTAATGGCAATGAAGCGGTACTCCACACTCCCCAAATCTCCAAAATTTAATCTTTACCATTAGATTCTGTTTAATCAAAATGGTTGGGGGGGGGGAATACTAGTGTTGAAGTTTTATTTCTTGATATTTGTTATCTGAAGATCATCCACATGTTTCTCAACACAATTTTCTAGATTTCTAACATTGTCATTATGTAGCAGGCTATGTTCCTTCAAAGATGCTTTAAATATATGTATATTCTGTTTGTTGGATGTATCTTGGCAACTTGTAAACAAGGCTGTTTCCATTTCACAAAGTGCTAATACACTGAGGAAAGGTATAAATCCAACTATTCTTGTTCCAGCTGTAGGGTACACTGAGCTCTTTAACCTTGATATGGCAAATGTTCTAGAGTGAAAAAATCTGAATACAAACAAGACCTGGAGTGGGATGGGTTCTACCAGGCTATTTCTCCCTGCGACTCTATTAATGTAGTGTGCCACATGACCAACCCAGATTATAGGATATACATTTATCCAGCTGTTAGCAAAGTAACTATTTTAATAAAGTCAAAAGATTAATGTATATATTTACCCAACCCGCATATGAGCAGGATGTGACACAAGGACAATTGTTGAGCAAAGTTTATCAGGTTTGAATTTAGTTTTTCTTCTAGTCTGGTTGCCATACTAGAGTTAAAGAGCCCAGTCTGCCCTACTATTTACCCATAGCAGTTGGATTCATACTTTTCAAAGTGGTATTAGCACTGTGAAATGCAAGCAGTTTCATTCCAGATTTGAACTCGGATTGCTGTGTCAACTTTGTACTGTGATAGCTGTTACGTGATAAGTGTCTAGTTATGGATAGGTCTAAGTCTATAGAAGATAAAAAAGATGTGAAAACTAATTTAATGGAGTGTTTATATGTTTAGTATTATTTGGATTATTCGGACTATAGTCGTCATCTTTATTGTTATCTGTACAATGTTTCAGCCAATGTGCCCTCCGGCCTTCTTCAGATATTTCTTGTTGGACTTGAGGGCCTTCTTGACGTAATCGGGAACCTTCTTGTCGTAATTGGGAGCCATCATGGAACTTTCAACCCAACTCTTTATTCAATCCACGGGGGTATCTTGTTTTCATTCTGCTAACCATAGCTGGGGTGCTGTGTGTTAATAATTGTTCTATGTTACTGCTTCCCCTGACCAGGATTGAACCTGCAGTCTAGAGATAAATCACTTAAAACTGTCTTAACCCAACACCTTTACCCACTATGCTATGTGTCTAGTTTGACAATAGTCCAAATAATACTAATTATCAAGCCTCATTTCAAAAATTCAGAGAAATTGTTTATATGTTTATAAAAATATTTTGCTGTCTATATATGAGCTTCATCAGATAATAATGTGGAGAAAAAACTTAAATTGTGAGAAAAATATTGGAGAATGTTACAACTGTCTATAAGATTGTCATGAGCAAAAATAAGCTCTTTTGTATGTATGGATCTTCTTTTTTTTTTTTTTAAATATATATACTTCAGAGTATAGTAACTATGCGTGTTCCCCAGCCCTTTTGAGATAGAATCAACTATTTTTTTCTGCCCCAAAATTTATATTTTTTATTTATTTTAAGATTGGGACCTTAAACAAGGCCAAATTGGCTACTAATTGGAAAATAGTTACAGTGATATGGCAATGATATATGGTTGAGGAATAAGGGGGGAGTCCCTGTGGCATAGGGAATAATATGCTGGATTGCGATATTCTTAGTAAGCAAATTTGAACTGTAGTGAATAGAAAGTGAACATAATGGCATACCATTACATTCACTTGGGGAAAAGTACGAAGCTATAGGTTAAATAGTATCACTAATGATCTTTTACAAGAATAGCTTTGGCATTAAATAACTCATGAATGTTGATATGTCATTAAACAAAGAAACCAAACCAATGAATAGGAATAAAATCAAAAAGTGGGAATGAAGGTGGAAATATGAAAGGAGAATGTATAACTATATGCTTTTACTTTGGATCAGTCTACTATCTGTGCCTGATACCCGGCTTACCTTTTTATAAATTAATTAATTACTGAGAATTTTTACTGTTATTCTGCTAGGAAAATGTTAGCAATTGATAATTCCCCCCACCCCCCCAATCAAAGTTTCTGGGGGGGTGATAAAGGGAGAATTATTTTTTGTTAAAATGATTCATCTTTTATTTTAATCTTGTAGATTCTAAATCAGGAATCAGGATTTTGATTGATTTACAGTAGTACTCGTTTCCTTGTTTCTATTTTTGGTAATGGTTCCCAAAAAAACAAAAATACCAAAAGGTCAAATTTTTTTGTATTGATAGAATATCAATACAAATGAAATTTGTATTGATATATATATATAAGAAATATTCTGTATGTGTATGTTTGACTGTACAACAAACGAGTGCATGTCCTTTTTATAAAGGGAAATTGGTGGAGACCCGTAAAGACCAGAGTTCAATAAAAATCCACACCCTATTTTTGTCTGAGGGAGGGGGTGTCAAAGTACTCATTTTCCATAAAAAAAGCTAAATAAAAAAATGAATTTTAAAAATATATTAAAAAAATAAAACGAATTGATAAAGGATAAAACAATAAAAAGCAAATAAAAAATACCAAGAAAAATATATAAAAAAATAAACAACTTAAAACACAGATATGTAAAAGATGATAAAACAAATATATAGAAAATAATTTTTATTTGTGTGTGTGCATGTTATATATATTAATTTTTAACTTTTTAAATCCTGGGTCATACCAGATAGCTCTGCTAGTGTGTGTGTGTTTATATTGTTTCCATTCTTACAATAGTAGTAACTAATTGTTTATGTAACATGTGATAAAACAAATGTCAAAAGTTGCACTCTACTGCAGTGACACAGTAAATACTAAAAGTATATCTATGATGTAAGAAAAGGCTAAATTTTCTATGTCGGAACAAAGACAGCAAATATATTTATACTAGAAAACTTAGGCAAAATATTGACTTAAAAGGTTTATTTAGATGGGTAGGTTTTAGCCACACCACCCCTCTCTTTAGAGAAGAATTTGTGGTTAAATCGAACTTAATGGACCTAAATTCCACCATAGTATATCACCCTGCCAAAAGAAAAGAAAAAAATACCAAAAATCAGGGAATTTTGGTATTTTTTTCTTTCGGTGGGTTGACATACAATGGTGGAAATCAGGTCTGTTAAGTTCGATTTAACCAAATTTGTAATAGGAAGATGAAGGTTGTTTAGGTTTATGAATGAAAGAAAATCACCAAAGTAATACTAGTGCTAAAATAGAATTCGCTGACCAATGAATTTTTCACCTAAAATTTGTTTATATAAGTTTAGACACACAGTCAGTATGGCATTGACAATTAAAAAAAGGATTGTCAGTGGTCAAGAATTATTGCAAACACTTATCTATATATAAAGAAAGATTCTGTATGTCTGTTCATCTGTTTGTACAATAACCAAGCACATGATCTTTTTATAAAGGAAAATTGGTGGAGACCAAAGTTCAATAAAATCCACACCCTATTTTTGTCCAAGATGGAGTTATAAAAAAAAAACTTTTTACCCCTCATTTTCTATAAGAAAAGCTAAATAAGAATATAATAAAGGCATAAATCAGATATATTTAAAAAGAATTTAAATGATGGAAAAATAAAACAAATTAATAAAAAGCAAATAAAAGACAAAGAAAAAATACAAACAAGAATAATAATAAAAATAATTAACTTAAAAGCAAGAATATATAACAAAACAAAAAAAAGAGATAATAAAACATATACAGGAAAGGATTAATACATTTTTTTATTAATCTATATATAGATAAGATTTATTTTTAACTTTTTAAATCCTGGCCAATGCTGAATAGCTCTGCTAGTTACTGATAGAATAGCCCTAATGTAAATGTCTTGTTAATGATTTTACCATAAAATACATTAAAAGGCAAGAAAAAATGGGATTATCATTGGTCAGGAATCATTGTAAACACTACTGATAGGAATAGGCCTATTGTGTGTGTATGTATGTATGTATGTATGTATGTAAATGCATTGCTAATGATTTTACTCTAGAAATTCCCTTTTTTAAAAAGGAAGGGATTGTCAATGATCAGGAATTAAGGTAAATATTGATTAGAGAAAAGTTTTGTTAAAATGATGTGAATAACTTGTCCCATTTTTTTTTTTTTTTGAGACAATTTGTAAATGGGTTCAAAGTGTTTGTAACTTTTCAGCTGTTTTACTCAAATTTTGCCAACTTGTATTTTCTTTGGAACTTGAATCTTTAATGATATATTTCTATTTTATTTTTTCTTCTAGCCACTCTTTGACAATGTTAAAGAGAAAGGAAAGTCCGAAAATGCGGACGACAAATCCAACAAGAGGATGTCGGTTGAGAGGATTTACCAGAAGAAGAGTCAACTGGAGCATATCTTATTGCGTCCAGATACCTACATTGGATCAGTGGAAGTTCACAACACCGTAAGTTTATAGTCTAATTGGCTTTTTTATTTATTTTTTGTGTGCTTTATTATTGTAAGAAAAGATACAGTGGATCCTTTGTTCTTGAGCATAATTCATTCCAAAATTAAGTTCGAGAACTAAAACAAATAGTATAAAGTGGATTTATGCGTTCTTGACTATTATCTCCTTCAATTTCTATCAGTACCCTCACAACCTTCCTCTTTCCTTTTCCAGTAGTATCACTGCTGCTTTTCTTAGGATCCATGAATAAGGGTTAAAGTAGCTATAAAATAGCATAAATACAAACGAAGTGAGGAATTTACTCAAAAACAATATCAGACACTCATTCAAGATAGTGACTGACACTATCTGATGCTGCTTGGGTAGATTCGACCAGTTGTTCAACCATCTTTGATTTGCCTCGTCAGTCATTTGTGCAACTTCGGTTTTCATCGTCTCAACTCATGTTTTCGAGGTTTGAAAATTTGTTTGACAACTGAGGTCTTTCTTACTCAAATTTTTGTTTAAACTCTGAATTGTTCGAGTTCAGTCATTTGAGAACTGAGGTTCCACTGTAATCATGCAATTCTGAAATGGTTAATGATTTTATTTTACATGAATACATAAAAAGAAAATTTGCACTATTGATCTGTGTTATGTAAAGTGGCGCTTCCCAACCTTTTTTTCCATGTGGCCCATTTTTGGTGTTAAAAAATTTTCAAGTCCACGTAAGTCACAAATTAAATTTACATTTAACAGGAAATACATTTTATTTACAAAAGCAAAATGTAGTAGAAAATATAAATGTTGACTAATAACTACACTGCTTTTAGTGTCTATCAGCTTGTTAAGTTGGACTTCCAAACATTGATGTGTCCAGTAAATTGATCGTAGGTAAATTATTCATGGCTAAATTCAGAATTTTTAATCATTGTTTTTAAGAATTTAATAAAAAGAGTTAAAGGGTTAGGGGAATCTTATATTATGAGAATAATTCACTGATATGATATAATTACCTATTATGAATTTACCACACAATCAAATTTTGGTTCAATTTCAGGCATAAGTCTTCTCTCTTTTCAATCTGCAATAAATTACATTTCTTTGTGAGTACATGATTTGCTGCAGAAAATCCACCAACTCCAGGCCCTTTTTAAAAATTTCTCAGGCCCATGTTGAAAATCACTGATGTGAAATATCTACCAACACGAAAACAATTACTCTCTCTTATTTATTTATTTTTTTACTCATGCTTTGAAATTTTAGGTTAATATCTACAAAAAGAATTTGTTTAAAATGTTTTAACCCTATTGTAAGTCTTATTATATCAAGGCACAAATTGATATATATTTAATAGAGAACAAATTTCAACATAAAAGAATGATTAGTAGTGTAACAATATGAACTGGTACCTCTATTCTAAAAAGAGCATAAGAGAATAATAATGAAGTGGCCAGATTCATTTTTAAGACTTTAGGTCAAGTGGAATTGACTTGGTGATTTGGTTTGTGTAACTGGATTATGGTTCTTAGGATGATTCTGACTGGACAAAGAAGCCAAGCTTCCATAAAAAGGCACAAGTCCTGGTCTGTTTTGCCCCAAGAGATAGCTCTGCTGTATGCATCAGCTAAGGGTACCTACCTTAGCTGTGTTTGACTTCTCCTTCAACCCCAGTTCTGTTTTACCTGGGAGTATTGCTTTCAATAGAACTGTGACTACTACAATTTGTCGCTCAAGATCTGTTTTTCTCACAGTGGGCCTTTTTGAAGACAATCTCAGCCATTCTATTTTATTTTGCATCCAGGCACAAGTGATCCTCTGAGAAGCTGCATCTGCAAGCCAACCAGGTGCTAGTCTCTAAGCTGTAACATTACATTAGTAATGTTCTCCTTAATTGGAGGTGTTTTAAAGCTGAAGTTTGTGTAGTGAAAAGTGATCTATTAATAATTAGAAGAAAGATTATTTTTGGAAGGATATTCATGTTGATTTTAATGTTTTATGTTGAATCATTTTTTGGTAAAGTATTCAGAAATAAAAGAATATTTTGAAACCAATTTTGATCACATGGGATAATCAAAGGAGTCTGCTGATTTTTATTTATTGTTTAACTCCTTAATAGTCTTAAAGTTTTAATCATGGACTTGCGCTAATTTTCTCCTCCAAGAAAAATTGATATAGTGAATGTTTGCTGCTTTTTTTCCTATCTGAAATGAGCAAAAAAAAAGAAAACTAAATTACATTATCTTCTTTTTATTCATTCCCCAATTGTTGACCTTTTTGAAGATGAATGTGGCTGTTAGTGAAATAATTTTGGTATAAGTTAAGTCTAGTTATTTAAAAAATAGATTATTTTTTTAGAAAAAAACAAGACTAAATTCTTGTTTTCTCTTTTAAAATAATGGGAGCAAATTAATTTCTGTGAAATTGAAACAAAACTTTGTCGCCCCTCAACCCTTAAAAAAAATGTTCAAGATTTTTTTCTCTTAGATGAAATTAATCTGAAAAACAATTATAAATGATAACTTTGTTTCTTGGTAGTTGATAAGGTATTATCATTGTTTAACTTTGTAAATATATAAACTAACTTAAAAGTCATCCTATTGGGTGAAAATTGACTTAGCGCCTTTGGAGGACTCTTGATTGGGTCTTTGTGTACATATTAAATTTAAACAATATTTTTCAAATGATTTAAGTTTTCATCAAAACCATGATATAATTTGTCAATTTGGAATTTATTACAAAGCTGCATCATAAACAAGTATGTTATACAAAAAAATTGCCTAAAACAATCGCAATGATTTAAAACTTGGGAATCAAAAATTTCAGGATTGTGTATTAGGATTCAGCCTAGAATGTTTTTAATTTGCTCAGTCTGCCTGATTCAAAATGGTAGGATATGTTGAGCTACAGCCTATAGGAGTAAAGTTGAAAAATGTGGCACACTAACATTCACATTTATTAATAGAAGTTAATCCTAAAGGCTGATAGATTGACCAATTTGTATGCAAATATATAAGAAACTTATCCTAAAGGCTAAGAGATGATCAAGTTGTATGTCATAAATGTTGGTATGCAAACGAAATAATAAACAATAAATGTTACAAAAGATTTGATGCAGACAAAATTTCATTTGTCACCCAAGATCATGGATCTGTACCTTTTTATCAAGTATAGGTTTTTATGGAAGTTATATGGAAGATCACTATTGTTGCTCAAAGGAAAGGCAAGGGCCAATACATCTTGATACCAGTGTTTTTTCAGATGTTATAACGAGGCTGGGGAAAATTTAGACTGCTCTAGATACGCCAGTCTTTCTCTTAGACTGGTTATCCATCAAGGCTAGAGACCTCAATTTGCATTACTAACATTAGATTTAATGTTTTATGTATTTACATTGAAATGTGTGTAATACCAAAAATAAAGAAGTTATATTTTCATTGTCTATAACTTTGAGGAGGGTCATTAAAATTTAAAATTTTATTTGAAAGTTAAAAATCCTTCATGTACTTAATGTTAACATTTTGGCAGATTCATTCTTCAGCCTTTGTCTGATGTATAACCTGTATGGTATCAGTAATATACCATTTAAATTGGTTTCAGTTGTGCTAGGTACCATACTGCCACCCATAGATCCTGGTGATTCCAAACTATACACTTCTTTTTGTTAAGCAAAGTTCATGCTATTGAAAAAGTTATATATATATATATATATATATATATATATATATTTACCCCTCCAAGTGAACAGGATGTGACACAAGGTCAATTTCTTAAGTGGAGTTTAACAAGTTTGAATTCAGAATTTTCCTTCTCCTAGACTGATTGCCTAACTAAAGTTAAAGAGTCCCGTCTGCTTTACTATTTACCCATAGCTGGAGGGAGAATAGTTTGATTTCCTAGAGGTATCAGCACTATGTGAAATGCAGATAGCCTCGTCCAGGATTTGAACTTGTTTCGCTGTGTCCATTTCCTTCAACGTTAACCATTACACCACACACCTCCATGAAAAAGTCGATATATGCTGCAACTTTCCACTTGCAGTGGTGCTCCCTGTCAATTATCTGGACCCCATCCTTAATAGAATAATGTATGCCCTTCTCTCTCTCCAAATTCTGCCTTATCAGATATTTCCACCTCTTTGGTTTTCTTGTGTTTCCTGATTCAGACTTTGAAAAGGGGATAACTAACTTCCACTATATACACTTTTCTACATTTTTATCATCATCAATCTTGCAACCCCAAGTAGGTTTGTAGAGGCACCACTGATGACTCTTTGACAATCACCCACCATTTATCTCGGTTGTACAAGCCTGTCCATTCCTGGATGTTATATCTCACCTCTTCTTCTGTTGGCCACTTCATCTTCCTCCTGCCACTATCCCTTGCAGGGTGTTTTTTTCAATTTGCATAGGATATTATAAACGCAATCTTTTGTGTTTTCTGTTCTGTTTCTGTGACAGCATTCACCCTGGGTTGGTTGAGCCGACTCCATCCAACGAATTTCCCCAAACTCTGCATGCATATTGCCGCAGATTTTCCACAGATGCAGTGACAAGTATGGATGTTATATCTCACCTCTTCTTCTGTTGGCCACTTCATCTTCCTCCTGCCACTATCCCTTGCAGGGTGTTTTTTCAATTTGCATAGGATATTATAAACGCAATCTTTTGTGTTTTCTGTTCTGTTTCTGTGACAGCATTCACCCTGGGTTGGTTGAGCCGACTCCATCCAACGAATTCACCTGAGAATATGAAATTCATAAGCGATCCCCAAACTCTGCATGCATATCCTGGTCAGGGGAAGGAGATGCCCTTGTTTGCCGCAGATTTTCCACAGATGCAGTGACAAGTATGCCAAAATTCATTGATTCCTGACGATGATGGAGATGCCCTTTGGATTTTTGCCAGAGCCCCTTTGGCTGGTCTGTGGCCCTAATACCACTAGGTGCCAGACCTGTCTGCTTTGGTGGACCCTACTAGGAACTTAAATTCCCAATAGCATCGCTCTGACACTATCAAGTTTACATGGCCCTGCCACAATGAGAAAGGGTTGGACTTTAGAAATAATGTGCTAGATGACTGTTTAGCAAAGAGCTTCCTCTGCCCTTTTAACAGGTCTTCTTTTTCGTTCTGCAAGGTGTCTAGACACCCTCCTCACCAGACAAAATCTGTGGGGTTACCGGTTCAGTTGCTGATGATCCAACTATGAAACAAGTAGTACTAGGTTACATAGTACCAGTAGCACATTGGATGACCTGACACAGAATCTTTTGTGTTAGTAACAAGAAGTGCATATAATAGAAGTTGAGTTAAATTTTCATTGTTTTTTAGTTTTTCATGACCTGTTTACTTTATTAATTATATATATTTTTTTTAGTTGAACCTCATTGATAATATCCATACACAAACGTGTAATTTGATAGACATTTGATGTTATTAATTAAATTTTATATCTAACCAGAAAAACACTTGAAACTAAGTAATGTCTGATAAGATGAAGTGAAAATTCTTCCATCCAGTAGCTGTGTCAGTGGTACTGTATGGCTGCATCATTTTGGCTCTAATGAAACACTCAGAGAAAAAGCTTGTAGGAACTGTATAAAGATGCTACATGCTGTCTTGAACAAATCCTGGAAGCAGCATTCCACAAAAGAGCAGCTGTATGGCCACTTGCTTCCTATCACATAAAACATCTGGGTAAGACATACAGTGACAAGCTCATAAGTGATGTTCTCCTGTGGGCACACCAGTGTTGGTCGGCCAGCAAAAAGCTACATGGATCAGCTCTGTGCAGGTACCAGAAGTGCAGAGGGCCTACCAGGAGTGATGGCCAATAGGGATGGGTGTCGAGGAAGAGTCATGGAGATTCATGCTGTTGGCGTGGTATGATGATGATGATTTTAACAGGAAAGAAGAAAAAGCTACAATCAAGATTAATCAATGAATTTGATGATGATGATGATGGTGATCCCTTCAACTTTTGTGGTATACCTTCTAAGTTTTACAAATATTATAAAATGATTTTAGAATGTGAAATCAAAATACATAGTGTTCATTTGTCATGTTTTTACATGTATGGACATTTATTTTATAATTCCTATATATATAATAAATGAAGGGAAAAAACCCTTTAAATTTGCTTCATGTAATAAATTATTTCAATTATCAAGGCAAAAACATGGTTAGTACTGATTTTTTTTTTTCAAAATAAGTATTATGTTTTTTGCTCTGTCTCAAGATGCTGTTACAAGCTAAGCTTGTTGCAGTTGAAACATTATTATGTGAAGCAAATTTAAAGGTTATTTTGTTTTTCCTTTCATTTATTCCTGATATTGCTCTGTCCTTTCACACCTGAAACAATGTTTATCAAGCTCTCACTATGAATGATCCCCAACACAATATAAATATAGTCATCCACATACAGTCCTGTTTTGACATATCAAGTCTATTCAGCATGGCTAGACTTAACAGGCTACCTTCAACCAGGATCAAAACTCGACTGATTTTTCATCTGTCATTTTCTGATCAATAGGCTATTAGCACGACCCACTAGTAGAAAAGAATTTTAGTGATAAATACATATGTAAAGGCTGTCGGAGAGAGCTTGATCCGTTTTTAAGGAGAGCCTTGCAATTTAAGCATAATCAGCAGCAGGCATTGAATTTCCCTTCCAGAGAGCTCAACTTACCAGGGGTGGGGACCTTTTATTTTTTTTTTAATGATTTTAAGTGTTTTTTTATTTCTTTTTTTAATATTTTCAAATTACTTAACAAAATTTTCTGCTTGTTTTCAGAATATGCATGTCATGGATGAAGAACTTTCCAGAATGGTCCAAAGGGAAATTTCCTACGTCCCTGGATTATACAAAATATTTGATGAAATTCTCGGTAAGTTACTTAAATATGAAATAATACTAGAGTGAATCAAAAATTATTTTGGTATGTGCTAGTTTGTGTCATGTATATCACGTGACTTGTAGCAGTTGAAATCTTGGAAGGTCCCGGAAGGTTAGTGCGCTGGTAGTTAGTGTGCTGACAAATACATTGCTTCACTCCGTGTGTGATTTGAAAGCTGCACACATGAAATCTTAAAGATGCCTTATTTTCTGTGATAAATTTATTTTTTCCTCAAACTAACGAAAGCCCTGATGAAGATCTATTGAAACAGATCAAAACACTGCAGCATAGGCGAAATAATCATTACTCGTTTATGAACTTGTGTTTTTCAATTTTTTCATAATATTACACATGAATGTGCAACCTATTCTAATTCTGGAACTTATGTTCGAACTGGGCCATAATGATGCAGAAACAACCTAATATTTATTGTGTGGAAAGTGCAGTAATCAAATGATTCCAGAAATGTTGTTCATGTTGCAAAAACCTCAAAATCAGGCCTAAAACCATTGATTCCATGGTTATGCCATCAAGGCAAATCTGGCAAGTAACATTTGGAAAGTATGATGTGAGCTCAGCATCTTACAGTCCAGTGTGGTTCTTTGCCTCCATGATATCAGCAAAAGCTTCCAGAGCTGCTGAAATGTGCCTCACACATGGTGTACTCCATGCCTGCTCGTGGTGGAATAAAGTGATAGAACTGGAGGCCTATTTTAACTTAACATCCTGTTGAGATCCCCATTCCTATAAGGATTTCTCAATAAATGGCTAAAAATGGCCTTTTCATTTAAAATTACATGTTTCTGTAAATCAAAGACTTCTAAATATGTTTAATATTACATTTAAACAAAAGCTATCATTTGGGGCAGATTAGGAAAATTAGTGTGGCTTCTGGCTGGGTGGAATGAGGTGGTATAGGACATTAAGAGTTAAATGTTTCTTGATCCAGGGCATTTTAGTTTCAGTTTGAGTTAGCTACTCCAGTATTGTTGGCTCAAAAAATTTAAAGGAATTTTTATTTACATTTGAAATCTCATTATCAATTGAATAATTCAAAGCTATAATTGTTTACAAAGCATGATGTACTATACTCTAGGCCCTCTCATGACACAACTAATAGCCAGAACTGCAGGCCTATTTTAAATGTTCCTTCATCCAATGAGTACAGGCCATTTGAATAAAGGGTTTGGTAAGACCTGTAAATAGTGTGAATGTTTGTTTCAAAACTATTTAGATCATATCTTTAACCAGAAATCTTAATTACCTCTTTGTATTTTGTTAATACTTATCAGTGTCTTATAACAATATTAAATATTTTTAATTTATTTAATTGTCAACACATCTTATCCTCAGGTATGGGTCAAATTTTTATTCTAAGTATTTTCAAAAACAGTTACCTTATTTTCATGAGCAGGCCTGTGGGTATAGTATGCCATTCCCTCACATTTCCAAAATATTGTAAAACTTTTGACCCACCCTAGTTGAATTTGCTTTATTTTGTAAGATTTTAGAAATATTTATAGGCAATCCATTTTATAAACTTAAAACCTTTGCACTTTTCAGCTTGTTAATTTTTAAAACCTTTCTTTTGACTGTTCTCATAATTTAAAAAAAAAATGTTTCTTTTTTTTCTTTAAAAAGTCAATGCAGCCGACAACAAACAAAGGGATTCTAAAATGAACACCATCAAAATTGACATTGACTCGTAAGTAAATGTTTAATCTTTCAATTTTCATCTTAGATGTTAGGAAGACATTCTTATTAATATTAATAGCATCTTTTTATTCCTTGTTCTCCAAGATAAAAAAAAATAAGAAAGCTGTGAGTGTTATATAGCCTCTTTTTACATTTGCTGCTGTTGTGTTCTGCTTCTCACTGCCATCATGCCCAGTTGGCTGCGGCTATAGAATATGCCAACTGCACCTCAGCAGAGGGGTAAGGACCCCCCCCCCCATGGGACCACCTGTTGGGTGTGGGTGGCGACCTGTGATGCTTAAGGACGGAATCTTGGTGGCTGAGCAGTCCATCACATACAACACTCCACTCTGGTCCTTACTTAGGCGGTTGATAGGCCCTCTCCGATCAATTGGCTGGTCACATATAGCCCTTGCACATATATGATGGTCCCAATTGTATTGCTATGGCAAACCCCCAACTCTTTTTATCATGTATGTGATAGAAGGCAGTAGCCAAGGATCCTATTGTCCTGGGTAAACTACATCTTGTGACAAGGTTCCAGTTCTAGAGCTCTGGGCAGTGTTGAGTACCCCTTGATTGGCATTATTACTAGGTACGCTCTGCCCCGTAGTGGTAGTAGCTGTTAGGGTCCCATCTATGGGTTAAATAGATGTGTTTAAAAAAAAAAAAAAAAAAAATTGAATCCCCAACAAGAATGAATAAAACTAATTCCACCAACCAAAGTCAACCTCACTACCATTGGATCATATCTGTGTTGTCTGCTTCTCTGCTTTCCATCTTTGTTTCTTTTAATCAAGAAACAACACACACATTTTCAGGTGTACACACTTTTATTTAATTCCCACAATTCACAAACATTCTTTATATAACCGCACGTGTGCAGGGAAGCATTACAGGGACAGAATCCTACGTCTTGCTCCTAAGGGCTGCTGGCCTCAGCTCTGTTATAATTCTAATCTTACTTTCCTAGAGTCCCTTGATCACATGACTCTCTAAGCCAATGAGAGGCCCGCTTTGGATGATGTATTGAGCCACCTGTTGGCTGTGGGTGGTGACCCATGATGATTAAGAACGGAATCCTGGTGGTTGAGCAGTCCATGACATGCAATACTCCAATTTAGGCTTGACGGGTGGTCGGAGAAGCTCCCTGATAAATCAGCTGGTCATGCCAAGCTCTAGCACCTATATGAAAGTCTCAATCCTATTTCCCTTGTGGTAAATCCCCAACCCTTTTTATTATATATGTGCTAAAAGGTATTAGCTGAGGGTCTTAGTCCTGGGTATGATGTTAAACTGCAACTGCATCTAATGGTGAAGTTCTAATTTTGGAGCTCTCGGGTGTATGGGGTACCCCTTTATCGTCATTACTCCCAGGCCCACTGTGACCTGAAGTGGTGGTACCTGTTAGGGTCCTATCTATGGGTTATCTAGAAAAATTATTGTTTTGAGTTTTGTTTTAATAAACCAAAATGAAAATAAATGTTGAATTATTCATGATCTCTTTCTTTATTTTTGTTTCTTAGTGAAAATAATAAGATCAAAATTTGGAATAATGGCAAAGGAATTCCAGTTGTTGAACACAAAACTGAGAAGATGTATATCCCCACAATGATTTTTGGTCATCTGCTTACATCTAGCAACTATGATGACTCAGAAAAGAAAGTTACAGGTAAGAATGTCATATTTCTCTCTCTCGCTCTGTTACACAAAGGGTGTCCTATAAGTTTCCATACATAGGAAAAATAAATGTCTTTATTGGAGAACTTATTTTTATTTATAAATATGCTGTACATGACTGGTGTGTTGAAAACCCATTTCAATGTGTGTCCTCTGCTGCTGAAGAACACGTT
The DNA here is from genome assembly GCA_023376005.1 of Doryteuthis pealeii. Lineage (NCBI taxonomy): Eukaryota > Metazoa > Mollusca > Cephalopoda > Myopsida > Loliginidae > Doryteuthis > Doryteuthis pealeii. Next base: position 20,981,733 of record CM042174.1, on the reverse strand, counting down.
TAAACACATCTGGATTTATGTCTGTAATGGCATTACTGATACGTTTGCTTGAGATGATTAATGTTTTGTGTCATTTTCTGGTTGTATTCAAAATGTGGTTGATACTTGATTTGCTGACCTCAGTTTCTGGGGACAACTGTCGTATACTTTTTGTGGGACTTAGTATCGAGGACTGCGAGTATTGTAGCTATTGTACCTTCATCGCTGGCTGTACATCTTTGACTGCATCTTGTTTGATCTGCAACCCTTCCTGTTTTTTTTCTTTTTTAACTTTTCAATAAGTTTTGTCACAGTGTGTGATGTTCGTTCCATGTTTTCTGTTAAATGTGTTTGCAACTATACAACTGCTTCCTGAATTGGCCCTCAGGATGATTTCAATTTGTTGCTTTTTATTCAAATGCATCTTCAAGGGTGTCTGGAACATGAAAAAAATTCAATGTTAAAAACCAGATGTATGGAAACTCATGGGACATCCTGTGTGTGTATGTATATATATATATATATATATATATATATATATATATATATATTCACACACAGTGATGCTGATAGCTTTTTAATTCTGTGTGTCCTGGGGTGCACAGATTTGATTTGAATAAGTTCCTGGGGAATTTGATGGATCCCAACTAAAATTTCTTAATAAATTGTAGAGTTTTTATTCATGAACTGGGGAAAGGAGATGGGAAAGTTTTCTTTGATGATGAAACAACTAAAGCCATCTAACCTCTACCTTGTGCCCCCATCCAGTGTAATTCAGTTCTTAGAAAATATTGAAATGTATTTTTATAGTTCGCTTGAAATGGTAGAGAAAGATAAGACCCCCACCCCACCCCCCAAAAAACGGGAATATTTACAACAGGGTCAAGCAATACCCAAGTTAGGCACAAGACCAGAAATTCTCTTGTGATGTTGGCAGTGACATTTGCTGTTAAAAAAAAAAACAAAGTTGCTTTGTGCCAATTAATAATTGATTAAAATGATAAATGAACAGATTTAAAAAAAAAATTTTTTTTATCTTTTTTAAATATTCTTGAGGACATTAAAATGAGTAACAAGTCTCAAGTAAAATGCTATTACAAATAAGCTATACAAATCCTACATTACAAAAAAAAAAGACATCAAAAGATTAATGGCAAAAAATGTACAAAATCTGAAAGTATTTAAATTTCATGAGGTTGTGTGGGTGGGTCTTTGATATTGTAGTAAATGTGTTCAAACACCAGTTGCACTATTATGGTCACTTTTAAATTAATACCCTTGGGAAAGGCATGAACCCACTCATTCTCCATCCCCTGGTATGGGTTAAATAGCATCACTTGTTCTTCTGCAAGGATGGCTTTGGCATTAAATAACCCATAAAGGTTGATATGCCATTAAACAAAAAAAAAAAAAAAAAAAAGAAGTTCATGATCAATAATGAGTGTCTAAACTCTAAATTTCTTCTACTTTTGGTTGTACTTTTGGCATGATTGGATTAATTGAAATGAGTGATAGATTTTCTGATAAACGTTTTTGTTCTATTTCTCAATTGTTTTCCTTTTTGTTCCTTTTGTTCAGGTGGCCGTAACGGATATGGTGCTAAATTGTGTAACATCTTCAGTACAAAATTTGTTGTTGAGACTTCCTGCCATGAATACAAGAGAGCATTTAAACAAGTAAGGTTCAACATTACATCTTTTTTAATCATTGGTTACCTTATCTAAAAAGTCTTAATTGAAAATATGAATTGAGGAAACTCCTTTTATAAGATGGGCGGTTGAAGATATACCCTCTGATCAATCTGCTGGTCATGTCAAGCCCTAGTGCCTATATGATTGTCCAGACTCTTTATGGCAAACACCCAACCCTTTTTATCTTATGTGCTAGAAGGCGGTGGCTGAGGGTCTTTGTGTCTCTGGGGAATATGGAGTACCACTTCATCGCCATTATTCCCAGGTCCAGCTACCTGAAGTAGTAGTACCCATTAGGGTCCCATTTATGGGTTATATAGTTTTAAAAAAAAAATGAGTATTAAAAAGTGTTTGAAAAAGATTAAATACGCAACAAGAATGAATAAAACAAAATGTCTTCGGCATAAAATAACCCAAAAAGGGTTGACATGCTGTAAAATCCAACCGACCAACCAACATTTTATAAGAGTTTCCCGAAGGTATTCTATAAAAATTAAGTATAGGTTAAATATAAATAGAAATGGCCAATCAGAAGAATTTTTAACCATTTCACTGTTTTGAGAGCCACATATGGCTTTCAGTGTTTGCTGTGATATGTTTCTGGACTATATGTATCTTTCAAACTATATTTAAAATAAAGGATAAAATCTTGTGATAATATGTGAATAGACAACTCTAATTTGTCTTGACCAGTGAAAGGGTTAATAGATTTAATATAGGAGTTGATAATATTCAAATACAAAATGAAATTTAAAAAATTTTTCATTTCACCATTGGTTTAAACTTAACCTCACACAAATGATGTGTTTTAGGTGTGGTGCACCACCTCAGATACACAATCTCAGCACTAGTGACAAGGGGTTAAACTCCCTCACTGATCGGGTGATACTAATAATAGGCCACCCCGCAGACTTTCTACATTTACTTTAAGCCATATTAGAAGTTTTATTTTGCTAAAAGAAATATCAAATGCAAAAATGAAATCTTTGAGTCAATGTTTTCTTTAAGCAAAATAACTTTTGATTGTATTTTTAATGTATATCTTTTTGGTGTTTAGAAGAGGGAAAAACAGAAAAAACAAAACAAGAAATGTGAATGATTTTGATGTTTCAGATTGTTGTCCTCATCTTTATTGTTGTATATATAAACACAATCGTCAGGCTGCTGTATCATCGGGCCTTGTTTAGGTGTTCCCTGTTTACCATAGACAATAACCCTGAGATCAAGTGTGATTTCAGATCTTTAATATCATTACCTCTAATTCAGAGTGCCCCTAGCAGCATAAAAAGCCACCACTTATGACAGAAATATAATTGATATATTGGTTAGATCTAAATTTATAGTAAATTTTATTAAATGATGGATATAGAAAAATTAAAAAACAAACAAATATAAAATAAAACCAGAAATGTTGTTTAATTAATGTTTTTTGTTTTTAAAAGAATATTTTGCTTATTTTTTAATTTATTTTTGTTTTTCCTTTCCCTTTCAGACTTGGACTAATAACATGATGAAAGCATCAGATCCAATTTTGACTGAATCCCGAGCAGAAGATTTTACTGCTGTCACTTTCTCACCTGATTTACCAAAATTTGGTATGACCTCTTTGGATAAGGATATTGTAGCTTTGTTCACTCGACGAGCTTATGATATTGCTGCAGCATCCAGAGGTGTCAAAGTCATATTAAATGGCAAAAGAGTTCCAGTATGTTTTTCCTTTCTAACATACATTTCCTCCACTTTTTGATTATCTTTCAAAATTTTTATAGATATATTTAACAATAAGAGAGAGAAAAAAAATAAACATACAAATTTACACATTTCTTATGATAAACTTTAGTATTCATATTATCTGGAAATGTCATCTAAAATTGTCAAGTCTGTTATACTAAAGCTGAGTAAATCAATGATTGTTTCTTAAAGGCTTTTTTCCTATTTAGTTTAATGACACAAAATACATACCAAAATATTCCTTTATTCTGTGATTGAGTTATGTTGAAAAAAATTCCATTTTAATTAGTTCTAGTTAGTCGTAATTTGAAATCAAGTCAAAAACTGATCCATCACTTCACATTTAGCCTGCCACTTTCTTCCTCTCTCTCTCTCATATATATATATTAACATATATAAGGAGTAGTTAATCAAGTAGTTAATCAAGATTATATATATATATATATATATATATATATATATATATACATATAATCTTGATTAACTACTCCTTATATATGTTAATTTCTCTGTAAGGGTAAAACAGAGATTGGAGAGTGTGAGAGGGAGATTGAACTTCCCACTTTATTTTTATGTTATGTATGAGCCAGCACTTAGTTTCTGGCTGCTACTGAAAATCAACATTCAAATAAAGTGAGAAGTTTATAATTATGGCTTTACTTACGGGTGTCCTTTTGTGGTTAGTAAGCTAGTCTTGCAGATCCATTACTTTTGAATACCAAGTTTGATCTTGCTGGATGCCCCATACTTGTGACCTTGTATTACACCCTACCTGTGGCAAATTGGTTGGGTAAATACTTACTCAGAGCTCACATTATATAAAAATATATCACTGATTTTTACTTGCAAATAATGTTGGTCACATTACATTTGAAATTGTATTTTACTGAGATACAGTCAAATTTTTCAGATCAGAGTTTTGTATCGGTAACTTTTAAATTTTTTTGATTAAGATTACTAAAATAACAATCCTTAAACGAAAGAACATGATTTGCTTTTTACATATTAACCTTTATTTTGCCAAACATGCAAACAGTAATATAATTATTATTTTTAGCTTAGGAAGAGTTGAGACAAATTTATTCTTGGAGAATTTTCTGAATTCTATCGTACCTTTTTTTTAACTGACTAATAAATACTTAGAAATGAAGATTCTGCAACTTCTGTAATTTGTTTTATTCCTGAACTTACAATGCCAAAGCGTTTTGTTTTTAACAATTTAAACTTTGTTTTAAATTCTCAATATGAACAGATATTAGGTTTTCTTCTCTAAATGAATAAAACTTTAATTGGTAAATACTATAATATAAATTAAATATAATTAGAGACGAAGTTATAAATGAAAAAGTTTCTAACTTCAGAAAATTGTTCCATATAAGGAATAATGGTAGGAAAAAGCATTAAAACCTATTATCACTATATTTGTTGACATTATTTTTTTTTAAATTTTTTTTTATTTTTAAGCCAAAATGTGACATCAAATAAGAAAAGATGTTAAGGAAATTTAAGAAGTTTTATACTTGTTAAGATATTTCTAGTTTGACTTGTTAAAATTCTTTTTTCTTGTCCTAATATTTGTGATTTTTTCCCCCTCCATTCAGGTGAAAAACTTTAAAGATTATGTAGATCTGTACATCAAAGAAAAGGTTGATGATGCTGGTCAACCTTTGAAAATTGTCTATGAACAAGTGTCTGAAAGATGGGAAATTGCGGTTACCATTAGTGACCAAGGCTTTCAACAGGCTAGTTTTGTCAACAGTATTGCTACAACCAAGGTCAGTTTTTATAAGATTTCTATATGAATTCATTTTCAACTATCAAATTGATGCTTTTCTTTATTTTATATATATATATATATATATATATATATATATATATATATATATTATATATTAAATGTTTTCAACTGAATTCTTTTTCTTTCTAGGGTGGACGCCATGTTGATCATGTTGCTGATCCTTTAGTGAACAAAATAATTGAAATTGTGAAAAAGAAAAACAAAGGTGGTCTGAATATAAAGCCTTTCCAAGTAAGTAGTTGAAACACAACTTCCTTTTTGAATTTTTTTTTTATTGATTTTATATTGTATGGTTTAGATCAAATTTTTTTTTTTCTATTTGAAATGAAAAGAAAATTTGTTATCAAACTAATAATCATAAATTTTATTAAGCATTACCAGAGTTTTTATTTCTAAAGTTGAACAATTTTCATGTAACTAATAAATGAGATTTGTTAGAAATTTATACAGCGTATACATCTTCGAGGGCCAGTGTAACTCAGTCTGTAAAGTATTTGCCTCGAAATCGCAAGGCTCCAAGTTTGATAATGGTTTTTGCAAACTTATAATTATCCATAAACATACTTGGAAAGAATGATCATCATCAATGTGTGCCAACAGCACAGATTCACTTGACTTTCTTGCCATTTGTCCCTATCAGGCATCACTCTTAATAGTTTTTTCTGGACCAATGCTGATGAGTGTCCAGTTTCACAAAATTGATTGTTATTGGCTGATAGCACAAATATGGCACATAGGAAAAATATCCAGGTGGTATGTTACATCAGAAAGTTTGAGAAACACTGCTCTTGATGGCATTCAGTATCCACACAGATGAATGTTTTTTCTGGTTGGTGAAACCTGGTGTGTCCATGTGTTAGAGTCCATAGAAGAATGTTGCTTATGTGAGTATGTTCTTACTTCTCCAGCAGCGCCTTGTATGCCTGAATTGTCTTGGATGGTTTGTGAGATGAGAGGTAAATGGCCGTGTTTACAAATTCCTCAATTGATGAGCATTTAGTAACATACACAGGACACCTCTTTTTTTAACAGGGGCAAGCGGATAACCTCTGTTATCCGCTTGCCCCTGTTAAAAAAAGAGGTGTCCTGTGTATGTTACTAAACTGCACCAGTTTTGGAGATCTGGGGAGTGTGAAATCACTCCTTTGTCTCCATTACTCCAAGGTTCATTTGTACCTGGAGTGGTAGTACTTGATAGGATTCTATCTATGGGTCAAATACATCTGTTTACATATTATTGGTATTCAATAAAACCATGTTTGGCTTTACAAAAATTGTAAAAAATGAATGTACAATGAACATGATTCTCTAACCTCTAGGCATAAAATAACCCTAGATGGGTTGACATTCTATTATCAATTGCATACTTTATGATGTATTTTTTTTAATTTCCAGATCAAAAGTCACATGTGGCTGTTTGTGAATTGTCTCATTGAAAATCCATCATTTGATTCCCAAACAAAAGAAAATATGACATTACAACCAAAAAGTTTTGGATCAAAATGTCAGCCATCAGAAAAGTTCATTACTGCTGTAAGTATTGCTGGATTTATTTTATTTTTTTAAATTTCTTTATTTATACTTTTATTCTTTTCTTTAATCATCATGCATTCAGGACAGATATCTATGACAATCTCTTGCCAACCTTCTTTATCATTCATTGTCCCAGGGAGGTCCTCTGCCAAGCATCCAGTATCTGCGCAGAGCTGGTCAATGTAGGTCCTTGCTGAGCGGCCCACATTAGCATGTCCATGTGTTGACTTCCACAGGAGAATGTCACTTATGAGTTTGTCCTTGCTTGTCCAGCAGGTCTTGTCCGTCTCACTTGGATGGTTTGTGAGATAGGGGGCAGTTGGCCTTGCAGTTGCTTCCTTCTGTGGTGCTGTTTCTAAGATCGTAAGCAGCATTCTTGTGCAGCTCTCGTCTAGTTTATTCTCCAGGTGTCTCATTAGGGTCCAAGTGGTGCAGCCATTCAGCAGTACTGATACAACCACAGCCTGGAAGAATTGTCATTTTAACTTGTCAGTGAGATTGGATTTCCATAATTGGTTTATAGCCGACCATGCCTTCCATATTCATGCATTAATATCGCTTTCTGTGGATGAGATATTACTACCTAGGTATGTGAATGGTTCTACTGGCTTTAGAGGCTTACCGTTGGGTGTGGAGATATGTCCTTTCTTTTTAAAACACAGTTTTATAAAAATTAGATTAAGAAAAATGTCTTTACTAAGTAAAGATGCTTGATTGAATATTCTTTCTTTCTTAGTGGGATATATCATGCTATGATAATTTAACAATTATAGCATTTGATATGTATACTTAAAAGCTTGATTCTGATTGGTTGTTCAATTTCAAGAATATTGATAAAGTTTGACCACTTTGCTTTTGCAAAGGAACACAACGTATAAAATTGAGTCTTGAAAAAGATTTCAGATTTTTCATTTTTGACTGTTTGCAGCCAAATAATTTGCTATAAAAAATCTAATTGATTAAAACACAGAAAAATTACATATTTGGAAAGCTTATTTTCTTTTCTTTTAAACCATGTAAATATTTAAAAAAATTGAACTAGAAATAATTGAATGGATTAAGGTACAAATTTGTTGTAAATCTGGCACTGGGTATATTAGACTATTCCTTATTTGGTTCCCAATCATGACAAAGCTGATACATTCTCTAGTGTCTAAATCTCTAACCAAGGGCAGATAATTAAATATAATAATGAAATTTGTGTACAGTGCTCTGGTGCACCACAACTCCTCAAAGTCTCATGTCTAGTACATAGAATAATGTATTAGTGTCAGGAACATGAATTTGTGTTGACATCCTTCCATCTACTAATAGGCTACAGTCCCAAGCCGATTATCGTTCAATTGTGTCGGATGTAAAAAGTGGCCGAATAAATTGTCCTTTATTATTAAAATGATATCACCCCAAAATTCCAATTTTTTTTCGTGCATAAGTTTATTGCCGCAAGAATTAATAAAATAAGTTTTAAGTGATTAAAATACGTATAGAACGAAAATAGCTCCGAATTCAATTAGCCAATGAGATTACAGATTTTATCTGGAATGTAAACATCAGCTGGTGTTCTGTGTTTATGAAATAAAAAAATATTAATTTAGAATGACCCTCAAACACCCCCCTAAAAATTCCTAATAATATGCTTTAGTAACTAAAGCAAACAATAATAATGCTTTAGTAACTAAAGTAAACAATTTTTTTTCTTCAGGAAAAATTTCAAAATATAATTTTCAATTAAAGAACTGGCTTTTTAGAAAAAAAAATTTTTTTTTTTAATGAACCTAAAATGCGTATGACTTTAGCCCCCCTACAGAAAATAATTTACCAAAAATCAGGGAATTATCGGATTTTAATGAAACTTTCAGTGTTTATTTATCAATGAACGATCTTTATAATGCATTATTTATTTTATTTCAAAACGTTCTCATTTTTTTTCAGGTCACTTAATTTTGACCCCACCTTATGTTGGGGGCGTAAATTGTTTTGGTCATTTTCGATACTAATTACAGTATAAATAAAGAGATAAAAGACCGAACTTATGAATAGAAACAACAAAAATTTACGCGATATGCGAAATACTATTATTTTTTTTCTTTTTTCTAAAAAGCAAATTCACTTATTACTCATTTTAGTTACGTGACTTGTTGTCACATGATGCGAAATACTATTATTTTTTTAATTTTTTCTAAAAAGCAAATTCGCTTATTACTCATTTTATTTACGTGACTTGTTGTCACATGATGCGAAATACTATTATTTTTTTTATTTTTTCTAAAAAGCAAATTCGCTTATTACTCATTTTATTTACGTGACTTGTTGTCACATGATGAGTCCACGTTTTCTTAGAAAATTATACAATTTTATGCTTTTTGGAAGGTAAAATGCACATAAAACATTTTTTGTCGCTAACAACTGTTGCTTCTTCATATTTCGAACACACGATTTTCATTCGCTTATTCTGTTTTCGGAGCTACTCCATTTTGCTTCATATTTTTTTACAAAGTAGCCCATTTAAATTTTACTTTTCGCATAATATCAAGATATGCCACCGATTGCGAAAACTTTTTATTAGCCTTTTTTGATTTTTAATTAATAATTACGCTAAAATTATTACCGCTAATTGTTGAGCAACGTAACTCGAAAACTAAGCCCTTTTTAACGTCTGGGACTGTAGCCTATAAAGACGATGGCGTAGAGTCCATTTTAAAAAAATTTTAATTTATTTATTTTTTTATCTGCAACTGCGTGAGTGGCTGAACAGACCAATTTTTGAATGGCAATCGCTGGTGCAGTAACTGCAAACAAACTGATGCTTGCTGAATAATGTACAGAAATGATATACATGTATGTATGTGTGTGCGTGCATATGTGTGTGGAGGGGGGGTATCAGGTATAGTGTTGGCGGACTACAGGAAGCATAGAGGCTTTGAAAGATGCAGCGTTTTGGCAGCCTACAATGGTTGCAGGTAGTTTATTTCATGCCTCGGCAACTTTGAGTGTGAAAAAATGTTTTTGAAAGTCATGTGAGCTGTACTGTTTTCTGACTTTGTAGGCATGCCCACGTGTGTTAAGAAATATGGAGATCAAAAAGGTGGTCAAAGTTGCTGTTGTTCAGTTGATTAATGACCTTATAAGTGTTTACCAGGTGCTGGAGTTTCAACAAATCCATTTCCAGGGCAGCAAGACATTCAGAATATGGCAGATGCCTGATGGAGGGTATTCGTTTAGTTGCATGTCTCTGTACAGTTTCTAGGAGGTTAACATTCTAATGCTCAACTCCCCAGCTTGTGTTCTCTACTGAGACAGCGGCGTCTCTGATGGCTGGGTCATGTCTACCGGATGGATGATGGACAAATCCCAAAGGACATCCTCTATGCAGAGCTTTTGTCTGGTAAGAGACAGATTGGTCGCCCCCAGCTATGTTTCAAGGATGTCTGCAAGAATGATCTTAGGAGCTTTGGCATTGCTCCTTCCAGCTGGGAAAATTTGGCTCAGGACCACCCTCGGTGGTGGCAGGCTCTCCATAGAGGACTGTTCATGTCTGAAGTCACCCTGAAGCTAAGAGGTCCAGAAGAAAGCAGAGGCAACAAAGCACCGGCACATCAACATTTTCAGGGACAGCCTTCACATGCGACATCTGTGGTTGAGAATGTTTTTCAGGCATTGGACTTCACAGTCACAGGAGGTGCTGTAACTTCAGGGGCACAAAAACTATATTATAGTCTTCCAAGACTGAAATGCCAATAAAAAAATTTAAAAAATGTTCTGAGTGAGATATGGGTTCTGGACTGGTGATGAAAATTACAAGTGTGGCCGCTTTATAGATCTTTAAATAGATAGTTGGTGAGCGGCTGACAAAGGTCTTTTCCATAAAATAGTCACACATCCTACTGGATATTCAGAGGAACAAGTTGTATGTCTGTGAATGGATCTTGAGAAAAATGACATTTGTTAAAACTAATTTTGTGAGCACTTGTGTTGTAGAAATTTATTTTCTCTCACCATTTTGATTTGTGACTTTTTTTATTTATTTCCAGGTTGCCAAGTGTGGCGTTGTCGAAAGTGTAATGAGTTGGATGAAGTTTAAAGAACAGGCTCAGTTGCAGAAGAAATGCCACAGTTCAAAACACTCTAAATTGAAAGGCATTCCAAAATTGGATGATGCTAATTTAGCAGGAACAAAGAATTCCAATAGCTGTACTCTAATCTTGACTGAAGGAGACTCAGCCAAATCTTTGGCTGTAGCCGGACTTGGAATTGTAGGTCGAGATTGTTATGGAGTCTTCCCCCTGAAGGGTAAAGTGCTCAACGTAAGAGAAGCTACTCACAAACAGGTAAGAAGAAATTCTTGTGATTGGTTGAGGAACTCGCAAGCAAGATCTAAGTTAAAAGTACTTTTGTTGTGATGGCATTCACCCTGGGTTGGTTGAGTCAGCTCAGTGATGCTGATAGCTTTTTAATTTAGTCCTGGGACATGTATTTTATTTGATTGATTCCCAAAGAAATTTGATGGGTCCCAACTAAAGTTTCTTAATAAATTGTAGTTGTTTTTAATTATGGACAACTAAAGCCGTCTAACCCCTACCTTGTACCCCATACAGTGTAATTCGTTTCCAAGAAAATATTGAAATGTATTCACAATTAGCTGAAAATGGTGGGAAAAGAAAACACTGGGGAAAAGAATACACTGGGATTTATGGATACAATCTTACTACGTCCTTTTAGATTTTTATGTGTCAGTGACGCAGGACGAGTACCTATCAGCATCTTTGCATATATTATGACAAGTTGATTAAAACTTAAACATGTATGAGGAAGACGTTTTTTAAATTTGAAAAAAAGAAATTAAAAGAATCTTTTTTTTTTTTTTGTTTACATTTTTTAGATTATGGAAAATGCTGAAATCAATAACTTGGTTAAAATTATGGGACTTCAATTCAAAGAAAAATATGAAGACATTGAAAAAATTCGCAGCCTTCGTTACGGAAAGATTATGATAATGACAGATCAGGATAACGATGGCTCACATATCAAAGGATTACTCATCAATTTTATTCATCACTTTTGGCCAAGTCTACTCAAACACAATTTGGTAGAAGAATTCATCACCCCAATTGTGAAGGTAAGTGACATTTTGTTTTCTATTTACTTTAAGCAATTAGACAATATATTTTTATTATAGACAAAATTGAGTCTTGAAAAAGATTTCAAATTTGTCATTTTTGGCTGTTTGCAGCCAAATACCTTGCTATAAAAAATCTAATTGATTAAAACAGAAAAATTAAATATTTGGAAAGCTTATTTTCTTTTCTTTTCAACCATGTAAATATTTTAAAAATTGAACTAGAAATAATTGAATGGATTATGGTGCAAATTTGTTTTAAATCTGGCATATTATATCTCTTAACTGCTGTGTTACTCAAACGTGGTTGGTCTGGTGTGAGAAATTAACATGCCCCAATGCAAAAATGTATATAGTGTTACTATTACGTAAAATATACTCATACTATTGGTTCAGTATATCTCTGCAGTCACTGATGAATGGATTGATTGCCTTGTAGCTGGCTGTTATTTATCTAATATAATAAAATGAATTCTAAAAAAATGTATATAGATTTAGATCACATTTATTTGGAAAGTACCCACAGAATATTTCATTTTAAGATTTTTCTTTTCAATATAAAAAACAGCAGGATATGCTGCAATATATAATTAAAAAAAAAATTTGCTAAATGGTATCTCCCATTTTCAATGCAGAAGCATGCACAGTAGATATGGTGCTCGATCTCATTTTAAGATTTAAAAAAATCCTTATTTCATTTTTTTCTGATTCACTGCCCCTGTTAACATCATTACAAAGCAAGAAATTTGACAATCCACTAATAATAAAACTTTATGCTAATTAGAAATGATGTCAAATGATAATGAAATACTGCTATATTGGATTCCAAGTCATACAGGAATCTGTGTAAATGATCAAGTTGATAAAACAGCCATATCTGCCTTAAGTATAATTACTGAAAAGAAATTTTAAGATTCCATATAGAGACTTAAAAATTAAAATAAACAAATATATACAACAAAGGCAACATAACTGGAGCAGCAATAAACATAATAAACTCCTAGAAATCAAATTTACATTAGGAGAATAGAAACAAAGCTTCAGAAAGAAAAAAAACGAAAGGAAGAAGTAGTACTTTCCAGACTTCACATAGGACACACAAGGATAGCACATTCCTACTTTCTTTTAAAAAAAAGAACAGCAACTAATGTGCCATGCATCCCAGACTGCATACACAATAAAATGTTTCCACTGAATGTTCTGGTTCCTACAAGAGTAACATTTTATAGCACAAGAAAAAGAACTGTTTAAAAAGAAACTGAAGTAGATGCTATAATATCCTCCCTAAAAGCAGTGGGTCTATGTGGAAAAATTTAAAGATCTGACAAATAAAAAAAAATATAAACAATACCAAAATATAAACACAATATCTGAAAGAAACAAACTGCACAGAAATGTACACTATGAATAAGTATTTAAAGTTATTAAGAACTTGAAAGATAGAAACCTTTATCAAAATGACTTGATTTGGCATTGAATAGCCTGAAAAGAGTTAATATGCCGTAAAATTAAACAACCAAACCTTTTCTATATGTATGAGGATAATCAATACAAAAAAAATAACGATTAAATCTGTTTTGATATGGTATAAATAAATACAGTTATTATTGATTGAAATGATAATTACTATAAATTTGTTATATAAGTCTATGTTGTATATTTTATATAATGCAAACCAAAAGAAGGAAATTCTGATCTGAATTGTTTTTTTTTATAATTTTTTTTATTTATTTTTATCCCAGGTTTCTAAGAATAAACAAGAGAAAGCGTTTTACAGTATTCCTGAATTTGAGGAATGGCAACGCGTGACTGACCAATGGCATACATGGAAAGTCAAATACTACAAAGGTTTTTTTTTTTTTCCCTTTATTATTAATTATAGTTATACAATATTCATGGTAAGATACTGAGTTTACTAAAGTACATTAGTTTTCATTCAAAGTACTTTGGATTGTTTCTGAAAAATTCAGTTAAGGATATTTATTAGAATTGAAATTAGTAGCACACATATGTATGTGTGTATGATTTTACTAAATAATAGGGATAATGTTAAAACATAATCTCACTAAGATGTATTAGATCTTGATGAATTTGGAAAGCAACTTTTGAATTCCTGCTGGTATTACTGCAGTGAGATTATTTCTAACTGGAGACTATACCAAAATTCTTCATAAAATGTGAACATTAGATGGTATCACTTTGTAAATTTGTAGTCCTTTACAGTAAACAGTTGTGTATACTATGCACATTTTATCATTGAAAAGTACCTCTGTTTTTCTAATTTTTTTTGTCATATCTGGTGACATTCAATCTTAAACAGAAAGTACTGAGAGTATACAAAAGAGCTTTTGGTTATTTCCTATAACTCCAACATAAACAAAGGGGAACCACTCTTGACTGATAAATTTACTTATTTATTGATCTACTAGAAAAAAAGAAGATGGGGTTAGGGTTAGTTTAATGGGAAAATAAATAGATAATTTATCAGTCAAGAGTGGTTCCCCTTTGTTTATGTTGGAGTTATAGGAAATAACCAAACTTTTTTTTTTATTTTTTTTTTTCAATTTTATTTTGAACTTGGGTGTTATGCATCCCAGTATATGATAGGATTTATTTGAATTCTTTGGTTTCCTGATTTTGGGGGGAGGGGATCTTTTGAATTTATAAAAAAGAACAAATTGTACTTTTGAACTATATTAAACAGCTCAGTTTAGTAGAGCAACTGCCTAGGAATCACAAGGTTCTGGGTTCAATACTGGACCCTGCCAACTTAGCGTATGATTACAACTGTTGGGTAATCTAATCTGTGCGATAAAGTGGGGAGCTGACGGTAGGTGTGGCGCCGCACCTCAGCAAAACAATCTCTCTGTTCTATTGCTAGCAAAAAGGGGATAGACTCCCTTGTTATCCAGCTGATACTGACAATAGGCCACTCTGCTCACTTTACTTATTTTATAACAATGGAGATTGTCTAACTGAAACTACGTCACCACAGACGTCACAATTCCTTTTGTTATTTATTTGACAATCTCCATTATTTTATTTCTATTGAAATCTCATTTATTAATAAAATTGTTTTATACTATGTTTGGCCTTATCTATATAAATGCAATTGTATTTATATATACAACCAAATAGCAGTGTACAGGAAGGCTGATTTACATATTGATCTTAAAAAAATTGATTTAAATAAATATTTGTTTGATATTATTGATTTCTAATCCATTGGTTTTATTTTGATAGAAATAAACAAAATTCCAGTCAATAAATCTTAAAAGATATCCATTAACAAAAAGAAATAATTAATTTTATTCTTGACTGTCTTATGTAGTTTAATTAGGAAAATTTAGCAATGAAAGCCGGGGGTGATTGGAAAACTTGCATCCAAGCTGTTCTATTCTTCAATCATACCCCCTCTTTCAAATCTTTTCATATTTATTCTTATTTAGTTTTGTTAGTCTTTATAATTTAATATATTTTACTACATTAAAACTTAGATACTTGAACCCAGATTGTGCATAGTTTTACTAGTAATGATGATGTGGTTTTATATGATAAAAACAGAAAATATTTTCATTTCGTAATTAAAAAAAAAATTCTTTTTTATATTTTCAATTTTGAGTTTAGTAAATTGGATGTAATATTTTTGAAGCTGGTTTATTGGGAAGATGTACTTTGTTTCTTTGTTAGGTTTGGGAACCAGCACAGGCAAAGAGGCTAAAGAATATTTTGCCGATATGCAACGTCACAGAATCCCTTTCAGGTATGAAGGCCCAGAAGATGATGCTTCCATCAACTTGGTGAGTTTATTCTCTATGCTTTCATTATTTTTATTTTTTTCCAATTTAGATTTGAAATGGTTTGAAATTGTTTTTGTTAATTTGGATCTTTTTTTGTGTTGTAGGCTTTTAGCAAAAAGAAAATTGAAGAACGTAAGGAATGGTTGTCAAACTGGATGGAAGAAAAGAAAAGGAGAACAGAAATGGGCCTTCCAGAGGTAAAGATAAAATTTGTTGACATTTGTTAACCTTTTTGTTTATCAAAATTGCCATCGAGTCAGAACTCCAGATTTCTTTTCACCACTGTCCTGAAAAACAATATTAAATGTCCCAAAACAATTTTAAACTATCCCAAAATCAAAATATTTTTTTTTTTTTTTTAATTTTTATTTGCTATTATCTATAGTAAGAGTAGTATAATAGCCTGATTAAAAAAAAAAAAAAAACACCATTTTTTAATGGTGTTTAGGATATATTTATTTTGGTTCATTTAGTCTTGAAATTATGATCTACATGTTTTTTTAGCTTGTGTGAAATAAAGGCAAATTTTCAATTCATTGAAGAAAGTTCAAAATAATATTTTCAATTGAATGAAAAGTACAGAGCTGAAAGAAATGAAATGAAACAAAACCTGATTATTATGGTACTCTAGGGTGGTCCGAAAGTCTTATCACCCTATTAGTTTTAACTTTCATTATTTTGTTGTTAGTCATAAATGTCATGAAGAAAGTGATAGAAAAGTACAGAGCTGAAAGAAATGAAATGAAACAAAACCTGATTATTATGGTCTAGGGGTCCGAAAGTCTTATCACCCTATATTAGGTTTTAACTTTCATTATTTTGTTGTTAGTCATAAATGTCATGAAGAAAGTCCAAAACAATATTTTCAATTGATAGAAAAGTACAGAGCTGAAAGAAATGAAATAAAACCTGATTGTTATGGTCTTATATTAGTTCATATCAAAGCTTAACATTCCAAAATAGAAATACAAAATAAACTGAAGCAACTTCTATTCATTAACCCATTGTAAAAAAATACATTTTCACAGATTTGGATGAATTTAAAAAGAAAAAATACCCTAAAATGATGTAGAAAAAAATATCTTCCTTTAATAGTCAGTTGTACTTAATTTGATTTTTTTAAAGAATTGACTGTCCCATGGGATGTCCTAACCTTGGTGTCCCCAGGACATTGGGACGCTGTTAATCATGAACCCTGCTTGCAACAACCAAATGAATAACCATTCACATTGATAAAAAATAAAAGAATTGTTACAATTATTTTTTCCCTTATTGTTTTTGTCACCCTTCATTATTCTCATCTTTTCTTTTCAGCTTTATTTGTATGGAAAGGGTACAACACAAGTGACATTCAATGAATTCATCAACCGTGAGTTGATCTTGTTCAGTTTTATGGACAACAATCGATCCATTCCATCATTAGTAGATGGTCTCAAACCTGGACAACGTAAAGTAATTTTCACCTGTTTTAAGAGAAATGATAAAAAAGAAATCAAAGTTGCCCAACTGGCAGGTTCAGTTGCTGAATTGTCAGCCTATCATCATGGTGAAGTAAGTTTATAAAACCCTCCTTTTTTTTTCTTTTTGCTTTCATTTTCACTCTTTATATTATTACTGGTTTCTGAATATTAAAGGTAAAAATGTTGTCTAGCCATACCTTATATCTTTGTATATTATTGATTGTAGTGAGTATACCTGTGGTTGTATTCTCATCTTCTATCGTCTCGGAATCACTATCTGTCAATTATCTGCCATCTTCTATCACCTTGGATCTTGGCTGGTTTTAAGCTGGTTTCTTCTGGATCTGGGATTCTTCCTGGGTTGATACGGAGATGTTCTGTGTCGTTACTTTAATGACACAAAACTTTATTTTTTAGAGCTCATATTTTATTTTATAAGTATTCCAAATCAAGTCAAACGTGCTGAGATTTGGCTATTTGGACGAGAGATGCCATGGTCATCTGTCTTGTCCAGTCACCCAGCCAAAAACTGACTTTCCTAGATACTTTCATACAGGGTTAAAAAGAGTCAATCACTTTTCCTGTGTTTTTCCACTAAACCAATAGTTTTGAATCTAAGCTACACTTACCATACATAATTAATAGGCTACCTATTGATTATGTAACAGATAAAAATTGATCTTCTGTTTTAAATGAAAGTAATTTTGAATATACAAAATAAGTGCTTACCATTGACTAATGGAATCTTATTTATCAAATTTTGACACAATTTAATCTAAATATTCATTACTTTAAGATTTATTAATCACTCAATTGCAATTTAGAAATTCCTTCAATACAATATTTTGTATACCCACATATTGGTCTCAAAAATTGTCAAATAAGTGCTTACTATTGACTAATGGAATCTTATTTATCAAATTTTGACACAATTTAATTTCAACATCAGACAAATCAGTAAATTCCTCAATGGAATTTGTCATTATTTTGTTGTGACTTATTTGTATGACCAATATGTGTGTGTGTGTGTGTGTGTTTTTAAATATTTGTATAAATATATATACACCATATTGGACACAAAAAAACTGACCAGAAAAAACTGAACCATTTTTTATTGTCACAAATCTTAGTGAAACTTACATTTTCCTTGGTTTGATATTTTAATTTGTGACCTTTTCTAATGGCTGAGTTTGAAGCAAGTCAAAATGTGACATACAATGATTGTGGATTGCGTAGAAATTGAATTACCATAATTCATCAATTGATATTTTCTTAAAAAATATGAGAAAACTGAATTATCATCAAAAAGAAGGTCAAGAGAAAAACCACTACATCTAATGCTAATGGATGGACCCTACCAAATATTATGTGCTCATAAATTGTCCTAATTTGTCATAAACTGCATCAATTGTCATAACATTTCTTACATCAGCTATCTGGTTATTTATTTATTTATTTTTTGTCAAGTACTCTGTGTGTCTGTGTGTCTGTGTCTGTGTACATATATAATGATTATAATGGTTGACTATAAATCATTGTATTAGTTCCTCCCTAACAGTAATGGCTATCTTTCTCTTTTTTTTCCCTCTCTTTCATTCAATTCTGAAATAGGTTTCCACTTGACCAATATTAAAAATTATCAGTTGAACTAATATTGACAACTAATAAAAGTGGAAATGTTGTATTCTTATAAATTGTTTTGCATTTTTTTAATATTAAATATTCATCTTTTGTAGGCCTCCCTAATGAGTACTATTATAAACTTGGCTCAAAATTTTGTCGGTTCCAATAACGTCAACTTGCTGCAACCTATTGGTCAGTTTGGAACCCGTATTCATGGGGGTAAAGACGCTGCAAGCCCCCGTTACATTTTCACAAATTTGAGGTAAATATCATTCAATCATTTTACTTTTATATTTGATGAGTTAATGCTTAATAAGTTGAGTAATGTCAATTCTTGTTCTTAAAAAGAAAAAGAAAAGCAACAAACAAAATAATTACTGTGGTTCTATGTTTGGAGATTAAAAGGAAGATTTTTACCATTATGGTTTGAATTATTGAATTAACTAGGGAGGATAAACAAACGGCTCCGTACTTGAGAAGCAAAGGTTTTATTTCTGATAAAGGGACTACACCATGAGTCATGTGCCAAAGACAAAAATTCTAAAGTGTAAAGGTGTACCCTAATAAACAAGAGAGATAAACCATAGGGAATCTAACTTACTGTATATATTCATGGATAGGTTGCACCCTTAATTTGTGGTTGTCAAAATGGATATTTGGAGTTGACCCACAGATAGGTCATATTATAATCTGGCTAGTTACACAACCTATTCTAACATAAAATTTATCAAATATTCACCTTTGTTTCAAGACTTAGCTAACAAATATTACATCTAGAACACTTTGCCATAGACTGTGATGCATAATCCAAACATAGAAATAAGGGTTGCACTTCTTTGTACTATAATCGTAAATGAGCCTGGTTAAAAAAGCATAATGGTTAGCTGCATCAGGTCAGTTTAAAGAAATGAGTCTGTAGGAATCTTTGATATATATTTTGTGTATATGAAAGGCTTCAAATGCATATAGTACAGATCATTGCAATCGCTGATTGTTGCAACTTAATAAAAATCAAAGTTGTGCTGTTTTACATTTGTCGAATGGATAGGTTGCACCACTGATTTTTGGCAGAATTTTTGGTTAAAAAGAAAGTGCAACCTATCTGCAATTGTATATGGTAAAATTGTAACACGAAAGTGTTAAATAACAATGAATAAAGTGGTGACTTACTGAAATGCTATTGGTTGGATTAAAAAATATGTACCATTTAAAAAAAAAAAAAATTTTATACACAAAATATGAGGATTATCATTCGAAATGCATTTTTAACATAATTCTTTTTCCTCTTTGATTTTCTACAGCCCTTTGGCCAAGTTGATTTTTCATACAAGTGATCTTCCACTTTTAAAGAATCTTTATGATGATAATCAAAAGATTGAACCTGAATATTATGTACCCATTATTCCCATGATCCTAGTGAACGGTGCCGAAGGAATTGGAACTGGTTGGAGCACCAAGATTCCCAATTTCGACCCACGAGAAATTGTGGCCAACATAAAAAGACTATTAGATGGCAACGAACCACTTAACATGGTAAGTATCATATACAAAAATTGTTTGGATTAGATTTGTATGATAATTTCTGTTGAGACAAATATTTATATTAAAATTCTTTGATTCTAACTAAATTAACTGTGTGGTAAATTAATCTCAGATTAATTGTTCTTATAATATAAGGTTACTCTAACACTTTAGTTATTTTTATTAAATTTTAAAAAGTAATGATTGAAAATTCTGAATTCAGTCATGAATAATTTATCAGTGATAACTTTGCCATATGGTGAATCTACTGATGATAAATTTACTGGACACTAAATTTTTCAAGAATCTAATTTTTATTAAACTATTTTGTGCATTAACAGAGTTAAAAACATTTTTTTCTATTCAAACAAGTTTGAATTATCACATCTGTCTGGAGTAAATTATTAAGAAACAAAAAATTGTGATGATTTATTAATATTTTAATGTTTATTCTCATTCATAATAGGAATTATTTTTTTGTGTAGTTGAGTTTTTGTTATTTTACACACAGCCTTATTGATTATAAATAATTTTTAAACACATCTATTCTTTCTTTAGGTTCCCTGGTTCAAAAATTTCAAAGGTACAATTGAAGAGCTGAGTGACCATAAATATTACGTGAGTGGAGAAGTTTCTGTGTTAGATGACAACACAGTTGAAATTACTGAATTGCCTCTTCGTACCTGGACACAGAACTACAAAGAAGAAGTACTTGAACCGATGGTGCATGGATCTGACAAGATTCCAGCTATGATCACGTGAGTTATTTTTTTATCTAACATCTTTTCTCCAAGGAAAATTTACATTATTATATGGTTCAGTTTTAAGGTTGGCATTATTTTATCTCCTGTATATATTTGTGTTTGGTTTAGCTCCGTTGGTAGAGCATCTGCCTAGAAAACTACAAGGTTCTGGGTTCACTACTGACCCTCACCAACTCTGTGCATGATTGGCACAACTTGGATCTGTGTGGAGCTAATGGTAGGTGTGGCGCTTTACCTCAAACACATAATATCCCTGGTCTAGTGCTAGTGAAAAAGCGATAGACCCTCTCATTGTCAAGGTGATGGTGACAATAGGTCACTCTGCTGATTTTACTTTATAGGCATAGTTTATCATTTTTGTAATGAAGTGTAGTTAGGACTTAGTCCTATGGACTACTACATGTGGACACACCAGTGTTAGCTGAGCAGCTAGACCCTACATTCATCATCTCGACCTTACATTCATCATCTCTATGTGAGTTGCATAATAGCCTATCATTTTTGTAATGAAATGTAGTTAGGATTTAAACTGAATTGTATACTGTGGAAAAATACAGTACTGGTAAAATTCATAGAGCTTTAATTGACAAGCTTTGAACCCAAGTTGAACTGGAATGGGGCTCTGATTGGCTTAAGAACATCATGTGACCAGGCAACTCCTTGGAAAAGTGAGATTTAGAATTAAGTTTTTGGCAGATGACAATTCCGTCGGTGCTACTTTTCTCTCAGGTACGCATATGGTTAAGTTGGAATTGGGGAAATAAAATTAACTGTACACTAAAAAAATATGTCTCCATGTTCCTAATTAACAAGGACTAACAGAAATGGAATACAGAGAAATAAAACACCCCAATGAAGATGATGTCCCTAACATTACAAACCAATTATAATTTTAGAATAAGTAAATTCTTCCATTTAATTTTTCTATATCTAAACACAATTTTTTTCAATAAATCTGGTAGGATTTATGCTACTTGGAGCCCCTTTGAATGAGCAGTAACGATTAAGCTCTGAAACAGCATTTGAATTCATAGGTAATTGTCTAAAGATGACTTATTTTAATGTAATTAAAATAATAAATTAAAAAAAAAAAACCACCTAAAAGAGAGCCCAATGTTACAGTGGCCTGAACATTGTGTTTATGCACAATAAAGATGTGGACAATAGTCTGAAATATCATAATTATTCAATTATAATTGGTTTGTAATGTTAAATTTGGGTTGAACACTTTTTTTCAAGTTGAAAATTTTTCTCATTTTTAATATTTTGTTGCTTTGTATTTCAGCGATTATAAAGAATATCATACAGACACAACTGTCAGATTTATCGTTAAAATGTCAGCAGAAAAACTAGCCGCTGCTGAACTGACAGGACTTCACAAATTTTTCAAATTGCAGACTACATTTTCTACAAATTCTATGGTAAGTTGATTTTAAAATTAATACAAATAACTGTAGTATAAATCCACTTCAGAAAGATGCCAATAGGAAGATAAAAAGGAATTCTGTTAAAATTCTTTAATCTACCACTGCCATAGCGTGGTGAAATGGTTGATAAGCTAGTACCATTTTGCTGTTCCTTTATTACTGCATAGAAAAGTATTCATTTAATTTATTTCTCTCTTTTTATTTTTTTTTTTTTTTAAATTTTTTTTAACTTTAAACCATTTTCTAAGAGATGACAATCTTGGTTCTTTTGGGAGGGGTGGTCTCGCATTTTGATTGTTGGGCGCTCTGGTAGATAAATGGTTAATTAAAAAGAAAAATGTGTATTTTAAGTTTAAATTTCTGTTCACCCTAATAAGACCTCATATAGAATATTATACTCAAACCTGGTTTCCAGTGTCTAAACTTAAAAATTGGAGTGTAATATTGAGATTGGGGGCATACAAAGAAGAGTGACAAAACTAATAAAAAGATTACATTTACAGGGGGAGATTAGAAAAATTAGGATTAACTATTTCATGACAAAGAAGAATGAGAGATGAACTAATTTAAACTTTCAAAATAATAAATGGAATTTGTAATTATGGCAGACTTTTTTTTTTCTCTTCAAATTGGAAATTTATTGTCAAGGCAGATTTACAAAAAACTAAATCTATTAACAAATTAGATTATTTTTCAAGTTTTGGCGGTCGGTGGAGTCACTGGCTGCTTCCCATTTGCACAGCACAAGCGATCCTATGTCGCTTAGGCCAAGGGGACAGGCTATGTCCTTTACAGATTTACTATAAAACAGAGCTGCAGGGTGTCTATGAGGCATGCTTATGAAAATGAACAAATTTAAAAGCAAAAAACGAAATTAGGTCTGATTTAAATAAATTTGATTTTATTTAAAAATAGATTATCAAAATTAATAAATTGTTAGTTTATGCTTTATGATTTTAAAAAAAAAACCCAACCTTTTTGTGTTTTAGGTTTTATTTGACCATAACGGCTGTATCAGGAAGTATGAAAAGGTGGACCAGATACTACGTGAATTCTTTGATCTTCGAGTTGACTTCTACAAACGCCGGAAGGCTTATTTAGAAGGTCTTCTAAGTGCAGAATCCTTGAAATTGGATAACATTGCCCGATTCATTATGGAAAAAATTGATAACCTTGTGAAAATTGGTAAGTATGAAAGAAATTAACAAATTGGCAACACTCCATTTGGGCCCTTCCTTAGGCAGGATGGTCGGTCGGAGTGGCCTCCTCTGATCAATCATCTGGTCATGTCAAGCCCTAGCACTTATATGATTGTCACAACCGTAATGCCCTTATGACAAACCCCCCCAACCCTTTTTATCATATATGTGCTAGAAGGCAGTGGCTGAGGGTCTTCATGTCCTGGGAATGATGTTAAACTCTATCTAATGGTGAGATTCCAGTTCTGGAGGTCTGGGGAATGTGGAGTACCCATTCATCACCATTACTCCCCGGTCTACTCTGATCCAAAGTGGTAGTACCTGTTAGGGTCCCATCTATGAGTTAAATAGAAAAAAAATAAGTTTAACAAATTTGAGTACCCATCAAGAAAGAATAAAGCAAAATGTCTTCAGCATGAAATAATCCAATGGATTGATATGCCGTAAAAACCAACCAACCAACCAGCAAATTGGCTATAACGAATAAAATAGAAAAGAGAAAGATAATGTTTAATGAAAAATATCCCTTTTTTTCTCTTTAGAGTCAATGTCCTATATTGATTTTAACAACAAATGCAGTTTATTGTAATATATTACAATAAACTGCATTTGTTGTTAAAATCAATATAATCTTGTCATTATTTGAACCTGGAATTTTATACAATATCTTACGAAAATCCACTAATTAGTGATTAATAACTCAATTCATTGTATTCAAATCAAACTTTGTGTTAATATTACTAAAGAGTCAGTTGCTTCCATTTAAGTAAAATGTTGGAGGTACATTTGTGATGTAATGGTTATTGTCATAGGAATGAAAAAATCTCTTCAGTTGATAAAATAATTGACACATGCAAGATTTTGTTTTAAAGTTTTCATGATATTTAATTTGGTGTTTGTTTATTTCAGAAAATGTTTCCAAAAAGGAAATCATCCAAATGTTACTACGTCGTGGCTATGACTCTGATCCTGCAAAGGCATGGAAAGACGCCCAAAATAAAAACAAGGTAATTAGGAAATTAAAACATGAGATCAGTTTCTTAGGTGAAGGGTTAGCGGCATTCTTGAACTTTCTTGACTCTTTAAATTTTTTATTAGTGGTGTTCAGAAAATTGTTATACCTTAAAAATTAAGAGCATTAATTGATAGATGTTTGATAAATGCTTAATTGTGAGTCAGCTACATCATTAAGAATTTGATTGAAAGTGTTACTTTCTTTGTTGTTCTCTCACTACAAGAATTCACAAAGTTCTAAATCTAGCCTTTATTCTTGAATGCTATACTGCTTTTTGATTTAAGATGTCTTGTAGCATATCCTTCCGAAAACCCACTGTTGTTTGGTTAATCTACTATTACTTTTGTGTTACAAAAATGTTTTCATCAATCTCTACAGTCTTTTTATTTTATTTTATTTTTTAACGGAAGTTTTTTTCTATAAATGTAAACTCTGCATTGTTTGGAATTGATTTACAGCAAAAATTATTTTTATCTTGCAAAAATATTTTTTTGGAGGCTATTCAAAATGGCAGCAAAACAAATAGTGCACCAAACTTGAACAGAGTTCTGTCATCAAATTTTACGTGGCTGAGAAGTACAAACCATGTGAAATTTACATAAGAATGTGTGATGTATACAGAGAAGCATGGTTTAGTCAAAACAATGTTTACAAATGGGCTAAACATGGGTTTGCCACTATGAGCCTTAGTTGATGAGACAGTCCATGAAGATATTGGTATACTGCTTTTTCTTAAGGTGTTTCATTAAAGTCCAAGCAGTGCAACCATACAGTAGTACTTACATGGCTACATTACTTTTACATGGTATAAAGTTATGGAAAAGTAGATATTTCTCTGGAAATTGTTTTATTTATTTTAATTTTTTTTTTTTTGTGTATTGAAAATTTGGCAATAAAATTACTTTGATTTGTTTTCCTCCTTTTGTAGGAAAAAGAAGAAAGTGACGAAGAAGAAGACAAAGAAGACACATCTGGCCCAGACTTTAACTACATCTTGAGCCTTCCACTTTGGTGCTTGACTAAAGAAAAGAAAGAAGATTACATCCGTCAACGAGATGCGAAGGTTGGTGAAGTTAAAATTATTATACTGTTTTACTAGGGCAGGGAAGTCCAAATTTTTTGCAATGTTTAATTTGGGAGGTCCAATGCTTTGGCCAACATTATGATGATGAATCACATTGGACTGTGACATGCCAGGCTCACCTGAAACTCCACGAATGCTAATCATCAGATTTGCCTCTATGGCTTTGAGCACCGCAAAAGAATCAAGGTTTTAAGCCTACCTCACCTTGCCAGGTTGTTGAGGTTCTTGTAACACAAGCTAAATTTCTTGAATCATTCGGTTACTTTATTATGATCAATTAGGCCTTATTAATAGTATTTCCAAATTTGATCTCTTGTAACTATGACTGGAAGTCAAATATGTGATCAGTGTGTCAATAAAAAAATCAAGTGTAAAATCGGGCCATTAAAATGTTTAATTGTATTACTATTTTAAATGTAGTAGTAGCACTAGCAGAAAATGTGCCCTCCAGGTGCATATATTTAAATTTGAATATAATAAAAATCATGAAATCAGAACACATAAAAAGATTTAAATTTTATTTTTATTAATTTTTATATAAAATTATACAAAGGATTGCTTTTAATCTGTTGGGGAATAAAAGCATCCTATTAGAAATCAATAATGCCATGTAATTATTTATTAAACCCAGTTTTGTTAAAACCTATATTCAAATTATCATCACCATATACTATGTAAACCTTTATTTCTTAGTGATATATAACATATTGCAGGATTTTAATCACATTAATAACAGTCTGTTTTGAGGCAAATCTGAGCTATACTTTAATAATGGACTGACTGTATCCTCTGCAGGGGTTTAAAAACCCTTCAGAAAAGACGTGTCCTAGATATGACACAAATCTATGAGGTTCAAGATCTGGGGAGTGTGAAGTACACCTTCATTGCTATCACTCCCCGGTGCATTCTGAACTGGAGTGGTAGTACCTGTTAGGGTCCCATCTATGGGTCAAATAAGTGTTTGAAACTTATTAATATTGGATACAAATATCTGAAACCATGTATACCAGTCAGTAAAGCTTAAAATATGCCAACTGAATTATCTGCAGAGGTGTAAGGCTGGGTATGATACTAATTTGCATCTGATGGTGAGGCTCCAGTTCTGGAGAAAGGGAAGTGCACCTTCATTGCCATTACTGACTGGGCTCTTCTGACCTGTTAGGATCTCATCTCTGGGTCAAATAGATCTGTTTGAAAATTTATTTGTATTTGATAGGAATATTTGGTACCATATAACTAAATATTTGTATTAAGAATAGTTAATTAAAGCTATAATTGTTTAATCAGGATTATTGTTAATTATTTAAACCATATAACTATGACAATTATTAAATAGAATTTATTACTTGAAACTATATAAATATGATAATTATTAAATAGAATTTATTACTTGAAACTATATAAATATGATAATTATTAAATAGAATTTATTACTTGAAACTATATAAATATGACAATTATTAAATAGAATTTATTACTTAACGATGTGCAAATTATTTGTATTAGATAGGAATACTTGACATCATAACTGAAAGAAAAAAAAACTCTTAAAAAATTACACAAAAAAATATAAATGTTCAGCAAACGTAATTTCCTAACCCGGTAGGCATAAAGTAACCCTGACAAGTCAACATGCCATTAAAATCAATCAATCAGGAATATACTATTAATGGTCTATAAATTTGACATAATATTGTCTCAAATTATACAATTTTGTCTTTTCATGTTTTTTTTTTTTTTTTTTTTTTTAACCTAATGAGAAGAAAATAAATAAATTTCAAACTTGTTTTAATTTTGCTTTTAGGCTGATGAACTTAATAAACTGAGGCAAAAGAGACCTGAAGATCTTTATCGGGATGATTTGGAAGTTTTCCTGACCGAATTGGACGTAAGTAAATTTTAAACTTTCTTTTTACCACATCTTGATCTCATTGACTTTTGACTATTTGTTGATACTAAGTTTTTTTGTTTTTTTTTTTTACATGGGGGATTCCCCGTGGCATAGTTGCTTATATGCTGAACTGCAACACTATAGTAAGCGAGTTTAAATTCCAATTGTGCTATTATGTTCACTTTTGAGGATGATTTTGGCATTAAATAAAATTTAATATGCCTTCAGCATGCTGTGGGTGCTTCATGGCACCGTAAGAGTTATCTCCCCTCTAGCTCAAGGTGCTTCACGGCATCTTGAGAGGGGGCTCATAATAATGCTTCATAATGATTATTTTTGCTACTTTAAGCTTTAAACAGTCTACTATAGATTCAGAATTAGGCTAAACTTCTGTTTCCTGACACTATTTCTTAACCCATAACATAAGGTACAGGATTTTTTAAAATTCAACATTTTTTTCGTTGATATTTTTTTTTTTTTTTTTTTTTTACTGAAAAATAGTCTGCTTTTTAACAGTTTTTCCTGAAGAATTCTACTTAGATACTGACTCCGCAAATGATTTTGATGAATTTACCAAGGCAGATATTGATGGCGAAATGGTTGAAGATGACATTAGTGAAAACGATATACACTATCATCTGTGGCTGATTTCAATGCAAATTAACCACACCATATATTATGTAAATTTTTTTTTCTTAGTGGTATATGACACATTGTTGAATTTTAAACGCACTAACATGAGCTGTTTGAGGCAAAGCTAACTCAAATTTTCATAGACATTAATAAATAAGATTACGCAATTGCTGAGGGTATTGTGAAGTAAGCAATGGCTTAGTTACAGATGGACACCAAATCTCCATTATAATTAGATGATAGTTTAACTTGACATTTTAAAATTGTTTTTTGATGATTTCAATCTTATTGATATTACAGCGTGTTGAAGAACAAGAAAGAGAAGATGAAAAATCTGGCATTATTCAGACACAGAAGACTCAGAAGGGACGTGGGGTGAAACAGAAGAAACTAAATCTTGAGGAGACCCTACCATCCCCTATGGGTCGACGTATCATGCCAGTTATTGATCTTGCCACTAAGGTCAAAGCTGAAAAAGAAGCTTCATCCAAAAGACGACAACAGGTCAGTACACATATATATATATATAATATATATATATATATATATATATAAACACAAACAGGTGTAATCTATGATATTTCTATTTTTCGCATCAGTAATTTCTGATGAGGCTTTTATATCATTCACAACTATCTCAGCCACTTAGCATTTTTATCATCTGTGGTGTTCACTTTAAATCATCTATCTCCAACATTTTTTTGTATGATGGACCAGTTTCATACTGGACAATTTTTCTGCAGCCCTTGGGTATAATGTGTAATTTAAAAAAAAGGAAATATTATATTTTATATTATACCCTTTCAATGATTATTACAATTCTAACAGGACTTGTGGTAATCTGACCATTAGTTACATAAATGAGAGTAACCTCCCCTTGTTTATTTCACTTTGAGTAAGCTATGTTTTGGTTGGCTATTTTCATTACACCATAAATCTACACTGAAAATATGAATTTGTTTGAATCAATACAACTGCATAATTTAACACAAAAATATCATAAAATGTGTTCTTAATAACAATTAAGTTCATTTCAAATAATGTGCAAGCACAATTAAGTCTTTTTTTTATGTCCAGTCTACTAATGTTTTGCAAGTTAAATTATTCTTTATTTGGTGCTGAGTTGATTAAGTATCTAAAAATATCTATTTTGTATAACAAACCTTTATTACCACTGTGTGCTGACCACCCAGGTTTCCCTTACCCAAATGGGTACCTCTTATTGTGTAAGGTTAAACTAGCTTTGCTGGCTGACCATTGTCAGTGAGTTCAATTCTCATTTAATATACCCTTCATCTGGCCTTGGACCAAACTAGGTTTAGCTTAGTAAATAACAATAGTATTCATACTTCATACACCTACTGAATTCAGAACAAAATCTGCATTGTCTTTCAGTATTGAATTTGCATCCAAAGAAATATCAAGAAAATGTGATTAAATGTAATTAAATATAAATCAGTTTTATTAATAATGCTATATTTGTGTTTATATATGGTTATTAATTTTTATTAAATTTTTTTTTTCCTTCCCCAGATTAAGAAAGAAATGAAAGAAGAAGTTGGTGGTGATGAAAATGGAGAAGAAGGCAAAAGTCTTATTGAAAGACTTGGAGAACCTAAACGTAAGTATTCCTCTCCTCCCCCCTTTTGTGTGCGTCTTCCTCTCCTCCCCCTTTTGTGTGCGTCTTCCTCTCCCAATTTTGTGTTTTCCATTCAAAAACATCCAACTCCTTTATTTTTGATGACTCCAACTCCTCTTTATGTAATTAAGTGATTAAGTGGCCTACAAATAAATATAAAAACCATGATTTTTTATAATCTATTCATAAGGAGTGTGCACTGTATATCTTTACAGAATAAATTAGGTCCACTACTCCAGTGACTCCTTAATTGCTTACAACTCCAACTCCATAGTCCTGATGAAAAGTGATCATTTTATAAAAAGAAAATTTTCAGAAATTTACCAAAAATAATTTTCTTTGAATTTTCTTTTTCTTGATTTCATATCCTAATTTGTGATTAGTCTTTTTCTAATGGTTGATGATGGCCAATGATTGTGGACTGTCACTTTGTTATATTGTAAAGAAATTTAATCTCCATCATTTATCCCTTGTTGAAAGCCTCACCAAATGCAATCAGCCAGTAACTGGATGCTAATGGATGGACCCTATCCAATATCAAGTTATTTCCTATAACTCCAACATAAACAAAGGGGAACAACTCTTGACTGATAAATTATTTATTTTCCCATTAAACTAACCCTAAACCCTAACCCTGTCTTTTTTTCCCTAGTAGATCAATAAATAAATAAATAGTTTATTTATGAGTGGTTCCCCTTTGTTTATGTTGGAATTATAGGAAATAACTCAATATTATGCGGTTGTAAATTGTCTTGTCATAAACTACATTAATAGTTGTAATAACATTTTTTATGTCAACTTTTTTTTTCTTTTTTTCTTTTTTTTTTTTTTTTTTCTTTTTTGTTCTTCTTCTTCTCTCTACTGTATTGCTCTGTCAGGGCTAAGAATATGCTGATTATAGCCCCTGAAGAGGGGTATCCCCCCCCCCCATCAAGGAGTGTCCTGGGTTTGGCATTAAACTGCTTCTGATGGTGAGGCTGCAGTACTCCTTCATTGCCATTACTCCCAGGTCCACTCTGACCCAGAGTGGGAGTTAGGGCCTCATCTATGGGTTAAATATATCTGGTTAAAAATTATTTTTATTAGATACAAATACTTGATATCATGTGTGCAAAGAACTCTTAAACTACACAAGACATGTAATTATAAATATACAATATACGCAATTACATAAACATAACCTCTAGGCATAAAATAACCCTGATGGGTTGACATGCCAATCAATCAATCCTATACTATAAAAAATTTTTTTCCTCTCTTTTTTATTTTTTAAAGCCAAGAAGCAACGTCAACCCCGAGCACCACGACCAAGCACTGGTTCCCCGAAAGGCAAGAAGGGTAAAAGTGGAAAGAAAAAGAAACCATGGGAATCTGATGAGTCCGATCATGGATCAATCAGTAGTTTATCCGACATTGAAACAAGTGGTAATGCTGGTGGAGATGTTTCAGCATCAAGAGAAAGGATACCAAGAAGGGCAGCAGGTCAGGAGATTTTCTCATTTTTCAACATTCTATAATATTGATCTTTTAAAAGGAAAAAAGAAGAAAAAAAGAAAGTAAAAAAAAAAAAAAAAAAAAAAAAAAAGAAAGAAAGAAAAGAAAAGGTTTAATCATGTTGTTTTCCTCCTCAGATAAAAAAAAATATTTCTAATTCATTTAATCATTTAATGTCTATCGATTTCTTATTGATTGTAGATGTTACCAGATTGAGTCGAAAGGGTGAGAGGAAAACTTTTATTCTGTATTCATATCAAAATTCACCTGATTTTTATTCATTTTAATACAAATCTATTTGGAATCAACTATGTTATGCTAATTTAGCAGGGGTGGGGGATTTAAAAAAAAAAAAAATTTTTTTAGATAGTTTTATTTTGGACTGTTGTGTATAAACACAATG
The DNA here is from genome assembly GCA_023376005.1 of Doryteuthis pealeii. Lineage (NCBI taxonomy): Eukaryota > Metazoa > Mollusca > Cephalopoda > Myopsida > Loliginidae > Doryteuthis > Doryteuthis pealeii. Next base: position 20,949,932 of record CM042174.1, on the reverse strand, counting down.
TTCAGGCCACTGTAACCTCTGGCTTTGTTTAAGTGTTTTTTTTAAATTTTTTTTTTTTATTACCTTAAGATAAGTCATCTTCATATGATATCTCTGTATTCAAATGTGATTTCGGAGCTGAAATCATTACCACTAGTTCAAGGGGGCTCCAAGCTGCATAAATGTCACCAGACTTATTGACAAAAATGTGATTAAATATAGAAAAAATAAAATGAAAGGAAATTACATATTCTAAAACAAATTTCAAAATGTTGTAAAGAATGCTATTACTTACCTAACTGTTTTTATCTAACTTTGGATTTCTTTACGACATTTTGAAATTTCTGTTTTAGATTTATGTTACTTGGAGCCCTCTTGAAGTAGTGGTAATGATTTCAACTCTGAAACCATGTTTGAATTCAGAGGTCTGAACAGTGTATTTATGCATAATAGATGAGGACAACAGTCCGAAATATCAAAATTATTGATATCAAGCCTAATCTCATAAATACAGCCAAAACCTTTTTTATTAGATTCTTTTATAAATACGTAATTAGTGTACTCTTGTTATAATTGGGGTGAGGATTACATGGGATTTGCACATTACCAAAATATACTATCCAATAAAAAAAAAAAAAAAAAAAAAAAACCCAATGAAACCTTATGTACTGAACTCACCTAAGAGAAATGGCCAGATCAATAAAGAAAGACTTACAAAAATACAAATAGTCATTTTAAATTTGAAATGACTTCAGCTTCCTACCTAATTGTGCACTTGGTTTTCGGGACATTCATCCTAAGGTGATCCCTCTCCCATACACATCAAAAACTTACCGATTAGAATTCCAAATTTGATCAAGATCTCTTTTAGGTGGGAGCATTGCACACCTTTTTTATTATTTTCAAAATCCTGGAACAAAAAGTTTTTTTGTTATTTAAAAAAAAAAAAATTTTTTTAATTTAAAATCTTTTTAGAAATGTATAATTTTTATTTTTTTATTTTATTTTTACTGTTGTCCTCATCTTGATTGTGGTATGTAAAAACAACATTTTGGCCATTGTATCCTCTGGTGTTCCCTGTCTATCCAAGTATAGCAAAAGAAAGCCAGGTGATAGTGGCCAAAATGTGTTTTTTACATATCACAATAAAGATGAGGACAACAATCTGAAAAATTAAAAATTAAATACATCATGGCTCATTTCAAAATGTATTAGTAGTTGATTGTTTAGAATGATAATATTGAAGAAAAATGATTTAAAAAAAAGAATGGGGGTGAAATTTTTAATCAAGATTTGTTTTATATAACGTTTTCATTGAAAAATGAAAATAACTTTTGGAGCTTATAATCAGTGAAACCCTTGTAACCTTCAGAAATTGTTTTTGAAATATATTTTTTGAGGTTTAGCAATGTTTCCATTTTACAGTGTAACTTATAATAAATTGAACCTGTTAAATAATGAATATTAAACTGTCTATTTAGAGAATGGTATATAGACTAGTGCTTCTCAAATGTTCTGATGTGGTGTACTGGCAAGATATTTTCCCATTGTGCCAAAGGACCGGTACCATGTTTATGCCCCATTATTATTTGTTTATGATTCTAGAAAATATTGTTTGAATATCCTTAATGATTTTTTTTTTTTTTTTTTAGACTGGAAAAATATAATAAAACTTGACACATTTTTTATATTACATATTATATATAATTTGAAACTGGAAACTTTCAATCTATTGGCTGTTGATGACTTGCACACTAGTGCCAGTACTACCACTTGGAGTAGCACTGGTAAAGACCACACTACCTATTAGAAATGGACTATTCTAAAGATTTCTATCTTAAATAAATTAGCAGTTAACTGGTGAATCTAAGTCACTACTACTTTTCACTGTTAACACTTTGTGGTGGCTGATTTTTTTAGAACTTCAAAAAAAGATTCTAAAGTAGTTTTTATTATCCTTGTTATTGTTTTGTTGGAGGCTGGTGGTGTAATGGTTACCATTGTAGGAAAGGGATATGGTGAGATGAGTTCAGATTCTGGATGCGGCTGTTTACATTTCACATAGCGCTAATACCCTTGTGAAAGGTGCAAATCCAACTATAGGTAAATATAGGGCAGATTGGGCTCTTATAACCTTGGTATGGCAACCGGTCTAGGAGAAGGAAAACTCTAAATTCAAACTAAAGGAGATATCTTCTCATTTATTGAACTATGAGAGCTCCTCTTCCTCCTATTTTATTATTTATTACCATGTTTAGGTTGGTTTCTTCTTACAATAAATATTTTTATTTTCATATAAAAAAATAGCACAAAGAATTATAATTTTACTTCACTTTTTAAGATGGACAGAAAATGAGGGTTTACTTTACTATAACAATTACATTAGTCATTGGCAAATTGTGGCCATTGGTGCTTTCTGAATAGCCTACCTAATTTCATGAGGAAAATGTTTATTGAAATTTTGTTTCTCATTTTTGTTTTCACTTGGTCACTCTAAATATAAATTTTTTTTCTACAACACACGGATCATATTCCTATTGAATACATTGATTTTTCATGTATTCATTTCTTTTAATTATTCCATAATTTATTAAGGCAGCAGTTAATCACATTGTTATCAGTGATATTATACCAAGATTTAAATTTTTTTATAGAAAACATCTTTTTACTGAAGAGAAAAAGAATCAACTTATTCCCTATTTTTTAGACAGATGCTTATACGTATTGCCTGTAATGAAAATGGTTGAGGTACCTCCAACATAAAATTACCTTGAATTTTTCTTTTTTAATTAGTGCGGCCTGCCTGTTGGTGAGTCATGTCTTGTGGCCCACTTCTCAAAAAAAAAAAAAAGTTGCCTATGCCTGAGTTACATTGTAAATTGATCCTAAACCAAAAAATATATTTTTTCCAAAACTGACAAATTCCTGGAGGATATAAAAGATCTTAGAAATTGAAAGCAGCAAAAGTAACTATGAAAATGGCAGTATTATCTAAATCAATTTTTTTTCTATAAAAATTGCATTATTGAAGAACTTAGCTCTAAAAATCTTATTTGTTTATTAAGTGCTGATTTTACAAGATCATAAATCTGTCCTTTTTTTTATTTTTTTTTTTAAAGTGTTTTGTCATTACAGAAATAATTTCTGTTTCAGTTTTTTGTATTTTCACTGACAGTTGATGACTAACAAAAAAAAAAAAAAAAACCCTGTTTCATCTAACCTTTTATTGTTGATATGTTCTCTTGAAAAAGCTTCTTTACTAAATTCTAATTCATTTTGACCTTTGAACTAACTCCATTTCTTTCTTACAGGATCACTTTTAATTTTCTCTCATATTTCTCATTTCATTGTATTCTTATCATGCAATTACTGTTGTTTTATTGGTTTGCAAATAATTTCAGTTTTTAACTTATCAACTTTAAAGTAGTTTTTATCTTAGCTTAGAATAACATGTAATAAATGTAATAAGAACCATTAGAATATATACAGTGTTGCCAACAATAAGTTTATTTCTGTAGCAAAAGCATTGTGGAACTAAGGAATACTTTAAATGTATTTTTCATCTGTTGCTTGGTTGTTGAATACCTTCTCTTGTAAGAAGTTATCACGAAGATGCTTAAAAAAGAGAAGTTGAGTAAGCTGGGTGAAATAGAGTTTCTTAGCCCAGTTTATTGAATATATTGTTATGGAGAATAATTGTTCCTTTTTTGTTTGACTAATGTTGCAGTTTTCAGGCAATAACCTTTTTGATGGATTCAAAAAGTTGTAGATAATTCCAAACGGTGGCCACAATCTTCTTTTAATGCAGTTTTAGTTTGGTAAAGTGTTTTAGTACTTCCTTTTAGGTCATTGGTTTGGTTTTATAAACTGGTAGAAATAATATTCATTAACTTCATGCATATTAATAAATTAGTAGAAATAATAAATTTCTGTGGATCAAACTCCTGACCTGGTTTACAAATAAATGTCTGAAATATGCATTTGAATACAAATGAAAAATGGATGAGAATAAAGGAAATGACGGAACAACTAACGATAAAAATTCTTTCCACAAAGTTAATAGTTAGAATAACTAAAAACTGCAATTATTTCCTGCTTCAAATAAAATTTGTATTGAAATAATAAACAATATTTTCAGTGTTTGTTTTTTTCTTCTTTGATCATTTTCATTAAAACATAAGAAAATATTTTCAATCCCCAAAAGTGTCTTAAATAATTCTATTATTGAATTTTTCAGGGTAAGTTTTGAATTCTTTTTATGTTTTGTTTATTGTTTGTATTATTTCAGCTCAAGCTGTGAAATACAACTTTGGAGATGATGATGATGAAGAAGAATTTTTGCCTGAGATTCCTCGGGAACAATCTTCCTCTCCATTAAACAATGATGATCAATTTTCTGATGTAAATAATGAAAATGATGATGATTTGTCATCAGTACCGAATAACAAGTAAGTCATTCTAATAAATAAGAAAAAAACTTTTTTTTAATTTTTTTATTTTTCACTATTATTAAACTGCTTTGTCTTAAATTCTAATTTCCAAGTTCTAATTTTAAGAGAAATGGTCAACAAAAAAAAAAAAAAAAACTGAGCAGTTCCACATTATTTCCTGTTTTTATTTTTTTTAAAGTCCAGAAACAATTGCATTTATAGTCTCATAATTAAAAGATTTTTTAAAGATATTTTATTTATATAAAAAAATGATAGATGAATGAATGAATAAATAAATAAATTTATTTTCATTTTAGGGGGAAATGTTGTTGTTGCATTGATTTAAATTTGTGTAATCATCCATCCGTTCCCCAAGAATGAATATCTTGACCAAATATTTTTTATTTCTTATTTTTCAGAGTGAAAAAGCGTCCATCTCCGGCCCGAGCTGCTAGTCCAGTAGCTTATGATGATACTTCAGATGAAGAAAAAAATGACCTTTTTAATCGTATCAATGAACAGAACAAGAAAGCAAGAGACGATGCTGTATTTGGTGTGTCCTCAACTAAATCCTCAGCAAAAACCACACTTCCAAAAGAACCAGCAAAAAGTAAGTATCCCCACAATCATTACCCCCCCCCCCCCTCATACACATACACAAGCAGTTTATATATCCCCTATATGTAATACCAGTTTCAAATATACAGCTTTGGTTAAATAATAGATTGGCTGAATCTTTTATTTGGCATGTAAAGTATTTAAGAAAAGATTTAAACAGTTGACCCAAAAGTGGAAACTTGATGTTTAGCTGAGTTCAATGAAGTGTAATTTAAGGGCAGTTTGAAAGCTTGGCTTTTATTGGAGGAATTATGGTCAGGTGACTAAAATCCTAGAAGTTAGAAATTAGATTTTAACTTTAACCACTGAAGAAAGCGGTCATTATTTCCATCTATGGTCTAACTACAATTCCCAGAAATATATAGGCTGTTATGTATGGGAGATGTTGAAGATGAATAAAGAAATGTATACACAAGACTAAGTAGAACCAATCACTGCCCGAAGAGACAGCGATTATTTCACACTGTTTTTTGTGCTTTTATTTCATAAACTTCAGATATATCCCTTTTCATTACTTGGTTCCTTGATAGTTTTTCTCTTAGATGTAATTTAAATAAATAGATAGAAGATTTAATGAGAAACACCTTCAATTCTGCCTTTTTAACCCATTATCTTCTAGAGCGCCCCAAACCACCTGACGATCAAAATGCCAGACCACCTGAAAACGCACGAGATTGTCAGCTCTTAGAAAATCGTTTAGAGTTTTTAAAAAAAATAAAAAATAAATGAATTAAATGAATACATTTCTATTCAGTAGTAAAGGAAATAATGATACAACACTAGCTTGTCACCCATTTGGGACATTTGGGCTATTGCGGATGACAGTGGTAGATAAAAGTTTAAAAATGTGCAGAAATTTATATGAATTACTGATTTTTAGTAAAAACATAAAAAGAGAAAAACATGAAAATAAGATTTTTCTAAAGTTTTTCAAAGAATAATTCAAAATCAATTTAGTCTGTGTTCTACAATATGTAAATTAAACTGTCACATGAGTTCATGTTTCTGTATTATAAATACTGGCAGCCGTAATTTGATCAAATATGATTATGATGGAAAGTTATGGAAAGTTTTTATTTTAGCAGTTTGAGTACTTGACAGTTGAGACTTTAATTTATTTCAAGTATTTAAGTTTTACCTAACTTATGACAGCCTGTTCATCAAAACTTTTCACTGCACACAGGGAAAATGTTCATTTTTAATAAATAGATATTTTAATTCCATTTTATTCAATTGGAATATTAATCAATAAAATCTTCAATGTGATTTCCACCATTTGTAATGCAAAGTTTGATGCATTTTGAAGATTCAAGTGAACCTGATACATATTAAACTTTTTAACCACCTTCCCAACTGTTGAAAGGCCAATTGGAGCCCCCCCTAGATGATGTGCATTAAGAACATCTGCTATCTTTCGATATGACCATCCTTCACGTCTACTGAGAAGTACCAGTTCAATTCTTTATTCTTTCAAAAAATCCATATTTAATCTGTGGAGGTAAAAAAAAAAATCATCATCTGTTTGTAGTGATATTTCCTGTGTCCAGACTTTATGAACACACTGTATATAAGAATGCATAATTTAGTTGAAAGGTGGCATCAAGATTATTAAAATACTTGATGACTAAATAATGGAGTCAAAATGCTGGAAACTTTTGCATCACTCCAATATACACATTTACACACACTCATAGCTTTGTTAATTCCTTACCATATAAAAATCAAATAATCTTACACCTATGTTAGTCCGCTGTGTCATTCAAACATGGTTGGTCTAGTGAGATGTTTACCCTGCCTCTCCAGTGCAAAAATACATATAGTATTACTATTATATAAAATATACTCATACCGTTGTTACAGTATATCTTTGCAGTCACTGGTGAACAGAATGCCTTGTAGTTGTTATTTACCTATTATAATGCAATGTAATGAATTAAAAAAAAAAAAAAAAAAAATAATAATATACAGGGTGTCTATAAAGTCCTGTAACAGCAAAGATGGTAGTCTTGTTGAAATGCAATAATTAAAATGTATCAAAAAATAAAACAAGTGTTGAACTTAGGATTCGTTTTTACTGAAGGATTCTATCATTTGTACAATGTGAGTTATTTCGTTTTCAATTTTTAAACTGCTGCAAGACTTTATGAAAACCCTATAGATTCAGATCACGTTTATTTGGAAAATATCCACAGGATTTTTTTTATGTGTATAATGATAATCAATATGAAAAGTGAGGATTATTCCACTCCTCATGCTCAATGGCCTCATTTATTAGGAAAAAACTGGGAAGGAGAGAAATAATCAAGTTGCCAGTTAAGAATCATGAGCATTTCTTTAAAAAGAAAAAAAAATGGGGGTGCCAAATGGCCCCAGGGGATTGAATGTTAAATTTATGTAAATATAGCAGCAACATTTCCTTGAAAGTAAATGTAATCTCTTTTTCTTTCTTTTTTTTTTTTTTCAAGCTACATTAACTTTTGATGTGTCCAGTGATGAGGATAAGGAACCTCCATTCATTTCAGATGAGCCCCCAAAGAAACAACCCAAAAAGAGGGCTCCTAAAAAAGAAAAGACCGAGAAAGCTGGTAAATACCACATTTTTTGAATGTCCATTTTTCATTTAGTGAGGTTTCTTCTATTTCTTGTCATCGTTCCTCAGATTGATTCATTGACCCAAATAAAAAAAAAAATGTACAATTTCAGGGCAGTATTAAAAAAAAAAATTGAATACCCCTTTTTCTTGTTAAGTATTATCAGTCATAAAGAAGATATGCACATTAAAATGGCTGATGAAAATGCTAAGCAACTATGCATCTAAGATGTTAACTAATCTGTACTGTGATTAAGTTTTAAAAAAAAATATATATATAACTGAACTGGAGGATGACTGAAGAAATGATGTAAAAGAGCAGACAGATATTTGAAAAAGAGAAGAGAAAAATTTAAATGTATCTTTTTTACACCTGAAAAAAAAATTGAGGTGTCAGTTTCTATAATGTCTAAAATTGTGATTGACCATTTTTGTTTTTTTCTGTGATTGTTACGTATTCTTTAGGAAGCAAACAACCTTCGATTATTGATGCCATGAAAAGAATTTCTTCAGTTGATAAAGAACCAACAAACAGTGGAGAAACTGAGAGTAAATTCAAAATCTTTTTTGAGACATTCTTGCTTGTTCCAAATTTCATTTTTATATTATGCTTAAAATAGTGAGCTTTCAGTTTTCTGTATTGATCATTATAGAATGTCTCTGAACAAATGACAGCTGTGATGGGATTTTCATACCTAATTGAATGTAGGCAAAAAAAAAAAAAAAAAATTATCCCTGCCCCCTCCCTCCCTCCACACTGCCAGTTAAGCTCTTATTGGCATCTATCAGCAATGCTATGGATAAAATACAGAAGCCTGTGTTAGGTTGTATGAAAGACTGGCATTTGCCCATGCTGCAGGTCTCCCCTCTTTGTGATGCCAGTGTTGTCCAAGAGAAGACCAAAGTTCTATGTAACTTGGAATGTGTATTGCCAGAATGAGGTTGAAAGTCCTTACCAACTTCAGTTCCTGGTTTTTGTGAGTTTGAATTTAGAGTTCCTTCTAGATGAGTTGCCCTTATCAAGGCTAAAAAACCCAGTCTGCCCTACTATTTACCATAGCTTTATGAGTGATTAGATGGACTCTTACCTTTCCCAACAGAATTTGAACCTGCCTTGCTGAGACCATTTTCTATGACAATATCCATTATGCCCTTTAAGCTCATTATTTACTGCAGATTTTTTATTTTCTTTCAAAATCTTTTTTTTAGTTTTTTTAAAATAGCCTGTTTGCTATTTATGTATAAACTAAACTTTTTGTTTTGTTTTTAATAACTGATTTTTAAATTTTTTATTTTATAATTGTTGTTTCCAATGTGCTCAGTTTCTTGCTGTCGTCAAAATGATTGTGATAGAATTAAGTTGAAGGAAAGTACTAGTCAAAATCCTCATGATTTGGCTCAATGGACGGAAGATTAAGAACCAGCTGCTCCACATTGACTGCAAGGTCAATGTAGGACAGGCAAGCACTATTATTGTAGGTGACGGTCTTGTTAGTGTTTGTTGATAGCATAGTGTTGTGGTTCTTCCTTTCAGAAGAGACATAATTAATGGTGAGAAGCCATGACATCACAGTTTTCAGCTAGGGTGGACCATTAAAGTTAATAATGGCTAATAAAATTTGACACATATTCTTAAAAATACATCTATTTTTGAATTGTACATGACTAGATTTTTTATTTATTTAATCATAAAATATTCATTGCTACATTGACGTATACTTTATGGCAATTGCACTGGCAATCTTATCACATCAGCCCTTTTAACCCATGATAGGTCACCTAAAATGCAGAGGATTTGCAAACTGGCTAAATGTGCATCTCATCATTACGGTTATCAGCCTGCACAAAAATGCAATTTTGTGCAGAAGATTTGTATAAGAGCAAAGTGAGTCTTGTGAGTTAGAATAACTGATTCAGGATGATTGTTCACCGTAGTATACAGCAACTTGTTTGCCATTTTATTGACAGAAAAGAAAAATAGGCCCAGTTTTCCATCATAAAAATAGTTTTATTTGTAGATTAACAATTATTGATTGTATTCAACTAAATTAGTTAAAAGCATTTATTACAATAGTCCAGATTAAAAGCAAAATAAAGGTAATCCAAAGCTAAACTTTTTTTTACACCTTATATTTCTGATGCAGCTATCTTTGGGCAACAAGGAGACTTTGACTTTTATTCATTCCCCAATGATACTTGAATTAGAAAAATAAGGTCTGAAAAATTTGGATTTGGTTTACTGTGCTTTTAACCTGGACTTATAAGACTTTAAAAAAAAACCCAACTAATTAGTAACTTGGAATTCATTGTATTCAACTAAAACTTGTATTAATATTACTAAAGAGTTGGTTGCTTCCATTTAAATAAATGTTTTTTGGTTATTTTTCAATAAAGTTTGGGAAGCAATTTTTTTTTAAACATGTCAGCTTTTCTTTTTTCTTTTTTTTCTTTTTTTTTTTCTCTCCATATTCTCTCGTCTGTTCTTCTAAAATCAAGAAATTTATGGAAGAAAAGCTTAGAAGAATTGTTTTGAGTTGTAAATGTTTGTTGTTTTAAAAGAATGAAAGATTAAGAACAAAAAGAAAACCTAAGATAATTGGTTTCAGATGATTTTTGTTTGAATTTTACAATTGTTAAATTCAATAGATTATTTATTACCAAATTCTACAGCATTGAAAATAGCCATATGTGACAATCCCCAAAATGATTAACCCTTTCACAGGAAGATAATGTTTTTTTAAATCCTTGTAGAGTGGGTGAATTATTTAGAGAAAATTTGAAAAATAAAGGTTATGTTGAAACAAGTCAATCATATATATATATAACCCAAAGAAAACATTATTTGTGTAATATTACAATAGCATTTAAAGGGGCCGGGTTAGCTCAGTTGGTAGAGCATTCGGCTAGTAACCACAAGGTTCCTAGTTCGATAACGGTCCTCGTCAACTCAGCGTATGAGTAGCACAGGGATCTGTGCGGTAAAGGAGCTGATGGTAGGTGTGGCGCTCCACCTCAGATGCCAAAACAATCTCCTTGGTCTAGTGCTATTGAAAAGCACTGACTTGCTGATACCAACTTTAGGCTGTCCCGACGACTTTTACTTTTACTTACAATAGCATTAGAACAATAAAGTGTTTACTTTTAATTATGATATTGTGCAAAATGTTTAATCCTATAGCACAGTGGGGCCTCCTAGCAATGTTTTTATACATTAGCTGCCAAAAGGAAAATCCCTTATAACAAAAACGTCACCTATAAAATAGGTAATTAGGAATTTTAGACAAAGTATACAGAAATTTGTGGGTGTACCAAAAGATATTAGTTTCTTATTACCTAAAACTTGCAGAATGACCCAAGGCCACATTTGTGGAGCACTCTACTGACACTCACTCACTATGAATTCTAACTCCTATGATATGAGTTTCCCCCCTATGAATCAGTGGCGAAAGTTACCAGCATTTTGTGTTTGTCAATTTTGGTAGGATTATTTTTTGATAATGTTTTTCTTTTTATCTGTTTTAGAAAAACCTGCCAAGAAGAGAAAAGCCAAGAAAAAGGAAACCAGCGATTCTGATGAAGGATTTGAACCAAAGAAGACAAAAGTAACCAAACCGAAAAAGGTCAGTTTTCCTCTCTTTCTCTCTTTTTTTCTTTTTCTTTTTTTTTTTTGTGGGAATTTGGTAGGTTTTGGCACTCAAAAAAATCAACTACACACACACACTAATGCTTTGACTCTTTTGGAGTAGACAGCAACCCAGGTTGCCTAATTATACCTAATGCATGAGGACGAGAGGCAACTTTAGTCCACATTTCTTAAAACCTTTTTGATCTTGTGTAATTGTAACCCCCCCCCCATGCTTCTTGATCAATATGCCCCAACCGTAAAATTAAAACTTCAGTAAAACTTTTAGTATCTGGGGGGGGGGGATTCTATTATAAAACGCATTAGTATGATATACCCCCCCCCCACACACACACACCAATAGTGTATTGTAGCATTGTAATTGTGAAACTCCTATGAATTTTTTATGTGCAAGCTTTTTTAATTTATTCTCAAAAGTTCATTCAAGCCATTTGTTAGGAAATGCTTTGCACCCAAAAGGTTAAGAAAGAAGGGGGAAAAAAGAAACATTGATCATAAAACTTATCTTTTAACTGATTTTATTTTCCCCTTTTTGTATTACTTTAGATAATTTGATGTACAGAAGTTACCTCCCTTGAATTATGAGACTATAACAATTCTAGGATAAAGCAGAAATTTCTGTTGCTCAATGTTTCTCAAACATTCTGATGTGATGTACCAACAGGATTCTTTTGACACTCTCTCACCCCTCCTCACCCATCTGTGTCTATAAACCATTACTCTTAGCAATTCCTCCAAAGTCTAGACCTTCTCAAATTATCTGATGTGGCATACTGATAGGATATTTTTCCAATATGCCACAGACTGGTCGAATATTATTTAAGATCACATTCCAAGTATTTCTATCTGTTGTGCATGTGAAAAGAATATTAAACAATACAGAAAGATTTTAATCATTTTCATTTTTACATTATTATTATATATTTATTTATTATAAAAATAATTTACTTAGATATGGCACAAGGTCTGAAGTATGGAGCACCCAGTCAGAATCAAACTCACTAACAATGATCTGCAAATCTACCTTGCTAACGATTACACCACATGAGGTACCCACATTAACATAATATAACATGTAATGTGAAACTGGAAACTTGTCGCCACCTACCATGACTTGTGTCCCATCTCTTTGAGTAGCACTGAGGTAGACTGCTTTTCCAAAAAAAAATTACTATGAAAATTCTTCAAAAATCTGTGCACCTGAGTAAATTTTTTATGAAGTGTTTATTCCATGCAACAATCCAAATTCTGAGGGGGGGGGGGGAAATCATTGATATTGGTTTCTGTATGCCACACTATTTTATAGACGTATACATATTGATTATATGTCTGATATTCAAAGACATAATCAATATGTATACTGCTTTTATAACCTTTTTAACACTTTTGCTGGGAAGAAAACTATCTGCTTATTAAGGTTGGCTGAAAAGTTCATAGGTTGATCAAGATACTCTCAATGAATGTGACCAAATGAGGTTTATTTTTCAATCACCTTGCTATCCACACACTTTCCCATCAGTGTTGCAGTTCTTGTTCGAGGCCCGGAGACAAGTGATCTCGGAGCCACAATGTTTACTGGGTTCTGCAATTTGCATCAGTTCTCGCTCTGCCTTTGTTAGCAACAATGTTGCTCTTCCCCCAAAAAGGTTTAAGAAGGAATTTTGATTTTATTTTAATTTTATTTTTCTCTTGTAAATTGTATTTCTTTTGAATTAATATTTGAAATCAAATCTTGTTGTAGGTTGTGGTTCCTGACTCTGACGAAGACGAAGATGATTTTGTGGATGGTAAAGCAGACAAGCTGAACAGTTTGCAAGCTCGCACTACAACTGGTCGCTCCCGAGCACCAGTCAAATATTTCGAAGAGGAATCAGAAGACGAATTTGACTTTTAAGTGTGAACTTTATTTTTTTTTTTTTTTTTTTCTCCATTTTTAAAAAAAATGTTCTCATGGTTCCATTTTGAAGTAGATATCATTTTAATCTCTTTTTTCAAAAAGACGGCACTCACTGAACAGCGATTGGATTTTTTTTCTTTATTATTTTAAGAACATTTCTTCATGTCCAAACAAACATATACTGATTTTTAAAAAAGGAAATATATATATAATAAAAGAATTCATTTAATAAAAAAAACAACTGACAAAACATCACAGAGTGTGATCAGTCACCGTCACTCCCCACTCCCCCCATCCCCTCCCATTAATTTTTGATCTTACTTAAAACATCTAAAACTTAAAATTTGTTCATTCCATCCGAGTTCATTATCATTCTCAATTCGCATGACTCACCACCGAAAAAAGAAAGAAAGGGAATACGCTTTATTCCTTCTCCTCCTCTTCCTACTCCTCATCTTCCTCATCGTCTCTCTTTCTCTCTATCTCTATCACTCTCTCTCTATCTCCTTACTCTTTCTCTATCTCACATAGTTTATTTCATGATAGCCATATCTCTCGGTTTCATTTGACTCTTTCGGTTTTACTCTAACTTATTTTCTCTCACTCGCTGTCGTCATCATCCCTCCATCATGATGTACATGAAAACTACTGTTTTAGCAAAAAGAAACAAAAACAAAGACAAAAATAACAACCCAAATAGTAGAGTCTCAGAAACGACTGACTGACAAAAATAAAAGAATGAGTATGTTAATTCAAAAGGACATCGATTGTCTTCAGACAGAATGGGACTTAATAACAAAACAAAAAATGACTGTTTGAAGTCTGCTTTAGTGAGAAGATAAGTTTTTTTTAAGTCTAGTTGGAACTGTAGAAATTAAAAAAAAACAAAACATAAAAAAAAAGACAAGAAAAAAAAAAGAAAAAAAGAAACTCTGCCACCAGTAGCCTGGCTTTTTGCAGCGGTAACTGAGTTTGTGAGTGTGTGTCTGCCTGTGTGCATGTGTGTGAAGGTAGAGTTGGTGGCTACTCGACCCTCACGGGGATGAATGTGCCAATGCAATCTGATGTATACTACTGTGGGGTTGGTCACTTATGTTGTCATTGTAGTAGTGCGCAGGTGAAACACCAACAACCGATTCCCTGAGTCTACTTAGGAAGGAACCACAGTGTTACAAATAAATCTCCACATATTTACACACAAGTCAAATTTTGTTTGTTTTTCTTTCTTTTGCAGTTTTGTATTACTATGAAAGTTTTTATGGTTATTTCCTATAAATCTAACATAAACAAAGGGGAACCACTCTTGACTGATAAACCCTAACCCTGTCTTTTTTCCTAGTAGATCAATGAATAAATAATTTATCAGTCAAGAGTGGTTCCCCTTTGTTTATGTTAGACTTATAGGAAATAACCGCTTTATTTTTTTATTTCCCAGGCTGCATTCCAAAAATATTTAACTCTTATCCTACCATGGAGATTCGGTTTGTACTTTATTAGTACGTCCATTATGCTCACAAATCTGGGTAATCTGAACATTAGTTACATAAATGAGTAACCTCCCTTTGTTTGTTTCACATTGTGAAAGCCATATATTTTGGTCAGCCATTTTCATTTCACCGTAAATCTACACTGAAAATACAAATTTGTTTGAATCAATGCAATGTATGTTTTAACACAAAAATATCATAAAATGTGTTAATTGTGCTTGTGCATTATTTGAAATGAACTTAATTGTTATTAAGAACACAGTTTATGATATTTTTTTGTTAAAACATGCAGTTGCATTGATTCAAACAAATTCGTATTTTCAGTGTAGATTTACAGTGAAAGGAAAATGGCCGACCAAAATATATGGATTCCTCAAAGTGAAACAAGCAAGGAGAGGTTACTCTCATTTATGTAACTAATGTTCAGATTACCCAAATCTGTCCACTTATTACTTTCGATATCAATATGCATGCACAGACTTACAAGTAAGGCTTAAAATCCGTCCGTGTTAGAGTTAGTAATTAGTGGACGGACTTATAAGTCTGCACATGCATGATTATATGCACTAGCAAAAAAAAAAAAATTTTTTTAAATTGCCCTCTGGGTGGTGTAAAAATTAATTTTTGAAAGATATTGTCTGAGTGGGGTGGGAGTTAAAAATTCAATGTCAGAGGGTTTGTATTATAAGTAATATCATCAAATTTATAAAACTAGTAAAAAAAAAAAATTTTTTTAAAAAAAAGCAATTTGAAATAGAAACCTAGTTCTTTCCCCTCAAATAAAATGTTGCGTGCATCTATTAAATGAATAATTTGAACATTTTACACATAAATTTTACACAAAATAGTTGGTATTTATTTATTTTTAAGCTGATGTAGTTTCTATTACAGACAAATTAAAACCAAATCTCCACTATTAATAGATGTGCGGACATGAATGAGCATATTTATATTAACCCTATCCTACCATGGAGATCCAATTGTACTTTTTTTGTATGTCAAGTAAGCTCAAAAATCCGTCTAGTTATTCATAACACGCAAGATTCCACTTTGGCCCTTGCTTAGGCTGAACAGTTTGGTGGTCAGAGAGGCCCTCCTCCGATCAATTGGCTGGTCACGTCAAGCCCTAGCACCTATATGATTGTTCGAACCCTGTTGTCTTTATGGCAAGCCCCTAACTCTTTTTATCATATTTGCTAGAAGGCAGTGACTGAGGATTTTTGTGTCTTGGGTATGATGTTAAACTTTATCTGATGGTGAAGTTTCAATTTTGGACCTCTGGGGAATGTGGAGTACTCCTTCATCGCCATTACTCCCAGTTCCACTCTGATAGTGTCTGTTCGGGTCCCATTTATGGGTTATATAGAAAAAAATAAGTTTTAAAAAAATTGAATGCTCATCAAGAATGATTAGAACAAAACATTTTTGGCATAAAATAACCCAACAAGGGTTGACATGCCGTAAATTCCAACCAATCATCCACTTATTACTTTTGATACACATGTGCAGGCTTACAAATAAGGCTGAAAATCCATCCGTAATAGAGTTAGGGTTAGTAATAAGTACCAAAACAGATATCGGGATGAAAGGTTGTGTGCAGCTTTGCAAAAGTAAGTACACTTACCTTTTCAAAGTTGCACAAAATAATTTGATGATTTTTGTGAATAATTTGAAGGCATCTCACTAGGATTCATTGAAATGCAAGGATAAGAGTTTTTTTAATTTTTTTATTTTTTTTTTTTAATTGTTTTTTTATTAAAGATTTTCTGGTTATTTCCTATAACGCCAACCTAAAAAAAAAGGGGAACCACTCTGAATGAATTTTATCTGTTAATTAATCTACCCATTATTTTCCCATTAAACTAACCCTAACCCCATCTTCTTTATTTCTAGTAGATCAATAAATAATTTATCAGTCAATCAGAGTGGTTCCCCTTTTTAGGTTGGAGTTATAGGAAGTAACTGATTTTCTGTTATATTGTGGTTTATTTTGAACACTCCGTAATAGTATTAATGTTTTGTATTCTGAAATTTAATAATTAAAACTGATTTATGGCCATTTTAAGAATATATATATTTTATAGTTGTGTACCATATATGGTGCACATTACAGTTTTGGACAATTCTTCGTGTACCATGTGGCACACCTTGTTGCCAATATGTTAAGACATTGTGTTTCCATTAGAAGAAAATGAATAGTTATTTTTCTTTCGTTGCTTTTCCAAGTTCATCCGTATCTGGGAAAAATAAGACCTACCTTCAAAATTAGATGTATGATTTTTCAGGAGGATTTTAGTATAAGCCCTTCCTTTAAAAATAAGCCCTAGTTGAGAGCAGCAGACAGGCGAAAGAAATAAAAAATTCTTCAATCACATCATGTGATGCAAACATCCGTCTTCGTCAATGATCCAGACGACATGCGTATACTTGTGCTATTTATCTGGATGCTCAGGAAAAGCTGTAGCTACACCCTCACACAAGTTCCAAACTACAGTTTTCTTGGTTGAGACAGATAAGGTCACTTCATAAAATACCAGACTTTGATGAGTTTTTAAATAAAAGAACATGTTAATAGTAAATAAATGTAGATCGTTTTTCGTAATTTCAGTTATAAATTTCGTAAATTTCTACATCATACTGTCATTTTTTTTTATATATGAAGAATAAGACATTCCCCAAAAATAAGCTGATAATCTGAACATTACTTACATAAATGAGGGTAACCTCACCTTGTTTGTTTCACTTTGAGGAAGCCTTATGTTTTGGTCGGCCATTTTCATTTCACCGTAAATCTACACTAAAAATATGAATTTGTTCGAATCACTACAACTGCATGTTTTAACATGAAAATATCATAAAATGTGTTAGTAATTGTGCTTGCGCATTATTTGAAATGAACTTAATTGTTATTAAGACATTTTATGATAATTTTGTGTTAAAACATGCAGTTGTATTTATTCAAACAACTTTGTATTTTCAGTGTAGATTTATGGTGAAATCAAACAAGGGGAGGTTACTCTCATTTATGTAAGTAATGTTCAGATTACCAATAAGCTCTAGTGTTCATATATCGTGGTGATGATTAATATAAGCCCTGTCTTATTTTTTGGGAAACACTACAGAAGTTTATTTAATAAAAAAAGATTTTTTTCTTCTTTTCTTCATATGGTAATTAAAAATGACTGTCTACTGTTTTCAATTCTTACTTTTAATGGGTTGGTGTGAATAGTGCCCCCCTGTGAAATAGAAAGTTTTTTGTCAAATATGCAGGGCCACATTGGGATATTGATCTTGCTATGAGAAAAAAATCAGAAATTATCAATAACTTAAAATTGGTTGACTTTAAGACTTCTTTGATAGCATTTTTGAATTTCATGGGCAAAAATACTATTATAAACTAATTTTTAGGATTAGGAAAGCTTTAAAACTATTTTACAGACAAAAATAGGTTTTTAAAAAGTCGCCATTTTTCACAACCCCCCCTCAAATTTGAAGAGATAAAAATTGACATAACTCTACCAATTTTTGGAATTGGAAGCTTAGATTTTGGGGATTGTGTAACTTTAATATAGCAGTACAACATTTCAGAAAGATTGAAGGGGGTGGATGATAATTTAACTTTTTTCTGGATGATTTGACATGGAATTACTTAGGCATTTAGTCAGAAAGGGATAATGACCTCTGCCATGGCTTTCTCTCCAGGATCATAACTTCATATGTTTGATATATATTATTCATGTTCCTTAATTGTACAACACTCTGGTTAAAAATAAGTCCAAATCGTCCAAGATCAAATGCAAAAATGTAAATCCTGATTATCTGGTGTTGCTTATCTACCAAATTCTTATTTCTTGTGGGTGTTGTCACCTAAGTTAAACTATGAACTAACCACCAGCGGTTAACAGTAAGATCACAGTTATGGGAGAGCTGCTGTGAGTGGTTTAAAGTAGCCAAAGTGTTAAAGTTACTGGGAGAAAGTAAAAAGGAAGATGCCCAAATAGACTGTTAGGTACAGACCTAACGAAAATAGAGTTGCTCCCCTTGATCAGTAGGGGACTGATGGGAACCCAGAAGGGGTTTCCGCCATGTCACTTTTGGATTGGGGTTCATACTGAGTGGACGCAGCTTACAACATGTGTGAGCTAGTTAAGTCACTTTTTGGGTAGAAGTATTCTCTAAAAACCTTGTTAATTTTCCAACAACCTGGTCTTGCATTTTCATTCAGTGTTTCGTATTTTATCTGTATGTAAAAATATAACAGAGACATAACTAATAAATAATAATCAAACTGGTATTAAAAATATTGGACCATATGACCTTTAGGTACCCCTTTTGCAATCTTGTTTCATAAGGATATTTTTTTCATTTACACCGTCAAAATCCGGTTGTTTGTTAGGGTTAGGGGTTAGTTTTATAATTAAAGAAAAAATTCTAAAAATTGTCTGTTAACAAACAATCGGATTTTGACTGTGTAAATGAAAAAAAATGTCCTAATGAACCGAGATCACAAAAAGGTCATATGGTCCAAAATATTTAAACTTATATTTAGTCATTTTGTAAACAGGTATTTGACTTGTCTTCGCTCCTTCAAACAGGATTATTCAGACAGCAATTTCAACCAGTACTGCTCCGAGGAACAACATGTCCACACTGTAGCTGATGTTTCAGAGCAAAAATTGGCCTGATCAGCCACCTAAGGACAAGATTGAGACTAGAAGACCATTATTCTTGACCTTTGAGGGTTCGCCAATTATTTGGCCTTATGTGTCAACGGGACATTGGTGTTGTTAACTCTTTATGTCCTATACTGCCTCATTCCGCCCGGTTGGAAGTCACATTTGCTTTTACTAATCCACCCCAAATGATAGCCTTTGTTTAAATGTAATATTAAGAGTCTTTAATTCAAGGGTAATTTCTAGCCCCCTTTTTTTTTTTTTTTTTTTTTTTTTTTTTTTTTATAAATCCTTATAGGAATGGGGCTGAACCATGTATCTTTGAGGCGTAACACAGATTCTCAAAGATATGTGGTTCCAAGTTAACTAGCCTGAAAAAATGTAAAAGTTTTTAAATAAAATAACTGGTGCATTATATCTTTTATTCATTAATATATCAACACTAAAAATTTCATTAAATTCGGTTAATTCCCTGATTTTTGGTATTTTTTTCTTTTGGTGGGGTGACATACAATGGTGAAATTTAGGTCGGTTAAGTTTGATTTAACCCTTACTTGATTACTTAATTTCTGCTTACTTGTTCCTATTTCTTGCTATCTTGTCTGGCTGCCATCTTGTTTAGATGAGTTGACATATCTTCTGTTCAATCTTACTAATTCTTCTAGTGGTCTCCTTTGGGCTAGTCATTGTTTTTTTATATTTAATAACCAACAAGACTTAAGTTTACTTGATCAAGTTTTTATTCCTTATCTCCTCTGGCTGACATCTTATTGTCTAGTTGAGTTGACGTCTATCAAAGGGCTGATTTTCTTCTCTGCTAATTCTTCTGTTTTTCAATCTTCTCATTCTTCTGTTGGGCTTCTTTGGACTAGTCATTGTTTTTTTTATTTTTTATATGTAATAGCCAATAAGACTTATGTTTTCTTGATCAAGTTTTTATTACTTATCTAGCCCATGATTGATTCAATTCCATGCGGATGAGATGACCCAGCAGGGAACACAATTACGTCTTTCTCCTTCCAAAGCCAGGTCGATTCTGAACTAAACTAGAAACTTATTCTCATGTCTGTATCAAAGGTCAGCCTGGGTCGTCTAAAACGTCTAGAAACTTATTCTCATGTCTGTATTGTGGGTCAGTTACAGTCATCTAAAACGTCAATCACAACTCCCAACGGTTATGGAAAACTACCCACCTCCGCTTTTGATTCAAATGAACTTTATTTAAATTCTAACTTACAGGTACGTTCACAATCTATGACTTCTCATAAATTGTAACACTTAGTATTAGAATTGTAAATATTATAGGAGTATCTTTATTAGAAAAGCAGAATTGATATTATGGAGATCACCTGGCAGTGACCAATAAGGTTGAGACATTAAAATAATAAAAGTAGTCCAAATAGAAGTCTTTCTGAAAGATAAAAGAAATTAACATTCTCTGTGTTATTCGGACTATTATCCTCATCTTTATTGTTATCTGTACAACGTTTCGGACTATATGCCCTCTGGCCTTCTTCAGGTATTTCTGGTTAGCAGAATGAGAACAGGATACCCCCATGGACTGAATAAAGGGTTAGGTTCAAAGTTCCGTGAAGGCTCCTGATTACAACAAGCAGGTTCCCGAGTCTGACAAGAAATACCTGAAGGCCGGAGGGCACATCGGCTGAAACATTGTACAGATAACAATGAAGATGAGGACAATAGTCCGAATAACGCAGATAATAGTAATCATCAAGCCTCATCTCAAACATTCAGAGAAAAAGAAATTAATTCCTCAAAAAATAACAAAACAAAACAAATATAGAATTTTTTTTCATTTTTTGTTAAAATTTGGCTGACTAAACAACACCAGCATTATTTTTTTAAAGGATTTTATAATACAATCATTTTTCTGAAGGGGGGGGGGGGACAGAAGTAAAGAAATTGTCTTTTGATTTTATCCAGAAGTTGTTTATTCCAAGAGAAGCAAATTCCATGGAATGTTCATCCAAAATTTGTTGGTTGAAATGTAAGTATAAAGTTCTTTTTTTTTTTTTTTTTTTTTTGTTTTTTTTTTTTTTTAAAATTTCATTTTTGACTGCCATATTTGGTTGCATACGCCTGCAGCTACATTGCTTAGGCGCTTTGAGGGAAATATCTCTTATGCAGTCAGGTTGTAGGACAGAAGTGCATTGGTTTTAACTCTTAACATCCTGTTGAGAATTTTCAAAGTCCAGATCCCCATTCCTATATATAAGGATTTATCAAAAAATGGCCTTTACATTTAAAGTTACCTGTTATTTCCCATAAATCAAAGACTTCTAAATATGTTTAATATTACATTTAAACAAAGGCTATCATTTGGGGCAGATTATGAAAATGAATATGACTTCCGGCCAGGTGGAATGAGGCGGTATAGGATGTTAAGAGTTAAGATGTTTCTTTGTCGTCATCTTAGAATTGTTGCAACCAAAAGGTCCGTTTTTTTTCTGTATAGGGAAATCCGAGTTCAAGACTTAGTAAGAGACTAAATGTCACATTGATACTAGGGAGTAAATTTAAAAATATTATTTTAAAAGAAATTTATTTGGAAGATAAAATGCAAAATGTTTTCTTGGAACTTTTGTCAACCCAAATTGGTGATTTCCAACCCGTTACCGTTTCCACGGAGAAAAAAAAAAAGAAAAGTTTTTAGCTTTCAAAGTGTCCTCAAAACCCCCAATCTGATTGAATCCGTATTCAATGCACTTTCCAAAAATTCCTAGAGTTCACCAATTTTAACCAAGGAAGCTGTTTCTTTGTCGGTATCCTCCATCGGATCGAAGGATTTGCCCGTTTTTAGCGATACATAATAGTTTTCATTTTTGGGTTTTGCCTCCGACGTCTTTTTTTGGCTATCGGTTGGTTTTTCGCCGGTTTTGCTTTCAATTGTTTCTAGGCTACTCGTTGGGAGTGAAGGTGCTTTTTTTGTTGGCTGCTGTTCTATCTTTGAGGGATGATCAACCCCATACATGGGATTGCTGAAGTTGGTAGGGCACGCTGGATTGGGTGAACTGTATTCATTCTCTAGAGGATTCTGAAAAAAAAAAAAAGGAAAAAAAAACGGTTTTAACATTTTTATTCAATTGATGATTTGGTTAAATCGAACTAAAGAACCTAAATAATTCCACCATCGTATGTCACCCCGCCGAAAGAAAAAAAATACAAAAAATCATGGAATTAACCAAATTTAAGGAAATTTTCAGTGTTGATATATTAATGAATAAAAGATATAATGCACCAGTTATTTTATTTAAAAACTTTTACATTTTTTCAGGTCAGTTAACTTTGAACCATGTATCTTTGAGGCATAATACAGATTCTCAAAGCTATATGGTTCAAAGTTAACTGACCTGAAAAAATTTGAGTTTTTAAATAAAATAACTGGTGCATTATATCTTTTATTCATTAATATATCAACACTGAAAATTTCATTAAATTTGGTTAATTCCCTGATTTTTTTTATTTATTTTTTTTTTTTTTTTTTTTACGATGGTGGAATTTAGGTCTGTTAGGTTCGATTTAACCGATGATTGTCTTCTAGAAGCCCCAAAAGCACATACTTTAGATAGTCTACTAGCAAAAATATGTGCTTTTTGGGCACAAGTATTTAAGTTTTGGTACATTAAAATATACTAAATTAAAAAGACTAACTAATCTAAATATAAAAAATATTACACTTACTAGCAAATATATGCACCCTCCAGGTGAAATTATTTAAGTTTTAATGTAATAAAATATGTTAAATTAGAAAGGCTAATCAAACTAAATAAAAATGCAGATAAAAAGATTTGTAACAGAGAGGGGTTAAATTGAAAAATGGAACAACTGAAACTTACTCTTCCATCTCTAAATTTTCCTAATTCAACTTTTTTGTTAAAATAGGAAATGAATAAAATTACAGTTATTTTTTCTTGTTAATGTATTTCTTTTAAGATTTATCCCTGAGATTTTTGCTAATATTCATTAAGATAAAACCAAACAATTAGAAATCAATAATACCAAGCGCATATTTATTAAAATCAAATTTTTAATATTAATATGTAAATTAACCTTCCCATTCACACTGCAAACTGCCATTTTGTTGTATATATAAATACAATTGCATGTTATTAGTATGTAGATATGGTCAACAGTGGCTTTGGCCTCTGGACCATTGATATAATTAACGGCATTGATCCCAAGGGGCCATCCCCCCAGGCAATACCTGCCCCCTCGATTTAAAGGGGCAGGGCTGGGTTTATTGCCCAGTGCCCTTGCCGACGGGATCGACGCAATTTTTCACCCGCCACCCCATGAGCTTCGGCTTGTGGGTGGTCCCACATAAATAGGGCCTTCGTGCCTGACCCGTACAAGTGGGGTATGTGGAAAATATGTAGATATGGTCAACAGTATTAATAATGTAAAACAATTTTATTAGTAATGGATGTTTAAATAAAAATAAAAACATGGAGAATGTAATGTAGGGAATTGTGACTTGTGTAGTGATATAGTTTCGGTTACACACAGACAAACACACAATCTCCATTATAATAATATTTTAATGTTCTTTTAATTGATTTCTAATATATATATATATATATATATATATATATATATATATAGGATTGTGTTGAATACATTTGAGAATAACATGATAGTATTAGAAATCAGTAACATCAAATAATTATTTATTAAACTTAGTTTTGTTCAGTATACACTAGCAAAAGTGTGCGCCCTTTGGGTGCAAGTATTTAAATTTTAATGTAATGAAATATATTAAATTAGAAAGACTAACAAAATGATAAGAATGAAGATAAAAAATATTACTCTTATTTTAATGTTATTTTAATTGATTACTATACAAAATTATATATAGGATTGCTTTTAATGTTTGAGAATAACATGATAGTATTAGAAATCAGTAACAACAAATAATTATTTATTAAACCCAGTTTTGATAAAATCATTATGCAAATTATTCCCACCATATACTGTGTAAATCTTTATTTCTTAGAGATATATAAAACATATTTCAGGATTTTATATGCATTAGTTAGATTTGCTGCAAAACTATTAATCTAGACATTAATAGAGACATTGTTAAATTTCCCAAGTATATTAGCGCCATGTGAAATGCTAACAGCCTTGTCCAGGAATTGAACTCGGGTCAATGAGTCAATTTCCTACGGCTCTAACCATTACACCACGTACCTCCACTTACAGATATACACATATATATGTCTGTACAGAGAGTGTGAGCACAAACTTACATTATTGGGGGAATCATGTTTTTTTTTTTCTTTCTCCAGTTGTCTTCATCTTCCATCTGTTAGCATTTCCCCCATTAATATCTCCTGATTTTAATAGATTACCAACAATCTCTTTTGAAAACAATATCAGTCAGAAAGGTCCAAAAGTTTATTGGTTATTTCCTATAAGTCTAACATGATCAAAAGGGAACCACTCTTGACTGATAAATTATTTATTTATTTTCCCATTAAACTAAACCCTAAACCTTAACCCCGTCTTCTTTTTTCCTAGTAGATCAATAAATAAATAAATAATTTATCAGTCAAGAGTGGTTCCCCTTTGATCATGTTAGACTTATGGAAATAACCAGTTTATTTTATATTAAATTCTTTCATTTATGTTAGTTTAGTCCAAAGGCCATTTGACTGTCATTTATTCAAAGAAAGAAAAACTTAACAAATTGTCATTGTACGGTGAGATTTCAATGATCCCAAATAGAATCATCCCTTACTTACCAGTTAATTGAATTATATATATTTGGTTTGGGGAAACATTTTTTTTTAAACAAGTTCTTATCTGTTAACTATATATATATCTTATTATTATAATGGAGATTGTGTGTTTTTCTGTCTGTAACCGAAACTACTTAAGTCATAATTCCCTTAAGTTATTGACATCACATTCTCAATGATTTCTTTCATTATTGATACTGCTACAAATGATGGGATTTTGGGATCGACGCTATTAACTCCTATCTACATACTAATAACATGTAATTATATTTATATATACAACAAAATAGCGGTTTACAGTCTGGACGGGAATGCTAATTTGCATATTGATATTAAAAATATGATTTTAATAAATATGTGCTTAGTATTATTGATTTCTAACTGTTTGGTTTTATCTTAATGAATATAAGCAAAATCTCTTCAATAAATCTTAAAATAAATCCCTTAACAAGAAGAAATAACTGTAATATTATTCTTTACTTCCTATGTTAACTAAACAGTTTAATTAGGAAAATTTACCAATGAAAGACGGGAGTAACGGAAAATGATGTAAGAGTTAGTTTCAAAGCTGTTCTATTTTTCAATCATACCCCTCTGTTCAAAATCTTTTTAGCTACATTCTTATTCAGTTTCATTAGCCTTTCTAATTTAATATGATATTTTATTATAAAATTTAACTAAAATACTTGCACCCAGAGGGTGTATATATTTGCTAGTTATTATAATGGAGATTGTGTGTTTTTCTGTCTGTAACCGAAACTATATTACTAATCGAGTCACAATTCACATAGTTATTTACATCACATTCTCCATGATTTGATTTAAACCTCAATTATTAATAAAATTATGTTACATTATTAATACTGTTGACCATATCTACATGATATTTTCCACGTACCCCACTTGTACGGGTCGGGCACAAGGCCCTATTTATGTGGGACCACCCACAAGCCAAAGCTCATGGGGTGGCGGGTGAAAAATTGCGTCGATCCCGTCGGCATTCCCCCTCAAGGGGGGGCGCCTCAGGCGCTGGGCAATAAACCCAGCCCTGCCCCTTTAAATCGAGGGGGCAGGTATTGCCTGGGGGGATGGCCCCCTGGGATCGACGCCGTTAATTATAGCAATGGTCCAGAGGCCGAAGCCACTGTTGACCATATCTACATACTAATAACATGCAATTGTATTTATATATACAACAAAATGGCGTTTGCAGTGTGAATGGGAAGGTTAATTTACATATTAATATTAAAAATTTGATTTTAATAAATATGTGCTTAGTATTATCGATTTTTAATTATTTGGTTTTATCTTAATGAATATTATAAAAAGTCTCGGGAATAAATCTTAAAAGAAATCCATTAACAATATTAACTGTAATTCTATTCTTTACTTTATTACTAATTCTATTCTTTACTCTTTATCCTAATTTAACTAAATAGTTAAATTATGAAAATTTAGCAATGAAAGATGGGAGTGAAGAAAAAGCAAGTTTTAGTTGTTCCCTCTCTGTTTCAAATCTTTTTATCGGCATTTTATTTAGTTTCATTTGCCTTTTTAAGTTAACATATTTTATTACATTAAAATTTAAATACTTGCACCCGGAGGGTGCATATATTTGCTAGTATATATAATTCAATTAACTGGTAAGTAAGGGATGATTCTATTTGGGATCATTGAAATCTCACCGTACAATGACAATTTGTTAAGTTTTTCTTTCTTTGAATAAATGAAAGTGCAATGGATTTGGAAGCGGTTTACGCTCATTGAAAGGGTAATAGAGAAGCACGAATACAGATGTAACAACTGTACGAAGGGGGGAAAATCTAGAAGTCACACGCACAGTACACATGGGCATGATACAGTCATTTCACATATATAAGAGTAGAGGTTCTTTTGCTACTACTGATTTTAACAGCATGTTGGTATAACACTTGAACATTTATGACTCTTCTATAATGTTGAAGATGGTCGAAACTAGTTGAGATTATATTCCTGATTGTGTTCACACTATATATATATATATATATATATATATAAGGGTTTTTATAATTTACTTGAAGCATTGTGTTTATATTGGTTGGTTTTGAAGGCTATCACAATGCAAGTGTAAAGAAAAAGAAGGTCACTCGTGATGTTTGTTAAGCTGTGATTTATTCTTAATATTTCGAGATAAAAATCTCTTCTACAGAAGATCTCCAGAACTGAAGTTGTTGCTAGTGGCTGTCCATTTGGTTCTGTGTCATGCCTTCCAAAATCTGTCTGTCTGTCTGTGTGTGTCTTTTAGTTTATATTTATTTACATAGGAACAAGTCTGCTACCATTGGCTTCTTGCTATGTAAGCTTAATTTTGTATTCTATTAACACTCTATCACAGATATTGAGCACTCTTCTAATAACACTGTATGTTGGATTACTACTGCTTCTTCAAGTGTAATAGTGCCAACCATATACATTGATATATATATATATATATATATATATATGAGAGACAGAGACAAGTAAAAAAAAAAATATTGGATCCTGTCTAATCTATTTGAACATTATTGTTGTCACCCCCCCCCAAAAAAAAAACAGTTGTTGGTTTAACACACAACATTTCTACTAACATACAACAAACCCTGGATATTTTTTAAGGCTGACCATAACACATTCAAATAGCATTTCCAATTGTATAAGGAAGGTTA
The DNA here is from genome assembly GCA_023376005.1 of Doryteuthis pealeii. Classification (NCBI taxonomy): domain Eukaryota; kingdom Metazoa; phylum Mollusca; class Cephalopoda; order Myopsida; family Loliginidae; genus Doryteuthis; species Doryteuthis pealeii. The sequence continues at coordinate 20,922,169 of CM042174.1, read as the reverse complement.
AATGAAGATACTTACTATTTCTTGACCAGATGTTATAATGTCATAGCTGAGAGGTGGTGTTCCTATGTTTACATTTTCACCATCTCTATACGATACAACTCCTAATGGCGTATGAGGTACACTTGGAGCTCCAATTAATGGTTTGTTCAAGAAAAACTTTCTGTCAATAAAAATAAAAAAACAAAATATTTAATAAGATGTGTAACAATTTGACATTTTCTTTTGCTTATAAGAATATTGCATATTAATTTATAACCAACAATCGGTCCTTATAGTACATTAGTGCATTCATAGACGGCTGACTTCTGATTTAGGTCGGAAAATTAAAACGGAAAGTTTTTTGGTGGTACCCAATGACAGTTTAACTACAGTCTATGAATTAACATTTTGCGATTTGGTTTATGGTTTTAGGGGATTAAGGTTGTTTTTAATTACGTATTGCTTAAAAAAAAATAAACAAAAAACCCAAATTACTATACATTTAATGTTGAAAAATATTTTTTTAAACTAAGTTTAATTGAAATTATACATTGCAATACTAACACAAACAACTGTCTCAATAATAGATTCAATAATTAATTTCAATGGTTAATTAAATGTATAGTAATTTGGGATTTTGTTGTTTATTTTTTTTAAGCAATATGTAATTAAAAACAACCTTAATCCCCTAAAACCGTAACACAATTCGCAAAATGTTAATTCATAGACTGTAGTTAAACTGTCATTAGGGACCACCAAAAAACTCTCCGTTTTAATTTCCCGATCTAAATCAGAAGTCAGCCTCATAGACACACTAACATTGAACATTTGGTTGGTTGGATGGATTATACAGTAGGGTACAGTTGGAAAATGTTGCAAATTAACAATTACCACACAAAATATTTTTCTTTGAAACTTGTGTTTGTTTGAGGAAATAGATTTCAATCTTTTAAAGTGTTATCACTGTCACAGCTTAATTATTAGGTAAAAAAGCATATCTGAGGTGACGTTGATTATGGCAGCATATTTTCTATTTGAATTCTAGTTTTATTTTATTTGTTTCGGTTAAAATGACAACCGTTTCTGTTTTAAATACTGAAATTGTTAAATTTTCTAACCGATTTCTAGGGTAAATTTTGCAAAAAAGAGGATTTTTGGTGCATTTTAGTACATGATTTTGATACTATTTCCTCAAATAATGGTGCAATAAGAGATCTAGTTTTTGGAATCGGTAAACACACTTTTGCTGTTTGAGAGAATTTTTTTTTTTTTTTTAAAGTGTAAAATCTACCTACCCTATTATACAGCATATCAACCCTTTTCATCCAAGGAATCCAAAAATGCTATCAAAAATGTCTTAAATTCAACCAATTTTAAGTTATTGATGATTTTTTTCATAGCAATATCCCAATGTGGCTCTGTATCTGACAATTTTTTTTCTATTATTATTCATATATATTGGACATTATTTGTACCAAAAAGTTATTTTGTTTTTTGCACAGAACCGAAGCCACATTTTGCAAAAATTTGTTAAAATGTCCAATTATGGACCATGTTAACATTAAATAATCCTCAAAATTTGAGCTTCCAATTTCAAAAAATAACAGAGTTATGTCAATTTTTAGAATTCAGAAATCATCAATAACTTAAAATTGGTTGACTTTCAGACATTTTTTTAAATACATTTTTGGATTCCTTGTGGCAAAATACTTTTATAAACCAATTTTTAGGGGTAGGGAAGCTCTAGAACTCATTTTATAGACAAAAATAGGTTACAAAAATTTGCCATTTTTCGTGACACTCCTCAAATTTGGAAAGCTAAAAATCGACAAAACTCAATTTTTGAATTGGGTGACAATTTTTTTCTTTTTCTGGATGATTTGACATGGAATTATCCCAAATACAAATTTCTTGGGGATTTTCTTTGTTGGTTATTAACTTACCCTCGTCTTTTCATGAAGAAAAATCCACCCACTAAAACAGCTGCAATGATTAACAGCAAAACAACAGGCACAGCAACTGCAGTCACTTCTAAAAGGAGACAAGAAAATAAATATATCAGTCATTTTCTGCCTTTGTTTACAGCAAAATTCTTAATCAATTAAAAATTCAAACCCAATTTGAAAACGATATCTTTAATGAGTTAGCAATTTCAAGTCAATCTTTCCATTATCTGTATTATTTGTATTGAAGTGAGTTAGCGTACTGTTGGTTTGAGCAACGTGCCAAGACAATTGGTACTTATGGGAATCCAGAATAGTCCACTCATGCATTTGAGTGATTCCATTCCTTGAGTCCTGATTGGCTGCTTGGTTTCTATGATGTTATGAGGCTTCATAAATAACCTGGCATTTTGCAGCAAGACAGATTCGTATTGAGTTACAACTACTTGCTGCCTTGTCTTACCAAATCGACGGTAATTGGAACTAGTATTATTATTCTACAATTTGTATTTTTCGAACTGTTGTTCTCATCTTTATTATTATATACACAATGTGTTAGCTGATGTGCTCTCTGACCTTCTTCAGGCGTTTCTTGTCAAACTTGGGAACTTTGTTGTCAAACTCTGGAGATGTAGATATAAATATTAATACTTACTTGTATATTCTAATTCACCAATACGTTTTTCTGGTGTCAGTGATGTACAATCAAAACCATAGAAACCTGAAAAGGAAATAAAAAATGTCAGTATCAAATTTTAGTGACATTTTTTCGTTAAAAATACAAATAGAAAACACCAATCATAGATTAAATAGCTATTTAATGTCATGCTATCTGAGGGCAAAGGGTTTATTTTATTAAAACCTTAAAAAGGTTCTCAATTTTAAAGTTAAAAAATATTGGAGAGTTCCCTTGCCACTCATCCCTATCGGTCATCACCCCTGGCAAGTCTTCCACACAGCATCCGGAATCCGCACAGAGCTGATTGATGTAGGTTTTTGCTGGTTGGCCTACACTGGTGTGTGCATGTGTAGGTGTCCACAGGAGAACATCACTTATGAGTTTGTCCTTACTTCTCCATGAGTAGCCAACATGTTTGATAATTACTTCCAACTCCAACAACCTAGGCCTGGTTGAAAATATAACTAAGATGAGAACTTAAAGCAAAGGAAAAGGCTTTAAGAATTTCCTTCCTTGAAATGAACATGTGAATCTTTGGTTTTGGATTTAATTCTGAAAATTCTAAGTAATCAATATCTAACAAAGATAAAAGTTATTTTATCAGATGATTAAGACCCAAATATATATCTAAGTTAGGATAGCATAGATACAGCTTTGGTTCCGCCCTGTCGGCTGGGGCATTAGAATGCACCGACTGCACCTCTGCAGAGGTGTAAGACTCCCCCAATGGAGCCTCCTGTTGACCGTGGGTGGCGACCCGTGATGCTTAAGGATATAGCCCAGGGGGATGAGCAGTTAATGACATGCAATACTCCACTTTGGCCCTATCTTGGGCTAGACGGGCAGTCGGAGAGGCCCCCTCCAATCAATCGGCTGGTCACGTCAAGCCCTAGCACCTATATGATTTTCCCAACCCTATTGCCCTTATGGCAAGCCCCAACCCCTTTTTATCATATGGGTGCTAGAAGGCGGTGGCTGCGGGTCTACATGTCCTGGGAATGACATTAAACTCTATCTGATGGTGAGGTTCTAGTTTTGGAGGTTTGGGGAATGTGGAGCACCCCTTCATCACCATTGCTCCCTGGTCCACTCTGACCCGGAGTGGTAGTACCTGTTAGGGTCCCATCTATGGGTTAAATAGAAAAATGTATTTATAAAAAAATTGTATTATCCATTAAGAATTGATTTATTTCAAAACTTTATCGGCATTAAATGACCCACTGAGGTTGATATGCTGTAAAAAACAAACAAACAAACAGCTTTGGTTGGTTGGATTTTATAACATATAAACCCTTATTGGGTTATTTTATGCCAATCATGCTTTGTTTTATTCATTCTTGATTGGTATTCAAAATTTTTTTTTTTAAACTCAATTTTTAAAAATACATTTTTTTAATCCATAGACTGAACCTTAACAGGTACTGCCACTCCAGGTCAGAGTGAATCTGAGAGTAATGGAGATAAAGAGGTACTCCACACTCTCCAGAGCTAGAACTGAATCACTAGATGCAGTTTACCATCAACATTGTATTCTGAGAAAAAGTCTCTCCCCTCTACCAAGGGCCGGGTTAACTCAGTTGGTAGAACGTTCGACTAGAAACCACAAGGTTCCTTGTTTGATACCAGCCCTTGCCAACTCAGCGTATGAGTAGCACAGGGATCTGTGTGGTAAAGGAGCTGATGGTAGGTGTGGCGTTCAACCTCAGTTGCGAAAACAATCTCCTTGGTCTAGCGCTAGTGAAAAGGGGATAGACTCCTTAGGCCATCCCGACGACTTTACTACCAAGAGCATTTTTAAAGATTGAAATGTCTTTTAATAAATGAAATGTCTCACCTTTGCATTTGCAAAAAAATTTATTTTCAAGTGAAATGAAATGCTGAAACGTAAGCAAAACTATTTACTATTTCGTCGTCGGGGCGGCCTAATGTCAGTATCAGCCAGACAGCGATGGAGTCTATCCCCTTTTCACTAGCGCTAGACCAAGGAGATTATTTTAGCATCTAATAAAAAAAAATTTACTATTTACTCATTCATAAATAAATACATCCTCTGAATATTTGTTTTTTCATATCTATTAATAATGGAGATTCGCTTCAGGTTTTTGTCTGTAACAAAAACTACGTCACTGCTTACTTCATACCCATCATAAATCGGCATAACATTGAATAAACACACTCAAAATTTGAGCATGCAATATTAGACAGTCCTCATTGTTTTTTTAAAACAAGTTTTAATAAATACATCCCCAATATCATATATTTATATATAGTTTGAGAAGAAAATATTTTAAAAATATAACAAACACAGGATGTTATGATCAGGAAACAATTTTATGTGTCAGTACTTAAGCATTTCAGTATATTGTACCATCTTCAGGACACTGTTAAGTAATGTTTATGTGAGGGACAAAATGAAAGATGTTAAGTGTATAGGAATGTGTGAATATGATGTTATTAACCGTTAATTTTTATATGCGCGTTTGTTTATGAAAGCAAGAAAGATCAATGCATGTGCAAAAATAGAAGGTGAAGATCATATGATGACGTATGCATGAACGTGAATAGGCGGAGAACGAAAAGTTAACAAAGATATGACGTATATATATAGTTTGTTTTATTTTATTAGATATTCAAAGTTAATAGAACTTAGTTTCGATTTCAAAGTGTTTTATTTTTTTTTACTCCTTTAATAAATTTGATGATTTCATGATTTATGGTTCAAACTCTCCGACACTTAATTTTTAACTTCCACCTCCTGAAGCAATATCTTTCAAAAATTTTTTTTGCTAGTATATATATATAATGGACTCTCTCATCGATTTTCGACACATGAGTGTTCATTCAGTGAACAAGTAACACAGTGTTTTGTTTATAGTGGTGAAGGCTTGTGTTGGACCATTCCGCACTTTTTGGCACAGTCGATAGGAAAGAATTGGTGCACAAGGAATGCCACATAACCCAATCAACGACTGACCTCTGGAATTTTGAATTCAGAGTTTTCCTTCTCTTAGACTGGTTACTATCCATATATGGAGCGTGATAATGGTTAGAGTCATGGGAAATGGACTTGTCAACCCAAGTTCAAATCCTAGACAAGGCTGTTTGCATTTCACATAGCGCTAATACCTTTGGGAAAGGTATGAATCCATATATTCTACCTCCAGCTATGGGTAAAATAGTAGGGCAGACTGGGCTCTTTAACTTGGGTAGGTAACCAGTCTAGGAGAAGGAAAACTTTGAATTCAAAATTCCTGAGGTCAGTCGTTGATTGGGTTTGTGGCATTCTCTGTGCACCAATTCTTTCCTATCGACTGTGCCAAAAAGTGCGGAATGGTCCAACACAAGCCTTCACCACTATAAACAAAACACTGTGTAGGTTGTTCACTCATGTGTCGAAATCAACAAGAGAGTCCATATATAATAGATAGATATATTGTGTATTTTGGCAGCAACTTAGGCAGGTATTGTTAAAGACCATGGAATATATGTTATTTATGATCTTCAGTTGTAGATGTTAAAGTTTCTAGTTAATCTCCCTAAACCAACCAAACAAACATGGTTTATAAATTTACATGCCCATTTTGAAGTGCTTCTCAAAAAACAAATTAAAAATTACCCCTGGGTAGAATGGGTTAAATAAAAACATCTCTCTCCTCCACGAAGTGTATTTTTAAAGATTGAAATGTCTATTAATAAATAAATGTCTCACCTTCTTTGCATTTGCACGTGTATTTATTGTCATTCACTTGAATGCACGTTCCACCATTTTGACAATTGCAATGGGACAATTCAATTGACGTCTCGGATGCTGCAAAGAGAAAAAAATAAATAAATAAACATAAGAATTCGAGTGCAAGTATAATGATTTCCTTTTTAAAAATTTTGTATTAGTGTAACACGAGGGGGTGGGGTGAGAGCCAGGAATGTAACAGTGACGTGTAAATTAATATGGAAAAGTTTTTAGGAGGAATATAAGAATTATGTGTAGATTAGATTGGAACATTAGTTAACATACTAAACTACAATGTCATGTAACACAAGAGGGGGGTGTGAGAAGAGCCAGGAATGTAACAGTGACATGTAAATTAGCACAGAAAAGTTTTAGGAGGAATATAAGAATTACATGTAATTAGAATGGAAAAGTTTTAGGATGGGTTAGCAAAACGCCATGGGGTGTTTTTCTATTGGTTGAGATGTGTAACGTGGTGAAGCGTAGAAGTGAGAATGTGGAGTGAGTTTGGAACGATGTGTTGACAGATTGAGACGTGGGTTCTTGCTCCGGGCAGTTTTGACTTGGGGGAGGGGGAAAATAAAAATCTCCTGACAAAAAGATAAGTTGCCTTTTGTTATTCCTCAAAACAAACAAGGCAAGATGTCCTCCAGCACCCCAAGGTTTCTAGACTCCAAACATCAAGGAATTGTCAGCCAACACAGCATCGGCCCAGATTTGAGCCTCTCAAATTAGTACTTCACTACTAGACATAGTTTAACGTCATATCCAGGACACTAAGACCCTCAACCACTGCCTTCTAGTAAGTAAAGTCGACGGGGCGGCCTAAAGTCAGTATCAGCCATGGAGTCTATCCCCTTTTCAATAGCGCCAGACCAAGGAGATTGTTTTTAGCATCTGAGGTGGAGCGCCACACCTACCATCAGCTCCTTACTTTACCGCACAGATCCATGTGCTACTCTTACGCTGAGTTGGCGAGGGCGGGTATCGAACTAGGAACCTTGTGGTTTCTAGCCGAACGCTCTACCGACTGAGCTGACCTGGCTTTCTAGTACATATCTTATTATGATGGAGATTGTGTGTTTTTCTGTCTGTAACCGAAACTATATTACTACTCAAGTCACAATTTCCTTAGTTATAACGACACATTCTCCATGATTCTATTTCTATTTAAACCTCAATTAATAATAAAACTGTTTGACATTATTAATACTGTTGGCCTTACCTAAATACTAATAACATGCAATTGTATTTATATATACAACAAAATACCAGTTTTCAGTGTAAACGTAAAGCTAATTTGCATATTGATATTAAAAAAACTGATTTTAATAAAAATGGGCTTGGTATTATTGATTTCTAATTGTTTGGCTTTATCTTAATGAATATGAGTAAAAATCTCTTCAATAAATCCTAAAAGAAATTCATTAACAAGAAGAAATAACTGTAATTTTATTCTTTACTTCCTATTTTAACTAAATAGTTAAATTAGGAAAATTTAGCATTGAAAAACAGAAGTGATGAAAGAGTACGTTTCAGTTGTTCTATTTTCCGATTATACCCCCTCCGTTTCAAATCTTTTTATCTGAATTCTTATTTAGTTTCATTAACCTTTCTAATTTAATACAATATTTTATTACATTTAAACTTAAATACTTGCACCCGGAGGGTGCATATATTTGCTAGTATGATAAAAAGAGTTGGTGGTTTTCTATAAGGATAATAGTGTTAGGAGATATCATATAGGTGCTAGGGCATGACAAGACATTGATCAGTGAGAGTCTCTCCAACCACCCATCTAGCCTAAAAGTGTTGCATGTCATGGACTGCTCAGCCACTAGGATTCAGTCTCACCCAGGGCCAACAGGTGGTCCTCATTGGGGGGATTGGACCATATGACCTTTAGGCACCTTTTTTTGTTCTCGATTGAGAAAGGACATGTTTTTCATTTACACCGTCAATATCCGGTTGTTTTAACAGACGATTTAAAAAAAAAATTTTTTAATTATAAAACTAACCCCTAACAAACAACCGGATATTGACGATGTAATGAAAACACGTCCTTTCTTAATTGAGATAAAAAGGGGTGCCTAAAAGTAATATGGTCCGAGGGATTTTAGCCCACTGCAGAGGTGCAATCAATGTATTCTACAACCCCTGCTGGCATGGTGAAGGGGTTGGGTAGATAAATACTGTAGAAAGAAGATGATGATGATGATGATGATATTTACCTGCATTACAAACTGTGCTTGAACCTGCGAATAATTGTGAATTATCAGGACAAGCGCATTTGTGGGTGTCGGGTGTCAAAAGGCAAAGATGGCTGCACGTTGATTTCTCATTGCATTTGCTTTTCACTGGAAAAAACAAAATGACAAAAATAAAAATAAATCTGTAAAAATAATCTAATTTGGTTAAGTGAGAAACAAAAAAAAAAGACAAAAAATAAAACTGAATTGTATTTTGTCCCCTTTTTATTTGTTTTCAGGAGCTTTGATTGATTGTTGCTTTGTTTGATTTTACGGCATGTCAAACCTTGTTGGGTTATTTTATGTTGAAGACGTTTTGTTTTATTCATTCTTGATGGGTATTCAATGTTTTTTAACTCATGTATTGTAAACAAAAGTAAAAAATCAACCTACCTAGTGTACATGGACAGTAAGTCTCAGGACAACATATACACACACTTACTGCTAGTAGAACACACACAGATAGATTCACACACACACACAAACAAACACACGTACAGTTCTGTAGATAGAGATGATTTGTTAGTTATTGGATTTTACAACTTGTCAGTCCTTGTTGGGTTATTTTATGCTGAAGATGTTTTGTTTTAAAGAAGAATAAAAATGAAGGAAAACAAAAGGAAAAAGGAAAACAAAGGAATGAAAAAGAAAAGGAGAAAAAAGTAAATAAGAAAAGAAAAGGAAAGAAAAAAGAAAGAAGGAAAGTAAAACAAAAGGAAAAGGAAAGAAAAATAAAAACAAAGGAAAGAAGAAAAAATGAAACAAAAAGAAAAAAGACAATAAATGACAATGGGTCGCAATAAAAAAAAAACGAAAGAAAACTCATAAAATAAAAATGAAATGTCATATTAAATATTATTTTCTTTCTCTCTCACCGTCTTGGTTGATTTTCAGTGCATGAAATACTTTAAGATTTCTTGGGAGGACTAAACCACTCTGAAAAGTTATATTGACGCTTCGACCAAATTTGTCCATTCTAATTAGTTTGCCGTCAGTCTCCGACAACCAATACAAAAATTCTTCAAAGACATCCAGACTTATCGGGTTCTGCAGACCTGGAAGAAAGAAAACAAAACGGTTAAAAGAGACCAGTCAGCCTTTGTTTGGAATTTCATGTATTCATGTTCAGAGTTGGATTTAAACCTTGCGGGGTCAGTGTTACTTCTGGTTAGGGGGCCCTCAAGTTGTCTCAACTTAGAAATTAAATTTGCTACACTGTCCCAACTTTTAAACAGATCAATTTGACCCATTGAGTGGACCTGGGAGTAATGGTTGGTTGGATTTCATGGCATGTCAATCCTTGGATTGTTCTGTGGGTTTGTTTGGTTGTTTTGTGGCATATCACACCTTTTTGGGTTATTTAAATCATTTTGATATTCGGTTTCTTATGGTACCTGTTGTAATACTATGCCGTCCTGCGGGAAGGCACCAAATGTACCAATATTGTTCCACAATTACAATGGACGTGTTTTTAATAATAAAAGACCTTTATTGTGATATTGTTTATTTATGGTGATAAAAATCATGTACAACCACAAAGGGGTATCGAAGTTGAAGTGGAGTCGGAATTTTGTGGACTGACTGGCGATATATGTTGAGTTCTGATTCAAATTCAGGACTTTTGAGTAACAAGATGACAAAGCAAAGACGGCGACAAGGGCAGTGAGACGGAGCTATCAATCTGGTCAAGAACCAGCTGTCCGATCTGGTCAAGAACCAGCTCTCCGATCTGACTTGGAACCCTTTTGGGACCTCTTTTATGGGTTCCAAACACCTGAATCCAGGGCTCTGATTGGCCAGCCAATAGAAACGCTGGACCAATGGCCCTATTGTGTAAACATCAGGGGGCGTACAAAAACCCACCCATGTGGTCGCATTTGATTGGATGGCCAATTGAAATCATGGCCTTGGGTTACACATCTTGAGGGGGGCGGGGCAAGTCTCTGCCCCAGTTTCCTGATTGGTGAGGCACCTGATAATATTTTTGTTATTGTATAAATGGTCTTGTGCCAGACTTATCTGTCAGTTGCTATGATAATTCCCAGAAATTGGTATGGGATTATGTTATTCTTACTGAGTCTATATTTTTAAGATTTAATCTTTAAACTTAACTTCGTTGAGTAAATTCTCTTATCTTATGCAGTCCTCACGTAAATGACAATATGATAACATATGTATGAAACAGCCATCCGATTTCTGCCATTAGAATTTCTTTTGTTCGAATAATTTTTCTCTTATCTTGTGCAGTCTTCACGTAAATGACAATATGACAAGATATGTATAAAACAGCAATTCGTTTTATATCAACCGATTTTAGCCATTAGAATTTCTTTTGTTCGGGTAAATTTTTCTTATCTTGTGTTGACTTTACCCCACCACTGACTTGTACTCTGATCTAAGTCGCTTGTACGACTCTAAAAACAATTGTTATTTTTATATCCAAAATTGTTTTTTCAACTATCTAATGAGATATCGCCAGTCAATCCATAACACCACTACAGTGTTATATGTTTCTTAAATATTCACCCATCTAATTATTGAATAGGCTCATCACTGCTTAATTCAGTCATCTCGTGGGAATTGTGTTTTTAACATGAGTTCACAGTGGATCAGGTTTGGTTTGGTGGATTTTATGGCATGTCAACCCTTGTTGGGTTATTTTATGCCCAAGATGTTTTGTTCATTCTTGTTGGGTTTTCAATTTTTTTATCAAACTCAATTTTTTTAACACATTTTTTGTAAATTTATTTTTGATCTATTTAACACATAGCCAAAACCCTAAGAGGTACTACTACCAATCTGGGTCAGTGGACCTGGGAGTAATAGCAATGAAGGGGTACTCCATACCCAGAACACTAAGACACCACCTTCTAGCACATATATGATAAAAGGCGTGTGGTCTAATGGTTAGAGTCGTGGAAATGGACTTGTCAACACGAGTTCAATTCCTGGACGAATCCAATTCTCCCTCCAGCTATGGGTAAACTGTTGAACTCTGCTTAAGAAATTGACCTTGTGTCACATCCTGCTTGTGTGGAGGGGTTGGTAAATATATATATGATAAAAGAGGTTAGGGCTTGCCATAAGGACAATAGGGTCACTATCACCATTAGATGCAGTTTAATGTCATACCGAGGACACTAAGACACTCAGTCACTGCCTTCTAGCACATATATAAAAAGGGGTTGGGGGCTTGCCATAAGGGCAATAGGGTTGGGACAACCATATAGGTGCTAGGGCTTGGCATGACCCGTCAATTAATTGGAGGGGGCCTCTCCAACTGCCCATCTAGCCTAAGTAAGGGCTAAAGTAGATTATTGCATGTCATGGATCTTCTCAGACACCAGGATTCCATCCTTAAGCATCACAAATTGGAACTTCATCACTAGTTGCAGCTTGTCATACCCAGGACACTAAGGTCTTCAGCCACTGCCTTCTAGCACATATATGATAAAAGGGGTTGGGGGCTTGCCATAAAGGCAATAGTGTCACTATCACCATTAGATGCAGTCTAATGTCATCACCCAGGATATGCAATTCATCTTAATAAATGCAATTTGATTTTCTCACCTTTCTGAATAACAATCACTCGATTGGAGCCATCGGGTTTCATGGACTCGATGACATTAAGCTTTGCATCACACCAAAAAACTCTGTGTTCCATGAAATAATCGATGGTGATTCCAGTTGGATAGGCCAATCGTTCACTCACTAACACTTCTCGTTTCTCACCATTCATCCAGGCTCTCTCGATTGTTGGTCGTTCACTGTCAATATCAGTCCAGTACATCCAACTGAAAAATACAGCAATAACAAATTTGAGGTGAACAAGACTGTTCTTGATTACAAAATGGTACTCAATAATGAAGAATATATGTTTAAAAAAAAAACGTATAAATTCCTGACCACTGACAATCCTTTTTGATTTTTAATGCATTTCTATAATAAATCATTACAAATACATTTATATTATAAATATAATAGCTCTTATTCTATAGTAATGCTTGTATTAATTCCTGACCACTGACAATCCCTTTCTTGATTTTTAATGCATTTCTATAATAAAATCATTACAAATACATTTATATTATAAATATAATAGCTCTTATTCTATTAGTAATGCTTGTATTAATTCCTGACCACTGACAATCCCTTTCTTGATTTTTAATGCATTTCTATAATAAAATCATTACAAATACATTTATATTATAAATATAATAGCTCTTATTCTATTAGTAATGCTTGTATTAATTCCTGACCACTGACAATCCCTTCTTGATTTTTAATGCATTTCTATAATAAAATCATTACAAATACATTTATATTATAAATATAATAGCTCTTATTCTATTAGTAATGCTTGTATTAATTCCTGACCACTGACAATCCTTTCTTGATTTTTAATGCATTTCTATAATAAAATCATTACAAATACATTTATATTATAAATATAATAGCTCTTATTCTATTAGTAATGCTTGTATTAATTCCTGACCACTGACAATCCCTTTCTTGATTTTTAATGCATTTCTATAATAAAATCATTACAAATACATTTATATTATAAATATAATAGCTCTTATTCTATTAGTAATGCTTGTATTAATTCCTGACCACTGACAATCCCTTTCTTGATTTTTAATGCATTTCTATAATAAAATCATTACAAATACATTTATATTATAAATATAATAGCTCTTATTCTATTAGTAATGCTTGTATTAATTCCTGACCACTGACAATCCCTTTCTTGATTTTTAATGCATTTCTATAATAAAATCATTACAAATACATTTATATTATAAATATAATAGCTCTTATTCTATTAGTAATGCTTGTATTAATTCCTGACCACTGACAATCCCTTTCTTGATTTTTAATGCATTTCTATAATAAAATCATTACAATACATTTATATTATAAATATAATAGCTCTTATTCTATTAGTAATGCTTGTATTAATTCCTGACCACTGACAATCCCTTTCTTGATTTTTAATGCATTTCTATAATAAATCATTAGCAATACATTTATATTATAAATATAATAGCTCTTATTCTATTAGTAATGCTTGTATTAATTCCTGACCACTGACAATCCCTTTCTTGATTTTTAATGCATTTCTATAATAAAATCATTACAAATACATTTATATTATAAATATAATAGCTCTTATTCTATTAGTAATGCTTGTATTAATTCCTGACCACTGACAATCCCTTTCTTGATTTTTAATGCATTTCTATAATAAAATCATTACAAATACATTTATATTATAAATATAATAGCTCTTATTCTATTAGTAATGCTTGTATTAATTCCTGACCACTGACAATCCTTTCTTGATTTTTAATGCATTTCTATAATAAAATCATTACAAATACATTTATATTATAAATATAATAGCTCTTATTCTATTAGTAATGCTTGTATTAATTCCTGACCACTGACAATCCCTTTCTTGATTTTTAATGCATTTCTATAATAAAATCATTACAAATACATTTATATTAAATATAATAGCTCTTATTCTATTAGTAATGCTTGTATTAATTCCTGACCACTGACAATCCCTTTCTTGATTTTTAATGCATTTCTATAATAAAATCATTACAAATACATTTATATTATAAATATAATAGCTCTTATTCTATTAGTAATGCTTGTATTAATTCCTGACCACTGACAATCCCTTTCTTGATTTTTAATGCATTTCTATAATAAAATCATTACAAATACATTTATATTATAAATATAATAGCTCTTATTCTATTAGTAATGCTTGTATTAATTCCTGACCACTGACAATCTCTTTCTTGATTTTTAATGCATTTCTATAATAAAATCATTACAAATACATTTATATTATAAATATAATAGCTCTTATTCTATTAGTAATGCTTGTATTAATTCCTGACCACTGACAATCTCTTTCTTGATTTTTAATGCATTTCTATAATAAAATCATTACAAATACATTTATATTATAAATATAATAGCTCTTATTCTATTAGTAATGCTTGTATTAATTCCTGACCACTGACAATCCTTTCTTGATTTTAATGCATTTCTATAATAAAATCATTACAAATACATTTATATTATAATATAATAGCTCTTATTCTATTAGTAATGCTTGTATTAATTCCTGACCACTGACAATCTTTCTTGATTTTTAATGCATTTCTATAATAAAATCATTACAAATACATTTATATTATAAATATAATAGCTCTTATTCTATTAGTAATGCTTGTATTAATTCCTGACCACTGACAATCTCTTTCTTGATTTTTAATGCATTTCTATAATAAAATCATTACAAATACATTTATATTATAAATATAATAGCTCTTATTCTATTAGTAATGCTTGTATTAATTCCTGACCACTGACAATCCCTTTCTTGATTTTTAATGCATTTCTATAATAAAATCATTACAAATACATTTATATTATAAATATAATAGCTCTTATTCTATTAGTAATGCTTGTATTAATTCCTGACCACTGACAATCCCTTTCTTGATTTTTAATGCATTTCTATAATAAAATCATTAGCAATACATTTATATTATAAATATAATAGCTCTTATTCTATTAGTAATGCTTGTATTAATTCCTGACCACTGACAATCCCTTTCTTGATTTTTAATGCATTTCTATAATAAAATCATTACAATACATTTATATTATAAATATAATAGCTCTTATTCTATTAGTAATGCTTGTATTAATTCCTGACCACTGACAATCCCTTTCTTGATTTTTAATGCATTTCTATAATAAAATCATTACAAATACATTTATATTATAAATATAATAGCTCTTATTCTATTAGTAATGCTTGTATTAATTCCTGACCACTGACAATCCCTTTCTTGATTTTTAATGCATTTCTATAATAAAATCATTACAAATACATTTATATTATAAATATAATAGCTCTTATTCTATTAGTAATGCTTGTATTAATTCCTGACCACTGACAATCCCTTTCTTGATTTTTAATGCATTTCTATAATAAAATCATTACAAATACATTTATATTATAAATATAATAGCTCTTATTCTATTAGTAATGCTTGTATTAATTCCTGACCACTGACAATCCCTTTCTTGATTTTTAATGCATTTCTATAATAAAATCATTACAAATACATTTATATTATAAATATAATAGCTCTTATTCTATTAGTAATGCTTGTATTAATTCCTGACCACTGACAATCCCTTTTTGATTTTTAATGCATTTCTATAATAAAATCATTACAAATACATTTATATTATAAATATAATAGCTCTTATTCTATTAGTAATGCTTGTATTAATTCCTGACCACTGACAATCCCTTTCTTGATTTTTAATGCATTTCTATAATAAAATCATTACAAATACATTTATATTATAAATATAATAGCTCTTATTCTATTAGTAATGCTTGTATTAATTCCTGACCACTGACAATCCCTTTCTTGATTTTTAATGCATTTCTATAATAAAATCATTACAATACATTTATATTATAAATATAATAGCTCTTATTCTATTAGTAATGCTTGTATTCCTGACCACTGACAATCCCTTTCTTGATTTTTAATACATTTATATTATAAATATAATAGCTCTTATTCTATTAGTAAAGCTTGTATTAATTCCTGACCACTGACAATCCCTTTCTTGATTTTTAATGCATTTCTATAATAAAATCATTACAAATACATTTATATTATAAATATAATAGCTCTTATTCTATTAGTAATGCTTGTATTAATTCCTGACCACTGACAATCCCTTTCTTGATTTTAATGCATTTCTATAATAAAATCATTAGCAATACATTATATTATAAATATAATAGCTCTTATTCTATTAGTAATGCTTGTATTAATTCCTGACCACTGACAATCCCTTTCTTGATTTTTAATGCATTTCTATAATAAAATCATTACAAATACATTTATATTATAAATATAATAGCTCTTATTCTATTAGTAATGCTTGTATTAATTCCTGACCACTGACAATCCCTTTCTTGATTTTTAATACATTTATATTATAAATATAATAGCTCTTATTCTATTAGTAAAGCTTGTATTAATTCCTGACCACTGACAATCCCTTTCTTGATTTTTAATGCATTTCTATAATAAAATCATTACAAATACATTTATATTATAAATATAATAGCTCTTATTCTATTAGTAATGCTTGTATTAATTCCTGACCACTGACAATCCCTTTCTTGATTTTTAATGCATTTCTATAATAAAATCATTAGCAATACATTTATTATAAATATAATAGCTTATTCTATTAGTAATGCTTGTATTAATTCCTGACCACTGACAATCCCTTTCTTGATTTTTAATGCATTTCTATAAAAAATCATTATAAATATAATAGCTCTTATTCTATTAGTAATGCTTGTATTAATTCCTGACCACTGACAATCCCTTTTTTGATTTTTAATGCATTTCTATAATAAAATCATTATAAATATAATAGCTCTTATTCTATTAGTAATGCTTGTATTAATTCCTGACCACTGACAGTCCCTTTCTTGATTTTTAATGCATTTCTATAATAAAATCATTATAAATATAATAGCTCTTATTCTATTAGTAATGCTTGTATTAATTCCTGACCACTGACAATCCCTTTCTTGATTTTTAATGCATTTCTATAATAAAATCATTATAAATATAATAGCTCTTATTCTATTAGTAATGCTTGTATTAATTCCTGACCACTGACAATCCCTTTCTTGATTTTCCATATTAAAAAATCATTAGCAATGCATGTACTTGTTACGAGGGTAATCCCAAAAGTAAGGTCTCCCACGCACTGAAAACACCGGGAAAATGTTCGTGTGGCTATTGGCAACACTGTCGTGTTTGTTGTGCATGCGTCTTTGGCATAAAATAGCCTAGTGGGTTGAAATGCTGTAAAAACCCAACCAACCAACCTTTTTATCAAAGTGTTACAATTCATGAGAGGTTATGAATTGTGAACAGACCTGTAACTAAGAATTCAAATTAGGGTCTGTTCATTTGGAATCAAGGGAATCTATGGAAAATTACCAGTGATCGTTATAACCTTTTGATCTCTTGAATGACAGACATGTGAGAATAGTTTAGAGTTAAATTTGACCCAGCTTGGAGAGAGCGTAGACGTATTGCCAGTTCTGGGTCGGTCTCTCCACTGCGGCAGAATTGTTTATCAAATGAAGAAACAAGCTATGTTAAGCCGAGCCCAGAATATTGAAGAACAGAAGAAGAAATCAACCATTAACAGTAGATAGAAGTCAACTAGACAGTATGGCGGACTGAACCAGAAATGAAACAAGTAACCAGTTAACAGCAACGAGTCATCACCAAATAGATTAAGTAGTAACCAGCAGATTAATGAATCAAGTAAGATCATCTTCTCTCTAATCTAAGTCTCTCTCTTTCTATCTCTCTCTCTATCTATTTATCTCTATCTATCTATATCTATCTTTCTCTCTCTATCTATATCTATCTCTCTATATCTCTCTCTATCTATCTATCTATCTATATCTATCTATCTCTCTATCTATCTCTCTATCTATATCTATCTATCTCTATATCTATATCTCTATCTATCTATATCTCTATCTATATCTATCTCTCTATCTATCTATCTATCTCTCTATCTCTCTCTATCTATCTATATATATATATATATATCTCTCTCTCTATCTATCTATCTATCTCTCTATCTCTCTATTTATCTCTCTCTCTCTATATATATCTATCTGTCTCTCTCTATCTATATCTCTCTCTCTCTATCTCTCTCTCTATCTATATCTCTCTATCTCCCTATCTATATCTATCTCTCTCTCTATATCTCTATCTATCTATCTATCTATATCACTCTCTCTATCTATCTATCTCTCTATCTATATCACTCTCTCTCTATCTATCTATCTATCTATCTATATCACTCTCTCTCTCTCTATCTATCTATCTATATCTCTATCTATCTATATATCTGTCTATATCTCTCTCTCTCTCTCTATCTATATATCTATCTATATCTCTCTCTATCTATCTCTCTCTCTCTATCTATCTATCTATATCTATCTCTCTCTATCTATCTATATCTCTCTCTCTCTCTATCTATATCTATATCTATCTATCTATATCTATCTCTATATCTATCTATCTCTCTATCAATATCTATCTGTCTCTTCTTGTCTATCTATCTATATATCTTATATATTTGATGTTATAAGGGCTATATAACAAGAAATAGCAATTTGTGTACATTATTTATTGAATCAACAATCAGTTCTCTCGTTTTTAATCTATTTTCTTTTTAGAACTCAAGTTGCCACCAACAGGTGGCCCCATTGGGGGATTTTACCTCTCTGTAAAGGTGCAGTCTGTGTATTCTACCTCCCTAGCTGACAGGTCAGGGGTGGTGGTGATAGATTATGTGTATGGGTCATGGTGTGATATTAGATGTTTGTTTTCATGTCAGCATTTAGATGATATTTCAGATTTTTTGTTCAGAAGGCACTTTTGTGATGGGTGAGTAATTATTATGAGTTTTTCATGGTGACAAAGAAGGCATTTTTTTAATGTCTTATTGTAGGTTGGTACCGAAGCAGAGATGAAACAAGTAACTAATTAGCAGCACCAAACAGAGTAAGCTGTAACCAGCAGATTAATGAATCAAGGAAGATCAACCATCTCCTATCTATAATCTAAGTCTGTCTCACTCTCTATTACTTTACCCGATGTTATAAGGTCTATATAACAAAAGTTCACGGAAGAGTCCTCAGCTACAATACTATGCTACACTGCATTACAAACTTGTTACAGATACTTTGATAAAATTCAAAGCTATGAGTACATGTTATGCACAAATAATTACAGTATTTATGGTTGGTTGGTTGGATTTTATGGCATGTCAACCCTTGTTGGGTTATTCTATACTGAAGACATTTATGGGTGATACTGTGTACAATAAGATATTTTCTAAATAATTTTGATTTAACAATGTATTCACATTCAACATCCACTTGGATACACTTACCCTGTATTTGAATTTGTAACAATGGCATAAGGTTTCCTTAGTCCACTTCGAATTAACGTATAACTGTATTTTCCATCATAGGCTGCAACAGATATTGTCCTTTTTGCTGTATCAGTCCAGTAAATATTTCTAAAAAAAAAAGAAAAAAAGAAGACTTTTTACCACTGACAACCAAACACCAATTAAATGCACAATTCAATAAAATCAATATCAGAATCTGTTCTTGAGAATGAAATGCATAAAATTCTCTGGGACTGAGATAAAGGCAGATCACCTTATCCCAACCAGGAGACAATATATATATATATATTTTTTTTTACACCAAAATTAAAATATTCGTTCAATTTTAATAAAATTTTGTAGAATTATGTAAATGTATGTGGCATTGGGAGTAATGGTAATGAATGGGTACTCTACACTCCCCAAAATTAGAACTTCACCATTAGATGCTGTTTAATGCCATACCCAGACCCTCGGCCACTGCCTTCTAGCACAAATATGATAAAAAGAGATGGGGGTTTGCAATAGGGTTAATAAGAGTGGGACTAAGGAATAGATAAATATACAGCATATATCTTATTTGGTGGAAGGAGGCGCATGATGTCATGGTTAGAATTGTAGGAAATGAATTTGATTACCTGAGTTCAAATCCTGGACAAGGCTGTTTGCATTTCACATAGAGCTAATACCCTTGGGAAAAGTATGCATCCAACTCCTCCAGCTATGGGTAAATAATAGGGCCGACTGGGCTAGGAAACCAGCCTAGGAGAAGGAAAACTGTGAATTTAAACCTGTTAACCTCTGCTTAAGAAATTGACATTGTGTCACATCCTATATCAACCTCAGTGGGTCATTTAATGTCGATAAATTTTTGAAATAAATTCATTCTTAATGCATAATACAATTTTTTTATAAATACATTTTTCTATTTAACCCATAGATGGTACCCTAACAGGTACTACCACTCTGGGTCAGAGTGGACCAGGGAGCAATGGTGATGAAGGGGTACTCCACATTCCCCAAACCTGGAACTTCACCATCAGATAGAGTTTAACGTCATTCCCAGGACATGTAGACCCTCAGTCACCGCCTTCTAGCACCCATATGATAAAAAGGGGTTGGGGCTTGCCATAAGGGCAGTAGGGCTGGGGCAATCATATAGGTGCTAGGACGACGTGACCAGCTGATTGATCGGAAAGGACCTCTCCGACCTACCGTCTAGCCCAAGATAGGGCCAAAGTGGAGTATTGCAAGTCATGAACTGCTCATCCACCTGGGTTCTATCCTTAAGCATCACAGGTCGCCACCCATGGCCAACAGGAGGCCCCATTGGGGGAGTCTTACCCCTCTACAGAGGTGCATTCTAACGCCCCAACCGACAGGGCGGCCTACTCATGTGGAGGAGTTGGTAAATATATACATTTTATTTACTGAATGGATCAAATTTCCCTCCAAGAATGTTGACCTAATTTCTCCCTTATCATGCTTCTCTCCCTTTGCACTTAACCACCTTACTCTGCATATCTCTTCCAACTCACTCCTCACTTTTGATCTTATCTCCCTCCCCATCCACCAAAGATTTCCTTCTGACCAATCAAATCCTCACAAACGCTATCCCATCCACCTGACTCCATCCCATAATCCACCCTCTCCTGTTCACTCTTTGCTATAAAACACATGTATGAAACTTCAATGATCAAATAAACGACTGATGAAGCCGAGCTCAATGCACAGCGAAATATATCTCCTACATATACTTGTCTGAGTTTTGTTCCTTTGTCCACATTTCTCCCTCTAATCTTTACTACATCTTATTTACTGTATGGTCTGCAACACTTACCCAGATATCCAGTCTACGGCAATTCCATTTGGTTCTTGAAGACCAGAGATGGGAAGTTTGATAACAGGTCCTGTATTATGGGAAATATAAACCCAATAAATTGATTTTAAAACTGAATCTGTCCAGTACAGTGTAAAGTGTCGAGGATTTCCTGCCAATGCTTGAGGACGATGACTACTGAACAGTTGTAAGTATTTTGCATGGTGAACAAATTGGCGAACTTCACTTCCCATGGTGAAAAAAACGGATGGCATTTTTCCTGCTACAAAAAACAAAAAACAAAAACAAAAAAATTAAAAAAAATTAATGATTGCTTTGACACTAAGACCCTCAGCCGCTGCCTTCTAGCACATATGATAAAGGGGGTTGGGATTGATCATATATATGCTAGGGCTTGACATAACTAGCCAATTGATTGGAGGGGGTCTCTCCAACCATCTGTCTAGCCTAGGTAAGGGCCAAAGTAGAGTGTTGCATGTCATGAACTGTTCAGTCATGAGGATTCCATCCTTAAGTATCACAGGTTGTTTTTATAAACCAATTTTTAGGAGTAGGGAAGCTCTAGAACTCATTTTACAGACAAAAATAGATTACAAAAAGTCGCCATTTTTTTTCACCCACCCTCAAATTTGGAGAGCTAAAATTCAACATAATTCTGTCAATTTTTGGAATTGGAAACTCAAACTTTTGGGGATTGGCTAACTTTATCCTAATCCACACTTGGACAAAAATTCAGAAAAATTGAAGGGGGTGGGTGACATGGCCTGGATGATTTAACATGGAATTACCCTTAGACAGAATAAAAGAACTTAAAAAGTCAATATGAAGATAAAATACTTACAAACTGCTTTGCACCTGGTGACTGGATAAGTTAATTGAACAAATCCCGTTAGGCAGGTACATTTATAAGAACCTTTGAGATTGTTGCACACCTGCGGACAGTGATTCCCCCATTGGTCACATTCATTAACATCTGAAAATACAACAGAGACAAAATATTAATGTGTTTTGCTTTTGGTCTTTTTAAAAAAAAATTTTTAAGAGCTATCAAAAAAAAGAAATAATAATAGGTGCTGGTTTAGTTCAGTGAGTAGAGCACCCACCTAGGAGTTGCAAGGTTCCTAGTTCAATACCCATCCCCACCAACTCAGTGCATGAGTAGCACAGATTGGGTAATCTGATCTGTGAGGTAAAGTGTGTGAACTGATGATAAATGTGGAACTTCACCTCAGCAAGAACAATCTCCCTGGTCTAGCACTAGTGAAAAGGGGATAGACTCTCTCACTGTCCAGCTGATACTGACAATAGGCCACTCAACAGACTTTATTTCATTTTTAAAAAATGCTTATATAATGAATAATAATGAATACATAAAAAAGATAAAATAAATTTAAAAAATATTTTTAAATAACAAAAAATAAAAATAAAAAATAGATAAAAAAATTTAAAAAACAATTAAAAAAAATAAAAAAAAAAAAATAAAATAAAGAAAAATTTTTTAAAATAGAAAAAAAATAAAGAAAAATTTTTAAAAATAGAAAAAAAATAAAGAAAAATTTAAAAAATAGATAAAAAATAAAATAAAGAAAAATTACAAAAAAAATAAAAAATAGATAAGAAAAATAAAATAAACAAAAATGTTAAAAAAATAATAAAAAAATTAAAAGATAGATAAGAAAAATAAAATGAATAAAAAAAGATACTTTAATAATAAATACAGGGAAAAGAAATAAAATAAAAAATCACTAAAATTTGTTGTGCTGTCATTGGAATTGATCCTCTAACAATCTAGATTGAGGATTTTATGAAAGCAAAGTCTTCTAGGATCAGCAGAATCTATTCTCTCAGGGGTTGTACTTTTTTAGTATGTCCACAAAACCTTAAACTCTGTGTATTTATGGCAGATCAATATTTTGTATGGAACTATCAATAACTGTTCAAGTTATAAGTTCTTGTTTTATCCAGCTTTTTTCATTCAGACTGAATAAGCCAGGCAAGTTTGAGCTCAGAGTATCATCTTTCAACAAATTTATCTAATTATTTAGAGGGAAAGTTCTTTGACTGTTTGTCAACAAAAACCCATTATACATTACATATCTTTACAGAATCATCAATTGATAGGTAGAATGTGACTCAAGGCTAGAATTATGGGGCATCCAGTGAGGATCGAACTTGCTATTCAGTAATAATGGATCTGCAAGACTAGCTTGCTGGCCATTATACCACAATGGAATGCCCAACTAAGCTAAGATTGGTAAATGATGACATGATACTTATTAGCGGTGGTTAATACAGTGGTAATATACGGCTGAACTTGCACAAAGGTGTCAAAATTAGAGTTACCCAGAAAAAACAGAACCCACAAATTTTGGTTAGGGTTGGGGTTTAGGGTTAGTTTAATGGGAAAATAAATAAATTGGGTTCTGTTTTTTCTGGGTCACCCTGTATACCGTTGACCCAGAAAAAACAGAACCCACAAATTTTGTAATAAAACTTAGTTTTTACTATGGAGGTCTAGGGTTAGGGTTAAGGCTGGGGTTGGGGTTTAAGGTTAGTTTAATGGGAAAATAAATAAATAAATTGGATTCTGTTTTTTCTGGGTAACCCTAATTTTGACACCTTTGTGCAAGTTCAGCCTAATATGCTTATTTACCATGGTCGGCAACAAACCGATTATCAGTCATATGGAAATCCGATCTCACTGACTAGTTAAAACAACGATTCTTCCAAGCTGTGGTTATATCAGTACTGCTGTATGGCTACACTACTTCGACCCTAACGAGGCACCTTGAGAATAAGCTAGATGGGAGCTACACAAGAATGCTGCATGCGGTCTTGAACAAGTCGTGGAAACAGCACCCCACAAGGAAGCAGCTGTATGGCCACCTGCCCCCATCTCACAAACCATCAGAGTGAGACGGACTAGGCATGCTGGACACTGCTGGAGAAGCAAGGACGAGCTCATAAGCGACGTCCTCCTGTGGAAGCCAATACATGGACATGCTAATGTGGGCCGCCCAGCCAGGACCTACATTGACCAACTATGCAAGGATGCTGCACAGAGGACCTCCCTGGGACAATGAATGATAGGGAGGGTTGTCAAGGATTATCATGGAAATCCGTGCTAATTGTGCGACATGATGATGATGATGATGATGATACTTATTTAAATAAAAAGATAAGTTTTTGTAGTACAGGGTGATCCAAAAGTCTTGTCACCCCTGTATATATATTGCAATAGAGGTGTGTGGTACAATGGTTAGAGTCATACGAAATGGACTTGTTGACCTGAGATCAAATCCTCGATGAGGCTGTTTGCATTTCACATAGCACTAATATCCTTGGGAAAGGTATGCATCCAACTATCCCTCCAGCTATAGGTAAATAGAAGGGCAGACTGAGCTCTTTAACCTTGGCTAAGTAACCAGTCTAGGATAAGGAAAACTCTGAATTCAAAACTTTGCTTAACTCTTAACATCCTATACTGCCTCATTCCACCCAGCCGGAAGTCACATTTGTTTTCCTAATCTACCCCAAATGATAGTCTTTGTTTAAATGTAATATTAAACATATTTAGTAGTCTTTGATTTAAGAGAAATAACAGGTAACTTTAAATGAAAAAGCCATTTTTAGTCATTTTTTGATATATGGTTATAGGAATTGGGCTCTGGACTTTGAAAATTCTCTACAGGATGTTAAGAGTTAAGAAATTGACCTTGTGTCACATCCTGCTTGTGCGGAAGGGTTGGTAAATATACATATGTATTGCACTTACCTTCACATTCTTTTCTGTTTGTGGCTGATACTTTATACCCCTTTCTGCATGAACAGTAAAATCCACCCTGTTTGAGATCGGTACAATTATGTGCACATCCACCATTGTTGACAGTACAATTGACAGTGCCACTTGATTTATCTGCAGAATAAATAATAAAAGAGGTTGAATCAATATACAGTGGTACCTTCACTTATGAGTGCTCCAATTTACGTTGTTTTGGACCATATGACCTTTAGGCACCCCTTTTGCGATCTCGTTTCGCGGAGACATTTTTTTCCATTTGCACTGCCAAGATCCGGTCGTTTGTTAACAGATGATTTTTAGAGTTTTTTTTTTTAAATTACAAAACTAACCGCTACCCAACAACCGGATTTTGGCGATGTGAATGAGAAAAGTGTCCTTGTGGAGCGATATCGCAGAAGGGGTGCCTAAAGGTCATATGGTTCAGTTTTTTTAGTTTCACTTGGTTGATTATATCTTTTGTGTTGAGAGCATAATTTGCGGTACCAGTGAGCGTCAGATATGTTTATGTTAATAAATTCACTAAAAACATTTAACTTTCAAAATTTATTATGCCAAAGAAAAATATCATTAAAAAAAAAGAAACATTGTTGGAATATTTGGTGATATAAGGTGTGCTACAATTCCCCAACTGGATTTATAGACTAGCCGAGATCACATGGTTTATTCCTTCACCAATCACCAGCCATACTGCGTGGCTGATACACTACTTAAACACTGATACTTGCCACAGCTGTACTTGCAATCATTGAGGAGGGACTTACAATACTCAGGACTCTTTACCAGAAAAACCAAAGGACTCATTATCAGAGGATTACCAAGGATCCAATTCCACTGGACAAACGCTACAGAATGGCCCATAGGATTGTAACAAACATTAAAACATATTACAGCACATAATTCATTACATTCTATTTTATTATGTTTTTATAGAATACAGGGCTATTTTTTAATTAAAAAAATATGAAAAAAATAGGTTGTTTTTTGTTTTATTTTATGGGGGAAGAGTGGAGTAGAAGTGTTTGATAGAATGTTGTTGGAATGAGTGTGGGAAATAGGAAAGTTTTATACAATGTTTTTCTGGCATATATATATATATATAGGATATGGGTTAAGAATAAGGAAATGAATCCGACAGTATATATATAGATAAAAGGGTATGAAAACACACAATGTTGTTAAAATGAATATATTTTTATATCATTTTCATTGCTAATATTTCGATTTATAAAAAGTCATCATCAGAGCTTTTAGATGTAAATATTTTTAATCCGGACTCATCAAGAGAGAAACAGAACCCCCCCCCAAAAAACCCCAAAAAAACCCCAAAAACATGATTTTTTATAAATCGAAATATTGTCAATATTAGCTATGAAAATGATATAAAAATATATTCATTTTAACAACATTGTGTGTTTTCATACCCTTTTATCTATATATATACTGTCGGATTCATTTCCTTATTCTTAACCCATATATATATATATATATTCAATTATTATAATGATATGGCATATCAACAGTTGTTTTTTGTTTAGCTCAGTCAGTAGAGTGTTCGGCTAGAAACCACAAGGTTCCTAGTTCAATACCGGTTGTCGCCAATTCAGCATATGAGTAGCACAGGGATCTGTGCGATAAATTAAGGAGCTGATGGTAGGTGTAGCGCTCCTTCTCAGATGCAAAAACAATCTCCTTGGTCTAGCGCTAGTGAAAAGGGGATAGACCCCCTTCACTGATAGGCTGATACCGACTTTAGGCCACGTTGACGACTTTATATATATATATATATATATATATTATTTTTTTTTTTTTTATTTAGGTATAAGTATCCGTTTGTGGGAGGTACATATTTCAAGTTTAGGCATTAGTGTGAAGCATTAAAGAAATTAAAAATATAAGAAACTCTGTTGTTTTAGAGAAGAGTTTCGTTGATTTAGTAAATTTTCAGGATTATAATACTCCCTTCTTCAGACTGGGGAAAAATTTACTAAATAAATGAAACTCTTCCCTTAAACATCCGAGTTTCTTATATTTTTAATTTCTTTAATGCTTCACACTAAAGCCCAAACTTGATATATGTACCTCCCACAAACAGATACTTATACCTAAATAAACACAAATATATATTTATATATATATATATATATATGAGTAATGGAAATAAATCCGATAGTATGTAAGTATAAAAACATGAAAATATTTGTTTAATCATTTTTACATTTACATATAGGCATATATATATATACATATATGCATATATATATTTATATGAGCACAAGCAGGATATTAAATTGGGCAATTTTCAGAACACCCTCATCCAACATATGTCTGAAACTGATCATAACTTCAGTTTCAATGATGCCACAATATTAGCTCATATTCACAACAAAAGATTAAGACAGATTTTAGAAGCCAGTGCAATTTCGCTTTTGCCCTCCCTTAATAATCGACCTGGATTTTTCAACATATCACCATTTTTAGCTAAAATAGTTTTAAATAGCTACAAAATACCAGGCTTTATTTAATTATTTAGTTATCATTCCAACTTTGTTCCCTTTGTTCTCATAAAATCAGTCCATTAATACTTTTTCTCGTCTTTTGTTGAATGCATTTCTTCAAGTTATGTCACGCATCATGACATCTTTGCATGTGCTGATTGCAGCTCGTCTTTCAAAAAATATAACGCTGAACAGATACAGTTACAAACTTTTTATAAATATTTTTCTAACTCCTGTCAAAACATCCATCAATTTCTTCACCCCATGATCTATCCTGATGAAGGTTTAAAGAAACCGAAACGTTTAAGCGTCGATAAATAAATTCCTCTTATTTTTTGAACACTTCGTTTTTCAAATTTCTTTATATATATATATGTGCATATATACATATACAACTTTTGGAAAAAGGAAGGAAAGCAGCAACATGTATCTTTTTTTTTTTTTTTTTAACAAGCAACCTTTTAAGGAAGCAGAATTTTTTTTTGTTAAGAAGAAGCAACTTACGGCAACCCTGTTCATCAGAGGAATCTTCACAATCGAGGAAATCATCACAGACTTTAGAAGAATCAATGCATTGTTTATTGGCACATTTAAATTGGTTTCCTTCACATCGATGCCGAACAGGTTGGCCTACAAGGAGAATAGGTAAATAAGGTTATAGATTATTCTTAACATGGGTTTACTGAAATAAAATAAAAGAGCTCTAAAAAATAAGATCAAGTCTTGTGTTCATTAACAGGTTGCCTACATTTGCTCAAATGCCTTTCTATTTCTGATATTACCACATTTCCTTTATTGCATCAGTTTTGTAAGTATTGCAGGTACATGTAGTGGTTCAATAATGTACCATGCCTCTAGGTTATATTATAATACTAACACATGTATGGCAATGTTGAGAAATTTTCATATATAAGGTGTGTGCTAGATCCCTGCCCATACTTATAGATTAGGCGAGATCATGTGATCTGTTACTTGGCCAATCACTGGCAGTACTCTGAGGCTGATACAATACTTAATCCACCCTACTGGTCATAATTACTACAGCGTTCATTGACGACAGACATAGGATTAAATCACTGGACCTTTACCAATACGCAGGATAGGACTTCTACGATTACCAAAGGATTCCATAACATAGGACTTTCTTTAAGTCCTTTTCAACTGGTCAATGATGGCACTTAAAAACTTTACAGACAATGGTAAATTGACTTTATTAAATGTTGGTATACATTTGGCACATGTATTTATTTGTGAGGCATTTATAATCTGCATCTATTTCATGTAATATAATATAATCACAATATGTGATTGCCTTCACCTGTTTCAGAGCACTTCGGCCTCTGGAGCGGCTTGGCAATAAAATTAACAGCGTCGATCCCAGAGGGCTCTTCCCCCAGGCAATACCTGCCCCCTTGATTTAAAGGGGCAGGGCTGGGTTTATTGCCCAGTGCCTGAGGCACCCCCCCTCGAGGGGGAATGCTGACGGGATCGACACAATTTTTTGTGCCTACCACCATGAGCTTTGGCTTGTGGGTGGGCCCACAAAAAAATGTCCTTGTGTCACACCCTCATAAGTGGGATGAGAGGCACTAGGGTACCTCATATGGTGTAATGGTTACCAAGCTAGACATGCAGACCATTGTTAGTGAGTTCGATTCTCACTGGGCGCCCCATACTTCTGGCCTTGTGCCACATCTAAGCTAAGCTTAGTAAATAACTATAATCACAATATGTAATATAAAAAATGATTTGTAATAGGTTATAAGTTATATAAATAAATAAATGAATACTTTTCTTTTATCTTATTTTCCTACTCGTCCCATTTACCTATTATCCTCGATATTTTGCTCTGTTGAGCGAGGATCAAAACTAGTCAGCATGCAACTCGTTTTTTTCTTTTCCTTTTAACCCCTTTATTGTAAAATACATACATTTTTTTTTCATACAATGAATCTTTTAGGAGGTCTTTTTAAAGCACAAATGAATACATATATATGTACATTTATTTGGCTGTAAATATTTAAAATAAATGTAATTTTTTCATATGCGTTCTTATTTAATTTCATTAGTCTTTCTAATCTATACATATATAAAGGGCAGTTTGTGTGTATGTATGTCCGGAGGAAACTATGAAAATAAAACAATTGATGACAAAAAAAATACATATATACATTCACTATCACCAGATCTTGCTTTTTGAACAAAAATCATGATTTAATTTATATTCGTGAAGATAATTAAAAAAATAAAATTCAAATGATAACTGTATGGAATTTTTTTACATTAAACCTTTTAAATAGGAGATATTAATTTTTTATTTCATTTTTTACATAGGCATTTTAATGAGGCAACCTGTGAAGATCTAACTAGCGAATCAACAATAATGGATCTGTGAGTCTACCTTTTTTACCCCCCCCCCTACCCAGGCATGGCTGGGTAGCCACTTCTAGTTTAATATATTTCATTACATTAAGACTTAAATACTTACACCCTGAGTTCTATTAATTGATTTGTCCTTTTCCCTACGAATATTCTGTGTTAGGTTACCTTCTTGTGGATAACCTAATGCATTATAAGACTATGGGTATTAGCTATGGTTTTGCACCTTATTAATTCTTATAGAGCTATGTAAATGGGGGAAGGGGGCTTTTATATATTATTGAATATGTTGAATTATCAATGGGTATAAACTGTACAAAAAGTCACCACTTATATTTATGGACTTTACCACCATCAGGAGCAGGCACTGACTAATCAAAAAAGATGTAGAATGCATTTAAGGTTATTTGTAAATTATCCTGGAAGTTAGTTGTTAACTGGACTTAATACCAAACGGACTACAACTGGATTCTCTACACTAAGTGCACTCTTGTTATATCTAGGATTTCAAGGACTACGACCGGATTCTCTGCTACTGAGACTGCACTCTTTTTTTTCTAACATTGGATTTACCAATAGGAGATCTAAACGCCTAAAATGGCCACAAGAATCATAACAGAATATGAAAGAAAAAAGGACCATATGACCTTAAGGCACCCCTTTTGCGATTTCGACTCATGAGGACACTTTTCTCATTTACACCGTAAAACTCCAGTTGTTTGTTAGGGGTTAGGGTTAGGGGTTAGGGGTTAATTTTATAATAATAAAAAAACAAACTTTAAAAATCGTCTGTTAACAATTAACCAGATTTTGACGGTGTAAAAAAAATATCCCATGAATCGAAATTGCAAAAGGGTGCCTTAAGGTCACATGGTCCAGAAAAAAGAAGCAAACTGTAAGATTTATTTACAGAGTTTGGGGTTGTTCTCATCCGATGCATCTCCACAGTCATCCACTTTATTACAGAGACGCCAACGGGGGATGCATTTGAAATTGTTGCATCGGAAGTGCGTATTGGGAGGGCAGTCAACATCTTTACACACTGACACTACCTCATCGGAACCATCTCCACAATCGTCAGCACCATCACATTGCCATTTCAGTGGAATACAAATCTGGAAACAAAAAATAAAAATGAAAAAAAAATAAAAGTAGGAAGCAACCTAGAAAGAAAAAGAATGTGACAAAAAATAAATGAAGGAAAAAAAAAAAAGAAAAATAGAAAATAAATAGTATTATTTGTATTATTCGGACTATTGTTGTCCTCATCTTTATTGTCCTGCTTTATTGTTAACTCCACTATTTCTCTAAATTTTTTAGATGAGACTTGATAATTTGTATTATTTGTATTATTCGGATTATTGTCCTCATCTTTATTGTTAACTCCACTATTTCTCTAAATTTTTAGATGAGACTTGATAATTTGTATTATTTGTATTATTCGGATTATTGTCCTCATCTTTATTGTTAACTCCACTATTTCTCTGAATTTTTTAGATGAGACTTGATAATTTGTATTATTTGTATTATTCGGATTATTGTCCTCATCTTTATTGTTAACTCCACTATTTCTCTGAATTTTTTAGATGAGACTTGATAATTTGTATTATTTGTATTATTCGGATTATTGTCCTCATCTTTATTGTTAACTCCACTATTTCTCTGAATTTTTTAGATGAGACTTGATAATTTGTATTATTTGTATTATTCGGATTATTGTCCTCATCTTTATTGTTAACTCCACTATTTCTCTGAATTTTTAGATGAGACTTGATAATTTGTATTATTTGTATTATTTGTCCTCATCTTTATTGTTAACTCCACTATTTCTCTGAATTTTAGATGAACTTGATAATTTGTATTATTTGTATTATTCGGACTATTGTCCTCATCTTTATTGTTAACTCCACTATTTCTCTGAATTTTTAGATGAGACTTGATAATTTGTATTATTTGTATTATTCGGATTATTGTCTCATCTTTATTGTTAACTCCACTATTTCTCTGAATTTTTGAGATGAGACTTGATAATTTGTATTATTTGTATTATTCGGACTATTGTGTCCTCATCTTTATTGTTAACTCCACTATTTCTCTGAATTTTTGAGATGAGACTTGATAATTTGTATTATTTGTATTATTCGGACTATTGTTGTCCTCATCTTTATTGTTAACTCCACTATTTCTCATGAGACTTGATAATTTGTATTATTTGTATTATTCGGACTATTGTTGTCCTCATCTTTATTGTTAACTCCACTATTTTCTGAATTTTTTAGATGAGACTTGATAATTTGTATTATTTGTATTATTCGGACTATTGTTGTCCTCATCTTTATTGTTAACTCCACTATTTATCTGAATTTTTTTAGATGAGACTTGATAATTTGTATTATTTGTATTATTCGGATTATTGTCCTCATCTTTATTGTTAACTCCACTATTTCTCTGAATTTTTTAGATGAGACTTGATAATTTGTATTATTTGTATTATTCGGACTATTGTTGTCCTCATCTTTATTGTTAACTCCACTATTTCTCTGAATTTTTGAGATGAGACTTGATAATTTGTATTATTTGTATATTCGGACTATTGTCCTCATCTTTATTGTTAACCACTATTTCTCTGAATTTTTGAGATGAGACTTGATAATTTGTATTATTTGGACTATTGTTATCTACACAACGTTTCGGCCAATGTATCAGTAGACTCGTAACATTCTCAACTCAGAATCCTCCTCCTCTAACTTGGGAACCTTCTCTTTGAACTTGGAAACAATAAAGATGAGGACAATAGAAATAAACAAAGAAAGAAAAAAAAAAGGAAAAGAAAAATAGAAAATAAGTAGTATTATTCGGACTATTGTCCTCATCTTTATCGTTATCTACACAACATTTCAGCTGATGCTTCGGATGCAGTTTAATGTCCTACCAGGAGACCCCTTTTTCGGGAGGTCTTACCTCTCTTCATAGGGATACAATCAGCATATTCTTAGCTCTGCTGATGGTTGGTTGGTTGGATTTAACGGCATGTCAACCCATTGGGTTATTTTATACCGAAGACGTATTTGTTTTATTCTTTCTTGATGGGTACTTAATTTGTTTTAAACACATTTTTTCTATTTAACTCATAGAAGGTTTGTAGTAGTAGTCATAGTATCTTTAGTAAGCGTCTTCTTGCGTTAAGCATGAATAGTAGTTCTCCCTGGCCTCTAAAATGCCAGGTTATTAAATAGTCATTGAGTAAGTAAGTATAAAGTTAGGTGCTCCCTGCAGACACCCACACTACTTAGTGGAACATGTTGATTATGAGTTATCTCCCTTGGACTGAAACTCTTTGGCAAAAGAGTTAGAAAGTTAGTTGGCAACTGACTACATATATGATGATTGTCCACCATTAAGGTGACTGCCATTAAACAGCCAATTGACATTGGTAGCGGATCGAGACCCAGATGTGGGATAATTTATATTGTTTTGTATTTTACACATTGCCACCTATACTGTGTCTCAAGATGGTGAATCAACAGGCTGTTTAATGGCAGTCACCTTAATGGTGGACAATTGTCATATATGTAGTCAGTTGCCAACTAACTTTCTAACTCTTTTGCCAAAGAGTTCCAGTCCAAGGGAGATAACTCATAATCAACAGAACAGTCCATTTCTACTCTACAGAAGGGACCCTAGCAGGTACTACCACTCCCCTGCTGACAGGGCGGACCATATGACCTTTAGGCATCCATTTTTGATCTCGATTCAGAAGGACATGTTTTTCATTTACACCGTCAATATCCGGTTGTTTGTTAACAGAAGATTTTTAGAGTTTTTAAAAAAATTATAAAACTAATCCCTAACCTTAACCCTAATCCCTAACCCCTAACAAACAACCGGATATTGATGGTGTAAATGAAAAACATCTCCTTCTGAATCAAAATCAAAAAGGGGTGCCTAAAAGTCATATGGTCTGACAGGGCTTACAAACTAAAAAAATTAAAAATAAATTAAAAAAAAGGAAAAAGTGAAAGAGACAACTTACTGTATTTTTGCATTCAAATACATCTAAGGGGCAACATTTTCCATTGGGGTAAAGAGTTCCAGTCCAAGGGAGATAACTCATAATCAACAGAACAGTCCACTTCTACTCTACAGAAGGGACCCTAACAGGTACTACCACTTCCCTGCTGACAGGGATTACAAACTTTAAACAAAACAAAAAAAAAAAAGGAAAAAGTGAAAGAGACAACTTACTGTGTTTTTGCATTCAAATACACCTGAGGGACAAAATTTTCCATTGGGGTAACGAGCTGTACAATTGAGTTCGTCTGAGACATCTTTACAATCCCTGTGACCATCACAGGTTACACTTTGGTGGACGCAGAATCCTTCATTGCATCGGAAATGATCCTCTGGGCAAGTGATTTTGCCTAACAATGTAAAACAATAAGGGTTAAACTTGGAATCATGTATCTTTGAGGTGTAACAAAGATTCTCAAAGATATGTTGTTTAAAGTTAACTGACCTGAAAAAATGTAAAAGTTTTAAAATAAAATAACTGGTATCTTGGTATCTTTTATTCATTAATATATCAACACTGAAAATTTCATTAAATTCGGTTAAATCCCTGATTTTTTTTTTTTTTTTTTTTCGGTGGAGTGACATACGATGGTGGAATTTAGGTCCATTAAGTTGGATTTAACAAGTTTAGAAGAGCAAAAAAATATAGGTAATAATTAAATAAATAGAATTCAAAAATATAGTTGATAAATAAATAAATAAAATTTTAAGATACAAGTAATAAACTTTTAAAATACAGCTAAGAAATAAATAAACTTTTAAAATACATAATAAATAATAAATAAATAAATAAAATTTTAAAATCCAGTTGATAAATAAATAAAATTTTAAAATACAGGTAATAAATAAATAAATGAACTTTTAAAATCTATTAATAATGGAGATTCGCTTCCGGTGTTTGTCTGTAACAAAAATTACATCACTGCTTACATCACATTACCCAAAATCATCATAACATAGAATAAATACACTCAAAATTTGAACATGCAACATTGTTTTTTAAAACAAGTTTTAATAAATACATGACTGGTATTATATATCTATATATAGTTTGTTTTATTTTAATACATATTTAAAGTTTACTTTTCAAATAGTTTTATTTTTTAATCCTTTAATGAATTTGATGATTTTACTTATTTAGGGTACAAACTCGCTGACATTGAATTTTTTACTCCCACCCCTCAGGCAATATGTTTCGAAAATCTATTTTTACATCGCCCAGAGGGCATTTTTTATTTTGTACTGGTATAGTTAATAAATGAATAAATACAATTTTAATTACTTGAAGCTCTAACTGTTTACAAATTATTATTATTATTATTATCATCATTTCGCTCCATTAGAGTTTTTCACAGCCGCCTTAGCTGATGGTTTACTGAAGGCTGAATGACATGTCACCAGGACTCTTCTGAGTATTCTAGCTGATTTTAACAATGCCATAGTTTAGATGGTCTCACTTCTTCCTCTAATCTCCAATTTTTTTCCCTGACCCTTGAGGGACAGTTCTAAGGGCACCAATTATAATTGGTATGACCTTTACCTTCATATTCTACAGTTTTATCAGTTCTCTGGCAATGAGAAAAAAAAAAAATTACCACAATTTTCTTCATCACTTGCATCTCCACAGTCATTGTCGTAGTCGCATCGCCATTTACTCTGGATACATTTCTCGTTTTTACATTGGAATTCCGATTCGGAGCAGGAACGATATTTACCCTCTGCAAAAAAGTAAGACAAAATCCTTGTTTTATCTATCTATACATATATAAAGGGCAGTTGTGTCTATATGTATGTCCAGAGGAAACTTAAAAAATAAAACAATTAATGACAAATTAAATATATATACACATTAAATATTGCCAGAACTTGGTTTTTGAGCAAAAATAATGAAGATTTTATTTATATTTGTGAAGATAAGAATAAGATTTAAATGATAACAGCATAGAATTTTTTTTGCATTTAATATTGTAAATAGTAGACATTAAATTTTTTTTTAGAGTGGCTTGGTCAATGCAAGATCTTTTTTTTTTTTTTACGTGGGGATTTTAATGGGGCATCCTGTAAAGGTCCAACTCATGATTCAGTTATAAATTATTACTGAATCGTGAGTTGTATCTCCGAAGGATACCCCATGGACCTGCGAGACTAACATTAAAAAAATCCCCTCTACCAGGCGACGCTGGGTAGCCGCTTCTAGTTTTAATATATATTCAGAGTTATTGGAGTAAAATATGGAAATGAATCCGACAACATCTTCAAATATAATCTAGAATAATATGATGTGACAATTTCTTGTTTGTAAATAATTTTCTCTTAAAACTCCATATGTTAGATAACTTTAAATATATAGAAATAGAAAAAAACAAAGTGTTCGAAAAAAGATGAATTTATTATGATGTTTATCTCTATGCTTAAATGTTTCGATTTATGTAAAAATATTTTTCAGGATAGAAAACAAATTTCATACTTTGGGACTTTTCGTCATCTAATAGTTTTTATACGCAAAATATGATTCTAATGCTTTATCTCTTGCGCGCTATTCTGCATTAGTATCCAAAGATGCTGTCACACTGACGTATAAAAATCTAAAAGGCCGCAGAAAAATCATATTCATGCGTCCCAGTGTTTTTTGTTTCTTTGCCCACTATTTAAAGCTAACAGTAAATACATTTCAATATTTTCTTGGAAACGAATTACACTGTATGGGGTACAAGGTAGGGGTTAGACGGCTTTAGTTGTTCATAGATAAAAACTCTGCAATTTATTAAGAAACTTTAGTCGGGACCCATCAAATTTCCCGGGGACTCATTCAGATCAAATTTGTGCATCCCAAGATGCACTAAATTAAAAACTATAGGCATCACTGAGTACCTATAATATTTCCTGTATGTGACTATAAAAACATAACTTACTACAAACCGACTGTTTTTCATCCGATCCATCATAACAATCATTTTCAAAGTCACACAGCCATCGTGCTGGGATGCACCGGTTGTTGTCGCATTGGTATTGTTCAGCTGAACAACTTGGACAATTCTCACTTACTTCATCCGAATTGTCTCGGCAGTCATCTTCTCCATCACACACATAGGCCGGTGGGATACACCTGTAGTTTGAGGCACATTTGAACCAACCCTCAAGACAGGTTTGATTGGCTGAAATTCAATTAGGGAAAAAAAAAAAAATGAAATTCATTAAAAAAAAAAAAAGGATTATTGTCGGAAAATTTATTTCCTAAAGAAGAAATGAAGTATTTCTTGCAAATCATGTTACATAATCTATGTGGTTGCATAAGATTATTGCCAATCCCCTGTATTTCTAAAGGGATGGCCCTTTTCATATCACGGGTGGGACTTTCCATGGAATAGTACAGAAAGCCCGCGAAATATGTGAAGTCATGTGGGACCTGGTTGGGTCCTCAGTTTTCAGTTTGATGTCGGGCAGAGAAGATGTACTGCCTTAACTGGAACTCACTGCATACGCACGCTATGTTAGTCAGATGTTTAGTTACATGAAATGTTTAGTTAGGTAAATAAAAGCTTATGAAAATAACAGGATTTTGTGGTTGGTGAATGTCTTGGTAACAAGACTGATCTAGAAGAAGAAATGAGTTAAGTGCGACCGACCACCAAGACGAAGTCCAGACGCTAGAAGAGATGTTAGGAGAGACGCTAGAAGAACTTAAGATGTCAAAGACGCCAGAAGAAGAATAGAAGCAAGTAAGGAAAGAGGTATGCAACAATCACACACATAGGACTGTAGTTTGAGGCATATTTGATTGGTTGATATTCAATTATGAAAAAAAAAAAAAGATTAAATTCATTAAAAAATAATATTGGCAGAAAATTTATTTCCTGAAGAAGAAATTAAGTATTTCTTGCAAATCACATAGATAGGACCGAGGGATACACCTCTAGTTTGAGGCATATTTGATTTTTATATTCAATTATGGAAAAAAAAAAAAAAATGAAATTTCTAAAAAAAAAAATTATTTTTGCGGAAAATTTATTTCCTAAAGAAATTAAGTATTTCTTGTGAATAAGCCTGCACAGGCCAAATCTATACAACATAACCTGGAGAAGGCAGCATGGAACATCAACCTCTATGTGAACTCCGATAAAATCGAGTTCATGTCTTTTAAAAAGGAAGGAGACATCTCAACACTCAACAAGTAAGCCTCTAAAGCTAATAGAACAATTCATGTATCTAGGTAGTAATATCTCATCCACAGAAAGCGATATTAATGCACGCATAGGGAAGATATGGTCTGCTATAAACAGATTATCAGTCGTATGGAAATCTGATCTCACTGACAAGTTAAAGCGACAATTTTTCCAAGCCATAGTTGTATCAGTGCTACTGTATGGCTGCACTACCTGGACCTTAACAAAACACCTAGAGAATAAGCTAAATTGTAGCTGCACAAGAATGCTGCTGCGAT
>CM042174.1:20715997-20878497 GCA_023376005.1 Doryteuthis pealeii | reverse complement strand
CAATTATTCGGATGAAAGAAGACAAACAACACAATGGAAATTATACACATGTATTAAACAAAAGATACAAAATGCTGCAAATTTGATGGCATTTGCTTCAAGACTTATCTTGAGAGGTGAAATTAACAGTTTGTTGGTGAAGTGGCTCTAGAAAGGGTATTCTACTAGCCGTCGTTTGGATTGCTGTTGAGAGGTCTCTCTAAGTGAAAGTTCTTAGGATAAGTAAAAGTTGGGGAGTGCTTTTTTTGAGTGACTCGCCTGGTTAAATGCCCTTTGAAGTGAGTGGTGGATGGAGCCCTTGTTAAAGTGACTCCTCAGGTCGACAGCCTTCAGATAAGTGTTGGGGTTTGGTTTTGCCACCAACATCGTATGTTGGTGATTCGCCCCCTAGCGGCAGGGGAAGATAATTCACTATCGGTTATCCAATAAGATTTCTGTGATGAAGGATTAATACTTAAATTAGTAAAAAAAAATTGGTAATTTATGAGGAAGACTGTCCCGGTCTCCTGCCTCAAAACTTGCTAACGGTGAGTGGTGAAAAACCAACCCAGCTACGATTGAAGTCCGTAGCCGAAGCAATAGATAGATATGAAGATGATTAGATAGATAGATAGTTTTTTTATCAAAATATAAAAGAATATCTAAATACTCAGATTTTCTTTTATTCATGTTTGTTTAATGTCTTGTTTTTAGTTTAAATAAACAAGAATATCTAAATATTTTGATTTTTTTTTTTACTTGTAATTATTGATTGTTGGAAATAAATATTATAATAAAATGAAAATACCGAAAAAAAAATAAACGTTTTGGATTTTTTTATATGTAAGTGAATGTCAAAAAACCCCCAAAAAACCCAAAATTCCCCAAGTTGGTTGTTTACTTTCAAGTGACACTGCTTCCGCTACGGACTTCAATCGTAGCTGGGTTGGTTTTTCAGCAATCACCGGTAGGAAGTTTTGAAGCAGGAGACCGGGACGGTCTTCCTCATAAATTACCAAAAATTCTTAAAATGCATATTTATTTTTTAAAAAGATGCTGATATTTTTTTGTTCACCAATGACCAAGTGTTTCAAGCTTCAGAGAGTTTAAACAGAGTAAAAGTGAAAAGTAAAGTCGTCGGGCGGCCTAATGTTGGTATTAGTGAGGGAGTCTATCCCCTTTTCACTAGCGCTAGACCAAGAAGATTATTTTTAGCATCTGAGGTGGAGCGCCACACCTACCATCAACTCCTTGCTTTACCACACATATCCCTGTGCTACTCATACGCTGAGTTGGTGATGGCCGGTATAGAATTAGGAACCTTGTGGTTTCTGGCCGAACGCTTAACTGACTGAGCTAACCCGGCCTTAAGCATCAATTAAACTTACCGCATTTCTCTGGAAGTTCATCCGATCCGTCTCCACAGTCGTCTTCTCCGTCACATTGCCAACTATGGAGAATGCACTTGTTATTTTGACATTTCCATTGCCAAGGCGGACACGGACGCTTGTCACAGTTTTCTTCATCAGATCCATCTCCACAGTCATCGTGCTGATTACAGACGGCGAAGGAAAAGGTGCAATTTGAGTTCTTGCATTGAAATTGTCCAGGAGGACATTCAGAATTTGCTGCAAAAGTCAAAATAATTTAATTGATTTTGATGTGTAGATTATAATGACTAGCAAATATATGCACCCTTTGGGTGCAAGTATTTAGGTTTTGATGTTATAAAATATTGTATCAAATTAGAAACTATTTAGAAAATGATAAACTGAGGGGGTATAATCGAAAAATAGAACAGCTTTAGATTTAACTCTTCTATCATTTTCTTTCACTCCCATCTTTCATTTTTCCTAATTTATCTATTTAGTTAGATTATGAAGTATTTAATAAAATTACAGTTCTTTCGTTTGTTTATGGATTTCTTTTAAGATGTATCCCCGAGATCTTTGCTCATATTCGTTAAGATAAAACCAAACAATTAGAAATCAATAATACTAAGCATATATTTATTAAAAACAAATTTTAAATATCAATATGCAAATTAGCCTTCTCGTTCACACTGTAAACCGCTATTTTGTTGTATATATAAATACAATTACATGCTATTAGTAGGTAGATATGGTCAACAGTATTAATAAGGTATAACAATTTTATCAATATTATCAAATGAATAAATTCATGGTAAATGTGACGTCAATAACTAAGGGAATTATGACTTGAATAGTGATTTAGTTTCGGTTACAGACAGACAAATACACAATCTCCATTATAATAAGATACCAAAGAAACATAAGGAACAGCTGACAGGTTTCAGACCTAATATACTAGCTGAAAGGATATTATTATTATTATCTATTAATAATGGAGATTCGCTTCCGGTTTTTGTCTGTAACAAAAATTACGTCACTGCTTACGTCACATTACCCAAAATCGTCATAACAGAATAAATACACTCAAAATTTGAGCATGCAACATTAGACAGTCCTCATTGTTTTTTAAAACAAGTTTTAATAAATACATGACTGGTATTATATATCTATATATAGTTTGTTTTATTTTAATACATATTTAAAGTTTACATTTCAAATTGTTTTATTTTTTAATCCTTTAATGAATTTGATGATTTTACTTACTTAGGGTACAAACTTGCTGACATTGAATTTTTTACTTCCACCCCTCAGGCAATATGTTTCAAAAATCTATTTTTACATCGCCCAGAGGGCGTTTTTTTTTTGTACTAGTATAGTTAATAAATAAATAAATAAATACAATTTTAATTACTTGAAGCTCTAACTGTTTACAAATTATTATTATTATTATTATTATTATTATTATTATTCAAAAATCTCTTTTTACATTGCCCAGAGGGCGTTTTTTTATTTTGTACTAGTTATCATTATAAAGAAAGTGGTCAATTCAACAAATTGCTGGAGATGCAAGGCTCTAAACCCCCTCTGCAGTCCCTTAAAATGTAATTATTTTCGTGCAAGTTTTAGGTGCTGATTTTATTGTCTTTACGGTCAATCCAACCAATTTGCAGGGATAGATATGAGTCCCCAAAAGTCCCTCAAGAATGTCTTAGAAAGTACTTATTTTCATGCAAATTTTAGGTGTCAATTGTATTGTCTTTTCTGGTATATTTCAATGCGTAGATTTGATACCAAAGAGAGCTGTCAATTCAATAAATTGGTAGAGATATGAGGTAACAAATATCCCCTAATTATGCCTTGAAAAGCACCTCTTTTCATACAAATTCTAGGTATTGATTTTATTGCCTTTTCTGGTAAATTTCAATGCATAGATTACAATAATACTAAAGAAAGCTGTCAATTCAATGAATTGGCACTGATATGAGGTTTTAAAAAAAACCCTGACAGTGCCTTAAAAAGTATGTATTTTCATGCAAATTTCAAGTGTCGATTTTATTGGTAGATTAACGAATAATTTAAAAATCTATCAACTGCCCACTGGACGAGTTTCTCATTCCAATGGCCAGTTTGAAACTGCTGCAGTGGCTTGAGCTGGCTGAATATATGCATTCCACCCCTATACACTGCCCTTAATTTGACCACCCAGATAGTTGATACTAACTTTTTCTAGTTGACATTGTGACTGCAATTTCTCCTAAAATTATAGCTATTACTTTTTTCACCAGTCTTAGTGTCCCCAATTTTCAGACCATTAACTTTTCAAGACCCATTTTCTTTTAAAACTAGTCACCTAAAGTTATTATCTTTAAGTGGCTTTCACTTCAAGGTAGCTGAACATCTTTTATGGCTCTCCTGAATCTTATCTGACTGATCCTTAACCATTGTATCACATTGGGCATCTGTTCTATTTTTCTATCTTCTCACATCAACCTACTCATTCTGCCCTACTATTTTACCCATGACTATGAAACAGGCAGTAGTGGGAACTATGTAACCCTGTGCTACCTGTTTCATAGATTATCAGCGACTAAACTGGTAACCCCACAGATTTTGTCTGGTGAGTGTTGATTATGAGTTATCTCCCTTGTACTGTTTCAGTTGAAGGAACTCTTTGGCAAAAGAGTTAGTAAGTTGGTTGGCAACTGACTACATATACGATGATTGTCCACCATTAGAGTGATTGCCATTAAACAGCCTATTGACAGTGAGGAGGGTTGCTAGATATCCTTCTCCTGACTGGGATATGCATTCAAGGTTTGGGGACCACTTGTCAATAGCCATCTTACACATTATTTCTATAGTCCAACCCCTCTTCATTGCAGCAGGGCTGTGTAAACTTGGTAGTGTCAGAGCCATTACACAATCGCTACACACTGACACACAGACATTATTCGTTATGGATTTTGAAGATTTTCTTCTATTGTTTTTCTCATAACTGTTTCATAGTCGGATCATCGGTGACTAAACTGATAACCCCACAGATTTTGTCTGGTGATAAGGGTGGATAAGACACCCTGCAGGACAACAAACAAAACCTGTAAAAGGGCAGAGGAATCTTTGGGCTCAACGGCCATCTAGCACATTATTTCTAAAGTTCATCCCCTCCTCATCGTGGTAGGACTGTGTAAACTTGATAGTGTCAAAGCCATGCCATCAAGAACAAGTTCCTGGTAGTCCACACAAGGTGGAGATGTCTGGCACCCAGTAGTATTTGGCCACAATCTGGCCAAAGGAGCTCTGGTGAAAATCCAAAGGGTATCTTCATCATAATACTTCGCATACTTCTTCAGGTATTTCTTGTCGGACCCGGAAGCCTTCTCAAAATTGGGAACCCTCTTTTCAGACTCGGGAGCCTTCTCTAAATTGGGAACCTTCTTGTCGTAATCGGGAGCATTCTCGAAATTGGGTACCTTCTTTTCAGACTCGGGAGCATTCTTGAACTTGGGAACCTTCTTTTCGTAATTGGGAGCCATGATGGAACTTTGAACCCAACCCTTTATTCAATCCACAGGGATATCCCATTCTCATTCCACTAACCATAGCTGTGATAGAGGCATTATGCTGTGTTAATTATTATTCTATGTTACTGTCACCCTTGACCAGGATTGAACCTGAAGCCTAGAGATAACTGTCACATAGATCTTGTCTGTGGAAAATAAAAGGAAAAAGTTTTGTACTAACGACAATCATCAGGTTCATCGATCCCATCTTTGCAGTCCTCTTCACCATCGCATTTCCAGATCAACGGGATGCACCGATCATCCGTGATGCCACAACGGAATTGAGCAGAAGAACAGTTTGCAATACACGTACGGTTGTTGGAGCTCAAGAAAAAATTGTCGGGACATAAACATCGGTATTTATTTTCTGGTGCCAGAAGACAAAGATGGCTACACCCTCCATTGTC
This sequence comes from Doryteuthis pealeii, assembly GCA_023376005.1. Taxonomy (NCBI): domain Eukaryota; kingdom Metazoa; phylum Mollusca; class Cephalopoda; order Myopsida; family Loliginidae; genus Doryteuthis; species Doryteuthis pealeii. Next base: position 20,873,178 of record CM042174.1, on the reverse strand, counting down.
TGAACCACAGGGGTTGGGATCTGAAAAAAAAAAAAAAAATCAAGAATAAAAAACAAAACTTCATGTAAAATGCATGATCAAATCCAAGTATGCATTTATCCAACCCCTCCACATGAGCAGGATGTGACACAAGGTCAATTTCTTATACGGAGTTTAACAGGTTTAAATTCAAAGTTTTCCTTCTCCTAGACTGTTTGCCTAGCCAAGGTTAAAGAACCCAGTCTGCTCTATTTGTTTTGGGTGGTTGTTTTGTTTAATTGCATATCAACCCTTTTTGGGCCATTTAATGTCGAATCAAGTCATCTTGGTATCAAGTTGCTTACACTACCTGCTATTGCTTAAATGGTCACCCATCTAAGTATTGAACAGGCTCATCGCTGCTTAACTTTAGTGATCTAGTGGGAACCGCTGGTTTCAACATGGCTTGACCGTAAGTGGTCTGCTCTACTATTTTACCCATAGCTGGAGGGAGAATAATTTGATGCATACTTTTCCCAAGGGTATTAGCACTATGTGAAAGCAAGAAACCTCATTCAGGATTTGAACTCATATCTTCTGTCTCACTTTCTTTCTGACTTGACACTTATGTCCGTAACCAACATCTGTTTAGTTTCCCTGTGACACTCTCTCTTTGTGTTGACATTTACTGCTAGACAATTTCAATGGCAATAATAAAGTTGATTTTCGCGAGCAAATAAAGTAGTTGGTGTTTGGTTCTTTCTAACATGAGTTATCACGGAAAACGAACAAGTCCTTTAAAATATAATACCACATCTCTTAAGTGTGGTTGTAATGCAACACTAGACCAGTTACCTAACCAAGATCTATTTGACACACAGGTGTGACCCTCACAGAAACAGAAAAGAAGAATATCCTTACGTGGCTTTTGCCTGAGTGGATGAATAACACAAATGTCTAAGGGATGATGTGTCGTATTCTTCATGACCATCCGATTCGCTCCAGTGTATTTGTTGGCTTTTTCAATGCTACTTTGACTTAATTCAGTCCAGTAAATCCAGTCTTCAAATACAGTAATGGCATACGGATGAGGTAGATCCCCTTGGATTACAACGTGTCTATTCGTACCATCTGCATTTGCATATCTGAAAGATTAAAAAACAAGAAAATCTTAGAATGCTTTTTTTTTAAGGCTGTAGTGTTAGTTTCGTATTTGCCTGGGAGAGTTGTCTGCCCGATTTAGTTTGCTGGTGCCCGCTAGGGGGCTATAGTATTTAAGCGCCGGGTTCAAACCCTTCTGCCTCTTTTCCTGTTCCAGTAACCACGAGACACATGGGGTAGATTTTGGTCTAATCCTTCTCGTTGGGGCTTCACCCCCCTTACATTACTGTAAGTGAATTAACACAGCATGGACTATCCCTAGTCTCATGTCTGTGGCTTTTATATGTTATCTTGTACCATTCATGAATGTGTATTTATCTTTTTACCTATGTACTTTGTATCTTGTCATATCCATGTGCTGTACTATATTAAATGTTTTGTCTGTTAACCTTCGTCGGAGTCATGTATCCAATATATATAAAGTTGAACCTTTCTTACAAGGCTTTTAGATATGAGTTGAGTTAATTTTTGGAATGAAATTATAAATATATAAACAGACTGAGATAGATAGATAGGTAGATAGATAGATATAAACAGACTGAAATAAATAGGAAGATATTAACAGATTGAGATAGATAGATATGAACAGACTGAGGTAGATCACCCTGGATTACAACATGTCTATTCGTATCATCTGTATTTGCATATCTGAACGATTAAAAAAAATAGACCCACAGTCTTAGAATGCTTTTTTTAAAAAGGCTTTTAAGATATATGAGTTGAGTAAATTTTTAAATTTTTAAATGAAATTATATATATATATATATATATATATATGCTTTAATTGGAGTCGTACCTAATTTTGAAAATTAATTAATTAATAATGAATTAGGCGGGAATATATATATATAAAGACTGAGATAGGTAGATAGATAGATAGATAGATATGAACAGACTGAGATAGATAAATATATAGATATGAACAGACTGAGATAGATAAATAGATGGTCATGAATAGACTGAGATAGATAAGTAGATATGAACAGAGATAGATAGATATGAACAGTCTGAGATATATAGATAGATATGAACAGACTAGGATAGATAGATAGATATGAACAGACTAGGATAGATAGATAGATATGAACAGACTGGGATAGATAGATAGATATGAACAGACTGATAGATAGATAGATAGATAGATAGATAGATAGATAGATGAGATAGATAGATAATATACAGACTGAGATAGATAGATATGAACTGGGATAGATAGATAGATAGATATAAACAGACTGAGATAGATAAATAGATATGAACAGAGATAGATAGATATGAACAGTCTGAGATATATAGATAGATATGAACAGACTGGGATAGATAGATAGATATGAACAGACTGGGATAGATAGATAGATAGATATGAATAGACTAGGATAGATAGATAGATATGAACAGACTGGGAAAGATAAATAGATCAATATGAACAGACTGGGATAGATAGATAGATATGAACAGACTGGGATAGATAGATAGATATAAACAGACTGGGATAGATAGATAGTTAATATACAGACTGAGATAGATAGATAGATATAAACTGAGATAGATAGATATAAACAGACTGAGATAGATAAATAGATATGAACAGAGATAGATATATATGAACAGTCTGAGATATGTAGATAGATATGAACAGACTGAGATATATAGATAGATATGAACAGACTGAGATAGATAGATAGATAGATAGATAGATAGATATAAACAAACTGAGATAGATTGATAGATGGGATAGATAGATACAAATAGAATGAGATACTGAGATAGATAAATATGAACAGATTGAGATAGATATGAACTGACAGATAGATAGAGTCGGAATGGATTTGGGGAGTAATGGCAATGAAGGAGTATTCCCCTTTCCATCAGATACAGTCGAATATAATATCCAGGACACTCAAGCGGAAAAAACAGAAAAGATAAACTCACTCAATATAATCAAAATGTGCATCTGCCCACCACAATCTGTTCGTTTCATAGTCAATGGTCAGTCCATTTGGCCATCTTATTTTCTCTGTGATGAGATGTGTATAGTTTGAGCCATCCATTCCAATACGACCAATACAAGGATTAACACCCCAATCAGTCCAATAAAGATATCTGTTAATGAAAAGAGAATCATACAGAAATGATAATAAAAATATAAATTAACAACACATGTACTGATAAACCAATAAAATGTTTATTAGACTTACTACTCTCAGATCTATTAATGATCTTGCAGAGATGGGAAAATGTTCCATGCCATTTAATGAATATAATGCCCCTTGTTTAAACATTTAATAATGAATATAATGCCCTTCTTCAAACATTTAATAATGAATATAATGCCCTTCTTCAAACATTTAATGATGAATATAATGCCATCATTTAAACTTTTAATAATAACTATAAGTTATTTGTAGCTCATAGTTTAATTCAAAAGTCAAAAAGATCTCATAGATAAGACTATCACTCCTAATAATATAATAATGTTGTACAGTTTAAAGTAACTAATCATTGTTTAAACATTTAATAATGAATATAAAGCCCTTCTTCAAACATTTAATAATGAATATAATGCCCTTCTTCAAACATTTAATAATGAATATAATGCCCTTCTTCAAACATTTAATAATGAATATAATGCCCTTGTTCAAACTTTTAATAATGAATATAATGTAATGAATAATGAATATAATGCCCTTGTTCAAACATTTAATAATGAATATAATGCCCTTCTTCAAACATTTAATAATGAATAAAATGCCCTTGTTCAAACATTTAATAATGAATATAATGCCCTTCTTCAAACATTTAATGATGAATATAATGCCCTTCAAACATTTAATAATGAATATAATGCCCTTCTTCAAACATTTAATAATGAATATAATGCCTTTCTTCAAACATTTATGATGAATATAATGAACATTTAATAATGAATATAATGCCTTTCTTCAAACATTTAATGATGAATATAATGCCCTTGTTCAAACATTTAATAATGAATGAATATAATGCCTTTCTTCAAACATTTAATGATGAATATAATGCCCTTGTTCAAACATTTAATAATGAATATAATGCCCCTTGTTTAAACTTTTAATAATGAATATAATGCCCTTCTTCAAACATTTAATAATGAATATAATGCCCTTGTTCAAACATTTAATAATGAATATAATGCCCTTGTTCAAACATTTAATAATGAATATAATGCCTTTCTTCAAACATTTAATGATGAATATAATGCCCTTGTTCAAACATTTAATAATGAATATAATGCCCCTTGTTTAAACTTTTAATAATGAATATAATGCCCTTGTTCAAACATTTAATAATGAATATAATGCCCCTTGTTTAAACTTTTAATAATGAATATAATGCCCTTCTTCAAACATTTAATAATGAATATAATGCCCTTGTTCAACATTTAATAATGAATATAATGCCCCTTGTTTAAACTTTTAATAATGAATATAATGCCCTTCTTCAAACATTTAATAATGAATATAATGCCCTTGTTCAAACATTTAATAATGAATATAATGCCCTTGTTCAAACATTTAATAATGAATATAATGCCTTTCTTCAAACATTTAATGATGAATATAATGCCCTTGTTCAAACATTTAATAATGAATATAATGCCCCTTGTTAATAATGAATTAATGCCCTTGTTCAAACATTTAATAATGAATATAATGCCCTTGTTCAAACATTTAATAATGAATATAATGCCCCTTGTTTAAACTTTTAATAATGAATATAATGCCCTTCTTCAAACATTTAATAATGAATATAATGCCCTTGTTCAAACATTTAATAATGAATATAATGCCCCTTGTTTAAACTTTTAATAATGAATATAATGCCTTCTTCAAAACATTTAATAATGAATATAATGCCCTTGTTCAAACATTTAATAATGAATATAATGCCCCTTGTTTAAACTTTTAATAATGAAAATAAATGCCCTTCTTCAAACATTTATAATGAATATAATGCCCTTGTTCAAACTAATGAATATAATGCCTTTCTTCAAACATTTAATAATGAATATAATGCCTTGTTCAAACATTTAATAATGAATATAATGCCCCTTGTTTAAACTTTTAATAATGAATATAATGCCCTTCTTCAAACATTTAATAATGAATATAATGCCTTGTTCAAACATTTAATAATGAATATAATGCCCCTTGTTTAAACTTTTAATAATGAATATAATGCCCTTGTTCAAACATTTAATATGAATATAATGGTTTAAACTTTTAATAATGAATATAATGCCCTTCTTCAAACAATAATAAAATATAATGCCCTTCTTCAACATTTAATAATGAATATAATGCCTTTCTTCAAACATTTAATGATAAATATAATGCTTTCTTCAACATTTAATGATGAATATAATGCCTTGTTCAAACATTTAATAATGAATATAATGCCCTTGTTCAAACATTTAATAATGAATATAATGCCCCTTGTTTAAACTTTTAATAACGAATATAATGCCTTTAAATCTAACTTAAATTGAAAATCTAACTCTACACTAACCATCCAAAAAGCAACGGTTTATATCAATATACAACAATTACTTACCCAGAACTTGGATTAACGACAATGGCTCTTGGTCGGTTGAGTCCTTTCTGAGTAGGAGTGCTCCTGGTCAGCAGCGTTGCACGACTTGTACCATTTAATTCAGATACGTACATACGAGCAAAATAAAAATCAACCCAGTATAATTTTCTGAAAGAAAAGATGATAATGATAAATTCCTTTAAAGAAAGAAAGAAAGATAAACAATAAGAAAGAAAGAAAGAAAGAAAGAAAGAAATTAACTCTTTTGCAAGCTGAATCTGCTTCTATCATCTCTAGCAGCCTGTCTGGGCCAGTGGATATTTTTATCCATATATAATGAACACTTGACCATGTTCTGTCAGTTGCTACAGAGTGTATTCAGTTACGCTCTGTTTTTTTTTGTCTGGTAACTGGATGCTAGTTACAGACTTTCTGTGAATGTGAGTATGATGTTCATTCTACAGAAAAGAGGAAAGAAAGAAGAAAGAAGTACCAAGAAAGGAGAAAGAAAAAAGATAAACAATAAAGAAAGAAAGAAAGAAAGAAAGAAAGAAATTAACTCTTTTGCAAGCTGAATCTGCTTCTATCATCTCTAGCAGCCTGTCTGGGCCAGTGGATATTTTTATCCATATATAATGAACACTTGACCATGTTCTGTCAGTTGCTACAGAGTGTATTCAGTTACGCTCTGTTTTTTTTGTCTGGTAACTGGATGCTAGTTACAGACTTTCTGTGAAGGTGAGTATGATGTTCATTCTACAGAAAAGAGGAAAGAAAGAAGAAAGACCAAAAAAAGACATTCATGATGGAAACTCAATCTTTTTAAAAACATTTAAAAAATCATTTTTTTCAATCTAACCCCTAGATGGGACGCTAACAGGTACTACCACTCTAGGTTAGAGTGGACCTGGGAGTAATGGTGATGAAGGGATTCTCCACATTTCTCAGAGCTCCAGAATTGGAACTTCATCATCAGATAGAGTTTAACACAATATCCAAGACAATAAGACTCAGCTGCCTTCTAGCGCATATATGATAAAAATAGTGACACTAAATAACAATAGTTTTTTTTAGAGACAATGTTATTAATTATATTGATAAATTATATGACATGTAGATATCTTTTTTAAATATTTTTTTTACTCAAATTACTTATTACTTTAGAAAAAAGTAAATAAAGTTAACTTTATAAGTTATGTTTAAAATAATTGTTTAATAAATTGTAATATAACTTGAAAAAATAAATAAAGTTAACTTTTAAAGTTATGTTTAAAAATAATTGTTTAATAAATTGTAATATAACTTGAAAAAAATAAATAAAGTTAACTTTATAAGTTATGTTTAAAATAATTGTTTAATAAATTGTAATATAACTTGAAAAAAATAAATAAAGTTAACTTTATTACTTATTATTCTAATTACTTACTGATTATTACTTATTAAGTAAAAATAAAGTTTTTTGGGTGGCCTGATGTCGGTATCTGCCAGACATTTTCATTAGCGGTAGATCAAGATTATTTTAGTGTCTGAGGTGGAGTGCCACACCTGTGTGATCCCTGTGCTACTCATACACTAGGCGGATGCTCTACTGACTGAGCTGACATATAAATATCTTCTTTTAATAGATACATTAAATATACAGATGATTAGAGTAAATAAATGAAATTAACTTTATTACTTATTAGTCAAATTACTTCCTAATTATTACTTATAAATGACATATAAATATCTTCTTTTAATAAATATATTATGAAATATATGGATGATTAATGTTGTGTTGAAATTGGCTCAAAAGTTTTCATTCCAATTTTAGCATTGATCTTATTTCTGATTTTAGACAAAAAACAACAACAAATAAACAAAAAAAAAAGCAAACATTTTAACTACTTCTTTCTTTTCTTCCTTTTCACTCTTCCTTTCTTTCTTTACACTACTTCTTTCTTTCTTTTCACTCTTTTTCTTTCTTTTCACTTTTTCTTTCTTTCTTTCTTTTCACCCTTTTTCTTTCTTTTCACTTTTTCTTTTCTTTCTTTCTTTCTGTTAGTGAGAGTTATCTCCCCCTAATGATTCAAACCGGATACTCTCTAACAAGGATGGAGACAAAATACGAACAGTCAGGCAGACAAGGACTGGCCCCATACGGGATCACACATATGATACACATAGCTGAACTGTATCCAAAACCATTCACTGTCAGTGAGAATAAATAAAACAAATATTGTTATGTGATAACATATTCACTGTTTTTATTATCAATTTTGTATAACCTACATCTCGAGATATAACACTTTCTTTCCACTACTTCTGTTTACTCATTCTTTCTTTCTTCCTTTCTTTCTTTAAACTCATTTTTTTTTTTACACTACTTCTTTCTTTCTTTCTCTAAATTTATTGTTAAAAAACATAAAACATGAAAAGTTTATTCTGTTGATTAACAGAGTAAATTCAATTTTCAAAAAACAGCCATTGCTTGATCATATACCTGCCCACCCAGTCAACAGCGATGCCTTCTCCGTCGGGTACATGGTGTCTCACTATGGTCTCCCTGTTGCTTCCATTCAAAAACATCCGTTGAATATCATGGTGAACGTAATCAATGTAATAGAGTCTTTGCTCAGCATAATCAAAATCCAGTGTAACGATGCTTTCAAAGTCCTGGGCAACTCTACGGTAGATTTGTCCATCGGTTGATAATTCCCTGATATAGTACCTATTAGAAAACACCAACCAGGGAGTTATATCTAAAGAAAAAAAAAAAAAAAAAAAAAAAAAAAAAAGTAGGAGTTAATATTTTGGTTATAGATTTGATGATTATGATGATTATGATGGTTGGTTGGTTGGTTGGTTTTTACGGCATGTCAACCCATTGGGTTATTTTATGCCAAAGACGTTTTATTCATTCTTGTTGGGTATTCAAATTTACTTTTAGTTCATTTTTTTAAAACATCATTTTTTTATCTATCAAACCGATTGATGGGACCCTAACAGGTACTACCAATCTGGACCTGGAAGTAACTCCCCATAGTTCTAAATTTAAAAAAAAATTGAAATAGATCACTAAGTAGGATTGAGCCTATTCTAGTAGTGAACACTCCAAGTAGAGATTTAAGAGGTTTGAATTCAGAGTTTTCCTTCTCCTAGACTAGTTGCCTAACCAAGGTTAAAGAGCCTAGTCTTTCAAATTATTTCAAATTGTTTTTTCCTCCTTTAATAAATTTGATCATTTTACTTAGTTATGGTACCAACTCTCTAACATTGAATGTTTAACTCCCACCCACTTAGGCAATATCTTTCAAAAATGTATTTTTACATCACCCGGTGGGCGTTATTTTATTTTGCTAGTTTTGTATAAAGTAATTTGTAGCTCATAGTTTAATTCAAAAGTCAAAAAGGGGATTTAAACAGATAAGATCATCACTCCTAATAATATAATAATGTACAGTTTCAAGTAACTAATCGTCGTTGGGGTGGTCTAAAGTCGGTATCAGCCATACAGCGAGGGAGTCTAATTCAAAAGTCAAAAAGATCTCACAGATAAGACTATCACTCCTAATAATATAATAATGTTGTACAGTTTCAAGTAACTAATAATAAAAGTGATACTCACATTCTGCCTATCACTTTCTCCCTCTCTAAGTATATCTTGATTTCCCCCTCATTATATATGTTAGTTTCTCATTGAGAGTAGAGAGTGAGAGAGATTGGAATATGCAAAACGTATTTGTATGTCAATTTCATAAGAAGCGAGTCAATAGCCTCAACATATTCGCTCTCAATATATTTAAATTAGGTTAAACATCAAAATGATTTTGTAAGATTTCTAACAAAGGGAACCTTTGTTAGAAATCTTACAAAATCATTTTGATGTTTTTTAAAAAAATTCTCTGACCGTGTTTATTTATTTATCTAGATTTAATTCGCTTTGCAATCTCACTTTTCCTTGAACCCAATTATCTACCCGGAACTCAATGGGTTACTTGTATAGGTACTAATTTTATATTTAGTATAAAGTTATTTGTAGCTCATAGTTTAATTCAAAAGTCAAAAAGATCTCATAGATAAGACTATCACTCCTAATAATATAATAATGTTGTACAGTTTCAAGTAACTAATTGTCATTGGGGTGGTCTAAAGTCGGTATCAGCCATACAGTGAGGGAGTCAAATTGAAAAGTCAAAAAGAGGATCTCACGGTCTTTTCTCTTGCAGTGATGTTTATTTTCTTTCTGATATCCATCATTACATTTACATGTGTAATTTCCAACTGTATTTAAACAATGTTGACTGCAGACCTCAGGTGTTTCTTGGCATTCATTAATGTCTGTAATGAGGGAGATACTGTGAAATGTCTGTAATGAAAGGGAGATAACTGTGAAACAATACAGAAATGCATGACATCACAAAAATCATGAAGAGGTTTAAAAATATAAACATTGTGAGATATTTCCTTTCGAATAAAAATAGATATACAGTACCACCATATATATATATATTATATATATATATATATATATATATATATATATACACACACACATTAAGTCATCTCTTCTTTAAAAAAACAAAAACAATGACATATATAATATATATATATATATATAAATGTCATTTTTTTTTTTTTTTAAAGAAGGATGACTTAATGGAGAAGGATATATATATATGTGTAGTATATTAAGAAAATTGAAAAAACACAGGTTTAAATAAGTTGAGTTGTAAGTTTATTGGCCGATGCTGCAGTGTTTCGATCTATTAATTAGATCATCTTCAGGGCATTTGTTGATATAAGGAAGGCGATAAAAATTTGTTATCACAGAATAACGAGAAAAGCAAGCGAAAGTCCTTGTTTATCAATCTGTTCAAAATTTGAAATCTGAAGAAAGGACGCTGAAAAATGGACAGTTTGAAATAAACTTACCACTCAACTTATTTAAACTTGTGTTTTTTTTAATTTTCTTAATATACTACATACCGTCGGATTCAATTCCATCTCTTTACACACACATATATACATATATATATATACATATATATGTCGTTTTTTTTTTTTTTTTAATAAGGGTCATTTTAATGGAGAAGGATATATATATATATATATATATATATATATATATATATATATATAATATAAAATGTGTGTGTGTGTGTGAGCAAATATTGAGCAACTCAGTGGATAAAAACACAAACAATTTCAATCAATTGGTATTTTGCCTCTGTGAATAAATGAGACTTTAAAAGTCTCGTAAATTCACAGAGGTGAAATATTTTTTGATTGTAATTATTTGTGTTTTTATCCTCTGAGTTCCTCAACCTTACACTCTCTCTCACACACACACATGCACACACACTATATATATATATATATATATATATATATATATATATATCCTTCTCCATTAAGTCATCCCTTATACAGTACTATCATGTATATGTAAAACCCCCAAATCTTGTACTGAATTGACCTTTACCTCTACACGCTTTTTTGTCATTCATGAGGGCAAAGCCAGAATGACATTCACAATGAAAACTGGTAATTGTATCCACACATTTATGCTGGCATTGGTTTATCTCAGTATTTTCGCACTCATTGATGTCTACAAAAAGAAGAGAAAAAAGAAAGAAAAAAAAAAATGACAATTAGAAAATCATGTAAAGTAAATTCATCATACTAGTACAAAATAAAAAACACCTCTGGGCATATAAAAATAGATTTTTTGAAACATATTGCCTGAGGGGTGGGAGTAAAAAATTCAATGTCGGTGAGTTTGTACCCTAAATAAGTAAAATCATCAAATTCATTAAAGGATTAAAAAATAAAACAATTTGAAAAGTAAACTTTAAATATGTATTAAAATAAAACAAACTATATATAGATATATAATACCAGTCATGTATTTATTAAAACTTGTTTTAAAAAACAATGAGGACTGTCTAATGTTGCATGTTCAAATTTTGAGTGTATTTATTCTATGTTATGATGATTTTGGGTAATGTGACGTAAGCAGTGACGTAATTTTTGTTACAGACAAAAACGGAAGCGAATCTCCATTATTAATAGGATTTAGGAAGGCTGGCTGATTTTAATAGATAATAGAATAGAAACAGAAGGATTTCTCGAAGGGGATGAAAGAGTTTTTTTTTATGCTCATCATAAACAGCTGTATCTTAGAATAACTATGTTTTAATGTTTAAATTCCACTTATTTATTGAATAACCCTTAGAGAGAGACAGACAGACAGACAGACAGAAAATTTGGAAGATGAAAGATAATACTTCGTAAAAATTATGAATGAAAAAGCAACTAGAATTTGTAAAAATAATTAAAAAAAAAAAATTGAAATAGATCACTAAGTAGGCCTGAGCCTATTCTAGTAGTGACCATCCCAAGCGGAGATTTAAGAGATTTGAATTCAGAGTTTTCCTTCTCCAAGACTGGTTGCCTAACCAAGGTTAAAGAGCCCAGTCTGCCCTACTATTTACCCATAGCTGGAGGGAGAGTAGTTGGATTCATACATTTCCCAAGGGTATTAGCGCTATGTGAACAGTGGCTTCGTCAAGAATTGAACTTGGGTCGATGAGTCCATTTCCTACGACTCTACCCAGTACACCACTGTGCTTCCCACAAATGAAGATGAAGGATAGTACTAGTCATAATTATTAATGAAAAATCAACTAGAATTTGTAAAGATAAAGGATAGTAATGGTCATAATTATTAATGAAAAATCAACTAGAATTTTGTAAGATGAAGGATAGTAATGGTCATAATTATTAATGAAAAAATCAACTAGAATTTGTAAGATGAAGGATAGTAATGGACATAATTATCAATGAAAAATCAACTAGAATTTGTAAGATGAAGGATAGTAATGGTCATAATTATCAATGAAAAATCAACTAGAATTTGTAAGATGAAGGATAGTAATGGTCATAATTATTAATGAAAAATCAACTAGAATTTGTAGGATGAAGGATAGTAATGGTCATAATTATTAATGAAAAATCAACTAGAATTAAAATGAAGGATAATACTAGTAAAAATAATCAGTTAAAAAGAAAAGTAGCATTACAAAGATTACGGTTAATACAAGTCAAAATAATTAATGAAAAAGAAGGTAGCATAAAGAAGATGAAGGATAATACTAGTCTAAATAATTAATAGTAATTCTTGAAAGTTAAGGGACCTTCTCAAAAACTAAAATGAAAGTAAGCTCATTAAGAATAACCATACAATTTTATAAATAGTCGCTTAATCTGTCATTGTGACAAAATGTTAAGTTCCAGACAGAGTTACTCCCCTTGATCAGTAAGCGGCTGATGGGAACCCAGAAGTAGGGTTTCTGCCATGACACTTTTGGATTGGGATTTGTGCAGTCAGGATGCACGCACAACTTGGTTGAGCTAGTTAAGTCACTTTTAGGGTAGAAGCATTCTCTACCCTGTGTTAAATAAAACCTTGTTAATTTCCAACAACCTAGTCTTGCATTTTTAATTCAGTGCTCCATATTTTATCTGTATGTAAAAACATAACACAAAACTTACAACAATGTTCTTCATCAGAACCATCTGAACAGTCAGGTTGCTTGTTACACACAATAGAATAATTGATACATTCACCATTTTTGCAAAGAAATTCTCCTGGAGGACATGTTGGTGCCGGGGTGACTGTGAATGAAATTAAAAAAAAAAAAATGAAAAAATAAAAAAATTTAATTTTTTTTTTCACAATATTATAATTTCTTTGATGAACCACTGTCCATGTACAGGAATTGACATAATTGACACAATTTTCAGACTGTTGTCCTCATCTGATTTTACATCTGATGTGATTTTACATACCACAATAAAGATGAGGACAATAGTCTGAAAAATTGGACCATATTACCTTTACCACCCCTTTTTGATCTTGATTAAGAAAGGACATGTTTTTCATTTACACCGTCAATATCCAGTTGTTTGTTAGGGGTTAGGGTTAGGGGTTAGTTTTATAAAAAAAAAAAAAAATTACTAAAAATCGTCTGTTAAAACAACCGGATATTGACGGTGTGGATGAAAAACATGTCCTTTTTTAATCGAGATCAAAAAGGGATGCCTAAAGATCATATGGTTCGAAAAATCAAAATTATATGACATTGTAGTAAGCATGTTCAAACAACAGTGGTGTTTATATTCCCTTTTGGACTATTGATCTCATCTTTATTGTTATATACACAATGTTTCAGCCTTCTTCAGGTGTTTCTTGTCAAAATTGGGAGCCAGTTGAACCCATGGCACAACAGATATAAGGGTTGAGTTACTACATTTCTAAGTGACTATCATTTGTAGGCTGCATGTTTGAAATTTGGAAAATGCAAACAGCCACGTCCAGGATTTGAACTCGGGTCTCACCTTCTAAACCATATATCAATAAGATACATTTTCTTTATCCCAAGATTCATAATCTAAAAGATGAATTTCCCAACTGTACCGTAGTGGTATATTTTCACGGTACCAAAATGATATAAGTAACGTTGTCCTTTTTTCTCGAGCACTACTACGATAACGGTAAGGTGGCGGCAGCGTATATATTATATAGCGGGTCTCATCCACGTGCCTCCAAATTCACAGAGCTAAAATGGTGTTGATAGAAATTACAACCCGAGAAATATGTAGTCACAACTGCTCCTTTATTATCTTGCTAGTATAGTGGGCTCATACCAGAGAGGAGGAAAGGCAGAGAGAAAGAGAGAGAGAACACTACTTGATTATCGTGACCCCCACACTAGCCACTAGAGGCCCCATCCGTACCCTAAAACGGCGGCAGGTAAAAAAAGGCCGATCCTTTTCTTCATTGTTCCACATCACCACGTGACATCCGGGTCCGGTCAACACCCGACTTCCACTTGCTGTCAACACCCGACTTCCGCTTGCCACTCAATTCACTGTTCGGGGTCACGCTACGGTCAAACCATCGTTCATCCTGTTTTGGGTCATCACTATTTTTTAAACTTTTATCATCTCTTATTTCTTCCTCCTCCTTCCATTAGTAGTCCTAGCTCACAAAAGTCAGGATAATGTACCCATCTTGCAACACCAACACAGATGTGCTGGAACGAGTAAATATGAATAGCATGTTCACCATAATCTGTGAGATATGCCTGGCTTGGTCATGTCAGGAGGATGGAAAAAGGCTGCATCCCCAAAGACCTACTGTATGGCGAATTAATAGAAGGCACCCAATCATTAGGGAGATCAAGCCTACACTTTAAAGACATCTACAAGAAGGATATGAAGACATGCCACATCAACACTAACATATGGGGGGTTGGTGCAGAAAACCGAGTGGCCTGGCACCTCCTTGTCAGACAAGGGACAAAAAGGAGTGAAAATGAGAGGACATAAGCCGCCATAGAAAAGAGAGCCAGAAGAAAGGAGAGACAACAGCAACTCCAGCAAGCATCACTGTTTGTTTGCAGTTACTACAACAAAGATTGTCATTCAAAAATTGGCCTGTTCAGCCACTCATGCAGATGCAGTTAAAAAAATAAAAATAAAGTGGACATTACGCCATTGTCTTTAACAGATGGAAAGATGCCAACAATTTTCATATAACATTTGTAAGTGGAGTTTAACAGGTTTTAATTCAGAGTTTTCCTTCTAGACTGGTTGACATATGAAGGTTAAAGAGCTCAGTATGCCCTATTGTTAACATATTCAAATCTCTGTCTACCCTGAGAGTACCCAAAATAAATCATATGTATCTTATATTGTCAGCAGGGACCCTAACAGGTACTAACAGTGGGGTCCAGTGTTGATCTATTAATACCAATGAAAGTGTACACCATACTCTGTAGATCTCCTGAACCGAACCTTATCATCAGATGCAGTTTAGTGTTATGTTCGCTAAGGGCTATCCTTTGCAAGGGATACCTCTTTTTGTTTGTGGGGGCTATCCTTTGCAGGATACCTCTTTTTGTTTACACAAGGTCATGTGACATCATACTTTGTTATGCATATCAATTTATTTATGAAAAGATGCCAATTGTTAACAAGTCCCTTTTGACGCTTGCATTTCAAGAAAATTTTGACTTTTTTGCATTTATTAAAAAAATAAATATTACAGTAGATTATGCAAATCATTATTGAATTTATTTTTATGAGAAAAAAAGGAATATCTGTCATGAAATTCTGACGTATCCAGAATGTAATCATTTGATGCCAACTAGTTTCTTGGGGCAATTTTTAATATTACAAGGAAATGCATTCCTTTTAGTCTTTATTATAAAACTAAAAAGAATCTGTAGATGACATGAATGCACCACATTCCTAAATTCTGTCTTCTACTGAATTTTTATTATCATATTTTGAAAATTTATATTTCTGAAATATTTGTTTTTTAAGTAACCTCCATAAAAATAATAATCTTGGTTACTAAATTTGTTTTGTTCTTTTGTTCCAGGCAATTCCAGGCCTTGCTAGTTTTTCATAAAATTTGACATGTAGAAATTAATTAATTTTGTCTTCTATTGTATACTTCAGACTTTTGTGATGGATTTTTAAGGACATTGTGTTTGTGGGGGCTATCCTTTGCAAGGGATACCTCTTTTTGTTTGTGGGGGCTATCCTTTGCAAGGGATACCTCTTTTTGTTTGTAGGGGCTATCCTTTGCAAGGGATACCTCTTTTTGTTTGTGGGGGTTTGTGGGGGCTATCCTTTGCAAGGGATACGGATAAAGTATTAAAACTCCTGATGATAGAGTGGAAAATGTCTGTAGACCTGCCTTCAAGTAATAAACAAGTATCTTCCCTGGAGGTACTCTAAATAACTCATATGTATCTTATATTGTCAGCAGACACTAAAGAGTGTAGAAGGGACCTAAACAGGTACTAACACTCAGGGTCAGTGTTGGACTGGGATTAATGACAATGAAAAGGTACTCTATACTCTATAGATCTAAACTGGAGGAGATATTGAGCATTCTGGGGTATGGGGGTTATCGTCCTTTGTCTGCGAGCCTTTGTTTCAAACCAACCAATCATGAGCCAGCATACTTTGGCGGCAAAGCCGAATAAGCAAACTCATGCCATCTCTTCTGATCCAGGTTCCAAAGGGAACAGACCTAAATTAGGGTCACTCCTATACTTCAACAGACAACCAGAATCGGAGTCGGATGCAATGCAGAAGTCCATCATATCTGAACTATCAGAAGGCTGTAGCAAAGGGCTCCGTTAATACCCCATATCTCAGGATACACCAGTTAAGTGTCAAATATTATTATTTGCGCGAACGAACTAAAGTTTGCAATTCTTTATATGTAATACAAGTCTTTTATTCATACTTCTTGTCGTTTGGTTATTTCTTTGACTCTTAACCTGTCTGCCACACTCGTGGTTAACTCCACTACAAACCACGGAGTACTGCCGCTCGAGTTTCTTATTTCTTTATAGAGGAGCTCTCAAAGTAGTTTTGACTAATGATAAGATAGTCCCTTTTCTCTGAATGTTTGAGATGAGGCTTGAAGATTAGTATTATCTGCATTATTCGGACTATTCTCATCTTCATTGTTATTTGTACAATGTTTAACAATGAAGATGGGGATAATAGTCCGAATAACGCAGATTATAATAGTCCCTTTTGTTAGAATTTAGAGTTTTCCTTCTAGACCGGTTGAAATACCAAGGTTAAAGATCCCAGTCTGCCCCATTGTTAATGTATTCAAACCCCTGTCTACCTCAAGAATAACTGAAATAAATCATTTGTATCTTATACTGTCAGCAGATGTTAAAGGGTGTAGAAGGGACCCTAACAGGTACTAACACTCAGAGATAGTGTTGAACTGCAATTAATGCCAATCCACAGATCTAAACTGGAGGAGGAGCTCTCAAAGTAGTTTTGACTAATGATAAGATAGTCCTTTTCGTTAGAATTTAGAGTTTTCCTTCTAGACTGGTTGCTATACCAAGCCCAGTCTGCCCCACTGTTAATGTATTCAAACCTCTGTCTACCCCAAGAATACCCAAAATAAATCATATGTATCTTATATTGTCAGCAGATGTTAAAGGGTGTAGAAGTGACCCTAACAGGTACTAACACTCGGAGTCAGTGTTAAACTGGGATTAATGCCAATCTACAGATCTAAACTGGAGGAGGAGCTCTTTAAGTAGAGACCCTTTGAAATTTAGAGATTTCCTTCTCCTAGACTGGTTGACATACCAAGATTAAAGAGCTCAGTATGCCATACTATTTACCCACTAGCTTTCGGCGGCAAAATAGGGAGAAGTTATTTTTGGAAATTATGACACACGTGGGTATTTTTTTCTATATTTAGATTTGATGAAACACAGGGATTTGAAACCATTGCGCAACTACTAGATACCAAGCACCCCTACCCTACAATAGAGGGATGGAATTTTTTTTTTGTCATAGAGGTTTAGTAAAATAAAAACTGACAAAAAAGAAGATAAAATGTGAAAAGTCTACTTACAACACATTGAAGCTTTCTCATCCGAATGGTCAAGGCAATCATTATCTGTATCACAAACCCAAACTTGAGGAATGCATCTTTGATTATCACAAGTGAATTGATCATCACTGCAACTTGGATATTCTGAAACAATCATCATCATCATCATAAGCATTAGTATCATTTTTGGGATATTCTGAAACATCATCATCATCATCATTATTATCATTTTTGGGATATTCTGAAACAATCATCATCATCATAAGCATTATTATATTCATTGAATATTCTGAAACAATCATCATCATCATTGTCATTTATTGGATATTCTGATCAAACAATCATCATCATCATCATCAGCATTAGTATCATTTTTGAGATATTCTGAAACAATCATCATCATCATAAGCATTATTATCATTTTTGGGATATTCTGAAACAATCATCATCATCATAAGCATTATTATCAATTCACTGAATATTCTGAAACAATCATCATCATCATTGTCATTTATTGGATATTCTGAAACAATCATCATCATCATCATCATCATCAGCAGCAGCAGCAGCAGCAGCATTATTATCATTTTTGGGATATTCTGAAACAATCATCATAATCATTTCTTGGATATTCTGAAACAATCATCATCATCATTATCATTTTTGGGATATTCTGAAACAATCATCATCATCATCATTATTATCATTTTTTGGGATATTCTGAAACAATCATCATCATCATCATTATTATCATTTTTGGGATATTCTGAAACAATCATCATCATAAGCATTATTATCATTTTTCTTCAATATTAGCAAACTCATTCTTGATCTATTTAACCCAATGGTTCTCAACTTTAAAAAAATCTATTGACCCCCTTTTAATCCTATTTTACTATGGTGGACACCCCCCATAGCCATTTGTTGTTTAAAAATCCCATTGTATTTTTATAGTTAAATACATTTTACTTGCCTGGGTTCCAAAAAGGTTATATGGTCCCAAGGGTCCATAGGGAGCCCGGTTGATAACCACTGATTTAACCCATTGATGGAACCCTTAGAGGTACTCCCACTTCGGGTCAGAGTAGACCTGGGAGTAATGGGGATGAAGGGGTACTCCACACTCCCCATAGATCCAGTTTCACTATTCATTTATGCAGTAAAAAAACTGTACATTTATTTTTTTATAACCATGTCATATATATATATATATATATATATATATATATATATATATATATATATATACACTGTGTTTCAAATTATTAATGAAGTGACACTTTTTCATCCTATCCAAAAACTACTCATTGGAATTAATTTTATTTAAAAAAAACAAAAACTTCTCTGACCATATTTATTTATTTTTCTTTTAAATTTAATTCACTTTGAAATCTCACTTTTCCTTAATCCCAATTATCTGCCCAGAGCTCAATGGGTGGCCAAACAGGTCTCGTTTTGTCTAGTATATAAATAAATAAATAAGTATAAAACTTACCACAAGTAGTAGGTTCATCTGAATTGTCCCCACAATCATTGTCATGGTCACAATAGAAAGGGGACATAATACAAAATCCATTGTCACAGACAAATTGATCTTCACTGCAAGTGCGGGCTGGACATGACTGCATCTCGTCTTCACCAGCAACACAATTTTTTTCTCCATCACAAACAAAATGTTGACTAATGCAAGGAGATGTACCAATTTGAAGGTTAGATTTACAGGTAAAAAATGTTGGTGGACAGGTTCTTTCACCTGTGGCAAAAAAAAAAAAAAAAAAGGATAAATTATGTTTTTCTTTAAATTGCAAAATAATGTCCAATGCATTTATAGTAAACATCATTTCCAATGCATTTTTATAGTAAATTATAGCAAATTCAATGGAATTGAATTTTCATATTAAAAATAATTTCCGTGGCATTTTCATATTAAAAATCATTTCCAATGCATATTTATAGTAAATTATAGTAAATTGACTTCTAAAAAATGTTTATAGTAAAAATCACATCCAATGCATTTTCATAATAAAAATCACTTCCAATGCATTTTTATAGTAAAAATCACTTCCAATGCATTTTTATAGAAAAAATCACTTCCAATGCATTTTTATAATAAAAATCACTTCCAATGCATTTTCATAGTAAAAATCACTTCCAATGCATTTTCATAATAAAAATCACTTCCAATGCATTTTTATAGTAAAAATCACTTCCAATGCATTTTTATAAAAAAATCACGTCCAATGCATTTTTATAGTAAAAATCACTTCCAATGCATTTTCATAGTAAAAATCACTTCCAATGCATTTTCATAATAAAAATCACTTCCAATGCATTTTATAATAAAAATCAAAATCACTTCCAATGCATTTTTATAGAAAAAATCACTTCCAATGCATTTTTATAATAAAAATCAATTCCAAATGCATTTTTATAATAAAAATCACTTCCAATGCATTTTCATAGTAAAAATCACTTCCAATGCATTTTCATAATAAAAATCACTTCCAATGCATTTTTATAGTAAAAATCAATTCCAAATGCATTTTTATAGTAAAAATCACTTCCAATGCATTTTTATAGTAAAAATCATTTGCAATGTATTTGTATAGTAAGGTGTAATTCAATCTCCCCAGAGCTTTAGAACTACAGCCTCACCACTGGATTTATTTTAGTGTCATACCAGTCATAGGCATTTGAAGAGATCAAATGTAAAGAAATAAATGTTTGGGATTTATTTGTTCAACAGCATGTGGGTTATTTAATTCCACCATTCCATAACAGATAAAATTGTTGACATCATTTTGAGATACTCACTGCATTTCAACGATTCAGCTTCATCTGATCCATCTAAACAATCATTGTCTCCATCACAGACCCAATGTTGAGCAATACAATTCCCATTATCACACGAGAACAGGTTATCATAACAAGTTCGGTTTTCACTGTCTGAAAAGAGGAGATTGAGAGAGAGAGAGAGAGAGAGAGAGAGAGAGAGAGAGAGAGAGAGAGAGAGAAAAAGAGAGATTCTATCAGTTTGTTGGAAAATTAAATAAATATAATAAATATATATGAAAGGTAAAATGGATATGAATCCGACAATATGTGTAGAAAGTTTGTAGAAAAAACAGCAAGATGTTAAAAGTTTTGCTGACAGAAATCTGTTTCGACCATATGAAAGGTCTTTATCAAAGCAACATTGTAAACGGAAAGACGAAATAAATATATCATTAATCACAAGGCACAGAACGCTCTCGATCAGTACTGGAATTTTCAAAAATGTTTTAAAAATGCGTATTTTATGTTAAAAATAAAATAAACTTTATTTTTAAAAATTATAAGCATTTTTATCATTAAAAAAAAAAAAAGCTCAAAAGAGTTTGGAGTAAAAGTGTATATAAATATCAAAAAGTTCAGGAAAATGTTCCGGCTACAGAAGAAAGTTAAAAAAAATATATATATAATAAGTCCAATAGTAAAATAGATGAAGATGGAAAATTTCAGGAATCTGTAATGATGACAAATTCGTAGTGTCGGGATCGCTATTATATTTCGAAATTTGAGCCTCCGGTGATATGATTTAGATAATTCCAATTTGTTTTTTCTGTGGACAGTATGAAAGGTAAAATGGATATGAATCCGACAATATGTGTAGAAAGTTTGTAGAAAATACAGCAAGATGTTAAAAGTTAAAATGTCTAGCCCTTCCAATCATCAGATGTCAAATTTGGCATCTGATGATTGGAAGGGCTAGACATTTGCTCTAGGCTTCCTGAAATAGGCTATAATGCTAAAAATATAAATCTTCTGTTATATTTTTACTAATATAATTTTGCTCTGTGAACCTTGATGTTGCAAAAAAGGGATATGAATTCAAAACGAAAACCTTGATGTTGCAAAAAAGTTATGTGGTAGTTTCAAATATGAGCATTTCCACCACACTTATCTCGGTCACCGAATCATGTATCTCTTATTGTAACAGTTTTTGAAAAAAGAAGACATATTCCAAGTTCAACACTAGAGGAATTCGTCTAGTATCAAACTTGGAATATGTCTTCTTTCAGAAAACAGCACTGCTCACGTGATTTTCGGAAACATTTTTTCATGCTCAGAATTGCGGAGGCATGGAATAAACTGCCCACGTCTGTTGTAGGCTGCTGAAACACTGAATCTTTCAAAGCCTCCATGCTTCCTGTAGTCTGCCGACACTATACCTGATGCCCCTCTCCACACAAATATGCACATATGCACACATACATTCATATTACTACTGTAAACTGTTCATGTTCCTGACACTAATACATTATTCTGTGTACTTGACATGAGACTTTGATGAGTTGTGGTGCACCTGAGCACTGTACACATACATTCATATTACTACTGTAAACTGTTCATGTTCCTGACACTAATACATTATTCTGTGTACTTGACATGAGACTTTGATGAGTTGTGGTGCACCTGAGCACTGTACACATACATTCATATTACTACTGTAAACTGTTCATGTTCCTGACACTAATACATTATTCTGTGTACTTGACATGAGACTTTGTTGAGTTGTGGTGCACCTGAGCACTGTACACATACATGTATATTACTACTGTAAACTGTTCATGTTCCTGACACTAATACATTATTCTGTGTACTTGACATTAGACTTTGATGAGTTGTGGTGAACCTGAGCACTGTACACATACATGCATATTACAACTGTAAACTGTTCATGTTCCTGACACTAATACATTATTCTATGTAATTGACATGAGACTTTGATGAGTTGTGGTGCACCTGAGCACTGTACACATACATGTATATTACTACTGTAAACTGTTCATGTTCCTGACACTAATACATTATTCTGTGTACTTGACATGAGACTTTGATGAGTTGTGGTGAACCTGAGCACTGTACACAATAAATTTTATAATCAATTCTACAGGTTTTGAAGTGAAATTCACTTACATGACAATATAGAGAACTGATACAAAATAAAAACTTACTACAAGATGCTGGTTCATCTTCCATGTCACCACAATCATCATCTCCATCACAATGCCAGGCTCCAGGGATGCAACGGTGCCTGTTTGAACAGTAGAAGGCACCTGAACAGAAACAGCAAATAAAAAAACAAAAGAAACAGTGAATGTCACAGTAAGTGAAAATAACTAAATCTTCTAATTAATATAAAATAATATGCTTGTTTGTAAATCTTCTGTCCGTTATCATCCTGCAACACCCTCTGGTTCAAAATGAGGCCGTCCAAATTGTTCAAGATGCAATAAACCTATATATTAATACGCTTGTTCTTAAATCTTCTGTCTGCTATCATCCTGCAACACCCTCTGGTTCAAAATGAGACCGTCCAAATTGTTCAAGATGCAATTCACCTATATATTAATACGCTTGTTCTTAAATCTTCTGTCCGTTATCATCCTGTAACACCCTCTGGTTCAAAATGAGACCATCCAAATTGTCCAAGATGCAATGCACCTATATATTAATACGCTTGTTCCTAAATCTTCCCTCCGTTATCATCCTGCAACACCCTCTGGTTCAAAATGACACTGTCCAAATTGTTTAAGATGCAATGCACCTATATATTGATACGCTTGTTCGTAAATCTTCTGTCCATTATCATCCTGCAACACCCTCTGGTTCAAAATGAGGCCGTCCAAATTGTTCAAGATGCAATGCACCTATATATTAATACGCTTGTTCTTAAATCTTCTGTCCATTATCATCCTGCAACACCCTCTGGTTCAAAATGAGACCGTCCAAATTGTTTAAGATGCAATGCACCTATATATTGATACGCTTGTTCTTAAATCTTCTGTCCGTTATCATCTTGCAACACCCTCTGGTTCAAAATGAGACCATCCAAATTATTCAAGATGCAATGCACCTATATATTAATACGCTTGTTCCTAAATCTTCCTCCGTTATCATCCTGCAACACCCTCTGGTTCAAAATGAGACTGTCCAAATTGTTTAAGATGCAATGCACCTATATATTGATACGCTTGTTCTTAAATCTTCTGTCCGTTATCATCCTGCAACACCCTCTGGTTCAAAATGAGGCCGTCCAAATTGTTCAAGATGCAATGCACCTATATATTAATACGCTTGTTCTTAAATCTTCTGTCCATTATCATCCTGCAACACCCTCTGGTTCAAAATGAGACCGTCCAAATTGTTTAAGATGCAATGCACCTATATATTGATACGCTTGTTCTTAAATCTTCTGTCCGTTATCATCCTGCAACACCCTCTGGTTCAAAATGAGACCATCCAAATTATTCAAGATGCAATGCACCTATATATTAATACGCTTGTTCCTAAATCTTCTGTCCGTTATCATCCTGCAACACCCTCTGGTTCAAAATAAGACCGTCCAAATTGTTCAAGATGCAATTCACCTATATATTAATACGCTTGTTCCTAAATCTTCCCTCCGTTATCATCCTGCAACACCCTCTGGTTCAAAATGAGACCGTCCAAATTATTCAAGATGCAATGCACCTATATATTAATACGCTTGTTCCTAAATCTTCTGTCCGTTATCATCCTGCAACACCCTCTGACTCCAAATGAGGCCATCCAAATTGTTCAAGATGCAATAAACCTATATATTAATACGCTTGTTCTTAAATCTTCTGTCCGTTATCATCCTGCAACACCCTCTGGTTCAAAATGAGGCCGTCCAAATTGTTCAAGATGCAATGCACCTATATATTAATATGCTTGTTCCTAAATCTTCTGTCCGTTATCATCCTGCAACACCCTCTGGTTCAAAATGAGACCGTCCAAATTGTTCAAGATGCAATAAACCTATATATTAATACGCTTGTTCTTAAATCTTCTGTCCGTTATCATCCTGCAACACCCTCTGGTTCAAAATGAGGCCGTCCAAATTGTTCAAGATGCAATAAACCTATATATTAATACGCTTGTTCTTAAATCTTCTGTCCGTTATCATCCTGCAACACCCTCTGGTTCAAAATGAGGCCGTCCAAATTGTTCAAGATGCAATAAACCTATATATTAATACGCTTGTTCTTAAATCTTCTGTCCATTATCATCCTGCAACACCCTCTGGTTCAAAATGAGGCCATCCAAATTGTTCAAGATGCAATAAACCTATATATTAATACGCTTGTTCGTAAATCTTCTGTCCGTTATCATCCTGCAACACCCTCTGGTTCAAAATGAGGCCGTCCAAATTGTTCAAGATGCAATAAACCTATATATTAATACGCTTGTTCTTAAATCTTCTGTCCGTTATCATCCTGCAACACCCTCTGGTTCAAAATGAGGCCGTCCAAATTGTTCAAGATGCAATAAACCTATATATTAATACGCTTGTTCTTAAATCTTCTGTCCATTATCATCCTGCAACACCCTCTGGTTCAAAATGAGGCCGTCCAAATTGTTCAAGATGCAATAAACCTATATTAATACGCTTGTTCGTAAATCTTCTGTCCGTTATCATCCTGCAACACCTCTGGTTCAAAATGAGGCCGTCCAAATTGTTCAAGATGCAATAAACCTATATATTAATACGCTTGTTCTTAAATCTTCTGTCCATTATCATCCTGCAACACCCTCTGGTTCAAAATGAGGCCGTCCAAATTGTTCAAGATGCAATAAACCTATATATTAATACGCTTGTTCTTAAATCTTCTGTCCATTATCATCCTGCAACACCCTCTGGTTCAAAATGAGACCATCCAAATTGTTCAAGATGCAATAAACCTATATATTAATACGCTTGTTTCTTAAATCTTCTGTCTGCTATCATCCTGCAACACCCTCTGGTTCAAAATGAGACCGTCCAAATTGTTCAAGATGCAATAAACCTATATATTAATACGCTTGTTCTTAAATCTTCTGTCTGCTATCATCCTGCAACACCCTCTGGTTCAAAATGAGACCGTCCAAATTGTTCAAGATGCAATAAACCTATATATTAATACGCTTGTTCTTAAATCTTCTGTCCATTATCATCCTGCAACACCCTCTGGTTCAAAATGAGACCATCCAAATTGTTCAAGATGCAATGCACCTATATATTAATACGCTTGTTCGTAAATCTTCTGTCCGTTATCATCCTGCAACACCCTCTGGTTCAAAATGAGACCATCCAAATCATCCAAGATGCAATGCAAAAATATGAATCCAGATTATTTGGTGTTGCTTAATCGCAGATTTCTTATTTTTCCCATTTTATTTCACACAATTTAAAAAATGAAACATTCCAAATAGTCTTGCGTCGCTTAAACGCCTAATGTAAAATTAAAATGAATTGAAAAAAAATAAATAAATAAAACTTACATGTTTATTTTATATTGAAATTGTGAATTTTTTTCTTGATTTTTGTTTCGTTTCATGGAAATTTTATGTGTCCTGCTAGTTAATATAAAATACCCAACTCAGGTAAGCCATTTAATTTGAAGTTTGCCAGCAAGAAAGACTTATGAACTGGAAACTGGATTTGAGTACTTTATTAACTACTAGTACAAAATAAAAAAACACCTTCCGGGCGATGTAAAAAAAGATTTTTGAAACATATTGCCTGAGAGATGGGAGTAAAAAATTCAATGTCAGCGAGTTTGTACCCTAAGTAAGTAAAATGATCAAATACCTTAAAGGATTAAAAAATAAAACAATTTGAAATGTAAACTTTAAATATGTATTCAAATAAAACAAACTATATATAGATACATAATACCAGTCATGTATTTATCAAAACTTGTTTTAAAAGACAATGAGGACTGTCTAATGTTGCATGTTCAAATTTTGAGTGTATTTATTCTATGTTATGAGGATTTGGGGTAATGTGACGTAAGCAGTGACGTAAGCAGTGACGTAATTTTTGTTACAGACAAAAACCGGAAGTGAATCTCCATTATTAATAGAGATGTACTTGATACCAACTATTTATGAGTTTACAAGTTTTATTCTCTCTATTGTCATTTAATATGTCTTTATTGACCATGGGACTTGATACCAACTATTTATGAGTTTACAAGTTTTATTCTCTCTATTGTCATTTAATATGTCTTTATTGACCATGGGACTTGATACAACTATTTATGAGTTAACAAGTTTTATTCTCTCTATTGTCATTTAATATGTCTTTATTTACTCATGACTTGATACCAATCATTTGTGAGTTTACAAGTTTTATTCTCTCTATTGTCATTTAATATGTCTTTATTTACTCATGACTTGATACCAATCATTTGTGAGTTTACAAGTTTTATTCTCTCTATTGTCATTTAATATGTCTTTATTTACTCATGACTTGATACCAATCATTTGTGAGTTTACAAGTTTTATTCTCTCTATTGTCATTTAATATGTCTTTATTTACTCATGACTTGATACCAATCATTTGTGAGTTTACAAGTTTTATTCTCTCTATTGTCATTTAATATGTCTTTATTTACTCATGACTTGATACCAATCATTTGTGAGTTTACAAGTTTTATTCTCTCTATTGTCATTTAATATGTCTTTATTTACTCATGACTTGATACCAATCATTTGTGAGTTTACAAGTTTTATTCTCTCTATTGTCATTTAATATGTCTTTATTTACTCATGACTTGATACCAATCATTTGTGAGTTTACAAGTTTTATTCTCTCTATTGTCATTTAATATGTCTTTATTTACTCATGACTTGATACCAATCATTTGTGAGTTTACAAGTTTTATTCTCTCTATTGTCATTTAATATGTCTTTATTTACTCATGACTTGATACCAATCATTTGTGAGTTTACAAGTTTTATTCTCTCTATTGTCATTTAATATGTCTTTATTTACTCATGACTTGATACCAATCATTTGTGAGTTTACAAGTTTTATTCTCTGTATTACTGTTTAACATATCAAATCTTCCTAACATCCTTTATAGATTCGAAGAAATATAGATAAATTTGCACACTTACCAGGAGCACAAGTAGCACTTTGACAGAACATGGCATTTTCATCAGAGTTATCTCCACAATCGTTATCTCCATCGCATAAGAAACGTGAAAATAGACAAATGTTGTTATTGGGACATTTGACTAGACCCGTCATACATGTAATATTATTGGCTGAAAAACAGATTGAAAAATAATAAATAAATATAAATAAAATATAAAGCGAGTACAATATTATACAAAATTAAAAGTGTAACCAACAATAAAATTGCATATATATATATATATATATATATATATATATATATATATGTTGAAAAAAATGAATAAAGGAAAGAAAGTATAGAATGGATAATATAGGATATTTTAATCAATTTTACTTACCCGTGTTTCAGTCAGGAGTTTATCCATGTGTACATTATTCAAACTATTATTATCACTAAATAACCAAATGAAATGAAATAATAATAATAGAAAAAATGTAGAAATGTTCCGCACACAAAGAAAATTCGACCTTCATCAGAGTAAATCCTTATTTGAAATGAAATTTGTTGGAAAAAGCGAAGAATTTTTGGTTATTTAGAAAATAATAATAGTTTGAATAATGTACACATGGATAAACTCCTGACTGAAACACGTGTAAGTAAAATTGATTAAAATATCCTATTTTAACATTCTATACTTTATTTCCTTTATTCATTTGTTCAACATACCATCGGATTCACTTCCAGTTTCATTTTACATATATATATATATATATATATATATATATATATATATGTGAAGAAAAAATGGAAGTAAATCCGACAATATGTAAAATAGTACAAATTGAAAAAACACAAGTTTCATTAATGAATGATGTTTAATAAGCCTACGCTGCAGTGTTTCAGTCTGTTTAACAAACCTTCATCAGGGCTTTCGTTATTTTTTCCTTAAACCAATGAAAGACCTGAGGAAAGTTTGTTAAACAGACTGAAACACTGCAACATAGGCTTATTAAATATCATTCATTAATGAAACTTGTGTTTTTTCAATTTTGACTATATTACACACACACACACACACACACATATATATATATATATATATATATATACATACACACACATATATATGTATACATACACATAAAGAATAAATATTCATCTATTGTAACATCCCATGTTTGTCTACATTTCTCCATATATATATATATCTAAATATATAAAATTAAGTTTTTGGTATGTACATGTCGATCTATAACACAGAAAAGAGGAGTCACTCAGATTTGAAATCTTACATATAGATTAATATCCTTCTAACTAAGAAACACGCCACATTTGGTTATTGATTTTTACTAATTAAGGGATTAATTAATTAAGCCAAAATCACTCAATTTGCAGAACTGTCTTGAATTATTTTTTTACAGCAAACTAAATAACAAATCAAATGAAAACATTTAACGATAACTAAACTTTTTTTAAATAAATTCCTGTCGTTTCGTCAATTGTAAACAAAACCTTTTTTTTTATTTTTCATAATTGCGTTAATTTATTTATTTTAATATTAGAAATTCAAATAAAATCATGATACTAATGTAGAATAGTGCGCAAGAGATAATACTATTAGATTACCTAATACATTTTATGGAAATACCTGAAAACTGAAATTGTTATCAAATTTATGATATAGTATACTTTACTATAATAATTTGACATTTGATCGACTATGTTTTTGAATTAATAATGTTATTTTTTAAATATTATTTATCATTTTACATAAATTTGATTACTTTATTTAATTCTTTTTTCTTTTTCAAATATTAATTTGAAATTTAGCAAATCGCGTCATTTATATTTTATTTAAAAAATATTGTTAATCATTGAATTAAAATTTTTTACTATATCATTATGTGATGGGTTAAACTTGCAAGTCGGTCAGAAAATTAGGGTGACCCAGAAAAAACAGAACCCATAAATTTTGTAATAAAACTGTTAATTTTAACTAGGGGGGATTAGGGCTAGGCGTTAGGGTTAGAGTTAGGATTAGGGTTGGGGTTTAGGGTTAGTTTAATGGGAAAATAAATAAATAATTTGGGTTCTGTTTTTTTTGGTCACCCTAATTTCCCAACATTTTTTCAAGTTCAGCCCTTATCTCGAGATTTCTTTTAATAATTTATTGTCATTTTTTAAAAACTTTAGAAGTTACTTTAATTCATTCATATCAGTGTCGTCTCGAATATAACATTTATTTTGACTGTTTATTCATTAGACAATTCTCGGCAATTTAAAAAAAAATAATTAGCTCTTATTAGTTACCACCAATTTTCCCTGTGAAATTTACCCCCCTCCTATATTTAACACAATGAAATTTGCATAAAAATTAATATTATCTTGAAAAATTTTTTTCAATTCGAAAGAAGAAACATTAAACAAACTCCTGATGATTTTTAAAAAAATTTTCAGCTTACGGAAATAATGAAAATTATAATTGAAAAACAATGTTTTCATTTTTGCACCGTTAAATCAACTGAAATTTAACGCAGCCAAAAACAACTTACAACAAAAGGATTTTAAAAAAATTTACTATGAAAAATTAATTAATGGTCCGATTTTAATGAAAATATATTAGGGTTTTATTATAGTTGCTAGGTTTTTAAAAACAAATTAAAAATAATCAAATCTATTATTTAAGGTCAAACTTTTGTCTAAAATGATAAGTAGTAACATAATGACCATCATTAAAAAAAGAAAAATATCATTACATATGCAGTTTATTTTTAATAGATTTAAACGATTTGTTTTGGTCAATTTCGACGCGATCCGCCATTTTGTTGCTTTTTCAATGGTTTTAGGCACTTGTTTACAATTTTAACGTAACATTTGTGATTGCAAAAAAATTATCAAAAATCAGTTAATTATCCGATTTTAATGAAATTTTCAGTATTGATTTATCAATTAATGAATTTTATAATGCATTATAGATATATATTTAGAATCTAAAAATATAAGATTTTAAACTTAATATCAGGCTTTTTATTTCAAAACTTTAATTTAGTATTTTGCTATGAAAAATTAATATATAAAATTCATTTGAAATGTGAAAAGCCTGATGTTAAGTTTAAAATCTTATATTTTTAGATTCTAAATATATATCTATTTAATGCAAACCTTATTTTATTACAGCAAAGTATACTTTTTGAAGAAAAACTCGATTGAAAAGGTACCCCCCCTTTTAAGCAGAAAAAATATTGATGTATAATTTTTTCTTTTATAAGATAATAGCCAATTAAATAATTATTGAAATGAGTAAAAAAGAAATCTCAAAATAATTAATTATCTATTATGTTTTTACATTTTATTTTTCAATTTTCGGTACTTATTTTCTCATAGAAAAGCCACCGTAAAAAAATTTTTTGTTTCTATTCATAACTTCGGTCTTTTATCTCTTTATTTATACTGTAATTAGAAAACTATAAGACCAACTTGAAAAAAATGTTACATCCCCAACATAGGGGTGGGGTGGGGGTCAAAATTAAGTGACCTGAAAAAAAATGAGAAAGTTTTGAAATAAAATAAATAATGCATTATAAAGATCATTCATTGATAAATAAACACTAAAAATTTTATTAAAATATGATAATTCCCTGATTTTTGGTAAATTATTTTCTGTAGCGGGGGCTAAAGTCATTTTGTCAAAAACGCATTTTAGCCTCATTTTGGGTATAGCTAGTACTTTGGCTAAGCTCATTCTCTAAACTGATTGGCTGCTGGTTTTCAGTGTAAACACCTTTTTTTTGGTCTGGTAACTGGATGCTAGTTTACAGCCTTCCTGTGAAGGCATGTATAATTTGTTGATTCAACAACAGTAAAAATGAGGACAACAGTCCGAAAAATGAAAATGAAAATATTCCATATTCTTTATTATAACTAGCAAATATATGCACCCTCCGGGTGCAAGTATTTAAGTTTTAATATAATGAAATATCATGTTAAATTAGAAAGGCTAATGAAACTGAATAAGAATTCTGATAAAAATATTTGGAACAGAGGGGGTATAATCGGAAAATTGAACAACTTTGAAACTAACTGTTCCACCATTTTCCCTTACTCCCGTTTTTCAGTGGTAAATTTCCCTAATTTAACTATTTAGTTAAAATAGGAAGAAAAGAATAAAATTACAGTTATTTCTTTATGTTAATAGATTTCTGTTAAGATTTATCCCCGAGATTTTTGCTCATATTTATTAAGATAAAACCAAACAATTAGAAATCAATAATACTAAGCATATATTTATTAAAATCAAATTTTTTAAGATCAATATGCAAATTAGCCTTCCCATTCACACTGTAAACCGCTATTTCGTTGAATATATAAATATAATTGCATGTTATTAGTATGTATATATTGTTAACAGTCTTAATGATGTAAAACAATTTTACTAATAATTGAGGTTTAGATAAAAAATAAAATCATGGAGAATGTGATGTAAATAACAAAGGGAATTGTGACTTGTATAGTAATATAGTTTCGGTTACAGACAGACAAACCCACAATCTCCATTATAATAAGATTTAGATAATTTGGAAAATGTGAATTACTTACGACAATTTTGTTCATCAGTTTGGAAGCCATCTTGGCAGTGATCATATCCATCACAAACTCGATGCTGACCAATGCAACGGAAATTCTTGCATTCAAATTCATTTGGACCACAAGTTGGATGATCTACAATAACAGAAAACAAAAGAGTCTTATTTACAAAATAAAAAACACCCTCCGGGCGATGTAAAAATAGATTTTTGAAATATATTGCCTGAGGGGTGGGAGTAAAAAATTCAATGACAGCAAGTTTGTACCCTAAGTAAGTAAAATCATTAAATTCATTAAAGGATTAAAAAATAAAACAATTTGAAATGTAAACTTTAAATATGTATTAAAACAAAACAAACTATGTATAGATATATAATACCAGTCATGTATTTATTAAAACTTGTTTTAAAAAACAATGAGGACTATCTAATGTTGCATGTTCAAATTTTGAGTGTATTTATTCTATGTTATGATGATTTTGAGTAATGTGACGTAAGCAGTGACGTAATTTTTGTTACAGACAAAAACCGGAAGCGAATCTCCATTATTAATAGATAGGGATTCAAATTTTGAAACATGTAAGTCAGACTGGATTCTTTTGTGGCATCTGTTGCTATGATGGAAGATGGTTGGTTGGTTGTTTTATTTTATAGCATATCAACCCATTTGGGTTATTTAATGCTGAATTATGACAAAGGACTCAGGTTGCTTACAGCAGTGGTCCCCAACCACCGGGTCGCGACCCGGTACCGGGCCATGGGCCATGGGCCATGGACCATTAGGTACTGTGCTGCACAGAATGTTTGAATTCTTTTTTTTTTTTTTTTATTGATTATCAGTCGAAATGTTGATGTTTTATTTTGAAAAGTGACTTTGTGCCTCTTGACAGGTCTCGAGATGGGACCGGCTCGTTGCAGAGAAACAAGCTCAGAGCTCTCACTAAGTGTCATTATTATTATTTGATTCACTTGTTCACTTTTATATAGAAATGATCAGTATTGTCACTTGAATCGAGTTTTTTATTATAATTATTTCTTATTAGAATTATTACTGAAAAGAAAAGGAACACAAATTTAACTGCACCAGCATTTGACTCCAGCCTCTCAAGCCGCTCGGAAATTGCAACATAACTAAAGTTGAAATTTTCTGACATATAAGGTGTGCTCTAATTCCTCACCTAGATTTATAGACTAGCCAAGGTCACGTGAGTTTTTCTTGTGGCCAATCACTAGCAATACTGTGTGTGTAACTGCAGTCTTTGAGGATGGACTTATACGATTACCAGAGTAACCAAAGGATTGCTAAATAAATGTACTAGTTGCAGTACCTGGTAATATCCAGGAAAGGTGGGGTTATTTGCAGTTATAAATTTTTGTTTTTTCTCAACATAAACTCAAGTTTTAAATTGTAATACTTACCACAATCTCTTTCATCAGAATTATCTCGGCAATCATTGTCGTAATCACAACGGAAGTAAGGTCTTATACAACGGCCATTGTCGCATCGAAACATGGAAGGCTCGCATGTATGGTCAGCTGAAAAAAAAAATATTCAGGTTTCAATTCAGAGTTTTCTTTCTTCTAGACCTTTTGCCTTACAGTTGTTAAAGAGCCCAGTCTGCCTTACTATTTACCCATAACTGGAAGATTTGGTTTGGTTTGTTTTGTTTTACGGCATATAAACCTCAGTGGGTTATTTAATGCCGATAAAGTTTTGAAATAAATCAATTCTTAATGGATAATACAATTTTGTTTATTAACTCATGTTTTTCTATTTAACCCATAGATGGGACCCTAACAGGTACTACCACTCCGAGTCAGAGTGGACCAGGGAGCAATGGTGATGAAGGGGTCTTCCACATTCCCCAAACCTCCAAAATTGGAACCTCACCATCAGATAGAGTTTAACGTCATTCCCTGGACATGTAGACCCTCAGTCACCGCCTCCTAATTCCCATATTATAAAAAGGGGTTGGGGCTTGCCATAAGGGTAATAAGGTTGGGAAAATTATATAGGTGCTAGGGCTTGACGTGACCAGCCGATTGATCGGAGGGGGCCTCTCTGACTGCCCGTCTAGCCCAAGATGTTATTAATTAATAGTGTCGATGCCATGGGGCTATCCCCCCAGGCAATACCTGCCCCCTTGATTTAAAGGGGCAGGGCTGGGTTTATTACCTAGCGCCTGGGGCAGCCCCCTTGAGGGGGAATGCCGACATGATCAACACAGTTTTTCCACCTGCCATCCATGAGTCTCGGCCTCACATTCTCCATGATTTAATTTTTAAAAAATCTCAATTATTAATAAAATTGTTTAACATTATTAATACTATAAACCATATCTACATACTAGATATTTACCATGTACCCCATCTGTACGGGTTAATTAATGTGGGACCACTCACGAACTGAAGCTCATGGGTGGCGGGTGCAAAAATTGCGTTGATCCTGTCTGCATTCCCCCTCAAGGGTGGCACTGGGCAGTAAACTCAGATCAATGCTGTTAGCTTGTAAGGTCCAGCGGCTGAAGCCTTTAGCCCCCCCACCCCCTGGTCGAAACCAGAGGTATTTGCCTCTCATCCCACTTATGAGAGCTGGACACAAGGTCTCATTTTTATGTGGGCGCATAAAAATTGCGCCGATCCTGTCAGCATTCCCCATGCCAATAAACCCAGCCCTGTCCCTTTAAATCAAGTGGGCAGGTATTGCCTGGGGGGATAGCCACCTGGGATCGACACTATTAACTTGTAAGGTCCAGCGGCCGAAGCTCACTAGACCCCTGGTCGAAACTGGTGTCAGATATGTGGAATATACCTACATGGTATTTACCTCATACCCCACTTGTACGGGTTAGGCACAAGGCCCTATTAACGTGGGACCACCCACAATCCGAAGCTCATGGGTGGTGGGTGAAAAATTGCGTCTATCCCGTCGGTATTCCCCCTCAAAGGGGGCGCCTCAGGCGCTGGGCAATAAACCCAGTCCTGCCCCTTTAAATCGAGGGGGCAGGTGTTGCCTTGGGGGATGGCCCCCTGGAATCGAGGCTATTATTATAACATAACCGGTCCAGCGGCCAAAGCTCACTAGACCCCTGGTCGAAACTGGTGTCAGATATGTGAAACATACCTACATTATATTATATTATCCTCGTACCCCACTTGTACAAGGTCAGGTACAAGGCCCTATTAATGTGGGACCACCCACAAACCGAAGCTCATGGGTGGCGGGTGAAAAATTGCGTCGATCCCGTCGGCATTCCCCCTGAAGGTGGCGCCTCAGGCACTGGGCAATAAACCCAGCTCTGCCCCTTTAAATCAAGGGGGCAGGTGTTGTCTGGGGGGATGACCCCCTGGGATCGATGCTATTATTACAACATAACCGGTCCAGCGGCTGAAACTCACCGGACCCCTGGTCGAAACCGGGTGGGGCTGCATGATATTTTCCACGTACCCCACTTGTACGGGTCAGGCACAAGGCCCTATTAACGTGGGACCACCACAAACCGAAGCTCATGGGTGGCGGGTGAAAAATTGTGTCGATCCCGTCGGCATTCCCCCTGAAGGGGGTGCCTCAGGCACTGGGCAATAAACCCAGCCCTGCCCCTTTAAATCAAGGGTGCAGGTGTTGCCTGGGGGGATGGCCCTCTGGGATCGACGCCGTTAATTATAGCAATCCCCTCCCAACGGGCGGGGCTGCATGATATTTTCCACGTACCCCACTTGTACGGGTCAGGCACAAGGCCCTATTTATGTGGGACCACCCACAAGCCGAGACTCATGGGGTGGCAAGTGAAAAATTGTGTCGATCCCATCGGCATTCCCCCTAAAGGGGGCGCCTCAGGCACTGGGCAATAAACCCAGCCCTGCCCCCAAAGGGGCAGGTATTGCCTGGAGGGATGGCCCTCTGGGATCGACGCTATTAATTTAACCCCAATAACATGCAATTGTATTTATGTATACAACAAAATTGTTCACAGTGTGAATGGGAAGGCTAATTTGCATATTGATATTAAAATTTTGATTTTAATAAATATGTGCTAAGTAATATTGATTTCTAATTGTTTGGTTTTATCTCAATAAATATGAGCAAAAATCTCAGGGATAAATCTTAAAAGAAATCGAATAACAAGAAGAAATATTGTAATTTTATTCATTACTTCCTAATTTAACTAAATAATTAAATTAGGAAAATTTAGCAATAAAAGACTGAAGTGATGGAAGAGTAAGTTTCAGTTGTTTTATTTTTCAATTATACCTCCCCCTCTGTTTCAAATCTTTTTATCTGTATTCTTATTTATTTTCCTTAGCCTTTTTAATTTAATATAATATTTCATAACATTATTACATTATAATATATTATTACATTATAATATTTTATTACATTATTACATTCTAATTTAATATTATATCTTATTATATTAAAACTTAAATGCATGCACCCAGAGGGTGTATATATTTGCTAGAATTAATAATAATTGTTTTTTTGTTTGCAAGGTTGACCAAATTTACATACGCTTAAGAAAGTCTTCAATACTGACCACACAAGTTTGGATTCTCATCGGAATTATCTCCGCAATCGTCATCCATATCACAGATCCATCTTTTGTAGATGCACTTGCCGTTCATACAGATGAAGTGTGCGCTCGTACAATTATTGCCTTCAGGGACACACATCTTCTGATCGTTAGCAAGTACTAAGTTACTGTTGTCATCACATGAGCATTCGGCCTTACCATCAGGGGCAGGATGACAGCCATGGCTACATCCACCATTATAGATTTCACAAGGGTCTTTGTTACCTGAAAAAGATATGCATAAATACATAGTCATTAAGTATTTGTTGATTCATAAAATAATCTCTGTAGATATCTATCAATACATAAATAAAAGGCATTTGGTGGGTATATATAAGTACTTCCACTAAGAGTGGCGGCTAAATAACTTCTACCTTCGCTGCCTTAGACATATACTGGGTTTCACCTGGAGGGACAGGATCACTAACACAGCAGTCCTAGAGAGAGCTCAACTCCCCAGCTTGTACTCTCTACTAAGACAACGTCATCTCCGATGGTTGAGTCATGTACGTCAGATGGATGATGGACGAATCCCGAAAGACATCCTCTATGGAGAGCTCACGTTAGGTAAAAGGCAGATTGGTCGCCCCCAGCTGTGATTCAAGGATGTCTGCAAGAATAATCTCAGGTGCTTTGGCATTGCCCCTTCCAGCTGGGAAAATTTGGCTCGGGACCGCTCTCGGTGGCGGCAGAATCTCCCTAGAGAACTGTCCATGTCAGAAGTCACCCTGACACAACACCATGAAGCTAAGAGGTCCAGAAGAAAGTAGCAACAACAAAGCATCAGAACATCAACATCTTCAAATGCGACATCTGTGGTCGAGAATGTTTTTCAGACATTGGACTTCACAGTCACAGGAGGCGCTGTAACTCCAGGGGCACATAAAAACTTTATCATAGTCTTCCGAGACTGAAATGCCAATGATGATATTTACCAACCCCTCCGCACAAGCAGGATGCGACACAAGGTCAGTTTCTTAAGCAGAATTTAACAGGTTTGAATTAAGAGTTTTCCTTCTCATAGACAGGTTGCCTTACCCAGGTTGAATAGCCCAGTCTGCACTACTATTTACCCATAGCTGGAGGGAGTATAGTTGGATTCATACCTTTCCCAAGGTTATTGGCGCGATGTGAAATGCAAACAGTTTCATCTAGGATTTGAACTCGGGTCGACGAGCCCATTTCCCACGACTCTAACCATTATGCCATGCGCATCTGGTGTGTATATATGTATTATTTATTGAATGACCCTCATATACAAAAATAAAAAGGTGCAACAGTAAACAATGCTCCCTATTGTCAATTCCATAGGTAAAATTCACCTTATTTATTGAATGACCCTCATATACAAAAATAAAAGGTGCAACAGTAAACAATGCTTCCTATTGTCAATTCCATAGGTAAAATTTACCTTATTTATTGAATGACCCTCATATACAAAATAAAAAGGTGCAACAGTAAACAATGCTTCCTATTGTCAATTCCATAGGTAAAATTTACCTTATTTATTGAATGACCCTCATATACAAAAATAAAAAGGTGCAACAGTAAACAATGCTTCCTATTGTCAATTCCATAGGTAAAATTTACCTTATTTATTGAATGACCCTCATATACAAAAATAAAAAGGTGCAACAGTAAACAATGCTTCCTATTGTCAATTCCATAGGTAAAATTTACCTTATTTATTGAATGACCCTCATATAAAATAAAAAGGTGCAACAGTAAAAATGCTTCCTATTGTCAATTCCATAGGTAAAATTTACCTTATTTATTGAATGACCCTCATATACAAAATAAAAAGGTGCAACAGTAAACAATGCTTCCTATTGTCAATTCCATAGGTAAAATTTACCTTATTTATTGAATGACCCTCATATACAAAAATAAAAAGGTGCAACAGTAAACAATGCTTCCTATTGTCAATTCCATAGGTAAAATTACCTTATTTATTGAATGACCCTCATATACAAAACAGAATGATTGTCAATTCCTCTGAATGATCATATACAAAAATAAAAAGGTGCAACAGTAAACAATGCTTCCTATTGTCAATTCCATAGGTAAAATTTACCTTATTTATTGAATGACCCTCATATACAAAATAAAAAGGTGCAACAGTAAACAATGCTTCCTATTGTCAATTCCATAGGTAAAATTTACCTTATTTATTGAATGACCCTCATATACAAAAATAAAAAGGTGCAACAGTAAACAATGCATAGGGAATGACCTCATATACCAATGCTTCCTATTGACCTTATTTATTGAATGACCCTCATATACAAAAATAAAAAGGTGCAACAGTAAACAATGCTTCCTATTGTCAATTCCATAGGTAAAATTTACCTTATTTATTGAATGACCCTCATATACAAAAATAAAAAGGTGCAACAGTAAACAATGCTTCCTATTGTCAATTCCATAGGTAAAATTTACCTTATTTATTGAATGACCCTCATATACAAAAATAAAAAGGTGCAACAGTACAATGTCAATTCCACCTTATTTATTGAATGACCCTCATATACAAAAATAAAAATGTATGCTCCCTATTGTCAATTCCATAGGTAAAATTTACCTTATTTATTGAATGACTCTCTTCTGGGACCCATCATTATTGATTTCCTTGAAAACGGTGCAACAGTAAACAGTGCTTCTTATTGCCAACTCCTTTGGTAAAATTCACCCTATTTATTGAATGACTCATAGCAAGTATCTAATTATTGATTTGTAATCTTATTGTAATGGAGATTCAGTGTCTGTCTGTAACTGAAATTACATCACAATACCCTCAAGAATTGCATAAGTTTATATTTGAGCATTTAATTTATAGTCAAAATCATTAATACATAGAATAGAATAAATCTTATTTATTAACGATGTCTCTATGAAAATCGGACTTAGTTTTATCTTGAAAATTAGTGCGTTTAAATCCTGCAATATGTGTTATATATCCCAAAGAAATAAAGGCTTACATAATATATGGTGGGTTTAATTTGCATACTGGTTTTAACAAAAGCGGGTTTAATAAATAATTAATTGGTGTTATTGTTCTTTGATATTATTGTTTTATTCTCCAATTTATTAAAATCAATCCTATGAATGATTTTATATAGAAACCAAGGTAATTTTCATTATCTGAAATGAACTTAATTGTTACTAAGAACACATTTTATGATACTTTTGTGTTAAAGCATGCAGTTGTATTGTTTTTGAATAGTTTCTAAGATTTGTGTATTTTGCACAAAGACTTTCAAAATGGCCACCAGCTTGTTTCAAAATGAAAGTCAGTTGGCTAAATTCCTAGCATAAAATTATCTGAAATGAACTTAATTGTTATTAAGAACACATTTTATTATATTTTTGTGTTAAAGCATGCAGTTGTATTGTTTTCAAAAAAGTTTCTATGATTTATTTATTTTGCACGGAGACTTTCAAAATAGCTACCGGCTTAGTTCAAAGTGAAAGTCAAAGGAGATTACTCTAATTGCCTTATTTGCTAGGAATTTTAACAACTAAAAGGTGAAAATTACCGAAACCAATTAAAATGAAATGACAATAATTGTAATCTTTTTATATGTATTCTTATTTGATTTCAATAGTCTTTCTAATTCAATGTATGAGTTAAAAAGAAAAAAACTTACATGTCTGTTGCTTTTCAGAAAATACCTTGAGATCAGATGGTCGAGATCCAAGGTGGTTAATCAGAATCTTCCTGTTGTGACCTGTGTGTTTTTCAGCACGCATTATGCCATCTATAAATGAAATATAAAAAAAAAAGGATGAAGCAAATTATGATACATTATTGCTGTCATTTTAAACTCTTTTAGTATGGAAGATTTGGACAAAAAAATTTAATGGCTCTGGAATTAACTTTTTCTTGCTTTCTTTCAATTTCCTTTTTTCTTTCTTTCAATTTCCTTCTTTCTTTCTTTCAACTCTCTTTCTTTCTTTCAATTTCCTTCTTTCTTTTTTTCAATTTTCTTCTTTCTTTCTTTCAATTTTCTTCTTTCTTTCTTTCAATTTCCTTCTTTCCTTCTTTCTTTCTTTCAATTTTCTTCTTTCTTTCTTTCAATTCACTTCTTTATAACTTCTTTCAATTTTCCTATTTCTTTCTTTCCATTCTTTTATTTATTTATTATTTCAACTTTTTAAAAAACTTTTCTTTCTTTCAATTCTCTTTCTTTCTTTCTTTCTTTCTTTTATAGAATTCACTTATTTCTTTTTTTTCTTTGAATTCAATTATTTCTTTTTTTCAAATTTTTTCGTTCTTTCTATTGTGTTCTTCATTTATTTCAACTCTTCTTTCTTTCTTTTTTGCAATTATCTCTTTCTTTTAATTCACCTATTGTAGTAATAAGAGAACAGACACGGTCGAACTTGAGTAAGCTTTATTTTATTTTGAATACATCTGCAGTTCTCTTGGGAGCTTATATAGTTTTACAAAAGCAAAGAGTTACATAAAGGGGAGGTGACTCAATTACTTATTACACCTATTTCTTTCTTTCCTTTCCCTTCTTTCTTTCTTTCTTTCAACCTTTCTTTTTTTTTCAATTCTTTTTTCTTTCCATTCCCTTTTAACTTTCTTTTCTCTTTCTCTCTCTCTTCTTCTACTCTTTTTTTTCCTTTGACTCTCTTCTTTCTTCCTCTTTTTTCCACTTGCTTTTTTCTTTCTATTCTCTTCTTTCAACTCACTTCTTTCTTTCTTTCTTTTTTTTAAAACATTTCTTTCTTTCTTTCTGTTGATTCCCTTCTTTCTTTCTTTTTCTTCTCCCTTCTTTTGTTCTTTCTCTCGGCTCTTCTTTCTTTCTCTCGACTCTCTTCTTTCTTTCTCTCGATCTCTTCTTTCTTTCTCTCGACTCTCTTCTTTCTTTCTCTCGGCTCTTCTTTTCTTTCCTCTCGACTCTCTTCTTTCTTTCTCTCGACTCTTCTTCTTTCTCTCGACTCTCTTCTTTCTTTCCTCGGCTCTTTCTTTCTTTCTCTCGACTCTTCTTTCTTTCTCTCGGCTTCTTCTTCTTTCTCTCGGCTCTTCTTTCTTTCTCTCGACTCTTCTTTCTTTCTCTCGGACTCTTCTTTCTTTCTCTCGACTCTCTTCTTTCTTTCTCTCGACTCTTCTTTCTTTCTCTCGACTTCTTCTTTCTCTCGACTCTCTTCTTTCTTTTCTCTCGACTCTCTTCTTTCTTTCTCTCGACTCTTCTTTCTTTTCTCTCGACTCTTCTTTCTTTCTCTCGACTCTCTCTTCTTTCTTGCTCTCGAC
Source organism: Doryteuthis pealeii (assembly GCA_023376005.1). Lineage (NCBI taxonomy): Eukaryota > Metazoa > Mollusca > Cephalopoda > Myopsida > Loliginidae > Doryteuthis > Doryteuthis pealeii. The sequence goes on along the minus strand of CM042174.1, from coordinate 20,830,726 downwards.
TCTCTTCTTTCTTTCTCGCGACTCTCTTCTTTCTTGCTCTCGACTCTTTTCTTTCTTGCTCTCGACCCTTCTTTCTTTCTCGCGACTCTCTCTTTCTTTCTCTAGACTCTTCTTTCTTTCTTTCTTTCTTCTTTCTTTCTCTTGACTCTCTTCTCTCTTTCTCTCGACTCTTCTTTCTTTCTTTCTCTCGATTCTCTTCTTTCTTTCTCTCGATTCTCTTCTTTTTCTCTCTCGACTCTTCTTTCTTTCTTTCTTTCTCTTGACTCTTCTTTCTTTCTTTCTCTCGACTCTCTTTCTTTCTCTCAACTCTCTTCTTTCTTTCTCTCAACTCTTCTTTCTTTCCACTCCCTTCTTTCTCTCAATTACTTGAGTGATTTAAAAAAAATTCTGCTACATTTTAAGATTATTTCCAAGCGTTTGCTTTTGAATTTTTCTTTGAGTTGTGTCTTATAATCCACTGAATATTTAAAAGCAAGAGACGATGATGATAATTACTTACTTCGGATCCCATCAGACCAGTAGATATGGTTACTAAATACTGTTATATAGAAGGGATCAACATCACTATCGATGATCACCTCACGGTAATTGCCTTCAAGGTTGCTTCTTTCTATTTTCTTCCTGAAATTCACAGAAAAAGCATCAACTTTACAAGACTTTGAATTTTGAAGAATTGGCTTCAGTAATTGTCAGGTATACAACAGGGGTAATAGTGAAATAATACCATACTGCTCATAAATTACCTCCCCCTCAAGTTATTAGTTTCAAGTGACAACTGCAATAATCAGTTTCCACCTCTCCTTCATTCCTCGTTTGATACTGCCCATAAATAATTACCCTCCCTCTAGTTATTAGTTTCAAGTGACAACTGCAATAATCAGTTTCCACCTCTCCTTCATTCCTCGTTTGATACTGCCCATAAATAATTCCCCCCTCTAGTTATTAGTTTCAAGTGACAACTGCAATAATCAGTTTCCACCTCTCCTTCATTCCTCGTTTGATACTGCTATAAATAATTACCCTCCCTCTAGTTATTAGTTTCAAGTGACAACTGCAATAATCAGTTTCCACCTCTCCTTCATTCCTCGTTTGATACTGCCCATAAATAATTACCCTCCATCTAGTTATTAGTTCAAGTGACAACTGCAATAATCAGTTTCCACCTCTCCTTCATTCCTCGTTTGATACTGCTCATAAATAATTACCCTCCCTCTAGTTATTAGTTTCAAGTGACAACTGCAATAATCAGTTTCCACCTCTCCTTCATTCCTCGTTTGATACTGCTCATAAATAATTACCCTCCCTCTAGTTATTAGTTTCAAGTGACAACTGCAATAATCAGTTTCCACCTCTCCTTCATTCCTCGTTTGATACTGCCATAAATAATTCCCCCCTCTAGTTATTAGTTTCAAGTGACAACTGCAATAATCAGTTTCCACCTCTCCTTCATTCCTCGTTTGATACTGCCCATAAATAATTACCCTCCATCTAGTTATTAGTTTCAAGTGACAACTGCAATAATCAGTTTCCACCTCTCCTTCATTCCTCGTTTGATACTGCCCATAAATAATTCCCCCCTCTAGTTATTAGTTTCAAGTGACAACTGCAATAATCAGTTTCCACCTCTCCTTCATTCCTCGTTTGATACTGCCCATAAATAATTACCCTCCATCTAGTTATTAGTTTCAAGTGACAACTGCAATAATCAGTTTTCACCTCTCCTTCATTCCTCGTTTGATACTGCCCATAAATAATTCCCCCTCTAGTTATTAGTTTCAAGTGACGACTGCAATAATCAGTTCCACCTCTCCTTCATTCCTCGTTTGATACTGCCCATAAATAATTCCCCCTCGAGTTATTAGTTTCAAGTGACGACTGAAATACTCAGTTTCCACCTCTCCTTCATTCCTCGTTTGATACTGCCCATAAATAATTACCCTCCATCTAGTTATTAGTTTCAAGTGACAACTGCAATAATCAGTTTTCACCTCTCCTTCATTCCTCGTTTGATACTGCCCATAAATAATTACCCTCCATCTAGTTATTTAGTTTCAAGTGACAACTGCAATAATCAGTTTCCACCTCTCCTTCATTCCTCGTTTGATACTGCCCATAAATAATTCCCCCCTCTAGTTATTAGTTTCAAGTGACAACTGCAATAATCAGTTTCCACCTCTCCTTCATTCCTCGTTTTGATACTGCCCATAAATATTCCCCCCTCTAGTTATTAGTTTCAAGTGACAACTGCAATAATCAGTTTCCACCTCTCCTTCATTCCTCGTTTGATACTGCCCATAAATAATTACCCTCCATCTAGTTATTAGTTTCAAGTGACAACTGCAATAATCAGTTTTCACCTCTCCTTCATTCCTCGTTTGATACTGCCCATAAATAATTACCCTCCATCTAGTTATTAGTTTCAAGTGACAACTGCAATAATCAGTTTCCACCTCTCCTTCATTCCTCGTTTGATACTGCCCATAAATAATTCCCCCCTCTATTCATTAGTTTCAAGTGACGACAATAATCAGTTTCCACCTCTCCTTCATTCCTCGTTTGATACTGCCCATAAATAATTCCCCCCCTCTAGTTATTAGTTTCAAGTGACAACTGCAATAATCAGTTTCCACCTCTCCTTCATTCCTCGTTTGATACTGCCCATAAATAATTACCCTCTCTCTAGTTATTAGTTTCAAGTGACGACTGCAATTGTTACATAATTATTAAATCCCTAATACTCATATAAGGTAGTATAGAAACATAATGGCGAATTGTGCGGCTGATGGCCTTGAGAGTGAGTGATGGCGCTTGACCTCACTATCACCTTGCCTTCCGGGGATAAATCGTGAGAACCGGAAGGCATAGAAGACCCTGTCTTCCGGTTTAAGGATAGTAAGTAAGTCTTAGTCAGTTAGCAGGTAGGAGCCGAGCCGATAGGATGTAAGTTGATCTGCGCAGATGTCTGGTGGGGATTTAACAATAAAATAAGATCAAAAGTAAATCGAAGTCTTGTGTTTATTATCTATAAATCAACAATGACACAGGGCTTCTGATAATGAGAAATTCCTAACAGAAAACCAGACCGAAGTCCCTAAGTCAACTCCAGATCTTAGAAGATGCCAGACCAAGTCAAGATGTTAGAAGATATACCAAAGACGATCAGAATACTAAAGACGGCCAGAAGAATAGAGTAAGAAAGAAGTAAGTAAAGAAGTAAGTAAAGAAGTAATGAAAAGGCTATGCAACACAATAAGTAGTTTCATCAACTGAAATAAGTATTCTGCTATTAGTTCGTATTTAATTTGTCAAAAGTTTGCTTCACTTTAAGATCAAAACACGACACACTGTTATCTCTAGCAAAACGAAATGTAATTCTGATTCTACCAAAGACAACATAACACTTGAGAAGAATTTTGACAAACCAAGTCCATCGTGTTTTTCACCTCGTCACTGTCCAACCGTCTCCTTTTATACTCGGTCTGGCCGAGACACGTCACAACTCTCATCTCACCAGCTATGAGACTTGCCACTACAAATCGCGGCCTCAAGGACACTCACGATTTCACCTCCTTCACAACTAGTCGGACTCGTTACATTTCTGCTTCCACCCACATGTACAACATGCCACTCGCTGTCTTTTCGACCAACGGACCGTTGTTGGCTCATCAAAGGTTTGTGAGTTTTGACGTTCGATCTTGCTACAGAAAATATCTCTAATGCTCTTTGCTCGTGATTGAACCAGCGACTCTTCTCTTGTGACCTTCATAGCTCTGTTCTCCTCATCTCCCAGTTCCTCCACTCCTCCATTTTCTGTTCCACCTCTCCTTTGTTCCTCGTTTGATTTACGTTGTTGCTCGCTCTAGTCTATCGACTGAATGACCATTTTTTTTCTCCCCTCCCTCTCAGAGAAGCAGACGTTTTATCTTCAACCTCAACCCATAATGCCTCAGGCGCTTCTATAAAGAGGACTTTCCTTCTCCTCTCTAACTTTTTGATGTTGCATGCCTGCCTACACCCACTCCTTGTTCACCCGTTCAGTTCCGATGTCTCAGGCAAGGTGGACTTGCATTGAAAGTAAGTCCTTGCCTGTTTTGCACGAGGTAAGTCTCTTCTCTCACTACAGAAAATATGTTCTGCCCCAGAGAGCTTGCCTTCAGCATTTATTTCTCTCAGCGGCTGAACCACTTTAGCTAACAAGGCTGCCAGCAATTCCACCACTCATGATCAGGAGGTTGCGAGTTCAATCTCAAGACACTTGCTATACCTCCCCCACACAGGCCAGACACACACAGACACGCTTAGTCCTTGGGGGCAGGGAATTCTCAACTCCACAGACCCCACCTCTACCACTCGCCCTGTGCTCTCTGTCACAATAAAGTTAGACAGAGTAGCCTTTTGTCAGTATCAGCCAGACAGCGAGGGAGTCTATCCCCTTTTTGTTAGTGCTAGACCAGTGAGATGGTTTTCTTTTACCGAGGTGGAGCGCCACACCTACCGTCAGCAACCAGATGCTTAAAGGCACAAATCAGATTACCCAATCTGTGCTACTCATACGCTGTGTTGGCGGGGACCAGTATTGAACAGAGAACCTTGCAATTCCAAGTCGAGTGCTCTACCGACTGATCTAAACACCCTCAACTAGTCAAAAATCTAAAAGGATGCAGTAAAATCATATCCATGCATCCCAATGTTTTTCTTTCTTCTTCCCTCACCATTTCAAGCTAAGTGTAAATACATTTCAATAGTTTCTTAGAAACGAATTACACAGGATAGGTTACAAGGTAGGGGTTAGACGGCTTTAGTTATTTTCCCAGATCATAAATCTCTGATCGTAATCCCATCCATCGATTAGATAGATCTATTTAAAAATTATTTGTATTCAGTGGGACCCCCACACAAAAATGCAAATATTAACAAGCAGGGCTCGACACTAACACTGTCCCATTGATGATAAAAGTTTCATCCGGGACAGTTTGCCGGGGACTGCAAAAGTTTTTCCTAAAAGTTAGTACTACATTCCAATATTGGCCATCCAGTGATTTCCCAAATGCTGACCTCAAAAAGGACCGAATTATGTACTACTAACCCTGCCTTTCTCTTCCTTCCGAATCCTTAAACACTGTGTGAGGACAAAATTCTTTCATTTACGATTCCCAACCCAGCACAATAAAATTCACAAGTAAAAAATTATTTTTTTTTTAGCTCAAAACACACTAGGAAATGGATTTTTTGTCCAGATATCCAGAATTATCACTGCTTCAGCTTTTCTTAATGTTTTATTGCATGTTATTATGCTACTGATGACTGACAAGTATAGATGATGCTAATGAATTAAAGAAAAATATTTTGATATCGGGATGGTCCAAACCCCATTTGGGCCGGTCCAAACCACATTCGGGACGGTTGATAATTTTTGTTTGGAACGGTCATGAAAAAAGTTAGTGTTGGGGCCTGTTAACAAGACTTTCAGACCACACTGTACATTATTTTTTTTTTGTTGCTTTTTTTCTCAGAATTTCTAAGGGCAAATTTAGGGACGCATCTTATACATAAAACAATTGAATGGCAGCTAAAATATTACCAAAGCCTGAGATCACACCATTATAAATGTTGTGCTCAAAATAACAAGAATAAAGATAACTGTTTAAATAATTCATGCAATAATCATAACATACTTACAGAACAGTGTCAACCCAAAAAAGCTTTTCATCTTCATAATCAATAGTAAGCCCAATTGGTCTTGCTAAACCACTGTTAATAATTGCTGTACGCTGGTTACCGGCCATTGTGGCCCGTTCGATCTTACCCCATGATGTCCAGTACATGTATCTGTAAAAGATTTGCCAATAATAATAAAAGAATTTTGGTCAGACCTCATTTGGAATTTGCTAATGTGGTCTGGAGTCCAAGACTAATTAAGGACATAAATCTCATTGAAGGAGTTCAAAGGAGAAGTACTAAAGTAATGCATGATTTAAAAACCTTTTGTATGAAGAAAGACTTAGGAAAATTGACTTACCAAGATTGGTTTATCAACAAACAAGAGGGCATATGATTGAAGTCTATAAATATACCCATGGATTTTATTAAAAAAACTTTGATCTATTAAATATTGCTTAAAATATCAATACCAGAGGTCATAAATTAAAACTCTTTAAAAAATTTTGTAAAGCAAATGCAAGACAAAATTATTTTAGTAACAGAGTGGTGAATATGTAGAATAAACTACCATCATCAATAGTGAATGCCCCATCTCTAAATTCCTCTGTGGAAAGATTATAAATATTCTGTGGAATTAAGATGAATGTTTATAAGGAACAGCTGACAGGTCTCAGACCTAATATACGAGCTGGAAAAAATATTATTACATTATTATAAAATACCATGATTTGTATTTGTAGGACCGTTGTCCTCATCTTTATTCTGATATACATAACGTTTTGGCTGATGTGCCCTCCAGACTTCTTCAGTTGAACTTCTTGTTGAACTCAGGAAACTTATTGTAAAACTTTGGAGCCTTCATGGAACTTGGAATTGAACCTTTTATTCAGTTATTTCCTATAAGTCTAACATAAACAAAGGGAACCACTCTTGACTGATAAATTATTTATTTATTTATTGATCTACTAGGAAAAAAGAATACAGGGTTAGGGTTTGGGTTTAGGGTTAGGTTTAGGGTAAGTTTAATGGGAAAATAAATAATTTATCAGTCAAGAGTGGTTCCCCTTTGTTTATGTTAGACTTATAGGAAATAACCTTTTATTCAATCCACTGGGGTAGACTGTTCTCATTCCACTAATCATGACCGAACACAAATGTTAAGTATTATGTGTTATTATTGTCTGTGGTTAGGATTGAACCTGCAACCTACAGATGATTGTCACTTAGAAGTGTATTAACTCAACGCTTATATAGACTGAAACATTGTATATATATATATATATATATATAGGTATATGTAAAAACAAAATTTTTTTGCGATGAAACAAAGAAAATACAGTGCTCAATCACAGTTTGTAAGAGCTAATAAATAATATATATATATATATATATATATATATATATATATATATATACCAACCCTCCGCATGAGCAGAATGCGACACAAAGTCAATTTCTTAAGCGGAGTTTAACAGTTTTGAATTTAGAGTTTTCCTTCTCCTAGACTGGTTACCTAGCCATGTTTAAAGAGCCCAGTCTACCCATAGCTGGAGGGAGAATTGGATTCACATCTTTCCCAAGAGTATTAGAGCAATGTGAAATGCAAATAACTTCGTCCAGGAATTGAACTTGAGTCTATTTCCTACGACTAACCATTATACCACGGCCCTAAAAAAGACTGGGGGCACATCAACTAAAATGTGGGGTATATAACAATAAAAATAAGAACAACAGTCTGAAAAATCCAAATAATCCAAATTATTAAGCCTCATCTAAAAAAAACACTGAAAAAGGCCGGGGAGCACATCGGCTGAAACGTTTTGTATATAACAATAAAGATGAGGACAACAGTTCGTTTTTATAGTAAAAATCAATTCCAATGCATTTTTATAGTAAAAATCACTTCCAATGCATTTTTATAGTAAGATAAATATTCAAGGTTGTTTTCATTTTTTGAAAGCTGATTTTCAAGGAAGCCCAACATTCCTTTTGAGGCAGAAGTGATAAAAAGAATAAATCAAAATACCCTTTGCATGGATTTAAGGCGATTTCATGTGGATTGTTGGCACGGATCAATGTAACTTTATGGTTGAAATCAAGATTCATGGCCAAGATCTTGTTTCCGTAGGTTTCCGTCCAATAGAGTTTCTTGCTAACCCAATCCACAGCAATTCCATATACATAATGATTGTAGTTTCTGTTTTCAGAACCTTTATCAAAATAGAAGAATAGATTTTTAATCAATACAACAAACACAGGGTTACTTAATGTTTAATAAAAACTACATACAAATAATTTTAACACAATTGTATGATTCCAAGTCATGCTAATACTGATAAATTGCATATTTATATATGGTTTCAAGTATTCCTATCAAAGTCTAATAATTTGCATACGCTTATATATGGTTTCAAGTATTCCTATCAAATTCTAATAATTTGCATACGTTTATATATGGTTTCAAGTATTCCTATCAAATTCTAATAATTTGCATACGTTTATATATGGTTTCAAGTATTCCTATCAAATTCTAATAATTTGCATACGTTTATATATGGTTTCAAGTATTCCTATCAAATTCTAATAATTTGCATACGTTTATATATGGTTTCAAGTATTCCTATCAAATTCTAATAATTTGCATACTTATATATGGTTTCAAGTATTCCTATCTAATTCTAATAATTTGCATATGCTTATACATGGTTTCAAGTATTCCTAACCAATTCTAATAATTTGCCTACACTTATATAGGGTTTCAAGTATTCCTATCAAATCCTAATAATTTGTATATGCTTATACATAGTTTCAAGTATTCCTATCAAATTCTAATAATTTGCATACGTTTATATATGGTTTCAAGTATTCCTATCAAATTCTAATAATTTGCATACGTTTATATATGGTTTCAAGTATTCCTATCTAATTCTAATAATTTGCATATGCTTATACATGGTTTCAAGTATTCCTAACCAATTCTAATAATTTGCCTACACTTATATAGGGTTTCAAGTATTCCTATCAAATCCTAATAATTTGTATATGCTTATACATAGTTTCAAGTATTCCTATCTAATTCTAATAATTTGCATACGTTTATATATGGTTTCAAGTATTCCTATCAAATTCTAATAATTTGCATACTTATATATGGTTTCAAGTATTCCTATCTAATTCTAATAATTTGCATATGCTTATACATGGTTTCAAGTATTCCTAACCAATTCTAATAATTTGCCTACACTTATATAGGGTTTCAAGTATTCCTATCAAATCCTAATAATTTGTATATGCTTATACATAGTTTCAAGTATTCCTATCAAATTCTAATAATTTGCATACGTTTATATATGGTTTCAAGTATTCCTATCAAATTCTAATAAATTGCATACGCTTACATATGGTTTCAAGTATTTCTATCAAATTCTAATAATTTGCATACGCTTACATATGGTTTGAAGTATTTCTATCAAATTCTAATAATTTGCATACGTTTATATATGGTTTCAAGTATTCCTATCAAATTCTAATAATTTGCATACGCTTACATATGGTTTCAAGTATTTCTATCAAATTCTAATAATTTGCATACGCTTACATATGGTTTCAAGTATTCCTATCAAATTCTAATAATTTGCATATGCTTACATATGGTTTGAAGTATTTCTATCAAATTCTAATAATTTGCATACGTTTATATATGGTTTCAAGTATTCCTATCAAATTCTAATAATTTGCATACGTTTATATATGGTTTCAAGTATTCCTATCAAATTCTAATAATTTGCATACGCTTACATATGGTTTCAAGTATTCCTATCAAATTCTAATAATTTGCATATGCTTACATATGGTTTGAAGTATTTCTATCAAATTCTAATAATTTGCATACGTTTATATATGGTTTCAAGTATTCCTATCAAATTCTAATAATTTGCATACGTTTATATATGGTTTGAAGTATTCCTATCAAATTCTAATAAATTGCATACGCTTACATATGGTTTCAAGTATTTCTATCAAATTCTAATAATTTGCATACGCTTACATATGGTTTGAAGTATTTCTATCAAATTCTAATAATTTGCATACGTTTATATATGGTTTCAAGTATTCCTATCAAATTCTAATAATTTGCATACGCTTACATATGGTTTCAAGTATTTCTATCAAATTCTAATAATTTGCATACGCTTACATATGGTTTCAAGTATTCCTATCAAATTCTAATAATTTGCATATGCTTATACATGGTTTCAAGTATTCCTAACCAATTCTAATAATTTGCCTACACTTATATAGGGTTTCAAGTATTCCTATCAAATCCTAATAATTTGTATATGCTTATACATAGTTTCAAGTATTCCTATCAAATTCTAATAATTTGCATACGTTTATATATGGTTTCAAGTATTCCTATCAAATTCTAATAATTTGCATACGTTTATATATGGTTTCAAGTATTCCTATCTAATTCTAATAATTTGCATATGCTTATACATGGTTTCAAGTATTCCTAACCAATTCTAATAATTTGCCTACACTTATATAGGGTTTCAAGTTTTCCTATCAAATCCTAATAATTTGTATATGCTTATACATAGTTTCAAGTATTCCTATCTAATTCTAATAATTTGCATACGTTTATATATGGTTTCAAGTATTCCTATCAAATTCTAATAATTTGCATACTTATATATGGTTTCAAGTATTCCTATCTAATTCTAATAATTTGCATATGCTTATACATGGTTTCAAGTATTCCTAACCAATTCTAATAATTTGCCTACACTTATATAGGGTTTCAAGTATTCCTATCAAATCCTAATAATTTGTATATGCTTATACATAGTTTCAAGTATTCCTATCAAATTCTAATAATTTGCATACGTTTATATATGGTTTCAAGTATTCCTATCAAATTCTAATAATTTGCATACTTATATATGGTTTCAAGTATTCCTATCTAATTCTAATAATTTGCATATGCTTATACATGGTTTCAAGTATTCCTAACCAATTCTAATAATTTGCCTACACTTATATAGGGTTTCAAGTATTCCTATCAAATCCTAATAATTTGTATATGCTTATACATAGTTTCAAGTATTCCTATCTAATTCTAATAATTTGCATACGTTTATATATGGTTTCAAGTATTCCTATCAAATTCTAATAATTTGCATACTTATATATGGTTTCAAGTATTCCTATCTAATTCTAATAATTTGCATATGCTTATACATGGTTTCAAGTATTCCTAACCAATTCTAATAATTTGCCTACACTTATATAGGGTTTCAAGTATTCCTATCAAATCCTAATAATTTGTATATGCTTATACATAGTTTCAAGTATTCCTATCAAATTCTAATAATTTGCATACGTTTATATATGGTTTCAAGTATTCCTATCAAATTCTAATAAATTGCATACGCTTACATATGGTTTCAAGTATTTCTATCAAATTCTAATAATTTGCATACGCTTACATATGGTTTGAAGTATTTCTATCAAATTCTAATAATTTGCATACGTTTATATATGGTTTCAAGTATTCCTATCAAATTCTAATAAATTGCATACGCTTACATATGGTTTCAAGTATTTCTATCAAATTCTAATAATTTGCATACGCTTACATATGGTTTCAAGTATTCCTATCAAATTCTAATAATTTGCATATGCTTACATATGGTTTGAAGTATTTCTATCAAATTCTAATAATTTGCATACGTTTATATATGGTTTCAAGTATTCCTATCAAATTCTAATAATTTGCATACGTTTATATATGGTTTCAAGTATTCCTATCAAATTCTAATAATTTGCATACGCTTACATATGGTTTCAAGTATTCCTATCAAATTCTAATAATTTGCATATGCTTACATATGGTTTGAAGTATTTCTATCAAATTCTAATAATTTGCATACGTTATATATGGTTTCAAGTATTCCTATCAAATTCTAATAATTTGCATACGTTTATATATGGTTTGAAGTATTCCTATCAAATTCTAATAAATTGCATACGCTTACATATGGTTTCAAGTATTTCTATCAAATTCTAATAATTTGCATACGCTTACATATGGTTTGAAGTATTTCTATCAAATTCTAATAATTTGCATACGTTTATATATGGTTTCAAGTATTCCTATCAAATTCTAATAATTTGCATACGCTTACATATGGTTTCAAGTATTTCTATCAAATTCTAATAATTTGCATACGCTTACATATGGTTTCAAGTATTCCTATCAAATTCTAATAATTTGCATATGCTTACATATGGTTTGAAGTATTTCTATCAAATTCTAATAATTTGCATACGTTTATATATGGTTTCAAGTATTCCTATCAAATTCTAATAATTTGCATACGTTTATATATGGTTTCAAGTATTCCTATCAAATTCTAATAATTTGCATACTTATATATAGTTTCAAGTATTCCTATCCAGTATTGTGCCACATCTAAGCTAAGCTTAGTAAATAACTATATGGCTTCAAGTATTCCTCTCCAATACTAATTACTTGAACACGTATATGATTTCAAGTATTCCTATCCAATACTAATAATTTGAACACTTATATGGTTTCAAGTATTCCTATCTAATACTAGTAAATAGAGCAGAATGCGACACAAGGTCAATTTTTTAGAGGAGTAATACACTAGTACACACCAACTTCCTTTTATATATGTATAGATAGATGAGATCAATAAAATAGGTGATTTGGTGATACTGAATATGTATATATATTTACTTTACTGTCATTAATCGTTTTATTTTCGTAGTTTCCTTTGGACATAGACACATACACACCAATTGTTCTTTATATATGTATAGATAGATAGATGAGATCAATAAAATGAATAGGTGATCCGGCAATGAATATTAATTGAAGTTAACTCACGACTGTTGGTGTTATTGGTAATGTCCTCCACCACGGTGCTCCCCTTTTTGACACGACTCAGCTTTACCGACACCATTTGAGTGAAATAGATGTAGTTTTCCCTGTAGTCATAATCCAGCGACAGTACATATTTCTTATTCTTTATAACTGGAAAAGGTTGTGAACGAACATTGGGATCCAGGAAAACACTACGAATCTCATTATTATGGCTGAAAATCAAAAACTCAGTAGGTGCTGGAAATAAAAAAACAAAAACAAAAAATAAACAAAAAACAAAGAGATTTATAATATAACTAGCAGCAGCTACCCGGCGCTACCTGGATTTTTAAAGTTAGTCCCGCAGATCTATTATTACTGAATCGTGAGTTGAATCCTCGTGGGATACCCAATTAAAATCCCTATGTAAAAAAGATAGACCTTGCATTGATCCTGCTACTCTGAAAAGAAATTTCTATCTAAAATATTAAATGAAAAAAACAAGTCCATGCTGTTATTGTCAAAATTTCATCTTTTAATTATCTTCACTAATATAAATAAAATCTCTATTATTTTTGCTCAAAAACCAAACCCTGGTGATATTTAATGTTTATATATATTTACCTTGTTAATTGTTTTATTTTTGAAGTTTCATCTGGACATACAGATACACACAACTGCCCTTTATATATATATAGATGATGGTTACTAATATAGCTTTATAATTTATAACATAATGATGGTTACTAATATAGCTTTATAATTCATAATATAATGATGGTTACTAATATAGCTTTATAATTTATAATGATGGTTACTAATATAGCTTTATAATTTATAATATAATGATGGTTACTAATATAGGCTTATAATTCATAATATAATGATGGTTACTAATATAGCTTTATAATTTATAATGATGGTTACTAATATAGCTTTATAATTTATAATATAATGATGGTTACTAATATAGCTTTATAATTTATAATGATGGTTACTAATATAGCTTTATAATTCATAATATAATGATGGTTACTAATATAGCTTTATAATTTATAATATAATGATGGTTACTAATATAGCTTATAATTTATAATATAATGATTGTTTACTAATATAGCATTATAATTTATAATATAATATAATGATAGTTACTAATATAGCTTTATTATTTATAATATAATGATGTTTACTAATATATCTTTATAATTTATAATATAATGATGGTTACTAATATAGCTTTATAATTCATAATGATAGTTACTAATATAGTGTTATAATTTATGATATAATGATGGTTACTAATATACCATTAGATGTCGTTTAAACCTCAACTGATCAAAAGCCCGAATACGTGGTTGGTTAACTACTTAATTGCTGATACTGACAGACGTCCATTTGCAATCATTGGCGAAGGAATTGCAAGACTGAGGTGCACCATAGGAACAACCAAAGGATTCTTCTCTAAGGATTGCACTCTGCTTAACACAAAAGATCTTGCTTGAAGCCTAAAGGATGGCCACAAAAATCATAAAACTTAGGAACCATTACAATCTGTCAAAGAGATTAAATTACTTACGTATGCATTTATGTCCATCAGGCCCAATTTTGCCTGTAGCACATTTGCAGACGGCAGTTGAATTATTGGGTAAGGAAAAGCATAATTGCTCACATCCTCCATTATTTTCTGAACAGGGATTGCTGACTGAAAATACAAAGAAAAAGAACAAGAAAAAAAAAAGTCCAGCTGATACTGTTGGAATTGTCTTCCCTTGCCTGGAAGAGTTATCTTCCCTCTTAGTTTCTGTTTCTTACCACCAGGTATTTGTTGTATTTAAGCGCCTGTTTTCAAACTCTCTTCCTCTTTTGCTTCTCAGGGAACTCACACACATGGGTTAGACATTTATGTCTACACCTAATGCCACTAATAAGTGTCTACACCTAATGCCACTAATAAGTGATTTTAGTCTATGGACTCTCCATAGCCCCTCTTTACTTCTATCTAACCCTTCTTATGTATCTTGTTTCATATACATGTATTTTATGTATCATTTCCATGTGCCTGTATTAAATGTTATGTTTAACACTCATGTCGAAGTTGTTTGTTTCAACCAATCATAAACTATAACCTTGAACCTTACAATACCAACAATAGGCCACTCTGCTGACTTACATGCAAGGTTGCTTTCAGTATTTTCTCAAGTCTGTTTTTCATTCTTCAGACATCGTCTTCCACCACCTTCTAGTTGACCTTTCCATTGCATTCTGAAGATGCTCAACCTTGTGGTTCATACATCTTCTTTCTTAACATTTCTTTCTTTCTTTATTTTATCTTCAGACATCGTCTTCCACCACCTTCTAGTTGACCTTTCCATTGCATTCTGAAGATGCTCAACCTTGTGGTTCATACATCTTCTTTCTTAACATTTCTTTCTTTCTTTATTTTATCTTCAGACATCGTCTTCCACCACCTTCTAGTTGACCTTTCCATTGCATTCTGAAGATGCTCAACCTTGTGGTTCATACATCTTCTTTCTTAACATTTCTTTCTTTCTTTATTTTATCTTCAGACATCGTCTTCCACCACCTTCTAGTTGACCTTTCCATTGCATTCTGAAGATGCTCAACCTTGTGGTTCATACATCTTCTTTCTTAACATTTCTTTCTTTCTTTATTTTATTTTATTTTTTTTCAGGCTGCCTCAGTTTGATAATTGTTGAAACTCAAGTATCAGATTAAACGGAGAAATAATAGGAAGAAACATAAGTATAAAGGATTGGGAAAAAGGTTTACTAAGCAAAGATACAAGATAAACAGAGTAATTGAAATTGTGAGGTTGAATTAACAAGTCCCATGAGATCTTTATGATTGTTATAACTCAAGTATCAGAGTAAACAGAGAAATAATAGGAAGAAACATAAGTATAAAGGATTGGGAAAAAGGTTTACTAAGCAAAGATACAAGATGAACAGAGTAATTGAAATTGTGAGGTTGAATTAACAAGTCCCATGAGATCTTTATGATTGTTGTAACTCAAGTATCAGAGTAAACAGAGAAATAATAGGAAGAAATATGTGTATTAAGGACAAGTTAAAAGTTGAGTTGGCAGCCTTCCATCTATGAGAGATGATGGAGTAGTGTCAAAGTGTTTATTTATATTTTTTTAAAAACTACATAGCCTGGGTGGGTTCATATGGAAGATGAGCTGTTGCCCATGCAGCAAATACCCTCTCACCACGCTGCCGCTGTTATCCAAAGGAAAGGTAAGGAACCAATGCAGTTTGGCAATGGTAGTGTCACAGGAGTTGATGGGTAATGCTGGATTTCAGCATCACACCACCTTTAGGGACTCCGGCTCCTGATTTGTTTTCTTGGGTTTACTCCCCTAGCCTTTCCTTGAAAGGCAGAAGAGGTTTTATGCCGGACTTTTCCTTGACTTAGATGGGTTGCCGACTAAGATTCAATCCTGACTACAAGTTAAATGTAACAAGATAATATCAAACTAGGGCTAATTACCAAGACAGGATAAAGGTAAAGATAACAGGTAACAAACACAACAAGGCTTATAAAACGAAATGCATTTATCAGATAACAAGAACATGTAACATACAATATACAATACAATATGTAACTTGTGATACAAATGTGTATGTTTACAAATGTGATACAATTGAATAGTGTAGGGTGTAATGGTATGGTTTGGGTTGCAAAATAATGCTTGCATGACTTATCTGTCTCAGGTAGGAATGTCTTGCTAGTTTTATTTGTTTGTTTGACGTTACGCGTCAATGGCCCTTCCGTGAGCTGGTTTCAAAGGCCCGTCGTTCTTCGACGTCTATTGCTGTGGAAAAAGAGCACATCGTTCTTCGACGGCAGTCGCAGCGAAAGAGGAGGATTGAAGGTATCAACCCTCGAAATTTGGCGGCCAAACTAAGCCTAGTAACGTGTGCTCTGATTGGTCGCTGACAAAGGCCCCTAGCCAATAGCACGAGGTTTCTCATTAGGTGATGGCTAAAAGACCCATGGACTGTGTTTGGCAATGGTCAAAGGGAGGTAACTGTGTAATGGTAATATCATTTTCTATAAGGATTGGAACGAAAGTCTAGTCCGATACAAAGTAACATTTAATCGATAAAGACAAAATGTAAATTGAGAAATATATAAACAAAACATCATTCATCAGTGTCTCAAAAAGGTTTCAATATTTATCAATGTTTATTAAATACAATGTTTAAAAGTTTAATTTATATATAAATATTATGATATTTTGTATCAGATAAGACTTTCCTTCCAATACTATAAAATAATAGTAATAATGAAGAGTGTATCTAGCCAGAGTGTTGGTATAAAAAGCAACAATAATAAGATGGAGTGAAACTAGTAATAAAATAATAGTAATAATGAAGAGTGTATCTAGCCAGAGTGTTGGTATAAAAAGCAACAATAATAAGATGGTACTAAACTAGTAATAAAATAATAGTAAAAACAAAGAGTGTATCAAGCCAGAGTGTTGGTATAAAAAGCAATAACAATAAGGCTCACCTGCAGGTTGTGTTGCAGCATCATAAACTGCGATTTCAATTAAGCTCAAAAATTGACTTTTGACAACACTTGGTGCTCCAACTTTAGAATTCTTGGGAACAGAAAAAATCTAAGAAAAAAAAAAAAAGTAATTATTCTACAGATATAAATAAAGAAAAACATATTTGTCTTTTTGGTGGTTTGTTTTGAAGGCTATCACAATGCAAATATAAAGAAAAATAAGGGGACCATATTACCTTTAGGCACCCCTTTTTGATCTCGATTAAGTCAATATCCGGTTGTTTTAACAGACGATTTTTAAAAAGATTATAAAACTAACCCCTAACCTTAACCCTTAACAAACAAGCAGATATTGACGTTGTAAATGAAAAACATGTCCTTTCTTAATCGAGATAAAAAAGGGGTGCCTAAAGGTAATATGGTCCAAATAAGGTAACTATGGTGTTGTTTTGTTAACCTTTGATTTATTCTTGATATTTCGAGATAAAAATCTCTTTGACAGAAGATTTCTGAAAATGAAGCTGTTGTTAGTAATCATCCATTCTGCTTTGTCTCTTATATCTTCCAAATTCTCTGTGTGTGTGTCTGTGTGTGTGTGTGTGTGTTTATGTTTATGTACAAGTATATATTTGTCTGTATTTATGAGATGAGGATTGATATGAATAATTTTGATATTTCAGACAATTGTCCTCATCATTATTGTGGTATGTATAAACACAACGTTCAGACCACTGTAACCTCCTGTCTTGTTAAGTGTTTTTTTAATTACCTTAAAATAAATCATAATCAGTGAATGATTTAAAATCCCTTTCGTATGAAGAAAGACTTAGGAACATTGACTTACCAAGTTTGGTTTATCGACATATAAGAGGGGATATGATTGAAGTCTACAAATATACACATGGTTTTTATTCAACAAACTTTGACCTACTAAACATTGCTCAAAATATCAATACCAGGGGTCATAAATTAAAACTCTTTAAAAAGTTTTGTAAAGCAAATGCAAGACAAAATTATTTTAGTAACAGAGTGGTGAATATATGGAATAAACTACCATCATCAATAGTGAATGCCCCATCTCTAAACTCTTTTAAGGCAATGTTAGATAATCTGTGGAAAGATTATAAATATTCTGTGGAATTAAGATGAATAAGAAACAGCTGACGGGTCTCAGACCTAATATACTAGCTGAAAGGATATTATTAATTTTATTATTATTATTAAATGATAACCTTGAATTTAAATGTGGTTTCGGAGCTAAAAATATTGGACCATATGACCTTTAAGCACCCCTTTTTGATCTCGATTAAGAAAGGACAGGTTTTTCATTTACACCGTCAATATCTAGTTGTTTTAACAG
This sequence comes from Doryteuthis pealeii, assembly GCA_023376005.1. Taxonomy (NCBI): domain Eukaryota; kingdom Metazoa; phylum Mollusca; class Cephalopoda; order Myopsida; family Loliginidae; genus Doryteuthis; species Doryteuthis pealeii. Next base: position 20,812,268 of record CM042174.1, on the reverse strand, counting down.
ACAATTTTATTTTTAAAATTATAAAACTAACCCCTATCCCTAACCCTACCCCTAACCCCTAACAAACAACCAGATATTGATGGTGTAAATGAAAAATATGTTCTTTCTTAATTGAGATCAAAAAGAGGTGCCTAAAGGTAATTTGGTCCAAAATATTGTTATCACTAGTTCAATGCGGCTCCAAGTAGCATAAACATCACCAAACTTATTGACAGAAATGTGATTAAATCAGATTCTTTATGACATTTTGATCTTTCTATTTTAGAATATGTACTTGTAATAAGTAATTGAGAGTTACTTCCCCTGTTTTATTATTACCTCCCTTTGTGTAACTCTTTAGCTTTCTGAAAGTATATAAACCCCCAAGAAACTGCAACTGTATTCTAAGTAGAATAAAGCTTCATTTCTTATTACAGTACTTTTCTTCCATTTTTGTTTGTTTTGTTTTACGGCATATCAACCTCGGTGGGTCATTTAATGCCGACAAAGTTGTGAAATAAATTACTTTCTAATACATAATGCAATTTTGTTTATCAACTTATGTTTTTCTATTTAACCCATAGATGGGACCCTAACAGGTACTACCACTCCGGGTCAGAGTGGACCTTCTTCCATTTTATTTTTTCTATTTCTGAGAGAGTCTGGAATAATGCCAGTCTCACAAAAAAAAAAAAAAAGAAGAAGATGCGTGTCTACAAAGCGTGTGTCCTCAGTACACACTTCTACAGTAGTGGACAACATATACAAGCCACCAAAGGAAACTCAATAGTTTCCATCTCTGTTGTCTACGATGTATTCTACACATTCGTTGGCAGGATAAAGTACCCAACACAGTCGTGCTGGACTGTGCCAACATGAACAGCATGTTCTCCATTCTCTGTGAGAGGCGCCTTTGTTGGCTTAGACATGTTAGGAGAATGGAAAATGGACGCATCCCAAAAGATCTTTTGTATGGTGAATTAGTAAAAGGCTCCCGATCGGTTGGTAGACCATGCCTATGACTTAAGGATGTCTGCAGAAGAGCTATGAGGATATTAACACAACATGTGGGAGGTAGATGCAAAAAATAGAGCAGCCTGGTGCCTCAACATTAAGTAAGGCACAGAGAGGGGTGAGGCAGAGAGGAGAGTAGCCTCGACAGAAAAGAGAGCCAGAAAGAGAGGAAAAAGCTAGCAGCCCCAGAAAGCATCATAGTTTGTGTGCATTCAGTGCATCAAAGACTGTCACTCAAGAATTGGTCTGCAGAGTCACTTACGCAGATGCAGATAAAATTTTTATTTTTTATGTTGGACACTATACCATCGTCCTTAGAGGATGGAAAGGATCCAATAAATGATTTTTTTCTATTTCTAATCAAATTTCTGTTTAGTATTATCAGGTTCCAGAGTCCAACAAGAAATATTTGAAGAAGGCTGGAGGGCATATCGACCAAAATGTTGTACAGATAACAATGAAGCTGAGGACAATAGTCCGAATAATGCAGATAATACTAATCATCAAGCCACATCTCAAACATTCAGAGAAATAGAATATAATCATACAGATAACAATGAAGATGAGGACAATAGTCCGAATAATGCAGATAATACTAATCATCAAGCCTCATCTCAAACATTCAGAGAAATAGTATATAATCATACAGATAACAATGAAGATGAGGACAATAGTCCAAATAATGCAGATAATACTAATCATCAAGCCTCATCTCAAACATTCAGAGAAATAGTATATAATCATACAGATAACAATGAAGATGAGGACAATAGTCCGAATAATGCAGATAATACTAATCATCAAGCCTCATCTCAAACATTCAGAGAAATAGTATAATCATACAGATAACAATGAAGATGAGGACAATAGTCCAAATAATGCAGATAATACTAATCATCAAGCCTCATCTCAAACATTCAGAGAAATAGAATATAATCATACAGATAACAATGAAGATGAGGACAATAGTCCGAATAACGCAGATAATACTAATCATCAAGCCTCATCTCAAACATTCAGAGAAATAGTATATAATCATACAGATAACAATGAAGATGAGGACAATAGTCCGAATAATGCAGATAATACAAATCATCAAGCCTCATCTCAAACATTCAGAGAAATAGTATATAATCATACAGATAACAATGAAGATGAGGACAATAGTCCGAATAATGCAGATAATACTAATCATCAAGCCTCATCTCAAACATTCAGAGAAATAGTATATAATCATACAGATAACAATGAAGATGAGGACAATAGTCCGAATAATGCAGATAATACTAATCATCAAGCCTCATCTCAAACATTCAGAGAAATAGTATATAATCATACAGATAACAATGAAGATGAGGACAATAGTCCGAATAACGCAGATAATACTAATCATCAAGCCTCATCTAAAACATTCAGAGAAATAGTATATAATCATACAGATAACAATGAAGATGAGGACAATAGTCCGAATAACGCAGATAATACTAATCATCAAGCCTCATCTCAAACATTCAGAGAAATAGTATATAATCATACAGATAACAATGAAGATGAGGACAATAGTCCGAATAATGCAGATAATACTAATCATCAAGCCTCATCTCAAACATTCAGAGAAATAGTATATAATCATACAGATAACAATGAAGATGAGGACAATAGTCCGAATAATGCAGATAATACTAATCATCAAGCCTCATCTCAAACATTCAGAGAAATAGTATATAATCATACAGATAACAATGAAGATGAGGACAATAGTCCGAATAATGCAGATAATACTAATCATCAAGCCTCATCTCAAACATTCAGAGAAATAGTATATAATCATACAGATAACAATGAAGATGAGGACAATAGTCCGAATAATGCAGATAATACTAATCATCAAGCCTCATCTCAAACATTCAGAGAAATAGTATATAATCATACAGATAACAATGAAGATGAGGACAATAGTCCAAATAACGCAGATAATACTAATCATCAAGCCTCATCTAAAACATTCAGAGAAATAGTATATAATCATACAGATAACAATGAAGATGAGGACAATAGTCCGAATAATGCAGATAATACTAATCATCAAGCCTCATCTCAAACATTCAGAGAAATAGTATATAATCATACAGATAACAATGAAGATGAGGACAATAGTCCGAATAATGCAGATAATACTAATCATCAAGCCTCATCTCAAACATTCAGAGAAATAGTATATAATCATACAGATAACAATGAAGATGAGGACAATAGTCCGAATAATGCAGATAATACTAATCATCAAGCCTCATCTCAAACATTCAGAGAAATAGTATATAATCATACAGATAACAATGAAGATGAGGACAATAGTCCGAATAACGCAGATAATACTAATCATCAAGCCTCATCTCAAACATTCAGAGAAATAGTATATAATCATACAGATAACAATGAAGATGAGGACAATAGTCCGAATAACGCAGATAATACTAATCATCAAGCCTCATCTAAACATTCAGAGAAATAGTATATAATCATACAGATAACAATGAAGATGAGGACAATAGTCCGAATAACGCAGATAATACTAATCATCAAGCCTCATCTCAAACATTCAGAGAAATAGTATATAATCATACAGATAACAATGAAGATGAGGACAATAGTCCGAATAATGCAGATAATACTAATCATCAAGCCTCATCTCAAACATTCAGAGAAATAGTATATAATCATACAGATAACAATGAAGATGAGGACAATAGTCCGAATAATGCAGATAATACTAATCATCAAGCCTCATCTCAAACATTCAGAGAAATAGTATATAATCATACAGATAACAATGAAGATGAGGACAATAGTCCGAATAACGCAGATAATACTAATCATCAAGCCTCATCTCAAACATTCAGAGAAATAGTATATAATCATACAGATAACAATGAAGATGAGGACAATAGTCCGAATAACGCAGATAATACTAATCATCAAGCCTCATCTCAAACATTCAGAGAAATAGTATATAATCATACAGATAACAATGAAGATGAGGACAATAGTCCGAATAATGCAGATAATACAAATCATCAAGCCTCATCTCAAACATTCAGAGAAATAGTATATAATCATACAGATAACAATGAAGATGAGGACAATATTCTGAATAATGCATATAATACTAATCATCAAGCCTCATTTCAAACATTCTGAGAAATAAATTTCTGTTTGTTTATTTATCTCATTAATTAGGTTGTATATGATATCTCAAAAGGAGGAAGAAATAGGAGTATTAAGGATAGAGAAAAAGGTTTACTAAGCAAAAATACAAAATGAACAAAAATTAGCAATTGCAAGTCCTGTGAGATCTTGCTTTTTCTCTCTTTCGAGGTTTTGTCAGATATTATTTATAAGAAAAAACAGATGATTCCATTGTCATTATTTAGGTACTATATGGCAATGATAAAAGAGAATTTTTACCTTGAGCATTGTAGAGTCTGCCCAGTAGACATTATTACCTAAGACTGCGACTCCTACAGGTGTGACTAAATTACTACGCACATATTGTCGATTGCCTCCACTGTAAGAAATACGCTGAAAAAAAAAAAAAAAGAAAAAAAAATTGTCTTTAAAAATCTGTGCCTGTGATACAAAATTCAATTTGCAAAATAAAATTCCTAATGAAATATGGTATGAGTTGTGAAAATGAATATAGTAAGCCAATATGAAGAGTATTGTGTAATATATTAAAATAAACAATTTTGATTGATTTGTTCCTGTTTTACGGCATATCAACCTTAATGGGTCATTTAATGCCGACTACGCCTTTGAAATGAATTGGTGATAATGTTTAATTTTCTAAAGGTTTTTTTTTTTGACATATTTTTTGTGAATGAAACTTTTAGATGATTTTTTTTAACATATATTTTTGTGTTTTCATTTTTTTTGGAAGATTTTTAGATTTTGTTGTAGATGTATGCTTCTTTTATGTATCCAAGTAGTTTTTCTGGGTTATTTGGTAGAATATCTGTTTTAGATTTATTGTTTGGTAGTATTTTTTTTGTATTTGTTTTAGGGTGCTACATTCTGTTAATATGTGTTTGATTGTGTAGGGTTTTTGGCATGGTATGCAAAAACAATTTTGATTTGATTTGATTTGATTTGATCTGTCTGTAACGAACCTACGTCACCATCGACATCACAATTCGTTTAGATATTTATGTTATATTCTCAATTAAATACTTTTTATATAATCTTAATTAACATCTTCTCTATAAACAATGTCTCTATTAAAGTCTAACTGAAAACATTCCGTTTTATTAACTAGTTTAAAATCCTGCAAAGTGTGTCATGAAAAAATAAAGGTTTACATAGTATAAGGTGTGTATAATTTTCATACTGATTTTAAGAAAACCAGATTTAATAAATTATTGTTCGTTGTTATTGTTTTTTAATATTAATGTTTTATTCTTAAATGTATTCAAAGCAATCCTATGTATAATTTTTTTATAGAAATAAATTAAAATAAAACAAGAATAAGTGTAATCTTTTTATATGCATTCATATTTAGTTTCATTAGTATTTTTCATCTAATCCAGGGGTCACCAAACTATGGTCCGTCTACGGTATTTGAATGTTGCATTCTTTGATAATGTTTTGAAAATAAATATGTTGGTTAAATTTGTTTTTGTGCATCTTATGCCACTCATCCATGAATATAACATGGAAAGATAAATTTTGTTTTACATTGTTGGATTTTGTGTATTCAGCATTACTTGTATTACAAGTTGAATGCAAAAAAAACTCTAGAGTGTTGGTAGGTGGTTTATATACAGCTTTGGGTTATTCCATTATGAACTCTGGCAAGTTCACTTCCTGGGTTTTGAGTGGCTGATGGTTTTCAGGATGAATAAAGATATGGATAAGTACCCACTTTTCAGCCATCAGTCTACACTATGCCAGCAGCATGCAAGGACTGTATTTAAGTTACAGCTTGCATGTTGTTCTTGTCTGCTAACTCGATGGTAGTTAGAATCCCACTGCGACGGTGAATATTGTATTGTTTTTATGATATCTGGGAGATAACTTCTACATACATCTTTTTTTCAGAGTTTTTGTTCTGGCTAGCAAGTATTGAACACAATAATAATGTGGCCCACGCCCATTATTTTTTCAATATCCTGCCCACCATGAAGAAAGTTTGGTGATCCCTCTGATCTAATCTAATATTCTATCATATTAAAACTTAAATACTTGCACGCAGAGGATGCATGTTTTTGCTAGTACTAGCAATTTATAAACAGATATATTTGACCCATGAATGGGACTCTTACATGTGTGAGGATTAAAATAAAATAAAATAAAAAAACAAACTCCCATAGGCCTTCACCAGAAGAACCCTCCACACATATGTGAGAAAAGGGACTGACTTCTGTCCACAAAAAGAATATCTCGGCCATTCTAGTTAAGGCCGTAACTGGGTCTAGGAGATATTCCATTGCCACAGGCGATTATGACTGGGAATAAAGCCTAAATCATAAAACCACCTTCTGCCTTTATCTCTTTCTTTTTCGTTCCTTAAATTCCTTCCTTTTCAGCGCGACCACCAAATGAGATGGGGTTGAAAGCGAAAACCCTAGGAACACACACCGAGAATATCCAGCTACCTTTAAACTTTTAAAACACCCAAACCTCTTGTTATCCATACATGTACTATAACTTTGGATCAGAGTGGACCTAGGAGTAATGGCAATGAAGGAGTACTCTACACCCCAGAAAAGATTCCTTACCTGTAAAGCATCAATCAAACTATCTACCCAGTAGACATCATGGGTAAGAATGTCTATTGTAATGCTTAAAGGACGTTTTATACCATTCCTTACAAGAACAGTTCGATTAGAACCATCTAGATTAGCTCGTTCAAGTTTTGGTGAAATTCCAATTCCAGTCCAATAAATATATCTGAAAAAAATAAAAAAGTTTTTGTAATGTTAGGACAAAATTTTACAAAATGAGGTAACCCTGGAGTTTAACTCTTAATTATTCTTAACATGGGTTTAATGAAATAAAATAAAGAGCTCTAAAAAAAAAATCAAGTCTTGTGTTCATTAACTCTTAAGATACTGTTGAGAATTTTCTAAGTCCATAGCCCAATTCCTATAACCATTTATCAAAAAATGGCTAAAAATTGCCTTTTCATTTAAAGTTACCTGTTATTTCCCTTAAATCAAAGACTTCTAAATATGTTTAATATTACATTTAAACAAAGGCTATCATTTGAGGTAGATTAGGAAAATGAATGTGATTCCGACGGGGTGGAATGAGGTGGTATAGGACGTTAGGATATATATATATATATAGTATGAACAAAAAGTGATAAGACAAACAGAAATATTTCTTATATGTTATTTATTCTCAACTAGTTTCGACCTTAGGTCATCGTCAGGAGAAGATTTCTTGTTTGAAGAAATTGTTTTTAGTGATTTTTTTTTTAGATTTTTCCAAGCCCAATTCCTATAACCATTTAACAAAAAATAGCTAAAAATAATTTTTCAACGCACTCACCCCCTCTTTCGTCTTTAGGAAATATTTTTTCATGCTCAGAGTTGCTGAGGCATGGAAAAAACTACATGCATCCATTGTTGGCTGCTGAAACACAGCATCTTTCAAAACCTCCATGCTTCCTGTAATTTGACAATATTATACCTGATATCCCCCTCCATACACATATGCATGAGCACACACACATACATGTATATTATTACAGTATGTTATTCATTTTCCTAACATTAGTACATTATTCTATGTACTATACCTGAGCCTTTGATGAATTGTGGTGCACCTTAGCACCGTACGCAATAAATTTCATTATGATTATTATAAAAAGCTATTCCCACCAGAGGTAATTCCATGTCAAATCATCCAGAAAAAAGTAAAATTGTCACCCACCTCATTCAATTTTTCTGAAATTTTTTCCAGATGTGGACTATATTAACGTTAGAAAATCCCCCCAAAATTTAAATTCCAAAAATTGGCGGAGTTAATGAAATTATCTTTTTGGTACAAATAATATTCAATATATGTGAAACAATAATAGAAATTTTTTTTGTCGTAGATGCAGTGCCACATCGAGATATTGATCTTGCTATGAAAAAATTAGAAATAATCAATAATTTAAGATCTGTTAACTTTCAGATTTTTTTAAATAGCATTTTTGGATTCCTTGGACAGATATGCTTTTATAAAGCAATTTTTCAGAGTAGGGAAGCTTTAGAACTCATTTTATAGACAAAAATAGGTTACAAAAAGTCGCCAAAAATTGACATAACTCTGCAAATTTTTGGAATTGGAAGATCAAATTTTGGGGATTGTCTAACTTTATTATAATCCACACTTGGACAAAATTTCAGAAAAATTGAAGGGTATGGTTGACATGGCCTGAATGGTTTGACATGGAATTACCCCATAATTAACCTTGACAAGAACTAATTATTCAAAGAATTTTGTTTCAAAGTTACTCACCTTTTTATAGGATTTACACAAATGCTGTAAAAAACAAAACGCAAGTCTTCTAAAAGGACCAACCGATTAGTTCCATTCAAATGGCTAACTTCAATAATTTCCGTTTTCCGACCAACACTTCTTATATATAAATTTCCTGTAGAATTAAATAAAAAAGAAAAGTTATAATTTACAAAAAATTCAAAGCACTAGATCATCTGTGTAGTCTGCATCTGTAATAGTTTCTGCGGCATATTGACTGTTTCTTGCATTTTTTAGCGTGAACCTTTTTTTTTTTGTATTATTTGTATTATTCGGATTATTGTCCTTATTTTTATTGTTATCTACACAACATTTTAGCTGATGTGCTCTCCGACCTTCTTCAGGTGTTTCATGTGGAACTTGGGAAACTTCTCTTCGAACTTGGGAACCTTCTCTTCGAACTTAGGAACCTTCACAGGACTTTGCGCTGAACCTGTTATTCAATTCCCAGGGATAGACTGTTCTCATTCCATTAACCAGAAAATTGAAAGGGGAGACAACTCAAACTGTCTTTTATGCACTCTTTTCGCTTTGATTAGTTTCCCTTCTTTAATTTTCTCATTCTTCTTTTTTTCGTCTTTCTTTCTTTTCTTTATTTTTGTTTTCCTTGTATTCTTCTTTTCTATCTCTTTCTTTTCCATGTAAATTGCTTAAATAATATTTTCCTTAATTTTTGTTTAATTGTCTTTTTTTCGTTTTTCTTTTTTTCTCTACTTTTTCTCCCACAATTCTTTTTCTTCCTTCACCCTTTTCTCATTCTTTTTTTCTTTCTTTTCCTCATTTTGTCTTCCTTTTATCCTTTTTTTAACTATCCCTTTTCTCTTATATAATTTTAATAATATTTCCCTTCCTTTTCATTTAATCTTTTTTATCTTTCTCTTTCTTCTTCTTTTTTCCTAATTTTACTTTTCTTTCTTTCTCTCCTTCTTTCTCTTTCTCCTCCTTTTCTCCCACTTTTCTTTTTCAGTACAAGTGTTAACCTATGTTAAGAAGGTTCCCGAGTTCGACATAAAACACCTGATGAAGGCCACACAAAATCTAAAAGGATGCAGTAAAATCATATCCATGTGTCCCAGTGTTTTTCTTTTTTCTTCTCTCAGCATGTCAAGCTAACTGTAAATACATTTCAATAGTTTCTATTGAAACAAATTACACAGGATAGGTTACAAGGTAGGAGTTAGACAGCTTTAGTTAGGACCTATAATTTTTCCCAGGGACTCATTCAAAGCAGATATGTGCATCCCAGGACGCACTATATCAAAAAGCTATCAGCATCACTGTATCTATCTATATATATATATATATATATATATATATATATATATATATATAGCAGTTACCATTAAATCCACCAAGCAAATAAGTATAAAATCTTATTTACTCCTGGATTTTTTCCTAAAATCGATTAAAAAGTGCTCAATATAAAGAGCTAAATAGACGTTTAAAATTCAATGGTTTAAAAACTACCAACTTAAGTTTCTCGTAGTAGCACGAATCTTCAGCTAGAAATTTTTTTAAACATCTATATCTATATATATATATATATATACATGAAAAGAAAAAAATTTAAAAATTAAGAAACAGATAAAGCATTTGGAGGATGTAGTTATCTATGAATGATTAATTGCCAACGTTTTAGTGTTTTGGTTTTTTAAAATCTATTAAACCATTTCAGGGTGATGTTATGATGTTTAACTTACCTGCAACCCAGTCAACTGCCATACCAGCAAGGCCGAAATGAGTGGCGCTGGCGTAATTATTGGTGTCTAGTTGAGTTCCATCTGGACGGAATTTTGAAAATTTGTGATAACTTGATATATATATATAATTTTCTTTTGGATACGGAGCCACATAAGTATTACGTGCATCTGAAAAAGAAAATAATAACGTGTAAACATCACAGATACAGGCATGAAACTAACCAATCCCAACACAGAGACACCACCACGTCTATGTTGATGACAATTATTATGATGGCCTCCACGTTGGCCTAAAAACAAATGTGGGAGGGGCTTCTACTATGAAAGGACTAATCTGAAACCGCCATCTTACAACTGAAACATTCAAAGGACGAACTGGTGTTTTTTTTTTTTCACCAAATGTGATGGTTGGGTCACACAATCCACATGTCTACAGACAGACTCCCCTGTAAACTACTTTACAGTGAACTCACAGATGGCACGCGGAGGAGAGGAGCGCCCCAAAATTTCTCCCTTATAATTTTTTTTTTTCGTTGAAAAAAACTCAGGCGACTGCTGATTTTGTTACTTCTTAACTTTGGTATTGTTGTTGATAAAAATTTCCGTGTTTACGATAAATCTCAATTTTCGTCGTCAATTCTGTTATGTTTTTGATGTGTACAGATGAAATTGCATGGAATGATCAATCCAAGGCAAGGTTATTGGAAAATTAACAATAAGCACCCCAGCTGGGAGCTGTTTTGAAAAGAACACCTTTTGCTTTTCACCATAAACTCCCGGTTGTTTGTTTACAAACAACAGATGATTTTTTTTCACTGTAAGATTTTTTTAAATTTGTTTATGTATATTTACAACCCAAAGGCACGTTTTTATACTAAAATAGTTTTCAATTTTTAATTAAAAAATAGACTTGAACTAAAATAGAGTTGCTTTCCTTCCAAAAGAATTCATTGAAAACACAGAGTAGAAATTGCTTCTAACTTGCAGACGATATATACAGAAACTGAGAGAACACTGTGTTCTAACATTCAAATATAAACAAAACAAAGGGAAGCAACTCTATATTAGTTCAAGTCTATTTTTTTTATTAAAAATCGAAAACTATTTTAGTATAAAAACGTGCCTTTGGGTTGTAAATATACATGAACAAATTTAAAAAAATCTTACAATGAAATTCTAATGCAAAAAAGAAATCGTCTGTTATTTGTAAACAAACAACCGGGAGTTTATTGTGAAAAGCAAAAGGTGTTCCTTTCAAAACAGCTCCCAGCTGGGGTGTTTATTGGTTACTTGGTCCAGAATCTTTATAACATTAATAAAATACAATACTTGCCAGCGGTGTGAAGAAGGTAAACCACTGCTAATGGTATAAGACTACTCAGTCAGCATAATACTCCTATATTTATGAAGATTAGGACATACCCATTAATGTTGATAGGTAGGGTATATGAGGATTGGGACATACCAATTAATGTTGATAGGTAGGGTATATGAGGATTGGGACATACCCATTAATGTTGATAGGTAGGGTATATGAGGATTGGGACATACCCATTAATGTTGATAGGTAGGGTATATGAGGATTGGGACATACCCATTAATGTTGATAGGTAGGGTATATGAGGATTGGGACATACCCATTAATGTTGATAGGTAGGGGTAGGTAGGGTATATGAGGATTGGGTAATGTTCATAGGTAGGGTATATGAGGATTGGGACATACCCATTAATGTTGATAGGTAGGGTATATGAGGATTGGGACATACCCATTAATGTTGATAGGTAGGGTATATGAGGATTGGGACATACCCATTAATGTTCATAGGTCGGGCATGTAACAGTTATATAATTTGGAAACTAAAACGATCCTGTCAGCTGCAGGGGGGTAAAGCGCCGTCACTCACTCTCAAGGCCATCAGCTGCACTAATCGCCATTATGATTTCTACACTACCTTATAAAAGTATTAGGGATCTAATAATTATGTAACAATAATGAAGCCACCTGTTGGACATGGTTAATTTGCATACTGGTTTTAACAAAACTGTGTTTAATTGATAATTACTTGGTGTTATTGATCTCTAATATTATTGTTTTATTCTCCAATGTATTACAATCAATCCTATGAATGATTTTATATAGAAATCAATTAGAAATATAATTAAAAATAAAATATAATATAATAAAAATATAATTAGAATATAATAAATAATTAAAATATTATTAAAACAATTAAAATACAATGAAAATAAGTTTAATCTTTTTATATACATTATTATTTAAATTTGGTAGTCTTTCTATTTTAATATATTTCATTCCATTAAAACTTAAATAAAGAGGGTGCATATTCTTGCTAGTAATGTAAATCTAAATATCTTACTTATAGTTAATGGAACCATGGCATCTGGATGATCATCTGATTGTAAAGAAAATCCTTGGACACGTTTTTTGGTGACAACAACCAAAAATGATGAACCAGCTGAAAAATAGACAAACGAAAAATTGAAATTATATATATGAATATATCAACATTTTCTTTTTCCATCAACCGGGATATACATTTTTGTATTCCCTTGTACTTTGTAAGTCATAGATAAACTTAAATGGTTTATGTTTTAGAATTTTGGTAATTACGAGGCGTAAATCTTTCCTGTTGACTTTATAATAGGCCCTCTTTTATGTGAATTTGTTTTGTCTTATTGTATTGTAAATTCATTGTCCCTTTTTTGTATATTTTGTGACTTATACCAAGTCTTTTGGTATAAGTCACAAAAAGGAAGCGCGTGGTGTAATGGTTAAAGTCATGGGAAATGGACTCGTCGCCCCGAGTTCAAATCCTGGATGTGCTAATTGCATTTCACTTGGCGCTAATACCCTTGGGAAAGGTATCAATCCTACTCTCCCTCCAGCTATGGATAAATAGCAGGGCAGACTGGGTTCTTTAACCATCGCTAGGTAACCAGTCTAGGAGAAGGAAATCTCTGAATTCAAACCTGTTGAACTCCGCTTAAGAAATTGACCTTGTGTCGTATCCTGCTCGTGCAGAGGAGTTGGTAAATATATATACCAAGTCTTTTGTTTTAATTTCAGTTTTCATGGCTGCACTGTGTGGAAATAAAAAACTTATGAAAACACTATCTGTAGTGTGTATAGTCTTATGCACAATTAGGCAAACAAATGAAAGCAAAATGTAAGAGTAGAAAAGCCATTTGCAAACGTAATAGTTGGGCAGATGTGATGGATGTCACCTGCTTCTCAGAGGTACGGTTACCGGATAGTGGCTGCCACACCATGTTGCATACTGAGGTTTTCCCGGTACCAAATCGATATAATGTTGTATACCCTTTTCTTACTTCTTACTTCTAGTCGTCTTTTTTTCTGACAGGCTTTGCTATTCTGATCGTCTATCTTGGTCTGGTCTAGCGTCTGGTGTTGACTTGGGGATTCCGGTCTGGTCTTGGGGATTTCTCTTTATCAGAAGCCCTGTGTCATTGTTAGTTTTTAGAGGTAATAACACAAGACTCCGATTTGCTTTGATCTTACTTTATTTTCAAATCCCCAACCAGACAATCTGCGCAGATGAGGGACCGCATGGAAAACGTGACTTACCCCTTTGAGCTCGCTGCTATCTACTACTGACTGAGTTACTTCTCTCCTTAAACCGGAAGACAGGGTCTACTATGCCTTCCGGTTCTCACGATTTATCCCTGGAAGGCAAGGTGAGAGTGGGGTTAAGCGCCGTCACTCACTCTCAAGGCCATCAGCTGCACTAATCGCCATTATGATTTCTACACTACCTTATAAAAGTATTAGGGTTCTAATAATTATGTAACAACCATCAAGATCCCGCAGGCTGATGTATCCTATTATCTCTATCACAGCGGCCCTGCTGACAACTCTGGATGTCATGGTGTAGCATTTGTATTTGAGATATGTTGAATTCGTTGGGTAGAGCTGGCTCAACCAACCCAGGGTGAATGCCACAGCAGTAACAGAAAAAAAGGTTGAGAAGCGCTTGTTGAATTATTTTGTGATATAAGGCATGGGGCAAATGGTCACTCCTAAATATAGACTCGTTGACTACCACGTGACCACCAAAGGCATTTCTATTGTCCAATCACTGGCACTGCTGCTGCTGCTTCTGCTGTATTAATAGAGACAACATTCTGAGCTTATTTCATTGACATTTGGATTCTCTTGGACGAAGGACTTACAAGGAATATTTTAACACCGGATTCTTATTGGCTTGCTTACTTACTTATTACATCTGGAACCTAGGATGCCGACCAGATACTTAACAGCGCTGTACTAGTCAGTATTAAAATTACGAACCTGTTCACACTCCTTGTACATTTTTACTAAGTCTGAATCTTACTTATACTAAAAATATGGTAAATAATTTTGTTTTTATGCCGTGGTTCCTTGAGACATGTAAAAGACATAATTAAAGTTCCAATTACCGTCGAACTGTGAAGACAAGGCAACAAACGGTTGTAACTTAATACAAACCCGAATAGTCACTAAGTCTACTGCAGAATGACAGGGTATTTATAAGACTCCACAATGTCATTCAAATCAAGCAGTCAAGCAGCCAATCAGAACTAAAGGAATGGAATCACCCAAATCACCCAAATTCATGAATGGATCATTCTTGATTTCTATATATACCAACTGTCTTGGACACTGCTTAAGTTGTACTTAGTTAGCTGCTGTTATTCAAACCAACAGTAGACTTACTGACTTCAATAACATGTAATTTATTTCAAGGATTATGTAAGGGTAAAAAGGTTGAGAAGTGCTGTGCTCGTCACTATTAAAAATTCACTAACCTGTGCATGCTCCTTGTGCATTTTTACTAAGTCCTGTGCTACATTCACAACTGTGGGAATTTAATCCATTTGGAAGGCACAACTGGCTACAGCCACCATAATTGTTTCCAGCACATGAATTTGTTTCATCTGGAATCATAAAAAAATAGGAACAGCATTTTTTTTGTGTCAGGGTGAAAAGAAAGAGGGAGAACAAAATTGCACATTTTTATTCTAAGGTGAAATAAATTGTGAATCCAAAATGAAAAATGGTTGACTTATGAAAAAAATTGCAGATGATATTACTAATAATACTAATAGTGTAAATAGTACTATTAATATTAAGATGAAAGAAATACTAGTCAAAAATCAAAAATGGTTGACAATGCTTCATTTAATAATGATAAAATTGCAGATAATATTACTAATAATACGGACCATGTGACCTTTAAGCACCCCTTTTTGATCTAGATTAAGAAAGGACATGTTTTTCATTTACACTGTCAATATCTGGTTGTGAGTTAGGGTTAGGGATTAGTTTGATAATTCAAAAAAAAAAAATCTAAAAATTGTCTGTTAAAAAAACGGATATTGACGGTGTAAATGACCTTTAAGCACCCCTTTTTGATCTAGATTAAGAAAGGACATGTTTTTCATTTACACTGTTAATATCCGGTTGTGGGTTAGGGTTAGGGATTAGTTTGATAATTAAAAAAAAAATCTAAAAATTGTCTGTTAAAAATAAACGGATATTGACGGTGTAAATGAAAAACATGTCCTTTCTTAATCGAGATCAAAAAGGGGTGCCTAAAGGTCATATGGTCCAATAATACTACTAGTGTAAATAGCACAATTAAAATTAAGATGAAAGAAATACTAGTCTAAAAGTGAAAAATGGTTAACAAAGCCTAATTTGATAATGATAAAATAGTCCAAAATTAAAAATGGTTGACTTATTAAAAAAAATGCAGATAATATTACTATTAATACTACTAGCATAGGATGAAAGAAATACTAGTCAAAAATGAAAAATAGTTGACAATGCTTCATAATGATAAAATTCAAGATAATATTACTAATAATACTACTAGTGTAAACAGTACAATTAACATTAAGATGAAAGAAATATTAGACAAAAATTAAAATTCAAGATAATATTTCTAATAATATGACTACTGTAAAATTAAGATGAAAGAAATATTAGACAAAAATTAAAAATGGTTGACAATGCTTCATCTAATAATGATAAAATTCAAGACAATATTACTAATAATATTACTAGTGTAAATGATATAACTAAAATAAATAAATAAATAAATAAATATATATATACACGAATCTGTTGGCATTTCACATAGCGCTAATACCCTTTGGAAAGGTATGAATCCATATATTCTCCCTCCAGCTATGGGTTAAATAGTAGGGCAGACTAGGCTTTTCAGCCTTGGGTAGGTAACCAGTTTAGGAGAGGGATAACTCTGAATTCAAAATTCCTGAGGCTGGTTGTTGATTGGGTTTGTGGCAACCCTTGATGCACCAATTCTTTCCTATCGACTGTGCCAAAAAGTGTGGATGGTCCAACACAAGCCTTCACCACTATAAACAAATCCCTGTGTGGGAGTTCATTGTGTGTATGAACCCTCATATGTCGAATAATCGATGGGAGAGTCCATTATATATATACTAGAAATGATGTGTCCCGTTGGGTCACCCATTGAGCTGAAGTTATTTTGTTAAAAAATAATGTAATTTATTTTTAATACATTTTAAACTAATTTTATTTAAACTATTTTTCGGTCAATTTTGCGCAAAATTATTGTAAACATAACCGTCAACGCTGTCTAAGATGACGTAAAATCTTTATTTTACAATATAAATTTATCCCCCCCCCCCGATTGAAAAAAATTACCAAAAATCAGGGAATTTTCCAATTTTAATGAAATTTTCACTGTTGATTTATCAATAAATGAATTTTATAATGCATCAGTTATTTTATTTCAAAACTTTCTGTCTTAATTAGGTGTTTCTGCTAGGGTAAATTAATATTTAGAATTCATTTATAATATGAAATGTCTAATTTTAAGTTTCAAATTTCCTATTTTTAGATTCTAAAAACAAATATCCATTTAATAACTACTTTAGTTTATTATTGTTATCTAATATTTTTTTTAGAAACACTATATTGAAAATTTAGGCCCCCCTCCTTTTAAACAGAACAAATATCAATGTATACTTTTTCTTTTATAAGATAATAGTCAATTAAATCCAAAAAAGGAAAAAAAAAGATCTACAAAAATTACTTTTTTTAGTTTTTATTTTACATTTTATTTTTCGATTTTCGGTAATTATTTTCTACCAGGATAGCTCCCTTAATTTTTTCCCCTTCAGTATTTTGTCTTTTTACTTATACTGTAATTAGTTTCAACTTTACATAACCCCCACCGATATTTTGAGCCCCCACCAAAAAACATGAGGGGGGGTCACAGTTAAGTGAGTTTGGTTTTTGTTGTTAATTTTTTTTAAGCAATATGTAATTTAATATTCAAGATAATACTACTAATAATACTACTAGTAGTGTAAATGTTTAAAATGTGGGAGTTATTTCTGCCGCATCGTGTAGGTTTAACCCTAAAGAATGTCTGACCATGATGGAAGTAAACTTACTCAATAAATATCGTGCATAGACCAATTTGAGAGCTTGGAGTTGAGGAATTTCTTTTTTTATGATCTCCCCTCCATTTTCCAAAGACGTCAGGGAGATTTTACTTATGGCTTGGGCATCTGCCTGAGTGTAGTACAGAAAACCTTTATAAATCGCAAGACCTTTTGGCTTGGCAAGGTTTTCCAACACAACTTCACGGTGTTTTCGTGGAATGTCATAGCGCTCTATCTGAAAGAAAAGAAATGATAAAATTGGACACATTAGCATGAATTTTCTTTCTTCCTGTTCGGGCAGGATGTGATAGAACTGTAGTGAGATAGAAGGGCAAATAATAAAACAAAAAAGCCGAAATAACTTCTAATTATCTAATGAAATTCACCTCTACCAAAGACACCGTAACACTTGTGAAGATCTTAAAAGAAATAAGGTCGTCATCCTTTACTCCCTCGCCACTGTTCTTTTATACTCGGTTTGGCCGAGACGTCACAACTCTCGTCTCGCCAGCTACGAGACTTGCCACTATAAATTGCCGCCTCAAGGACACTCACAATTTTTACCTGCCACAACTAGTCGGACTCGTCACATGTTTTGTTCTTCCGCCCACACGTGCAACATGCCACCCGCTGTCTCTTCAATCGACGGACCGTTGTTGGCTCATCACAGGTTCGTGAATTTTGCCCTTCTATCTCACTACAAGAACACAAATAATATCTTATTATAATGGAGATTGTGTATTTGTCTGTCTGTAACAAAAACCAGGAATTGTGACTCAATTCACAATTCCCTTTATTATTTATGTCACATTCTCCAAGATTTTATTTCTATTTAAACCTCAATTATTAATAAAATTGTTTTACATTATTAATACTGTTTGTCTTATCAGACCATATGACTTTAAGGCACCCCTTTTACAATTTCAATTAATGGGGATATTTTTTCCATTTACACCGTAAAAATCCGGTTAATTATTTACAGACGATTTTTAGAGTTTTTTTTTAAAATTATAAAACTAATCCCTAACCCTAACCCCTAACAAACAACCAGATGTTTACGGTGTAAATAAGAAAAGTGTCCCCACGAGTTGAGATCACAGAAGGGGTGCCTTAAGGTCATATGGTCCGTCTTATCTACATACTAATAACATGCAATTGTATTTATATATGCAACAAAATCGTGGCTTACAGTGTGAACAGGAAGGCTAATTTGTATATTGATATTAAAAATTTGATTTTAATAAATATGTGCTTAGCATTATTGATTTCTAATTGTTTGGTTTTATCTTAATGAATATGACCAAAAATCTCAGGGATAATTCTTAAAAGAAATCCATTAACAAGAAGAAATAAGTGTAACTTTATTCTTTATTTCCTATTTTAACTAAATAGTTAAATTATGAAAATTTAGTAATGAAAGACGGGAATGATGGAAGAGAAAGTTTCAGTTGTTCTATTTTTCGATTATGCCCCACTCTGTTTCAAATTATTTTATCTGCATTCTTATTTAGTTTCATTAGCCTTTTTAATCTGACACAAAGTTTTATTAGATTAAATACTTGCACCTGGGGGGTGCATATATTTGCTAGCCTTAATAATAATAATAATAATATACAAGGCTTTACACCCTAGAGACAATAGAGAAAAGCTATATGTATCAAGAAAGGAAGGTGGAAGAGATCTTGCCAACATAGAGGATTGTGTAGATGCCAAAATCCAAGGACTCGAAGAATACACAAAAAAGAGCAAAGAAAGATTACTTATGGCAGCTACATCATATAGACAAGCAGAAAAACAACAAAAATAAGGAAACAGAAATAGGAAGAAAAACAATTATATGGATACTTCAAATGACAAATTGGGGGCACATGAAAAGATCTGGACATGGTTAAGAAGAGGAAACCTCAAGAGAGAAACTGAGTTACTCATAATTGCTGCTCAAAACAATTGCCATAAGAACAAATTATATCAAAGCAAAAATTGATGACACAACAAAACAGCAAATGTAGAGTGTGTGGTGACAGAGATGAGACCATAAACCATGTATTAAGTGAATGCAATAAACTAGCACAACAAGAATACAAAGCTATGCACAACTGGGTTGGAAAGGTGATCCACTGGGAATTATACAAAAAACTAAATTTTGACCATACAAAAAAAATGGTATATGTATAAACCAGAATCTGTTCTTTTGAATGAAATACATAAAATTCTCTGGGAATAAAGACAGATTACCTTATCTCAGCCAGAAGACCAGACCTAGTATTGATTTACAAAAAAAAAAAAAAAAAAAGAAAAAAGAAAAAAGAAAAAAAAAAAAAAAAAAGAAAAGAGAACTTGTTAACTGGTAGATTTTGCAGTTCCAGCAGCTCACAGGGTGAAGATGAAGAAAAACAAAAAGTTAGACAAATACCTGAACCTTGGCAGAGAATTGAAAAAGCTGTGGAATGTGAGGGTGAAAGTGATACCAATTTTAGTTGGTGCACTAGGAACGGTCCAAAAAAGCTTGGAAAAGAGACTGGAGGAACTGGAAATCAGAGGAAGAATTGAAACCATCCAGGCAACAGCAGTGCTGCAATTGGCTAGAATACTCAGAAGAATCCTGGAGACCTAAGGAGACTTGTTGTCACTCAGACTTTACATAATATATGGTGTGGCTAATTTGCATATGGGTTTTAACAAAACCACGTTTAATAAATAATCACTTGTTGTTATTGATTTCCAAAATTATTGGTTTATTCTCCAATGTATTAAAATCAATCCTATGAATATTTTATATAGAAACAAATAATTAAAATATGTAATCTTTTTATATGTGATCTAATTTAATTTCATTAGTCTTTCTAATTTAATATACTTAATATAGTTCAGTCTAATATAGTTTACATTAAAACGTAAATACGTATGCTCCTGAGGGCACATATTCTTGCTAGTATATATAAACATATTTTAATAAAAAAGATACAAATAAGTGTTACCTTTCCAAAGTAGCTTTCAGACCAGTAAAGAATAGATGCTGTGGGGTCTTTTGTTAGATATCCAGGCTCGTTCAGATGTTCTTTTATAAGGATCCTGGAACCTGTTCCATCCATTTTGATTTCTGCAATCTTTTTGGGAACATATCCTCCACCAATATCAATCCAATATATGGATCTGTAATAAGAAAAATCTTATGTTGTGAAAGTTTTTGGTTTTACGGCATATCAACCTCAGTGGGTTATTTAATGCCGATAAAGTTTTGAAATAAATCAATTCTTAATGAATAATACAATTTTTTTATAAATACATTTTTCTATTTAGCCTATAGATGAGACCCTAACAGGTACTACCACTCCAGGTAAGAGTGGACCTGGGAGCAATGGTGATGAAGGGGTGCTCCACATTCTCCAAAATTGGAACCTCACCATCAGATAGAGTTAAACATCATTCCCAGGAGATGTAGACCCTCAGTCACCGCCTTCTAGCACCCATATGATAAAAAGAGGTTGGGGCTTGCCATAAGGGCAATAGGGTTGGGAAAATCATATAGGTGCTAGGACTTGACGTGACCAGCCGATTGATTGGAGGGGACCTCTCCGACTGCCTGTCTAACCCAAGATAGGGCAAAGTGGAGTATTGCAAGTCATGAACTGCTCATCCACCTGGGTTTTATCCTTAAGCATCACAGCTTGCCACCCACGGCCAACAGATGGCCCCATTGGGGGAGTCTTACTCCTCTGCAGAGTTGCAGTCGGTGCATTCTAATGCCTCAGCCGACAGGGCGTGAAAGTTCTTTTTGTTGAAGTGAGTTAGTGTACTGTTGGTTTGAGCAACAAGCTAAGCACAACTGAATCAGTGCCAAGACAACTGGTACTTATGGGAATCCAGAATAATCCACTCATGCATTTGGGTGATTCCAGTCCTGATTGGCTGCTTGGTTTCTATGATTTTAGGAGGCTTCATAAATAAGCTGGCATTTTGTAGTAGTATTTGCAGCAAAACAGATTCGTATTGGGTTACGACTGCTTGCTGCCTTGTCTTACCAATTCGACGGAAATTGGAACTAGTATGATTATTCTACACTTTTGATAGAGAGAGGAGAGAGGTAGACAGATAGAGATGCATAATTGCATTACTTTCTTCTTCGCTTGTTTGGCCATTCGATCGTCTAGCTTCTATTTCTATGTTCTTGTTGTTTGTTCATCTTGACTCATTTTCTTTCTTGGCCGGTCTTCTAACTAAAGCATGCATCAACCAACAACGCCATACTGTTCTTTTAAAAACCTTTTATTTACTTAACTAAGTTTATTTTCTTACTAACTAACACAGCGCGCTGAGTTGAGTCTCCTCTGCTCTAGATATCGGCTCAAACTGAGTAACTCATTCAAAATCACTTGACGTGCGAGACTTTTGTGTCAGAGAGAGAGAGAGAGAGAGAGAGAGATGGGGGGGTAGACAGATAGAGATGCATAATTGCATTACTTTCTTCTTCGCTTGTTTGGCCATTCTATTTCTAGTTTCTTATTGGTTGTTCATCTTGACTCATTTTCTTTCTTGGTCGGTCTTCTAACTAAAGTATGCATCAACCAACAACGCCATGTGTCTTTTTAAAACTTTTATTCTTAACTAAGTTTCTTTTCTTACAAACTAAAACACATCATGCGGTGAGTCCAACTATGCAAGAAACGTCTTTCTTGCTTGAATCCTCATCGGAACTGATGAGCTAACTAGCTCTCATGTGACTTCACGTGATTTGCCGGTTTTCCGCCTCTGGGGTCAAAGGTCCCCAACCGTCTGTAAATTTCCATTTACGCTACACAGTGTTGTCAATAATCTATGCTACTATAATTATGCAACAAAAAGAAGAAAAGAAAAAAATCATAATATTACCCTATGTAAAGGGCAGGAAGAGGCCCTAAAAGAATTTGAAGCTCCTTTATTATGTATATATATTTACCAAACACTCTGCACGAGAAGGATGTGACACAAGGTCAAATTATTAAGCGGATTTTAACAGGTTTAAATTCAGAGTTTTCTTTCTCCTAGACTAATTACCTATCCAAGGTTAAAGAGCCCAGTCTGCCCTATTATTTATCTGTAGCTGGAGGTTGACGAGTTCATTTCCCATGACTTTAACCATTACACCACGCACCTTCTTTATTACGTATGTTTGCACTCCCTCCACACACACTGTAGCAGGAGTTAAAGTAAATTACCTTGCGAGGCTACAGATTGAACTCACAACCTCCTGTTTGTGAGGGGTGACTCCTGGTAAGCAACCTGTCACCCCTGTTGATTGGAGTGGTTTGGCCGTTGAGGAGGCATAAAGGCCAAGACAGTTTCTCTCAAGGTGAATTGCTGTTTTTAGCTGGAAGAACCGGTTGTCTGTGGCGGTCTTACCAATGACGCTTATGTGAGAACAGAAGACCAGATAAATTTTTTTTTAGTATTATCTGTATTATTTGGATTATTGTCCTCAGCTTTATTGTTATCTGTACAACGTTTCGGACGATGTGCCCTCCGGCTTTCTTCAGGTATTTCTTGTTGAACTCGGGAAACTTCTCAGACTTGGAAACCTTTGTTTTGAATTCGGAAACCTTCTTTTCAAACTCGGGAACCTTCATGTCATAATCAGGAGCTTTGAACATAACCCTTTATTCAGTCCACAGGGGTATCCTGTTCTCATTCCGCTAACCATAGCTGGGGCAGAAGCGTTAAGCTGTGTTAAGTATTATTCTTTGTTACTGCTGCCCCTGACTAGGATTGAACCTGCAGTCCAGAGATAACTGTCACTTAGAACTGTCCTAACCTAACACCTTTATCGACTAGGCCATATGTCCAATTGGAATTTTTTTTTAGTTTACTCGCAATACACACACATTTTGTTTTGCACTATTTTGTCAAATTTGCAAAATACTGAACATTTCTGCACTTATTGCATATCTGTTGGAATATTTTGCGAGGTCACGTGGTTTATTTCTCCGGCCAATCAACAGCCATAATTCGTGGTTGATTCACTACTTAAACACTGATACTTGCCACAATTCACTTGCAATCATTATATGATACTAAAAAGAACCAAAGGATACTTTATTGAGGATTTCCACTGGACAAACGCTCTTGCTTAAAGACTACAGGATGGCGCATAAGATTATAACAAAATCCGTATTTAATTAAATGTAAAATTCAGCAGTTAAAATCTACTATTTAAATCATGGAAACGACCCCCCCACCAAAAAAAAAGCAGCTATACAGCAAACTGCCCCCTATCACACAAACCATCTCAGTGAGAGGAACAAGATATGCTGGACATTGCTGGAGTAGGTAAAACAAACTCATAAGTGACATTCTCCAGTAGAAACCTGCACATGGACATGCCAATGATGTCTGTTTAGCAAAGACCTACATTGATCAAGTTTGCATGGAGTTTGGATGCTGCACAAAAGGCCTCCTGCCTTGATGGAGGGGGTTGGGTATCCACAGCTATAGGTAAATAATAGGTCAGACTGGGTTCTTTAGCCTTGGTTCAGCAACCAGTCTAGGGGAAGGAAAAGTCTGAATTCAAACCAGCTTTACTCCACTTAAAATTTGATCTTGTGTCCATGCTTAATGAGATGTGGAAAAACCCAAAATTTTAATTATACTTTATGTAATAGGAGCCGGGTTATCTCAGTCGGTAGAGTGTTTGGCTAGAAACCACAAGGTTCCTAGCTCGATACCGGTCCTCGCCAACTCAGCGTATGAGTAGCACAGGGATCTGTGCGGTAAAGTAAGGAGTTGATGGTTGTGGCGCCCCACCTCAGGTGCTAAATACAATCTCCTTGGTCTAGCGCTATTGAAAAGGGGATAGACTCCCTCGCTGACTGGCTGATACCGACTTTAGGCCGTCCCGTCGACTTTACTTTTTTTTACTTATGTAATAGTGGAAAGTTACTCAAATTTTGGGATGATGTGTGAAAGGCTACCTGTTCGTTTCTAATTGGTCAGCACAAGGGAGAAGGGTTGATATGCCGTAAAACAAATAACCAACATTTCAATTGACCCCAAAACATTACACATGGTGGAGGGCTTGTGTAAATACATAAATTATGAAGTTAAGCAGCAATGAACCTGTTCAGTACTTATATGGTTGTTTTGTTTTATGGCATATCAACCTCAGTGGGTCATTTAATGCTGATAAAGTTTTGAAATAAAGTCATTCTTAATGGACACTCAATTTTTTATAAATACATTTTTCTATTTAACCCATAGATGGGACCTTAACAGGTACTACCACTCCGGGTCAGAGTGGACCAGGGAGCACTGGTGAAGGGGTGCTCCACATTTCCCAAACCTCCAGAACTGGAACTTCACCATCAGATAGAGTTTAACATCATTCCCAGGACATGTAGAAACTCAGTCACCGCCTTCTAGCACCCATATGATAAAAAGGGGTTGGGGCTTGCCGTAAGGGCAATAAGGTTGGGACAATTATCATGCTATCATGCTAGGGCTTGATATGACCAGCCGATTGATCGGAGGGGACCTCTCTGACCGCCCGTCTAGCTCAAGAAAGGGCCAAGTCATGTACTGCTCAACCACCTGGGTTCTATCCTTAAGCATCATAAGTCGCCACCCACGGCCAACGGGTGGCCCATTTGGGGCAGTCTTACCCCTCTGCAAAGGTGCAGTTGGTACATTCTAACGCCCCAGCCAACAGGGCTCGTACTTATATGGGTGATGAGTTTGCATGAATTCATAAATTATAAGTTTGAAATTCTAATAAAAGAAATTAAAAATATAAATAAATAAAAAATGAATAAATAAATAAAATAAAAAAAATAAAATAATAAAAAAAAAATGAAATACTTACCCTATGATGGGATCGAGACATATTGAATTTGGCTTAAAGACACCAGTTGGCTGATCGTTGTTTCCCAATAGTTTCCTGTGGTAAGGTACGTCCCCATCCAATTTCAAAACTTCAATGGCTGGCGGATTTGTGCTAATCCAGAATAAATTTCTTGAAACCCAATCAATTGCAAATGCAATTGGAGGAGAAAAAAACACAGTCGGCCAAATATCCACAGAAGTTGTGCCAACAATTTCAACCTTTTTCACACTAATCTAAAATAAAAAAGTTGAAATAGAATGTTTTAAATCTTTTTGCAAAATTAATTATATTTTATCCAATCTTTTATTTCCTTATATATATATATATATATATATATATATATATATATATATATAAACAGAAACAAGCAAAGAGAGAAAATATAACATGATATGACACACATATATATAGGGATACAGAAACAATTGGAGAGAGAGAGAAAATATACCTGCTGGCACGCGTGCACACACACACACACACACACACACACACACACACACACATATATGTATATATATAAATATAGAAGACTAAATTTTTGGTATGTACATGTCGACGTATAAGTTCAAAACGGGAGGTCACTCTGATTGGAAATCTTGCATACATATTAATATCCTTCTAAGAAACATGCCAAATTTGCTTATTGATTTTTACTGATTAAGGGATATAATTAATCAATTAAGCCAAAATCACCCAATTTGCGAAACTGTCCATATACCAACTCCTGCTGATAAGATATTGTCTCCTGCCTGACTTTTTATTAAATCGATGTCAGCAGTGAATTCAATTTTAGTGAATAAATTTCGCAGTCTTTTAAGCCGTTCAGCTCGGAATTTATCGCCTATTTATAGTCCAATCTTAAAAATATCCATATGGCTGAAAAGAAGAGAAAATGATCTAGCTCAATATATAATTTGTATGAGTCTTTATCCATTGAATTATTTTTTATAGCGAGTTAGAAAAAAATTGTTTTGCTTTGGACAGCAAAAGTATGTTTTAACGAAAAATCAAAAATCTTATTCATATCGCAATCTTTTTATTCCTGTCTTTAAAATTTTAATTTAGTTAGAAATGAAATAAAATCATCTATCTTACAAATATTTATTTGGTAAGAAAGAGCGAAATAAATAACAATAATAAGCGAAATAAATAAGCGAAAACATTTAACTCAACTGTTTTTAATCTTTTCATATATATACAAAAGAGTTTTAGGAAAAAAAAGCCTTTTACAAAAATAGGTAGTTAAATTATATAACTACTTATTTCGTAACTAAGTAAACATATTGTAATATTTCGTAACTAAGTAAACATATTGTAATAATAAAAAAAAAATTATAATAAAAATACGATGTAGTTGTATAAATTATATGAAGAAGTTTAAATTAACATTTCGTATATAAACAAAACAGTGTTTGAAATGTTAAGCTTAAACATAAAATAAACATGATTCTAATGTACGTAACTTGAATGAGAAAATTTGTTATTTAATTTATCATAATTCTAATGATAAATGAATAGGCAGATTTTTAAAAAAATTAAGTAACCACTTTTTTTCTTCTCTCTTTCATTTTTTTTTTTTTAATAAATGGTTTTTCGAACTTATCTCAGCTGAACTTGAAAAACGGTCGGAAAATTAGGGTGACCCAGAAAAAACAGAATCCACAAATTTTGTAATAAAACTTAATTTTAACTAGGGGGGGTTTAGGGGTTAGGGTTAGGGTTAAGGTTGGGGTTTAGAGTTAGTTTAATGGGAAAGTAAATAGTTTGGGTTCTGTTTTTTTTTTGGGGGGGGGTTTGGTCACCCTAATTTTCTGACCGTTTTTCAAGTTCAGCCCTTATCTCAAGATTTCTTTTAATCATTTATTAACATTTTTTAAAAACTTTAGAAATCACTTTAATTCATTCATATTAGTGTCGTCTCGAATATAACATTTATTTCAACTGTTTATTCATTTGACAATTCTCGGCGATTTTTAAAAAATTGGATAAATAATTATCTCTTATTAGTTACCACCAATTTTCCCTGTGAAATTTACCCCCCTCCTATATTTAACACAATGAAACTTGCAGAAAAATTAATATCTTGAAAAAATTTTTCAGTTCGAAAGAAGAAACATTAAACAAACTACTGATGATTTTAAAAAAATTTTCAGCTAATGAAAATAATGAAAATTATGATTGAAAAACAATGTTTTCATTTTTGCACCGTTAAATCAACTGAAATTTTATGTAGCCAAAAACAACTTACGACAAGAGGATTTTTAAAATATACTATGAAAAATCAATTAATGGTCCAATTTTAATGAAAATATATCAGGGAAAAATATTTTTTTACGAGGTCTACCCCAATAGAAAAGTTGAAACAGAATGTTTAAAATCTTTTAGCAAAATTGATTACATTTTTATGGATTTTACCCAATCTGCTATTTCCTCATATATATATATATATATATATATATATATATATAGAGAGAGAGAGAGAGAGAGAGAAAGAAATTAGATTTTAAATTGAATTTAAATTAGTGAAATAGATCACTAATTAGGGCTGAGCCTATTCTAGTAGTGACCACCCCAAGTGGAGTTTAACAGGTTTTATTTCAGTTTTCCTTCTCCTAGACTGGTTGCCTAACCAAGGTTAAAGAGTCCAGTCTGCTCTACTATTTACCCATAGCTGGATAGAGTAGTTGGATTCACACCTTTCCCAAGGGTGTGAGAGAGAGAGAGAGAGAGAGAGAAAATACCTGCTGACAGAGATGGTTATACATAGGTAAAATGAATGCCATGATGTAGGCTACATTTGCATACCATTTAAATTAAATTAAATATTATAATATATTCATATAATAATACAATATTAATTGTATATCAACCATTATCAAAGCTAATACCCTTGGAAAAGGTTTGCATCCACCTATTATCCCTCCAGCTATGAGTAAATAGTAGGGCATGCAAGGCTCTTAACCCTTGGTTAGGCAACCAGTCTAGGAGAAGGAAAACTATAAATTCAAACCTGTTAAACCCCACTTAAGAAATTGACCTAGTTTTGTATCCTGCTTGTGCGGATGGGTTGGTAAACATATGCATATATATATATATATATATATATATATATATATATATATATATATAAATATGCTTGTTCCTTAATCTCCTGACTGTTACCATCTTGCAACATCCTCTGGTTAAAAATCAGACTGTCCAAATCATCCAAGATGAAATGCAAAAATGTAAATCCTGATTATCTGGTATTGCTTATCCGAATAATTCTTATTTCTTATGAGTGTTGCCACATCAGCTAATTAATGGACCATTCCATTTTTATTCTAAAGAAAGAAAGGGAAGAAAAGGACATGCTACACAGAAAAATATAATGAGAAAGAGAGAAAGAAAGAAAGACAGTAGGGAAAAGATACAGAGAGTGGGTGAGCATGTGGAAGTGAAAATGCTAATCTATTTCAATCGAACATAATAAAAAGATGAAAAGAAAGAAAGAAAGGAAAAATAAGGGTGAGAGAGAGTTAAATCAAGATTATTACACTTTTTACATAGTGAAGTATTTGCAATAGCTCTTAAGTAAACTTATCAAATGTTGTAATATCTAGTGATTACACTACGAGGCAAGAACTGGTGATATCTAATGTGTATATATACATTTACTTTGTCGTTAATTGTTTTATTTTCATAGTTTCATCTAGCCACACATACGTACACACCAACTGTTCTTTATATATGTATAGATTACTTACTCTGTTCGGCACACTTTTGATATAGTATAAGTAGCCTTCCTTGGAGTCATAGTCAATGTCCAAGTAATTTCCAACTAAGTTGAAAGAGATGAACTTATTTTTAGTCAGTTGTAAAGAACTAATATGATTATGACCTATGTAGAGCAAGAATTCAGGCTGGACTGAAAAAAAGAAATAGAATAATAATAATAATAATAATAATAATAATAATAATAATAAAAAATGAAAAAAAAAAATGAAAAAATAGAAAAAAGAAAAAATGGACAAATATCTGGACCTTGCCAGAGAACTGAAAAAGTTATGGAATATGAAAGTGAAAGTGATACCAATTGTAGTTGGTGCACTTGGAACAGTCCCAAAAGGATTAGAAAAGGGTTTGGAAAGTTTGGAAATCAGAGGAAGGATTGAAACCATTCAGAACACTGCACTGCTGCAATCTGCCAGAATACTCAGAAGAGTCATGGAGACCTGAGGAGACTTGTTGTCACTCAGACTCCACTGAAAGACCATCAGCTAATGCTGATGTGAAAACTCAAAAGGAGTAAATAAAAATAATGATAATAATAATAATAAAAGTAATGATAATCTATTAATAATGAAGATTCGCTTCCGGTTTTTGTCTGTAACAAAAACTACATCACTGCTTACGTCACTATACCCGAAATCGTCATAACATAGAATAAATACACTCAAAATTTGAACATGCAACATTAGACAGTCCTCATTGTTTTTTAAAACTCATTTTAATAAATACATGACTGGTATTATATATCGAAATATAGTTTGTTTTATTTTAATACATATTTAAAGTTTACATTTCAAATTGTTTTATTTTTTACTCCTTTAATGAATTTGATGATTTTACTTACTTAGGGTACAAACTCACTGACATTGAATTTTTTACTCCCACTCCACAGGCAATATGTTTTAAAAAATCTATTTTTACATCACCAGGAGGGTGTTTTTTATTTTGTACTAGTAATAATAATAAACAATTCACAAAAATTACAGGGTAGTCTCAAAGCTGATGCTCTATTTACCAAGAGAGAAATGACCAATGAATGAAACGTTAATTTTCTTCAAATTACAAGGTATGTTAAAAAAGTATCAAAGCTGGAGCTCTATTTACCTAGAGAAAACTGAAAAATGAATCAAAAATTAATTTTCTTCAATTTTTTTTCTGATCAGATCAAATTTTTAAGATACAAGTTTTACGAGGCGCTGTAACTTCAGGGCCACAAAAACTTTATTATAGTCTTCTGAGACTGAAATGCCAATATAGAACAGTATTATAGCTATGACAAGTAGAGCTCACAAGCTTTTGAATAAGTGTTATCATTATGTACAACTTATTCAAGCACATCTTAATAACCAGACCTGACTAAATACAATGTATGGTATTTTTGAATTCAGCATAAAATGGTAATCATATATCAATTGATAATCTTTTAAACCTTGGAAAAATCTTTTTAAACGCAGGCCAGTCTTATAGAAGGTACTGATACTTACATTTGACACAATTTTTTTATGTTCAACTTATTCAATCACATCTTAAAAACCAGACCTGACTAAACACAATGAATGGTATTTTTGAATTCAGCATAAAATGATCATATATCAATTGATAATCTTTTAAACCTTGGAAAAATTTTTTTAAACGCAGGCCAGTCTTATAGAAGGTACTGATACTTACATTTGACACAATTTTTTTATGTACAACTTATTCAATCACATCTTAAAAACCAGACCTGACTAAACACAATGAATGGTATTTTTGAATTCAGCATAAAATGGTGATCATATATTAATTGATAAAACTTTGACCTTTGGAAAAAACTTTTTAACACAGGCCAGTGTTACAGAAGGTACTGATACTTACATTCCACACAATTTTTTCCATCATTACTGAGTTGCATTGAAATAGGACATGCACACTTGTATCCGGGATCTTTCGGAGACAGCAGACACAGATGACTACACAATGTCTGAAAGCATGGATTGGAACCTGAAAGTATTCAAAGATATGTTATATATAAGGAGTAGTTAGTTAACATATATATAGAGAGGGGGGAAGTGATAGGCAGAATGTGAGGTAAAAGACCGGTGAGTTTTTGACTTAATTATAAATTACGATTAATTAGAACCAAATAAAATGGAATTTTTTACAAACAATACTTAATCGTTAAACTAAGGGAAATTTTGAGATGTATTTTGTGTTATTGAACTAAATAGGAAAAAAGCCTTAAGCAAACAATCATTGATTCACTCAGCTTTAGTATAATAATAGATATGGTGTGTTATGATTTTTGTGGTCAAGTGAAAGCACTTTACAGTGGAGATCCCTTGTGTTAAGCAGAGGCTGATCCTTAGTGAAGAAACCTTTGGTTGTTCCTTAGTGTTAGGTATGATCCTTTGGTTGAGCAGAGTGTAGGTTGCAGATCCATTTGTCAGTGGTGCATTAAATAGTTAACTAACCACGTATTCGAGCTATTGATTGTCTGGCTTTAATCCATGCGCCCACGCAGAGTCTATAAGTTTAAGTGGTGTATCTCAGCATACCTTATATCACAAAATAATCCAACATGGTGAAAGATGTCACCATAAATATGCCCCAACCCCAACCCCAATATTGAAGTCAGTTAGTCTACTGTTGGTTTGAATAACAGCAACTAGCTAAGCACAACCGAAGCAGTGTCCAAAACAGTTGGTATTTATAGAAATCAAGAATGATCCATTCATGCATTTGGGTGATTCCATTCTTTGAGTTCTGATTGGCTGCTTGGTTTCAATGATATTGTGAAGTTTTATAAATACCCTGTCATTCTGCAGTAGAATTGCAACAAGACGGGTCTGTATAGAGTTACAACTGCTTGTTGCCGTGTCTTACCAATTTGACGGTAATTGGAACTTAGTTTGATTATTCTTCACCCAAAACAAAGAAAAGAAATGACAGGCAGAATGTGAAGTAAAAGACAATTGAGTTTTTGACTTAATTGGAAATTATGACTAATTAGAATGAAATAAAATGGATATATTTAAAACCAAACGTAAGGAATATTTTGGGATGTATTTTGTGTCATTGAACTAAATAGGATAAAAGCCTTTAGCAAACAATCATTGATTCACTCAACTTTAGTATAATAATAGATGTGGTGAAAGATCATCATCATCATCATGTTGCGCTAGCAGCACGGATATCCATCACAATCTCTCACCAACTGTCCCTATCATTCATTGCCCCTGAGAGGTTCTCTGCATAGCATCCATACCACACAGAGTTGGTCTATGTACATATTTACTGGATGACCTACTCTGGCGTGCCCATGTGATGGCTTTCACAGAAGAATGTCACTTATAAGTTCATCCTTGCTTCTCCAGCAGTGTCTGACGTGTCTTGTTCGCCTTACACGGATGGTTTGTGTGATATGGGGCAGCTGTTTTCTCATAGTGTGTTATTCCCATATCTTGTTTAAGATTGCGTGCAGCATTTTTGTGCAGCTCTTAAGAGGAATTATGGGGTTTGTAGGGAGCTCTTAATCTCCCGGTGGTCGGCGATTATTTCGGATGAAAGAAGACAAACAACACAATGGAATTAAAACACTTGTATTATAAAGGTACAAAAATTGCTGCCAATTTGTTGGCTTTGCTACAAGACTTATCTTGAGAGGTGAAATTAACAGTTCGTTGGTGAAGTGTGCTAGAAAGGGGATTCTACTCACTGTAGTTTTGGAATGCTGTTAAAAACGCGTTTCTCCTGGTGAAAGTTCTTAGGATAAGTAAAGTGTTGGGAAGTGCTTTTTTGAGCGACTTGCCTGATTAACTGCCCTTTGAAGTGGGCGGTGGAAGGAGCCCTTGTTAAGGTGACTTGTCCGGTCGACAACCTTCAGATAAGTGATGGGGTTTGGTTTGGCCGCCAACATCGTATGTTGGCGATTCGCCCCCTAGCGGCAGGGGAAGCTAATTCTACTATCGGTTTTCCGATACTCTCATAAGTCACCACAGATATGCCACAACCCCAACCTCAATTCAAAAAACAGAAATACTCACTTGAAGGTTGGCTCACTTTGGAATAACTGACAATGTCGATTACTCCGCTGGAAGAAAAACTGCCAAGGTTTGAGTGACTGCAGTTGAATTTATTGCATTGATACAACTTCCAGCGAAACATGTCACACCAATAAATACTGTCCTCTAATACTGCTAATCCAAAGGGATGTCTCAAAAGCTGAATAGAAATAAATTTTAGTTTCAGAAATCTTCTGTCAAAGAGATTTTTATCTCGAAATATTAAGAATAAATTAAAGATTAACAAACATCACCATAGTTACCTTATTTTCCTTTACACTTGCATTGTGGGATAGCCTTCAAAACCAACCACCAAACCAATATAGACACAATGCTTCAAGCAAATTATAAAACACATTTATATATATATATATATATATATATATATATAACGCTCTTCTCTGAATGGAGCACTCTGTTACGGCCTTTACACACAAAGCGATGTGTGTATTAAAACAGTTAAAACCCCCTTCCCATTCTGTAAGTGAAGACAGCCTAATGGTTAAGGTGCCGGACTGACACCCAACCGACCGGAGTTCAATTCCGGCTGTAGGTAGCTTACAAAATGTCTAGCCACACTGAAGAGACTTGATAAGCCGAAACACATGTCTGTGGATGACCCTATATATATTATATACAAATATATATATTATATACAAATATTATTGAATAAATAAATAGACTAACTTTTATATATCATATAATAATTTTTATTATAATCATATATCCTATTATAATGGAGATTGTGTGTTTTTCTGTCTGTAACCGAAACTATATTACTAATCGAGTCACAATTCCCTTTGTTATTTACATCACATTCTCCATGATTTTATTTATATTTAAACCTCAATTATTAATAAAATTGCTTCACCTTTTTATTAGTGTTGTCCATATCTACATACAAATGACATGCAATTGTATTTATATATAAAAAAATAGCGGTTTGCAGTGTGAATGGGAAGGCTAATTTGCATATTCATATTAAAAATGTGATTTTATTAAATATGTGCTTAGTATTATTGATTTCTAACTGTTTGGTTTTATTTTAATGAATATAAGCAAAAATCTCTTCAATAAATCTTAAATGAAATCCATTAACAAGAAAAAATAACTGTCATTTTATTCTTTATTTCCTAATTTAACTAAATGGTTAAATAAGTAAAATTCAGCAATGAAAGACGGGAGTGATGGAAGAGTAAGTTTCAGTTGTTCTATTTTTCTATTATACCCCCACTCTGTTACATATCTTTTTATCTGCTTTCTTATTAGACTTTCTAATTTAATACGATATTTCATTACATTAAAACGTAAATACTTGCACCCGGAGGGTGCATATATTTGCTAGTATATATAACTTTTATTATAATATTATATACAAATATCACCAAATAAATAAATAGACTAACTTTTTTCCTCCCCCTACTCAGGTGATGCTGGTTAGCTGCTTCTAGTATATATACATAAAAGACAATTTCTGTTTCAACCCAAATACATTTATGTAATAACATTTGTATATAATATACTTGATAGAACACGATATATGAAGAAAATATTTTCAAAAAATATAACAAACACAGGATGTTATAATCAGAGGAAACAATTTTATGTGTCAATACTTAAGTATTTCGGTATTAAACCACTGTTACAGAATTTTTTTGTGAGGGAGAAAAATGAAAAATGTTAAGTGTATAGTGAATGTGTGAATATAATACCGAAATACTTAAGTATTGACACATAAAATTGTTTCCTCTGATCATAACATCCTATGTTTGTTATATTTTTTGAAAATATTTTCTTCACAAATTGTCGGATTAATTTCCTCATCGTATTTCTATATATATATATATGATTGATAATTGAATCATATTACCATGACCAGACAACTCGGCAAACACCATTTGCGACATCCGGAGCACTGGACAGCTATTTCGACCTCCTTTGGTCTCATCAGCAGTGCATACCACAATCTCCGCCACTAGAGATTGAACCAGCGGACCACAGCGTGAAGAGTGGGAACTTAACACACTGGGCCACCAGCCCATGCCACAAATGGAGAATGCCAAATCATCTAGTCAATGGTAACGTTAATTCAATCTCTAGTGGCGGAGATTGTGGTATGCACTGCTGATGAGACCAAAGGAGGTTGAAACAGCTGTCCAGTGCGCCGGATGTCGCAAATGGTGTTTGCCGAGTTGTCTGATTCGTGGTAATATGATTCAATTATCAATTATATATAATTCCTCTATCAAATTTAATATATATATATATATATATATATATATATATATATATATATATATATATATAAGATTTTTGGATGTTTGTTTTTTATAGAAGCATTGTTGATAAATTATTATTTATATTTTGCTTGAAGGCAATTATAATGCATGTATCGCATAAAATTCGATAATTATAGAAAATAATCTTGACAAGCGAATCCCGGCAAAGGATGGTTCGCTATGTTATTTTCTATAATTATCGAATTTTATGCGATACATGCATTATAATTGCCTTCAAGCAAAATATAAATAATAATATATATATATATATTACATAGATATTTACTTCTGTCAAGAAAATAATTCAATAAAGATGAACACTCACTGAGTCACTTGATAGAACACGATGTCTGTTCTTTCCGTCATAATCACAGAAATCAATAAATTCCATGATGCTGCTGACAAAATAAAGATATTTATTTGGATAATCAATGGCCAACCCCTTGATCCGACCAATCTTCTCACCCACAATCACTGTTCTGTTGGTTCCATCCATTCCTGCTCTTGTAATGTGAGGGTTATGTACCCAGTTACTCCAAAAGAGAAAACGACTTCTGTAATTGAGGAAGAAAACAAAGATTCATCACTTAGGAACAACAAGATTTTTAATTCTTTGTTATATTTCCATTTTAGAAATTCCTATCTATACATATATAAATATATATACACATTAAATATCACCAGGGCTTGGTTTTCTATCTATCTATCTATCTATACATATATAAAGGGTAGTTGTGTGAATCTGTATGTCTGGAGGAAACTTTGAAAATAAAACAAATAACGACAAAGTAAATATGTATATGTTGTAAAGAGAAGTAACCCTCACGTATGCAAATGAGATACGTGTATAAAGAGCAACAGTGGATTAGCTCAGGGTACTGCGAGTTGATCTCCAACCACACGTGCGACAACTTTCCAAGATAAGTAATCTTACCAAGAGACTTTTTTACCTTGCCGGCCGAAGCCGTTTTATTTTGTTATTTGTATTATTTGTAATAAATTATTATTACAACCACTCAACCTTCTCGTTTATGTATTTCCAAGACATAACAACATTAAATATCACCAGGGCTTGGTTTTCTATCTATCTATCTATCTATCTATATATATATAAAGGGTAGTTGTGTGAATCTGTATGTCTGGAGGAAACTTTGAAAATAAAACAAATAACGACAAAGTAAATATATATACACATTAAATATCACCAGGGCTTGGTTTTCTATCTATCTAACTATCTATACATATATAAAGGGTAGTTGTGTGAATCTGTATGTCTGGAGGAAACTTTGAAAATAAAACAAATAACGACAAAGTAAATATACATACACATAAAATATCACCAGGGCTTGGTTTTCTATCAATCTATCTATACATATATAAAGAACAATTGTGTGTATATGTATGTCCGGAGAAAACTTTGAAAATAAAACAATTAACGACAAAGTAAATATATATACACATAAAATATCACCAGGGCTTGGTCTTCTATCTATCTATACATATATAAAGCGTAGTTGTGTGAATCTGTATGTCTGGAGGAAACTTTGAAAATAAAACAAATAACGACAAAATAAATATATATACACATTAAATATCACCAGAGCTTGGTTTTCTATCTATCTATCTATACATATATAAAGGGCAGTTGTGTGTATGTGTATGTCCGGAGAAAACTTCAAAAATAAAACAAATAACGACAAAGCAAATATATATACACATTAAATATTACCAGGGCTTGGTTTTTGAGCAAAAATAAAAGAGATTTGATTTATATTTGTGAAAATGATTAAAAAATAAAATTTAAATGGTAACAGCATGGATTTTTTTTCATTTAATATTTTAGATAGTAGACATTAACATTTCTTTTCAGAGTAGCTGGATCAATGCAAGTTCTATTTTTTTTACATAGGATTCAACTCACGTTTCAGTAATAATGGATCTGCGGGACTAACTTTTAAAAATCCCCCTCTAGTTATTAATAAATATATCTTTGTTGATGCTACATACCCTTCTCTTGGGTCCAGGACAATGTTTGATGGCTTTGTATCATTTTCCATGAACAAAATCATCCGGTTTTCTCCATCCAGACTTGCAACTTGTAGCGTATTGAGCTGGCTATCAGTCCAATAAAGATTATGACCAATCCAATCAACAGCTAAATCTCCAACTCTACCGATTCCCGTTGTTATGACCTGGGGGGGTGAAAATGAAAAAAAAAAAAAAAAAAATAATTACGATTCATAATTTTCTGATTTTTAAAAATCCTAGCAACCAGGGGTTTCAAACA
This sequence comes from Doryteuthis pealeii, assembly GCA_023376005.1. Classification (NCBI taxonomy): domain Eukaryota; kingdom Metazoa; phylum Mollusca; class Cephalopoda; order Myopsida; family Loliginidae; genus Doryteuthis; species Doryteuthis pealeii. The sequence continues at coordinate 20,774,358 of CM042174.1, read as the reverse complement.
AGTGCTCCAAGAGCCACATGCAACCTATAAACTACACATCATCTCATCATGCTGATTGTCTTCTAGGACAGGGGTTCCCAACCTTTTTCAGCTCATAGCCCATTTGAAACCAGAATTTTTTTTATGGACCATAAAATTATAATAATAATAGAAAAAATATTTCCATTTTACATAAGATATTTATTCAATCAAGATACAACCATATTGACACACGCTTTATATCGAGTATCTAAACTACATGGGCTTTTTAGTTCCACTTTATATCAAGTATCTAAACTACATGTACTTTTCAGTTCCAATTTAATGACTATTTATTATCAATATTTAATTTTGAAATTTTCCTATATATATGTATGTGCAAAATAGAATTATATTTCCTTGGCCCACCTGAAATTTGCTGTGGCCCATTTTGGCCATAGGTTGGGAATCACTGTTCTAGGACATGAAAGGATGCACGACTTTTGATTTTCCTTGAAAAAGGTGCAACTGTAAACAGTATATATATGTGTGTGTGTGCTTGAGAATAGAGGAAAGTGTGGATATAGCAACACAGACAGTTGAATTAGGTTAATATTCAGTTAATATTTTGTCTGAGGCGAAATATTAACCTAATTCAGGACGTATATCTATCAACATCTATATATATATATATATATATATGAAAATAAAATGGAAGTGAATCCGACAGTATGTATAGAAAGTTTTTAGAAAAAACAAAAACAAAAGATGTTATTAATTTGCTGACAGATCTGTTTCGACCTTTTAATAAAGCAGTCTTTTTCAAAGCAACTATATTTATGAGGAAAGGCGATCATCACGCATTTCTTACGTTACAGTTGGAAATGGATTTAACAACTTGGGATGAAATCCTTGGTTACTGAAAAGTTCTCCAAACAACCAAATTTGGAATCATTTTTTTTTACATTTTTATTGAATATTATTGTTTTAGATAATTTTGATTTTTCGGATTGTTGTCCTCATCTTTATTGTGATATGTATAAACACAAAGTTTCGGCCGCTGTATCCTCTGCCCTTCATCGGGTGTTCCCTTTGTATCCGAGTACAATAATGATCCAATGTGGGAAATCATTTTTGATAGTTTGACAGTTGATCAAACAGGCGTCAGAGAACTTTTCATTGTTGTATGTATAAAAAAAAACAATGAGGACAACAGTCCAAAAATCAAAACTATTCACATCAAGCCTCATCTAAAAAGATAGAAAAAAATCTTTCTAGAGACAAAATTAAAATAATTAAATTTTCTTTGAAATTCCGACAGACATTATCAATGTTCACAAAACTGACATTAATAATTTCTCAAGTGATAATTATGGACATTTGTCCAAAAAGTTTGGATTAAATATATGAATACAACAATGGGAAATCACTTCCCCATAAACAAAATTAACCTTATTTATTGAATGACTCTCACCTATATCTATACATATATAAAGGGCAGTTGTGTGAATCTGTATGTCCGGAAGAAACTTTGAAAATAAAACAATTAACGACAAAGTAAATATATATACACATTGAATATCACCAGGGCTTGGTCATTGAGCAAAAATAATAGAGATTTGATTTATATTCGTGAAGATAATTAAAAAATAAAATTTAAATGATAACAGCATGGAATTTTTTTTCATTTAATATTTTAGATAGTAGACATTTCTTTTCAGAGTAGCTGGATCAATGCAAGGTCTATTTTTTTACATAGGGATTTAAATAGGGCATCCCACGAGGATTCAACTCATGATTCAGTAATAATTGATCTGCGGGACTAACTTAAAATAATCTTCCTTGATGCTTGGTAGATGCTGTTAGTATATATATAAAGAAAAAGGTGTAACTATAAACAGAGCTTCCTATTGCCAATTCCTTAGGCAAAAGCGGTGTGTATGTATGCATATATGTCCGAAGGAAACTATGAAAATAAAACAATCAATAAAAAGGTAAATATATATATAAACATTCACTATCACCAGAGCTTGTTTTTTGTGCAAAAATAATGAAGATTTTATTCATATCTGGGAAGATATTTAGAAATTAGGATTTGAATAGTAAGAGAAGGGAAAATCATTGGTTGTGTTCATGATTAAAACATAAACAAATCATTTATGTAAGACCAAATCAATCAATGGATCTGCAAGACTAACTTTTTATTATCCCCCCCCCCCTTTTGGTAGTCACTTCTAGTTTTGAATAAATCCTGCAAGCAGCAGTCTGGAAAAAGCAGCTGTATGGCCACTTATGTATATTACATTCCACAGAAATACCCGGAACATTTGAGACGCTAAAAAAAAGCAAAAAGCTTGAAAAATCTAAAAAATACACCAAAATAAATATTATTTTGCTAATCGTCTTAATGGTGTTTGTATTATGCTACTAAAATATTCCTTAGTTTTAGCAAATTATGTTTGAAAAAAAAATCCATTTTAATTGGTTCTAATTAGTCACAATTTGCAATTTAGTTAAAAACTGATCTGTCTCTTACTTCACATTCTGCCTGTCACTTTCCCTCTCTCTATATATATCTTGATTACCTCCTCATTATTTATGTTAGTTTCTCTATGAGTGTAAAGAGTGATTGGAGAATGTGAAATGTATTTGTATATTAAGTTTCAGCAGCAGCCAAGAATCAGGCCCATTTAAATTTAAATTATGTCAAACGTTACCTTTCTTAGAAATCTTACAAAATGATTTTAATGTTTTTAAAAAAATTCTCTGGCCGTATTTATATTTAAAAAAATTTAAATCACTTTGCAAACTCACTTTTCCCTAATTCCAATTATCTACTCAGATCTCAATGAGTGACCCAACCTTCTAATTTTCAATAAATCCTGGAAGCAACACCCTAGAAAAAAACATACAGCCACTTACCTACTACCACACAAATAATAATGAAAATTGTTATACATACTTGTTTCAAAATTATTCCATTAAAATTTATTTTGATGATTTGTTTGTTGGTACTATCTACCACATACATGGATGAGTTTGCATAATGAAGGGCAACATGTCTTAAATATCGCCAACCGTACACATTATATGAAACGACCATTCTTCTGTCAAAATAAAAATTACTGATTCTATTGCTCCGAATGCCTATAATGTACGGTACTGTCCCATCTGAAAAAAAAAGAAAGAAAGAAATTTCATGAGTGGCTCTTGAGATTTTGAGTCTCATTATTGTAAAATGAACATCATACTCAACTTCACAAGAAGGCTTTGACTAGCGACCAGTCACCAGACAAAAAAAAAAAGAAAGAAAGAAATTTCATGAGTGGCTCTTGAGATTTTGAGTCTCATTATTGTAAAATGAACATCATACTCAACTTCACAAGAAGGCTTTGACTAGCGACCAGTCACCAGACAAAAAAAAAGAAGAAAGAAATTTCATGAGTGGCTCTTGAGATTTTGAGTCTCATTATTGTAAAATGAACATCATACTCAACTTCACAAGAAGGCTTTGACTAGCGACCAGTCACCAGACAAAAAAAAAAAAAGAAGAAAGAAATTTCATGAGTGGCTCTTGAGATTTTGAGTCTCATTATTGTAAAATGAACATCATACTCAACTTCACAAGAAGGCTGTGACTAGCGACCAGTCACCAGACCAAAAAAAAAAAAAAAAGACAGAGCGTAACCGAATATACTCTGTATCAACTGCCAGAACACAGTCAAGTTGTAATGGATTCGCGTGTGGAGGGGAGGGAGCAGAAAATAATGGGATTCTCATTATCACAATAAAATGATAAACCACAATTCTGGGGCTTGGTTCGATAGTCTCAAAGTCTAGTTGTACAAAAGATTTCAGACTTTTTGGCAACAAAAGTTTATTTGATCTATTTGCGTTCTACCTTCGAATGAGAGCATATATCTCTGTCCTGTAAAATTCTGTTGACTATTATTTGAGCCACTTCACTACAGATTTCACTTCCTCGTCACTGGAATAATTTTTGCCTCTCAAACCTTCTTTCATGGGACTGAAGAGATGATAGTCTGAAGGTGCTAAATCTGGTGAGTATGGAGAATGCGTTAAAGTTGTCCACCTGAATGAGGCGATTTTCTCCCTTGTCCTGATGTTTGTGTGTGGTCGAGCATTGTCATGCAGAAGGAAGACTTTGTCGATTGGCAAGTTGGGTCTTGCTTGTCAAATTCTTGTTCTGAGCTTCGATAGGGTCTCAATGTAATACTTAGTTTTATAAAAAAAAGCTTCACATGAAATAAAGAAAATGGCATTACTTTTTGACTCACCCTCATGTATGTATATATATATATATACATAACTCATATATATATATATATATATATATATATATATATATATATTTATGAGTTATGCGGTTTGGCAATTTTGATCTCGGTGTCAGTTTCAGTTTGTTTTCCCTTGATACACTAGTTTTTCAGTTCAGTTTTGATTTTTAATTTAGTATTTTTTGTTTTTAAAGAAGAAATTCATTCTCTTGCGTAATGATGATTAGTAGGTATGCGCAATTTTACTCAAGGAAGGTAATAAATTTAAAATATTGAATAAATGGAAACTGGTGGAATTCTCTAGAACAAATATTATAAATTTTCTATATAACAGGTTAGCCTGTGGAATTTGCAGAGGTTAGTCGAGGCGAGCGACCTACGAATCAGGGAAAGAGATCTGATGTTGCTGGGGACAAAAAGGCCCACTTGATATATTTACCGACTGGAAAAAGTTTACTACAGCTAAAACTCGAAGTCTACCATATAATAACATCACCTATTAATGAAGCTAAAACTCAAAGCCAAATTTTAAAAGGAACAGATATTACGACCTCATTTCTCTCAAGAACAATTCTGGAGAAATTAAATAAACTAGTACAAAATAAAAAAAACACCCTCTGGGCGATGTAAAAATAGATTTTTGAAACATATTGCCTGAGGAGTGGGAGTAAAAAATTCAATGTCAGCGAGTTTGTACCCTAAGTAAGTAAAATTATTAAATTCATTAAAGAGTAAAAAATAAAACTATTTAAAATGTGAACTTTAAATATGTATTAAAATAAAACAAACTATATATAGATATATAATACCAGTCATATATTTATTAAAACTTGTTTTAAAAAACAATGAGGACTGTCTAATGTTGCATGTTCACATTTTGAGTGTATTTATTCTATGTTATGACGATTTGGGGTAATGTGATGTAAGCAGTGGTGTAATTTTTGTTACAGACAAAAACCGGAAGCGAATCTCCATTATTAATAGATGAGCCATTTGAAAAGGAAGAAGTATCGTCCTCATCTTTATTTTACTAGGCCATTAAACAAACAAACGTGAACAGATATTTGACTACCCTAAGGATTTTGGTACTTGTAAACACAAGTCAAATTGACTGTAACTAAAATCCCACTGGCTTGTAAGGTGATACCTCCATGACTGATAGTTATCCGCTGACCCCGAAAAAGTGTGGAAAAATTCTTTTTGGGGTCGACTGACGGTAATCCTTAACTATTTGCTCGTAAATTCCTACCATAAAATAAACTGAACCCTCATTTTATGTCAGTGTTTTTGCAATAAATGTTTTATTTTTCTTGCACCCGTTATTTTACAATACTAAATATATTTTCTTTATTCTTTATTCTTTAACAAATAAAGAAAATATATTTAGTATTGTACTAAAATTGGGTGCAAGAAAAATAAAACATTTATTGCAAAAACATGAACATAAAATGAGGGTTCAGTTTATTTTGGGGTAGGAATTTACGAGGAAAAAGTTAAGGATTACCATAATCCCTTTCTAATTTCTTCACCATCTTATTATAATGGAGATTGTGTGTTTTTTCTGTCTGTAACCGAAACTATATTACTACTCAAGTCTCGTATATATTCTACTGCGAATATACGGTAATAAAGGACTATTTGCTCGTAAATTCTACCATAAAATAAACTGAACCCTCATTTTATGTCAGTGTTTTTGCAATGTTTTAGTTTTCTTGCACCCGTTATTTTACAATACTAAATATATTTTATTTATTTATTTTAATATTCACTTCAATGTGGATATTCTAAAAGTTTTTATTTTGTGAGAATGGTTAGTTTTAAAGTGGTTAGTTTTAAACACGGACATAAAATGAGGGTTCAGTTTATTTTATGGTAGGAATTTACTAGGAAATAGTTAAGGATTACCCAACTGACTAACAACCGCTACTAGATTCTGTGTACGAAAACAAAGCCCAAACGTTTACGTGTGCCCTCGGATGAAGAAACAAGCTAGCGCATCGACCCTCGCTCGTATATATGACTTGTACACGTTCTTTTAGTGCCGTGAAGTGTGGCACTGTGAAGAGGCCATAACGTTACAAAGTGTTCAGTATGAATGGATAACAATATGCACACTAAAACCACCAGCCAATGAGAATCCTTGAAATACATTTGGCCATGCTACACAGTAAAATAGCTCAATCTGCTATTTAAACTACCTACCTATATATATATATATATATATATATATATATATATATATATATATATATGTGTGTGTGTGATTATTTTGGTATATGTATCCATTTGTTGGAGGTACATATATCAGGTTTGGGCATTTGTATGAAGCATTCAAGAAATAAATATCAGAAACTCAATTGTTTTTTAGTAGTAGTAAATTTTCAGGATTTTTATGCTCCCTTCTTCAGACTGTGTAAGGACAGTTGTGTTGCTGGCTTCTGGCTGTTCCTTCTAGTGGGACTGCCTGCTGCTTGTAATAGCGTAGTTGTCATGTGTGGGTGTACATGGCGCTTGTTGGTCAGTTGGTAATTTAGGAGTTTGTACTCTGTGTACCTTGTAGTCTGCTGGGGGTCATGGAGTTAGTGGTGATTGGGGTATTTTGGAAATATTTATAGGCTTTGAGTGTTCCTGTATCGCTGTTAAGACCTTATATATGTATATACACATAAGTAAATAAAAAAAACAAATAATAATGAATATTTATTAGTTATAAAGCAACTTACTTCTCTGAATTCGACAGGTACGTCTGTCACTTAGTAATTGATAACCAGCCTCACAGTGACATTTAAACGAACCAATTGTATTCAAACATTTTTGGCTACAGTGTCCGGGAGGTTCACATTCATTTTTATCTGGAAAGAAAGAAAGAAAGAAAGATGAGAAAAGAAGAAGAAATAAAGAGAGTGGGAGAAAGAGAAAGAAAGAAAGAAAGTTAAAATGTCAAAAAAAAAAAAAAAGAGATGAAAGAAACAAAATGAAGATTTTCTATTTAAAAAAAAAAAATCGAACCAAATGACCTTTAGGTACCCCCTTTTGCTTTGCTGTTTCATAAGGACATTTTTTTTCATTTACACCGTCAACATCCAGTCGTTTGTTAACAGACGATTTTTAGAGTTTTTTTAAATTATAAAATCAACCCCTAACCCTAACCCCTAACAAACAACCGGATATTGAGGGTGTAAATGAAAAAAATGTATTTATGAATCAGCAAAGCAAAAGGGGTGCCTAAAGGTCATATGGTCCAAAATCTTATGCATAAAATTTAGAAATCCCAGAACTCATTCAAATAATAATAATAATAATAAAAATGAAATTTATTGCAGTGCACCACAACTTATCAAAGGCTCATGTATAGTACATAGAATAATGTACTAATGTCAGGAACATGAATAGTGTACAGTAATAATATACATGTATGTATTAAAACGTTTTTGGCTACAGTGTCCGGGAGGTTCACATTTTTAATTTTTTAATAGGCATAGGGAAAAATGTGTTTGCAAAGTGAATTAAATTAAAAAAACGAAAAAAAAAACAAAAAAAAAAAAAACGGCCAGATAAATTTAAAAAAAAATCATTTTTTAATATTTCTAAGAAATGGAATGTTTGACCTAATTTAAGTTGAGGGCTAACTGTTTGTGAAACTTTACATACAGATATATTTCAGACTCTAAATCACTTTACAATCACAGAGAAACTAACATATATAACAACGAGGTAATCGAGATATATATAGTGAGGGGGAAAGTGACAGGCAGAATGTGGAGTAAGAGATGGGTGAGTTTTTTTACTTAATTGGAAATTGTGACTAATTCGAACCAATTAAAATGGATTTTTTACAAAACATAACTCAAACCTAGAACTAAAGAATATTTTGATATGAATTTTGTGTCATTAAACTAAACAGGAAAAAAGCCTTTAGGAGACAATCATAGATTCGCTCATCTTTATATAATAATAATAATAATAATAATAATATATATATATATATATATATATATATATATATATATATATATATATAAATAGAAAATGTTTACGATAACGGAATAAATAAACCGTTAGTCATGAGGTACAAACAAACACTCTTGTTCAGGGTCGGAATTTTTTAATTTTTGAAAATGCGTATTTTGGGTTAAAAATAAAATAAATTTTATTTTTAAAAATCAGAAGCATTTTTATCCATAAGAACAACTCAAAAGAGTTTGAAGTAAAAGTGTATAAAAAAGTATCAAAAATGTTCAGGATGTATTCCAGCTACAAAAGCAAGTTTTAAAAAAGTAAGTCCACAGCAATGAGAGCGTTTGTTTGTACCTCATGACTAATGGTTTATTTATTCCGTCTTTCCTCACAAATATAGTTGCTTTGAAAAAGACCGCTTTATTAAAAGGTAAAAACAGATCCGTCAGCAAACTAATAACATCTTTTGTTTTTTCTAAAAATTTTCTATTCATACTGTCGGATTCACTTCCATTTTATTTTCATATATATATATATATATATATATATATATATATATATATATATATATATTTATGATGTTAAGTGATGAGTTGTTAGATGAGAGAAATAACTATTCCTGACACCTCTGCTTCTCTTTCCCTCCTCTGTCATGGTAAAAATTGTCAATAGTGTTTTTTTTTTGTTTTTTTGTTTTTTGTTAATTTAACTACTGAAGAAGTACACTTCATTTTCAAAACTTTTTTCACTGCAATTTTGTTTGTCAATTAAAATTACTAGCAAATATATGCACCCTCCGGGTGCAAGTATTTAAGTTTTAATATAATAAAATATCATATTAAATTAGAAAGGCTAATGAAACTGAATAAGAATGCAGATAAAAAGATTTGGAACAGAGGGGGTATGATTGAAAAATAGAACAACTTTGAAACAACTCTTCCATCATTTTCCGTTACTCCCGTCTTTCATTGGTAAATTTTCCTAATTTAACTATTTAGTTAAATTAGGAAATAAAGAATAAAATGACAGTTATTTTTTCTTGTTAATGGATTTCATTTAAGATTCATTGAAGAGATTTTTGCTTATATTCATTAAAATAAAACAAAACAATTAGAAATCAATAATACTAATCACATATTTAATAAAGTCACATTTTTAATATCAATATGCAAATTAGCCTTCCCATTCACACTGTAAACCGCTATTTTTTGTATATATAAATATAATTACATGTTATTTGTATGTAGATATGGACAACACTAATAAAAAGGTGAAGCAATTTTATTAATAATTGAGGTTTAAATAAAAATAAAAACATGGAGAATGTGATGTAAATAACGAAGGGAATTGTGACTTGAGTAGTAATATAGTTTCGGTTACAGACAGAAAAACACACAATCTCCATTATAATAAGATGGTGAAGAAATTAGAAAGGGATTATGGTAATCCTTAACTTTTTCCTCGTAAATTCCTACCCCAAAATAAACTGAACCCTCATTTTATGTTCATGTTTTTGCAATAAATGTTTTATTTTTCTTGCACCCAATTTTAGTACAATACTAAATATATTTTCTTTATTTGTTAAAGAATAAAGAATAAAGAAAATATATTTAGTATTGTAAAATAACGGGTGCAAGAAAAATAAAACATTTATTGCAAAAACACGGAGATAAAATGAGGGTTCAATTTATTTTATGGTAGGAATTTACGAGGAAAAAGTTAAGGATTACTGGATTATTTTGGATAATACATAAAATGTCAAGAATCAGGTCCATTTAAATTCAAATTAGGTCAAACGTTCGCATTCTTAGAAATATTACAAAATGAATTTACAAAATGATTTACAAAATGAATTTTAAATATATACATATTGTAATACAGGTACAAGTAATAACCTACTCGAGTTTCACCATAAGGATCTTCAGGGTTAAGACATTGATTAATTGCAATCGATTACACGTGTGTGTGTTTTACGATGAACGGTTCGTTACGGGATAGTATTCGACGAACGCTGCTTTGAAATTCAAAAGTTCAAAAAAGCGGAAGTTGTGTTTTCGCAAGGATCAAAGTGTAAACATTGGTAGTAATTCATCTTGTGTTATTGTTTATATATATATATATATATATATATATATATATATATTATATATATATATATATATATATATTATATATATATATATTATATATATATTATATATATATTATATTTATACATGTGGAATTAAACAAAAGGCAGGTCTCCTGTTTAACGATCTTATTGGTGATCGTTTCAAGCTTTCTGGCCAACTTTTTTATATTTGGATGGAATTTGTGGATTAGTCCACCGAAGTTCATATCCCGAGTACTTTCGGCACTTCGAAGTGCCATTATCAGGGGTGATGTGTTACAGTTTTTTTCAAAGTATATTAATAGATGTGGAGGCTGGAAGTAGGAGAATTGATAGGAAAAGTGTTATAGGCATTTTAAAATGTGGGTACTGCATTGAAAATTAATTCTATTTAAGGATGGTTTGTAAAAAAAGTTGTCCAGAAAGCTTGAAAAGATCACCAATAAAATCGTTAAATAGGAGACCTGCCTTTTGTTTAATTCCACATGTATAAATAAAAGAATGCTGCCCAAATACACACACACACACATACACACACACACACACACACACACATATATATATATATATATATATATATATATATATATATAGAGAGAGAGAGAGAGAGAGAGAGAGAGAGAATCTATCTGTTACAAGACAAGAAATTGATACTTACCCATACAAGTTTTAGTCCCATTCAGTTCCTCATTCTCGGGGCACTGACACTGGGCTCCAAGGGGTGTCTGAAGACAAATATGACTGCATCCTCCATTATTCACTTGACAGCTATCTGTATCTGTGTTTAAAAAAAATTTGATTTGCATTTAAAAAACGGTTTCTGATGTGAGTGAAAATGCTATGAGTACAAGTAAGTGTTTAACAAGTGTTTAACAATGCTATGAGTGTAAGTGTTTACAATGCTATGAGTACAAGTAAGTGTTTAACAATGCTAATGCAGTAAGTGTTTAACAATGCTATGAGTACAAGTAAGTGTTTAACAATGCTATGAGTACAAGTAAGTGTTTAACAATGCAAGTAAGTGTTTAACAATGCTATGAGTACAAGTAAGTGTTTAACAATGCTATGAGTACAAGTAAGTGTTTAACAATGCTATGAGTACAAGTAAGTGTTTAACAATGCTATGAGTACAAGTAAGTATTTAACAATGCAACGTGTTACTCAACAAGACTGAATAAAAACAATAAGTCATTGGCATAAAATAACCCAAGAGTTGACATGTCGTAAAGACCAACTCGACTGCACCTCTGCAGAGGGGTATAACCCAACCCCCAAATGGGGCAATCTGTTGGCCATGGTTGGTGACCCGTGATGCTTAAGAACCATAGTCCATAAATTGCACCACCTCATTTTGGCCCTTATTTACCCCCACTCCGATCAATCGGCTGGCCACTCAAGCCCTAGCACCTATATCATTGTCCCGACTCTATTGTCCTTACAGCAAGCCACAACCCTTTTTATCATATGGATGCTAGAAAGCGGTGGCTGAGAGACTTCATGTCCTGGGTATGGTGTTAAACTAATGGTGAGGTTCCAGTTCTGGAGGTTTGGGGAATGAGGAGTTCCCCTTCATCACCATTACTCCCAGGCCCACTCTGAACCGGAGTGGTAGTACCTGTTAGGGTTCCCATCTATGAGTTTAATAAAAAAATTTGTTTACAAAAAAATGAGTTTAAAAAATTAATATAGCAAGATAAATCTATTAGATTACTGAATTACTAAATTTGTGAATAGTAAGTATAGTCGTCGGGGTGGCCTAAACAGCAAGGTAGACAAACAGTAAGGCAGTCTATCCCCTTTTCAATAGCGCTAGATCAAGGAGATGGTTTTAGTATCTGAGGTGGAGCGCCACACCTATCATCAGCTCCTCATTTTACCGCACCGATCCCCATGCTACTCATACACTGAGTTGGCGAGGGCCGGTATTGAACCAGGAACCTTGTGATTCCTAGGCAAGTGCTCTACCGACTGAGCTAATCCGGCCCTTTAAATTTTCATATTTCAGACTGTTATTGTGATATGTACAAACACAACATTCAGGCTGCTGTAACTTCGGGCCTTGTTCAAGTGTTTCTTATTTACCTGAGAATAAAGTCATTATCAGACAATAACCTTGAGTTCAGGTGTGGTTTCAGAGCAGTGTTATCGTTACCACTAGTTCAAGGTTATTGTCTGTTGATGACTTTATTCTCAGGTAAATAAGAAACACCTAAACAAAGCCCGAGTTACAGCAGCCTGAATGTTGTGTTTATACATACCACAATAAAGATGAGGACAACAGTCTGAAATATCAATATTATTCACATCAAGCCTCATCTAAAAAAATACAGGCAAATAATACTGTTTGTCCCTATCATTCATTGTCTTTGGGAGGTCCTCTGCACAGCATCCAGTATCTGCACAGAGCTGGTCAATGTAGATCCTTGCTAAACAGTCGGCACTGGCATGTCCATGTGCTAGTTTCCACAAGAGGACGTTGCTTATGAGTTTGTCCCTGCTTCTCCAGCAGTGTCTTGTTCATCTCACATGGATGGTTTGTGTGTTAGTGGGTAAGTGGCCATACAGGTATTTCCTTGTGGGGTGTTGTTTACACGAAGTTTATTGAAGTCAGTAAGTCTACTGTTGGTTTGAATAACAGCAGTTAACTAAGTCAATTTAAGCAGTGTCCAAGACAGTTGGTATATATAGAAATCAAGAATGACCCATTCATGAATTTGGGTGATTTGGGTGATTCCATTCCTTGAGTTCTGATTGGCTGCTTGACTGCTTGATTTGAATGACATTGTGGAGTCTTATAAATATCCTGTCATTCTGCAGTAGACTTTGTGACTATTCGGGTTTGTATTTAAGTTACAATCATTTGTTGCCTTGTCTTCCCAGTTCGACGGTAATTTGAACTTTAATTATTCTTCAGATTTGTTCAAGATTGCACACAGCATTCTTGAGCAGGTCCTATCTATCTTATTCTCTAGGTGCTTTGTTAGGGTCCAAGTGGTGTAGCCATATAATAGCCAGTGATGCTGATAGCTTTTTGATTTAGTTTGTCCTGGGATGCACATATTTGCTTTGAATGAGTCTCTGGAAAATTTGATGGGTCCATACCAAAGTTTCTTAATAAATTGTAGGGTTTTTATCTATGATCCGCGGAAACAACTAAAGCCATCTAATTCCTACCTTTTAACCGATCATGTGTAATTTGTTTCTAATAAATTTTTGAAATGTATTTACAGTTAGCTTGAAAGAAAAAAGAAAAACGCTGGGATGCATGGATATGATTTTATTGTGTCCTTTTAGATTTTTAAGCATCAGGGACGTAAGACATGTACCTATCAGCATCTCTGATAGAAGTGATACAACTGTAGGGAATTATCTTCCTTTTGCCGGAAGAGTTATCTCCTCGCTGCGTTGCTGTTTGTTCCCACTAGGGGGACCTCTGGTAGTTAAGCGTGTTCTTTCAAACGCTGCTTCCTTTTTTAGCTGGATCTTATCAAGAACTGCTATGGGTTAGAATCTATCTACCCCCATTCTCGGTGGGGCTTTTGCCTCCCCCTTACATTACTGTAAGTCCTTTGTACAGCATGGACTATCCTTTAGTTCCATGTCTGTAATATTTATATGTTAAGTACATTTGGGTATCTTGTTTATACCTGAATATTGTATATGCATTTACATGTTCTATTCTCTTGTATATTATGTATCTTATCGTTTCCATGTTTCCAATATATATTAAATGTTTTGTCTCACAATGTGTCAGAGTTGTTATTCAATTATCAACCTTGAATCTTACACAACTATGGCTAGGAAGAATTGTCATTTTAACTTGTCAGTGAGATCGAAAGAAGATCATGTATAATATATATATATTTTTTTCTATTAAATCTTATCCCAAGAGTATTGCGATTACCGTTTAATTTTTCTTTTTAAATATTGAACAGTATATTTTAATCCGGCCACATATACGTGTGTCTGTAGATAAATTTACTATTTATTTTAGTCAGCATAGTTATATAAATATTTTACGCGCTTTGCCGCTTTCATCTATCTACGCCTATCTTCGTATTACTGTACGAAGCAAATTTTTCTTTGTAAATTGCACATTGGAATATTAGAGCCGATGTCAGTCAGATCATGATTAAAGTCGATATGTAGAGTGTGTTTTAAAAACCTTCATTTAATTTCTTCTAATTAAACTAGTTTTTAAATTTTTTTTATGCAAATAGAAATCCGCCCTGTCGGCTGGGGCATTAGAATACACCGACTGCACCTCTGCAGTAAGACTCCCCCAATGAGGCCACCTGTTTGCCGTGGGTAGTGACCCATGATGCTTAAGAATGGAATCCTGGGGGATTAGCAGTCCATGACATGCAACACTCCACTTAGACCCTTATTTACGCTAGAAAATTTCTAGAATAATTTTAATTAGTTGACAGTATTTTAATTTGTGTGGTTAGATAATTATGTATTTTATTCAGTGTTTTTTTTTTCCTCAGCTATTGTAATTGTTTTTGTTTATGTTTTTATGTATTTTTTTAATATTAAAAGGAAACAGTCTACTTACTGGTAGGCCCAGTCATGCCTAGAATTATTAAAAAAATGTATGAGCCATGTGAACTTGTTTTTAACACCTACTCTGAACGCTGATCGGCTTCAGCCTTAGCCAACCCGATGTACAGACGCCAAGGTCTGCATTGGCAGAACTGTATTTAAAGCTAGTTTATCTACTAGCGTAGAACAAGACGGGTAGCACACTAGAGTTTGATCATCTCTAGTGGGGTCTAACTGGTAAAGGGGGGTATTATGTTGAAAGACACGAAACTCCCCAATGAACCAGTTAATAATAACATAACTGATGATGCCACCAAGCTCTGTTTAATAGCACAGATGTATCTCAAACACATGCACGCGTAGAAAAGACATGGTTATTGGAATAAAGAATTAAATAGGTAATAAAACTTACTGCACAAAGGACTTTCATCACGTCCTTCGGGACAATCAGGGTTCCCATCACAGACTTTAGAATCAGGAATACAGATACGCGTTTTCAGGGGACATTCCCAATGACCATAGGGGCATGTAAATGGTGGTGGTGCTATGACACACAAAAGAAAGGGAAAAAAAAAGACATTTTAAAATTTATTTTTCTTTTACAAGATTCTTTGAAAATTTTTAGTGATAGATAATACAGAAGAAATCATTACTATATTAGACCATCCCTCTTAAACAAGGAATGGGATAGTCCAATCCAGCTTTATAAGAAGGAAAGTATGAATGTCTAGGACAGTAGCATTACAATTACATTTTACATATACTATTCTGACCACCCCTTGAACAAAGAATGGGATAATCCAATCCAGCCTTATAAGAAGGAAGGCATGAACATCTAGGACAGTAGCATTACAATTACATTTTACATATACTATTCTGACCACCCCTTAAACAAAGAATGGGGTAGTCCAATCCAGCCTTATAAGAAGGAAGGCATGAATATCTAGGAAAGTAGCATTACAATTACATTTTACATATACCATCAGACACATGTGTCAACATTGTACTGCATTAAACCACCCCTAGAACAAGGAGTGGGATAGTCCAATCCAGCTTTATAAAAACGAAAGTACGAATGCCTTGGACAGTATCTTTATAATTACATTAAAATTACATTTTACAGAAACCTATGAAAGTAGAAAAAAACAAAATGATAAATGCATAACAACGTTTAGAAATTACAACTTACGGCAAGTTAAGGCCCAGTCTTCATGACAAGGTTTAAAAATGACATTTTATACATCTTATAATAAGAACAACTTACGGCAAGTTAAGGCCTTATCTTCATCTGAATTATCTACACAATCATTCACTCCATCGCAGACCCAGGATTTGTGAATACAGTATCCATTATTGCAACGAAACAAATCACCAGGACAAGAAGGCGGAGCTGAAAAAAAAAAATACAAATGACAATTTATTCAGACCTGTGGATATACCACAGTATAATAATTTAACTACAAGGGTAAGTCAAAAAGTAATGCCATTTTGTTTAGGACAGGTATAATTACCAACACAGGAACATGTATCATACATTAAAATGAAGCTGGTCCTCTGTGGATGACATCCCTACTTCTCCACATATTCACCGTTCCACCTTCGAATAAGAGTTTGTATTCCTGCTCCATAAAATTCTGTTGACTGTTCTTTGAGCCACTTCTTCACTACAGATTTCACTTCCTTGTCCCTGGAATAATGTTTGCTTCCCAAACTCTCTTACATGGGTCCGAAGAAGGTGCTAAATCTGGTGAGTATGGAGAATGTGGTAAATTTGTCAACCCAAATGAGACGATTTTCTCCCTTGTCCTGATGCTTGTGAGTGGTCGTATTGTCATGCAGAAGGAGGATATTGTCGATTGGATAGTTGGCTCTTGCTTGTCAGATACTTGTTCTGAGCTTTGTTAGGGTCTCAATGTAGGTCTTAGTTTTATAAAAAAAAACTTCACATGAAATAAAGAAAATGACATTACTTTTTGACTCCCTCTCGTATATGACAGATTAGCTAATCTAAAAAAACACTTACGACAGGTTGGTTTCTCGTCTGAAGCATCTTCGCAATCTTCGTGGCCATCACACTTCCAAGCAGCAGGTATACAGCCTCCCTGCACACATTTAAACTCATTTGTACCACAGACACTTGGCGGTTGAGACGCTGATAAAAAAAAATATAGTGTTACATAATTATTAGTCACCTAATATTTATGGCAATAAGGTAGAAATCATAATGGCAATTAGTGCAGCTGATGGCCTTGAGGGTGAGTGACGGCACTTGACCTCACTCTCACCTTGCCTTCCGGGGATAAATCGTGAGAACCGGAAGGCATAGAAACCCCTGTCTTCCGGTTTAAGTAATAGTAAGACTCAGTTAGAAGGTAGCAGCGAGCTCGAAGGTAAGTCGTGTTATACACATGGTCACTCATCTGCGCAGGTGTCTGGGTTGGGGATTTGGAAATAAAGTAACATCAACGTAAATCGAAATCTTGTGTTTATTACCTAAAAACTAACAATGATACAGGGCTTCTGATAAAGAGAAATCCCTAACAGAAAACCAGACCGAAGTCCCCACGACAACTCCAGATGCAAGATGTTAGAAGATAGAACCAAAGCCGGCCAGAAGAGAAGACGACTAGAAGTAAGAAGTAAGAAAAGGGTATACAACATTATATCGATTTGGTACTGTGAGAACCTCAGTACGCAACATTAGTAATGATAAAATTTAATTACAATAGTTAGTTAGCTGTCCATCGTATCAGATGATGAAACCATGCAAATCTGATCTCTGGTTGCATCTTTCCAACTGCCTATGGAGAGGTTCAAGTCCTCCAGGTTTCTCTTGATGTTCCAGTGCATTTTTAAATTGAGAATCATTTCCAATGCATTTTTATTAGGAAAAAAATAATTTTAAATGTATTCTTATAGTAAAATTCATTTCCAATGCAATTTTATTACAATAGTTAGTTAGCTATCTATTGTATCCGATGATGAAACCATGCAAATCTGTTTTCTCCATATGATTTGACCTCTGGTTGTGTGTTGTTCCTTCTGGCATAGATTCCTCTATCCAAGTGTCAACTCTGATGGTCTCTCAAACACTGAGTTTAAATAGGCAGATCTCTCTGTCTTCCTCAAGGTGGATGTTGATTGGTCAATGCAAATTATCAACAATCACCACAGTTGATCCTCTCTAAACAGGCAATTTATCAAGGGTGGATAACTCAGTTATCCAAACAGGCAAATTACCAAGGGTGGATAACTCAGTTATCCAAACAGGCAAATTACCAAGGGTGGATAACTCAGTTATCCAAACAGGCAAATTACCAAGGGTGGATAACTCAGTTATCCTAACAGGCAAATTACCAAGGGTGGATAACTCAGTTATCCAAACAGGCAAATTACCAAGGTGGATAACTCAGTTATCCTAACAGGCAAATTACCAAGGGTGGATAACTCAGTTATCCAAACAGGCAAATACCAAGGGTGGATAACTCAGTTCCAAACAGGCAATTTACCAAAACCTCTTGCCACTCCATAATGACAGAGTATAGTGTAATCATTATGGTCTATGGAGAATTTGGGGATTGAAAAGAAAATGGTAATCGGATTTCTGGAGAAAGAGAAGAAAAAGAAATAAGAACAAAAAGAGATTAAAGTTTCGAATTGTAAACACCCAACAGGTGCCTGCCATTGACCGATCAATGACCCTGGAACTAGATTTAAAAATAAAACAGAAGTCCCGGGTTTTCTGCGGAAGGCGAAAGTGGATGTGTCCCTTCCCCCACCCTCGGGACCACAAAGGGAAGAGAAAAAATCTTTCAATCTTTTTTCTGGGCCTTGGTCAGAGGCAGACGTGGGTCTCTGGGGGTCCCACAGTGACATGTCTAGGCTAGCAACGAACAGCGCACATGAACGTGATTTATGATAAACTAGCTTGACTTTACTCTCTCACTCTCCTTCTCTCTGAAAAAGAACCCACAAGCCTAGAAAGAAATAAACAACTCCTTTTTGACTATACGACTTTCATATGTTATTACTCTGAATTAACGACAGCTACTACTACTAACAACTACTACTACAACTTGACCATGGCCCTGTAGCGATTGTCTGCCCCTGCTTGGGCTGGAAGAGTTATCTTCCTTTGTTGCAAGGTTTGACTGCTAGGTGCCCCTGACTATTTAATCAGTGAAGCGCCAACTTTGAATCCTCTTTGTCACTGGGACTTCGACCAACACACAATGGGTTAGACATTTATGTCTACACCCTTCTTGTGTGGGAGCTTCACCCTCCAATACAACGTTAGTAAGTGACATTACATTATGGACTCTTCATAACTTCTCTATTGTACATTTATGTATCTCCTGTATACTTCCTTATTGTACCTATATTAATGTAGCTTATGTATCTTATCTCTTATATGTATTTCTGTTATATGTATCTTCTCCGCGTGCTAATATATTAAAGTCCATTGTTATATTTCACACTTTGGTCGGAGTATTGTTTGTACTTATATGTGTACCACATCAGCTGATTACTTTGTAATTATAAAAGATGGGGTGAATGGATAACTTGCGGTGAGGAGAGAATGAAAGGGACACCACAACATGACGTAAACATTAGCCAATAGAGTGCCATCTCTTCTGTTTATGAGTGGGAGGTATTCAGCCCCCACTGCGTATTCGTCGCACCAAAATCCCTCCTGATGCGACGGGCAATCACAACATTACCCAGCATGTTGCAAAAAAATGTGTTTTTCTCCTGGTTCAGGGCTAAACGGGTATATATGTGACAATGATAGAGACAGAGAGATAGAACACGTCTTAACAATTAAATCGAACTCCCCTTTTTATTTTTCACAGCAAATATTTATACAACTTAAACACTACTACACTTACTCTCGTAGAGAGAGGAGTTAAAGAGAGATATATAGACAGGCCGACCCAGGCGGTAGATTGTACCACCTCACGGGCAGGATAGGCAAGGGAGAGAAAAAGATGAGATGTTCTTTCCTGACAAGGGAAAGGAGTGTGTATTTGGGCCGACCGCTTTCGATTCCGGCCAATTCTTATTGGGATTTTCTTTACTTTTCTTTCATATGTCACACTTCCTATCTGTCATCCACTCCTATCACTAGTGACAAGCAAATGACAAGCTTGGCATATCTAAGTGACACTGTCAATGGGACTTTCTTTCTGTCTCTGTCGTTAACTTTTCTTTAGTTAACTTTTTTCATTTACAGCCAAGAGAGAACATATCTGGATCCAATAAGTTACCAAATTCAACTAAGAATAAGTTTTTTGTTCTTGTTTTGATTTTAATTAAATTATTGTTTGTTTAATAATCACTTTGTCTCATTTCTTAAATGTTTGTATTTTGTGTAAAAATATCTCTGAAAAAGTCAATAAATATGGAAACAATACTGCTGGCGCCACCAGCTGAACCTTCATGAAAATCACATTCCAACTGGAATTACAGAGCAAAGCTCTTTAAGATATTGATACAAGTTACACAGTTTTGTAAAGAAATACTTTTTAATTATTTAGGTTTTGTCAGCACCAGATGTTCCATTATCACTGTAGTTAAGGTGCCAAAAAACTATTGCTGTCTTTACAGAAAGCATTTTGTGTTGAATTAAGCAAAACAAATCTCTTTATTGTTACTAGCAAATATATGCACCCTCCGGGTGCAAGTATTTAAGTTTTAATATAATAACATATCATGTTAAATTAGAAAGGCTAATGAAACTGAATACAAATTCAGATTAAAATATTTGGAACAGAGGGGGTATAATCGGAAAATAGAACAACTTTGAAACTAACTGTTCCACCATTTTCCCTTACTCCCGTCTTTCAGTGGTAAATTTCCCTAATTTAACTATTTAGTTCAAATAGGAAGAAAAGAATAAAATTACAGTTATTTCTTTATGTTAATAGATTTCTGTTAAGATTTATCCCCGAGATTTTTGCTCATATTTATTAAGATAAAACCAAACAATTAGAAATCAATAATACTAAGCATATATTTATTAAAATCAATTTTTTAAAGATCAATATGCAAATTAGCCTTCCCATTCACACTGTAAACCGCTATTTCGTTGAATATATAAATATAATTGCATGTTATTAGTATGTTGATATTGTTAACAGTCTTAATGATGTAAAACAATTTTACTAATAATTGAGGTTTAAATAAAAATAAAGTCATGGAGAATGTGATGTAAATAACAAAGGGAATTGTGAATTGAATAGTAATATAGTTTCGGTTACAGACATACAAACCCACAATCTCCATTATAATAAGATGTAACAGCATTTTAGAACACATTTCAGGAATCACTGTCAACTTGACAATCCAGCTATGACTAGAACAAGAAATTTGAAACAACAGAATATTTGTGTAAAAGTGAAAGATCTCAAAGAAGATAATTAGTATCAGAAAAAACAATTGGAATGTGTCTATGCTTAGTACCTATAGTGTTGGGTTATTATAACCATATTGAAGGTACAAAAAATAAGGGTTATTTCTTATAAGTCTAACATGATCAATTTGAAACAACAGAATATTTGTGTAAAAGTGAAAGATCTCAAAGAAGATAATTAGTATCAGAAAAAACAATTGGAGTGTGTCTATGCTTAGTTACCTATAATGTTGGGTTATTATAACCATATTGAAGGTACAAAAATAAGGGTTATTTCTTATAAGTCTAACATGATCAAAGGAGAACCATCCTTTACTGATATAAATCAAATCTATTATTTTTGCTCAAAAACCAAGCACTGGTGATATTTAATGTGTATATATATATTTACTTTGTCGATAATTGTTTTATTTTCGAAGTTTCCTCCAGACATACATATACACACAACACAAAAGATAGAAGTCCATAAAGTCTATGTGCATTTATAAATTTTAAATTTATTTAAAGTGCACACAGACTTTATGGATAAACTGTATATTTTATCAAACTTTCAAATAACTTGAGAAAATAATCAGCTGATTATCGGTACGTAAGACAATATTCAGCTAATTATTTTGTAATTATAAAAGATGGGGTGAATAGTTGAAAGAGAGATAACTAGCCGAGAACGAGAGGGGAATGAACTGTCCTCTAAAGGGACATCACGAAACAACCTAAACATTAGCCTATAGAGTGCCATCTCTTCCTATCTGTCATTCCTAGTGATAGTCTCAATCAAGGGAAGATAACCCAACCACTCCAAAGGGAGGTAATCATGTCTTTTATTATCACAACTAGTGACAAGCAAATGACAAGCCTAGCATATTGAATCTAAGCAACTTTGTCATTGGGACTTTCTTTCTCTCTCTGTGTCACCGACTGCTAGGATTTTTTTTATCACAGCCAACAATAAACATTCGTTAAAAAGAAGTGTTACTCGGTCACAGGGTTACCACAGAACAAAAGACCTGTAACTTATATTTTTCATGTGGACATAAGTTAGTGTCCGTTTGGTCAGGATATGTTCGATTGGCAGGTATTGTAGATCCTGGTCAACACCAGGGGTCCAGTAGCGTCGATCCCAGGGGGCTATCCCCCCCAGGCAACACCTGCCCCCTTGATTTAAAGGGCAGGGCTGGGTTTATTGCCCAGCGCCTGAGGCGCCCCCTTGAGGGGGAATGCCGACGGGGTCGACGCAATTTTTCACCTGCCACTCCATGAGTCTCGGCTTGTGGGTGGTCCCTCATAAATAGGGCCTTGTGCCTGACCCGTACAAGTGGGGTACGTGGAAAATATGTTCGATTGGCAGGGAACCAATTTGTGCATGAAATCGAAGATTAAGGTGAGAATGATTGACAGAGAAACAAATAAATTAATCGATTTAAAAGGAAAGATAAAAGGGAAAGCGCCAAGAAGAAAGGTTTGATTGATTAGATTAATAAGTTTGGTGCTTTGAAGGTGGCATCTGAAAATATTGTGGTGTATTAATAGGGAAAGAGGAAGAAGGAAACAAAGAAAGATAGGAAAGAAGGAAGGAAGAAAGAAAGGAAGAAAGAAAAAAGGAAGAAAGAAAAAAGAAAGAAAGGGACGAAGAAAGAGGAAGGGAGGAAAGAAAGAAAGAAAGAAAGAAAGAAAGAAAGGAAGGAAGGAAGGAAGGAAGGAAGGAAATAAAGATAGGAAGATAGGAACTTCTAACAAATGTACTGGATTTTTAATTAATTCATTCATCCATTGTCATTTCAGTCTCGAAAGACTATGATAAAGTGTTTGTGAAGTGTTGTATTGTCCTCGCCCAGAAGATGGAACTTCCGGCTGAGGGACAAAGAGAAAGATAAAAATATATATTTAAAAGAAAGAGAAAGCGGAAGAGATGATTTCCGGTCAAGGAAGCAGGGTGAAGATAAAGAAATATATAACAAATGTCCGTTATCAGATCAAAAGATAAAAATTCGTAGGTGTGTGACCTGATTCAGGTTTGGAAGATAGAAAAAGAAAGAAAGAAAAATCGGAAGTTAAAATCTCCCGATTGTTTGGGTCAGAAGTACAGGGCCGCGATCGAAATATGACCTGATCTAGGTTTTGAAATTAGAAGAAAGAAAGAATTAATAAACGGAAATATAACTCGTAGATCTAAAACAGATGGGCGATCCGAAAATGACCTCGGTCGAGGCGATAGTAGCCGGTAGTAAAATCTCAAGTAGGTCGGAACTCCCAGAAGTGAGGGAAGCCGTTCTTAGACGAGTCTTTGATGTATCCAGACTTTTAGTCTCATGGGAAAGATAAATCTTGTTTTATAGATTACCGGAACATGAAGAAACCAGGATTAAAGAGAATCTATTGTTTTTATGTTTCCCTATTGCTGGATAATGGAGATAAACTCTTGTTGGAAATCGACATTAAAAAAAAAAGGGTCGAATGTAAAAAAAACACATTCAAGTGGCCGGAAGAGATGGTACCCAGATTGGTGGGCGGAAGTAAATTTGATTGGCTCGTTGAACAAGAGGAAGGCGGTTACCCTTCTTGGGTGGTGGGTGGAGCAAAAAAATTCCCGATGTTTTCATGCCGACCGGAAATAAAAATTGTTCCGGTCGGAGTGTTACTTAACTCGGGCGTTTTTGGCTTTGAGGCAGATTAAGCCACGCTGCGCTTGAAAGAGGACGTTGGTTGTTGAGGATCACATGCGCTGACCGGGCTAGCTGACAAGATTAACGCAATACTGAGAGCGAGAGTAACTGACTTCAGCTAAGACCATTTTGAAAACTTAGTCAACTTACGAACTGTTTGCACAATACTCTGCAGAAGACCAGAAGTATTTAATTACGGGCACATCACTCCCACAAACCTTGAGACGTAATTATTTGTATTCCTATATTTCGAATATAAATGTCGTTGATTTTTTAAAAAAAGAAAAGATTCGTTATACTTTTTTTTTCATATGACCAATCGGCCGCCATTAATCTCGGAAATCAGTTTCTATAGCAGATTTCTAGTCGTTTGAGATCTTAGCACAACGTGGGGCATTCGGCTAGATTTCCAGCAAATATAGATACCCTGCAATCCGTGGTTGATGCAGAAAATCCGATCTTGACGGCCAATTTCGGAGATTCTGTGAGCCCTTTAGCGTGGGAGGACCGACGGGTTATATTTGGTGCCTTAATGACCTAGGATTTTTCGACCGGACTGTGACCACAGAAAAAAAAAAAACCCAAGAAGAAACCACCCCAGGAACCCAGACAGCAAGGACGCTGAAACATTGAGACCCAGGAACCCAGGAGCTTTGAACGAGACGACAGTTTAAAGAAAACAAAAACAAAAGAGACTCTAGTCAATTTGACTTTAAAAAAAAAAAAAAAAAAAAATTTCTGAGAGAACCAGCAACCCAGAAACTGAGGAGGCAGGGATCATTTAAAGGTAGGACACTCTTTTGGTTTTTCCCTTTTTCTTTGTTATCATATATCTCTTGCCAGTGTTTTTTGAGGTATAATGAGTATGAGCGGGTCTCAAGATAGTTTGAATAGGGGGTGTCAGGAAGCTGATGAGGGTGGATTAGGAAGAGGAAACCTTCATAGGATATTAGGTGGGATGCGAGCCAGTGTTTAAGGGCGATTCTACCAGACTGCAAGACTGATAGAGTCGATAGAAAAAAGAAATTGATCTATGGACTATCAGAATAGAGAATCGGTGCTGTTAGCATTTGAGGCAACAGCGGGACCGGTTTCGAAATCCATAGAAGATGGATTGAAGAAAGTCCCGGTTTAGGGTGGGAAGAATGAAAAATAGAGTGATAGAAAAGTATGCTAGTGTTCGTACCGAGATAGAGGCAAATAGGAAGCTACTTAGGCTGAAGCAGGAATCTGGAGAAACCCCTTCAGAGTTAGGTGAGAGAGCGACCGAATTGGCGTTGCTTGCCTACCCGGAGGAGGCGGCTCTGGAATGTAAGGTGATCCAGGCCAGCTGTGGATCTATATATAGATGCCTTACAGGACGACGAAGTGAGGAATGAGATACTTCGTGGGAGACCGACCAGGTTGGCCGATGCGTTAGAGTTAGCCCGAGATGGAGAGAGATTCTGGATCGATCTCGAATTAGAAAGAGCCAAGCTCAGGAAAGAACTCAGGAAGGAGGGAAAAATATTTGGGAAAGAAGGGCCCCAGGCCCAGAGGGGGACGAAGAATATCCCAGGAGATAGGTTAAGAATGGGGAGGAGGATACAGACCCGAGGCGTAAGACATGGTCAGTGTGGCGTGGATTTCATAATCCCCCACCGAGACATAACAGGACGATTTGTTGGACCTGTAAGGGTGAAGGACATAGGTCTATGGAGTGTCCTTCAAGTAGAAATAGACCAGAAGCTAGAGGGGATAGACGAAATAAGGATAGGCCTAGAGAATCTCCGGCATCTGGTCCCAAAACTGTCCCAAGAGGTCAGGGAAAGGCCTATGGAACAACCAGAGTAATTGGGGACCAGGGTGGCCCCAATTAGAACGATAAGCGTTAGATGTTGGAACTGTGGACAACCAGGCCATATGTCTGCCAACTGTCCTCATAGGAAGTGCTGGGGTGTGATCAGTTAGGTCACGTTAAGAGGTCCTGTCCCAGACGAATAAGAAAAGAAAGCAGAACTGGGAATAGAAATAAGATAAAGTGTTGGGGATGCAGTGGTTTAGGTCACGTTAAGAATACTGTTTTTTGGGGGCAAACGAGGTGATAGAGTCGGAGAGTTGCGACTCGGAGTCGGGGACAGATGATGAAAAATATCTGTTGCCGGCCCAATGTCTAGAAGGGCACAGGACGGGAGAGAAAGGAAAGCCAGAGTATTCTCACTCTTAACAGAGAGGAAAGGATTAACATGCAAGGTTGGGGTGGGAGAAATTAAATTCGAGGCTTTGATCGATACTGGAGCCTCAGTGTCTCTAATAAGTAGGGTCGCTTATGATCGCTTACCGACCCGGAAGGGATTAAGAAAACCGGACTTGATAATCAGTCAAGCTAATGGAGAAAAGATGAAGGTCTCAGGTATGACGTGGCTACCATTAAGAGTGGGAGGGGTGGAAAGGAACCACAAACTGTATGTGGCACCTGGTTTGTGCAACGAACTGATTCTTGGGAAGACTGGTTAGAGCAAAATAGGGCACAGTTGGAGTTTAATCCTCCTACGTTGTTGGTAGGTGGGGCGGAGGTGTCCTTAGGGGACAGCCAACAGGAGTAGTACCGATACTGGCTGAAAGAAGAAATAAAAATTCCACCCAGGACAATAGTATCGGGTAAAGGTACGGTGGATCCAGGGAAGCGTTGCCGGGCGATATCTATCAGGTTTCTCCAATAGCGGGGAGGGACGATGAGGAGATATCGTTGTGGGAATCGATCATTAGGGGGGGTAAGATGATTCCGATCTTAATTGCAAACACATCTAGTAAGACAGTTAAAGTAAAAAAAGGTGAAGAAATAGGACAGGCCTCACCTATTAGGAGGGTTAGCCAAGTAAGGATACCAGGAAACTGTCGAAGGGAAAGGAACCCGACGGTGGGGGAGATAAAGGAGAAAGAAATAGTGGCTCCAGAGAGATTCAAGGGAAGGATAAG
The DNA here is from genome assembly GCA_023376005.1 of Doryteuthis pealeii. Classification (NCBI taxonomy): domain Eukaryota; kingdom Metazoa; phylum Mollusca; class Cephalopoda; order Myopsida; family Loliginidae; genus Doryteuthis; species Doryteuthis pealeii. The sequence continues at coordinate 20,747,457 of CM042174.1, read as the reverse complement.
AAACCTGTTGTGGAATAATAGAGACGTAGTAGCTAACAGTGATAAAGAGTTAGGCAGGACACAAACAGTGAAAATGAAGATGACACAATTTAAACTAAGACCCTATAGGACCCCAATTCACAAAAGGAAATTAGTGGAAGAGGCAGTGAGGATATGCTAGACGCGGGTAGTAGAAAGATCAGAGTCCCCTTGGAGCTTCCCATAGTGGTGGTAGAAAAGAAAGATGGAGGACACAGATTTTGTGTAGATTTCAGAAAATTAAATTCGATAACGAAGCCATTAGCTGTCCCTCTACCGTTGATAGATGACATATTGGCACTCTTGGGTAAGGCGGGCTGTTTTTCGACTCTGGACCTGAGGTCCGGATATTGGCAGGTGGCATTGGATGAGCCGGATCGAGAGAAGACAGCATTCGCGTGCCACGTGGGTTGTTCAATTTCAGAGTAATGCCCTTTGGGTTGTCGAATGCCCCGAGTATATTCACTCAGTTGATGTCAATAGTGCTGGGGGGTATGGAGGGGTTTGCTATGGCTTACTTGGATGACATTTTGGTGTTTTCAAGAACACCAGAGGAGCACTTGGGACATTTGCAGCAGGTATTCGATAGATTAAGAAAGCACGGATTGAAGCTGAAGCTATCTAAGTGTCAGTTCTTGAAGGAAGAAACCAAGTATTTAGGTTTCATTATTGATAAAAAGGGTATTAAGCCTGATCTAGATAAGATAGAGGTTATAAAAGCTATGCCGGAACCCACGACAGTAAGACAAGTAAGAGGGTTCATTGGAGCTATAGGATATTATAGAAGATTTATCCCCGCATTCTCTCGACTGGCAGGACCTCTGATAGCACTGACAAAGAAATACGCCAGATTTAGATGGACGGAAGACTGTCAAAGGGCATTTGACAGCCTCAAGGGACAGCTGACGGCCATACCGCTGCTAACCTATCCCGATTTGGAGAAACCGATGATATTGTACACTGATGCGAGTGACAAGTGTATAGGCGCAGTTCTAACCCAACCTTGTCCTAGTAGGGAGGGGCCGGTGCCTGGTATACCGGAGGAAGTACCTATTTATTTCCTGTCCCACAGGCTATCGGAGACACAACAGAGATGGCCGGTAATTGAGAGAGAAGCGTACGCAATTATGTATGCAGTCCAAAAGTTAGATTTCTATTTGAGTGGAGCGGTGTTTACAGTTAAGACAGACCATAAGCCACTTAAATACTTATTGGAGGCAGATTGGACAAACAAAAAGATCCAGCAGTGGGCGCTAAAACTAAGTGGATATAATTGTAAGATAGACTACCTAGCTGGGAAGGAAAACACTTGCGCAGATCTGCTTTCGAGAATACCAAAGCAGCTAGAGGCAGAATCCGTTAGGCTAGAACCTGGAGTAGACGATAGGGCCTACCAGATCCACGTGATTAATTCCCATAGACTTAAGGACAGGCCCAGATGGGAAGATAAAGAAAAGGATCCTGAAGTTGTAACAAACCCTCATTGGAAAAGTATTGTGGAGAGAGCCAAAGAGATAGTGAAATTGCCGCCCTTAGAGTAAAGGTAGAAAAGGGAACCACCTCTAAGTATGTGATACAGGACGGGCTATTGTATTACCTGTCAGGGAGGGATGAAGAAGTTAGACTTCGGTTGTTTATCCCCAAACTTTTGAGGATTGAGATGCTGGGGCAATGTCACGAGGGATTGGGTCACCTGGGGGTAGACAAAACTTATGAACTGATAGGTCGGCATTATTATTGGCCCGGACTGTTTCAAGAAGTGATGGCCTACGTGGGAGCTTGCATTATATGCCAAGCACAGAGCAGAGGCCACGAGACAGCTCCGCTGGAAGAGACGGATATTCCCGAGTATCCATTCCAGAAAATAAGTATGGATATCTCGGGCCCCTACGGGGAAACGAGTCGGGGAACCTCTATATTGTTAGCTTTGTGGATTGGTTGACCAATTGGCCGGAAGCATATGCCATACCCGACAAGAGGCCCGGACGGTAGCTGGATTGATATTAACAGAAATATTCCCCAGGTATGGGTCCCCAGTTCAGCTAGTCACTGACAATGGACCCGAAAATGTTAACGAAACAATGAGAGAGACGTTGCAGAGTCTGAACATCACCCATGTGACCACCTCCCCCTATCACCCACAGAGCAATGCAAAAGTGGAAAGATTCCACAGAACGCTGGCCGACATATTAGCAAAATTAGCTTGGAGCGATAGGGAAAACTGGACTTGTATTTGACGCAAGCATTGGCCGCCATTCGATTTTCAATAAACGAAACCACAAAGTTCTCTCCATATTACCTGTTGTTTGGAAGGGATGTGGTCCTGCCCGTAGATAATTTATTAAAACCCCGTAGGAAGTATATGGGGGAAGATCACCATAGACTAATATTAGAGCAGCAACATAAGATATTTGTACAGGCCAGGGGAAGAATAATAAGGGCGCAAAAGAAGCGAAATGAACGAGTTAATAAGGAAAAAAAGGAAATCGAGTTAGGTATAGGAGACCCAGTGTACTATAAGGTGCATGTAAGGGAGGGGAAGTTGGACCAAAGATGGAAACCCTATTACAGGATAGTCGAACAGACGGGCCCAGTCTCGTTCATGATATGGGATTAAGTGTCTGGTAGGGTAAAGCGAGCCCACGCGAACGATCTAAAAATGGCAGAGATCGAGGAATGGGAAGTCCCTGAAACTAGAAATAAGAAAACGATGAGGAAGGTGACCCTAGTGGAACCTGAGGACACAGAGACGGATGGGGAGGATGAATATGTAGATGTGCCCTGTAGTCAGGAGAGTGAGGATGAAATGGCTGAGAGGCCAGTAGCACAGGACAGAAGGGACAGTGCCCCTGATCCTAACCTAAGTGAAAGAAAATCTAGTACGGGGAAGAGGAAGAAGTAATACCTACCTCCCACCTCGAGAGAAATTGAGAAAGAAGAATTAATAGAGAGTGAGATAGAACTACCACTCAAATTAAGGCTAAGGGAGCACAGACATTGAAGCCTCAAGGGGACGTGGTTCCAAAACCCAACCCTGAGTAGGTAACTGATGTAGGAATGGTCTGGGACTAAGTTCACCTGGCATTAGCGTAGTTAACCTAGGATATGTAGAGATATGTATGAATTAACGGAAACACTGATTGTGGTTGACTGTGGTAAAAAAAAAAAAAAAAAAAAAAAATGGGGTAATTTTTTCTCTCGTCTCTTGCAGGGATGGATAAAACGAAACTAGTGATCATACTGCTCCTGGCAGTAACCACAGGTGCATGGAGGCGCAGTCAGAATACCATATTCAAGAAAACGAGTGAGGTGATCATAACCAGATCAAAGTGGCTGATCACACTAGTAATAGACCTTAGGCCGTATGGGGAGCTATCGACCGGGTTGGTAAAAGAATTAGCTGAACTTAGAAAATTAAGGAAAAGTTCACTGGGAGATATTCGAATAATGACAAGTATCTAAGGTTGTTAGAATTCTTGGAGCAGGAAACTTCTGTGATAGCATACCAGTGGAAGAGAACGCATAATTATCTGAGGGGGATAGAGTTGTTGCAAACCAGACCAAAAAGAGCGGTGTTACCCATAGTGGGGAAAGCCCTAAGTGTGTTGTTCGGAACAGTATCTGAAAGCGACATGAAAACAATCAGAAGAAAATTGAAAGATGTAGAAGAGGGTCAGAAAGTGTTAGCCCAGGTAGCTAAGGAAAGCGTGTCCATTTTAAACGTGACAAGAGTGGAATTAGCTAGGAACAGAGGCACTATAAACTGGCTAGTTAGTAGTATGAAAACCTTGCAGGAAGAAGTAGGTAATGCGACAGACAGGCTAATAGAACTAGATAATTTTGTTCAGCAGTATTTCCAGTTGATGGCAATCATTACCAGAGTACGACAGACGAGTCGGACGTTGATAACGCTACTGGAACATGTAAGAGCACAGTTGGACATGTTGTCCCTGGGACATTTGTCTCCAAGTATAGTGACCCCTAGTCATCTTAGAAGTATTCTCGTAGGTATACGAGCAAGGCTCCCTCATCATTTGAGATTGCCAGTTGACCCCACTAAAGAATTGTGGATGTATTATAATGCCTTGGGCTGTGTTACTTTACTAGAAAATGATAAACTATTGGTATTGTTGTCCGTTCCCCTACTGGATAGAGATAGTATTTTTGAAATATATCAGGTAATGAATTTACCCCTCCCCTACCCCCGGGCAGACCAAAAACTGGGAGCAGTTGCTCGATATAAAATTGAGACTGAATTTCTCGCTTTGAACTTGGCTCGAACAAAATTCATGCTGTTGTCGGAGGTAGAAGCAATAAAGTGTAAGAATGATGCCTTAGGGACCTGTAGCTCGGTGAGTCCCATATATGTAATGGGTAACCATAAGCTGTGCGTACTAGAATTATACAAGGGGATAAAGGAGGGATACACAAGAATTGTCAGACTGAGGTGTTAACAAACATAGTATTACCTCAGGCTATCAGTGTGACTGATGGGATCTGGGCACTTGCTACCCAGACGGAAATTGCCCTATCGGAGGTATGTGAGGGCAAACCCACGAAGACAGTGAAGGTAATGCCCCCATTAGCTATGGTGAAACTACCATTGGGATGTTCGGCATTCGGAACATCTGTCTCCCTTCCCCCATATTATCAAGCGGTAGAGAAATTCGAGGAAACCGAATCAATTTCTAACTTACTGGGGACCAATATTAGTGATTGGGCGGAGTTGTGGAAACCCCTGGTTGAAGGAGCTCCTGAGGCCACGTTAAGAAAGATACCTAAACTGTTGGGGCCAGTTGAGAGGATTGATTTAGACCAGTTACAGGACAAGTTAACTTCAGTAGGGACATCGGATTCAGTGTGGAAGGGAACGTCGGGGGTTGTGATAAACTGGTCGATTATGATAGGAATTTTGCTGGCCATAGTGCTGATACTATCAGCAGTATACTTGTGGAAAAGACGTAGGAAAATATTAAGCGGGAAAGGAGCACTGGCAGGAGTGTGTGAGAGCGGAGAGGGAGAACCACTGGGTGTCTCTATGGAAGGCAGGGGAAACTCAAATGACCCAGCACCCATAATTGACACGAAGAAAGAAACTACACAAAGAAAAAATAAAAATAGTGAAAAAACTTGTGACGAAGGACTGAAGGCTGCTGTTAAAGCGAAAGCTTGTTGCTAAATGTGTGAGTGCGTGTGTGTACACATATATTACAGGTGTTGATATTCTGAACATAATCTACGGATTGGATTGAGTAATTGGTAAGGAGCGCTGAGAGCTCTGTTTGAATTCTATCCTACTGCATAAAAAGAACATTTAAAAGAGAAAAAAAAAACTCTACTGCATGATTAGTAGAAAGAAAGTTAATATGAAAAAAAAACAAAAAAAAAAACTGAGAAAGAACTGGAACAATTGCATGATCAAGGAAGAAGTAAAGACGTTTTCTGTTTCTACTGCATGATTAGTAGAAACCTTATGTATGAATTGTTTTTGAACTTACCAGTTGGTAGGTGGGTTGATATGTCATTTACAAGTAAATGACAAAAGGCGAAGGGAGTGATGTGACCTGATTCAGGTTTGGAAGATAGAAAAAGAAAGAAAGAAAAATCGGAAGTTAAAATCTCCCGATTGTTTGGGTCAGAAGTACAGGGCCGCGATCGAAATATGACCTGATCTAGGTTTTGAAATTAGAAGAAAGAAAAGAATTAATAAACGGAAATATAACTCGTAGATCTAAAACAGATGGGCGATCCGAAAATGACCTCGGTCGAGGCGATAGTAGCCGGTAGTAAAATCTCAAGTAGGTCGGAACTCCCAGAAGTGAGGGAAGCCGTTCTTAGACGAGTCTTTGATGTATCCAGACTTTTAGTCTCATGGGAAAAGATAAATCTTGTTTTATAGATTACCGGAACATGAAGAAACCAGGATTAAAGAGAATCTATTGTTTTTATGTTTCCCTATTGCTGGATAATGGAGATAAACTCTTGTTGGAAATCGACATTAAAAAAAAGGGTCGAATGTATTAAAAAAAAAACACATTCAAGTGGCCGGAAGAGATGGTACCCAGATTGGTGGGCGGAAGTAAATTTGATTGGCTCGTTGAACAAGAGGAAGGCGGTTACCCTTCTTGGGTGGGTGGAGCAAAAAAATTCCCGATGTTTTTCATGCCGACCGGAAATAAAATTGTTCCGGTCGGAGTGTTACTTAACTCGGGCGTTTTTGGCTTGAGGGCAGATTAAGCCACGCTGCGCTTGAAAGAGGACGTTGGTTGTTTGAGGATCACATGCGCTGACCGGGCTAGCTGACAAGATTAACGCAATACTGAGAGCCGAGAGTAACTGACTTCAGCTAAGACCATTTTGAAAACTTAGTCAACTTACGAACTGTTTTGCACAATACTCTGCAGAAGACCAGAAGTATTTAATTACGGGCACATCACTCCCACAAACCTTGAGACGTAATTATTTGTATTCCTATATTTTCGAATATAAATGTCGTTGATTTTTTAAAAAAAGAAAAGATTCGTTATACTTTTTTTTCATATGACCAATCGGCCGCCATTAATCTCGGAAATCAGTTTCTATAGCAGATTTCTAGTCGTTTGAGATCTTAGCACAACGTGGGGCATTCGGCTAGATTTCCAGCAAATATAGATACCCTGCAATCCGTGGTTGATGCAGAAAATCCGATCTTGACGGCCAATTTCGGAGATTCTGTGAGCCCTTTAGCGTGGGAGGACCGACGGGTTATAGGTGTATCGTCAATACAAAAAGCAGAGGGTTAAGCAGTCAGCGGTCAGTAGTGAACAGTCAGGAGGAGACGGCGAACGGAGTGACCGACGCTCACGGTCCATCGCTGCCAGCGGGCAGTGAGGCGCACCCACCACCTTCCACCTCCTGATCGCCAGCCTGCAACATTAGTAGTTCCCATTGTCAAGTTCACTACCCACACGCACCACGAGGGAATTAAAGAAATAAAAAGTTCAATCTCCTACTAGATACAGATGTCTTGTGTCTTCGTTAAGCGACCCCTACATATATCGTCTAAGGGTTAGAGACGACACCCGCAGTATACCAGCAACGTATACGATTCAGAGTAGCGAAGAAGGCGCTATGCAACAGAAGTCCGATGTTTGAAAAACATTCTCGACCACAGATTTTGCATTTGAAGGTTGTCCCTGTAGATGATGATGTTCCGCTGTTTTGTTGCCGCTGTTTTGTTGCCGCTTTCTTATGGACCTCTTAGCTTCATGATGTTGTATCAGGGTGACTTCTGACATGTACAGTCCTCTATGGAGATTCTGCCGCCACCGAGGGCGGTCTTGAGCCAAATTTTCCCAGCTGGAAGGGACAATGCCAAAGCATCTGAGATCATTCTTGCAGATATCCTTGAATCGCAGCTGGGGGCGACCAATCTGTCTTTTACCAGACGTAAGCTTTCCATAGAGGATGTCTTTCGGGATTCGTCCATCATCCATCCGACGTACAGGACCCAACCATCGGAGACGACGTTGTCTCAGTAGAGAGTACAGGCTGGGGAATAAAAAATAATACTGATCCTGTCCCTGGATCTGAATTATATAAGAATTAAAATGTAGGTAAATAAATACAGATAACTTACGGCAGCCGGTTTCATCAGATCCATCGGTACAGTCAGGTTGTCTATCACATCGTTTTTGTTTGTCGATACACTGAGGATGGGACTGACACATCCACTCAGAGTTTGAGCAATTTGCTTGAGGGCAGCCTTCTTCATCGCTGTTGTCATAGCAATCATTGTCTCCATCGCATACCAATCGATCGTTTACACACTTCTTGTTTTTGCACAGGAAATAGTTGGTTGCACATGTGTGATTCTCTATTTACAAATGAAAACAAAACAAAAACAAAGGGGTTAATCATTTAGTCATTAAAGGTAGATGTTGGTGGTATGATATTAGAGGTTGAACCTTCCAAAAACAAAAACAAAGGATTTAATTGTTTATTTACACTCTTACAAATGTAAACACTGCAGAATGTAAAATATAAAGCTCTAATATATTGCTCTAAAAGTAATAGTTTCAACTATGTTGCTCCATAACATCAGAGGTGGATGTTGGTGGTATGATAATAGAGGTTGAACCTTCCAAAAAGAGGTGGATGTTGGTGGTATGATAAATGTTGAACCTTCCAAAAACAAAAACAAAGGATTTAATTGTTTATTCATATTCTTACAAATGTAAATACTGCAGAATGTAAAATATAAAGCTCTAATATATTGCTCTAAAAGTAATGGTTTCAATTATGTTGCCCTATAACATCAGAGGTGGATGTTGGTGGTATGATAATTGTTATAGGTGATATACCCTATAGTGGAATGAGCTGACGGTTACTATAAGTAACAGGAACAGTTATGGTTTGACGGAAGCCAATGCGAGTCAGCTCGTAACTCTATTTGTCGGACGCAATTCCCACTTCTCTTTACTGTAATTGTCTACTCTTTTGTTAATACGTTTTCCTACATTTGTTACCCGTCGTTTTGTCTTATTTTGACCCCTTGAAACTCCACAACAACGGGCGACTGAGGATTCGAAGTAACTTACGCAGGTTTATTGTTTACAACAACAACACCAGCGAAACAGGATTCAAAAGACTTCACGCACAACTATCGTTTTTTTAACGACACAGAACTTGGAAGAGGCGAGTAAGGATCTCCCAAAAGACTCTAAAAAGAACTTCGTGAAGTAATCGAACCTGAAAAGAAAAAAAAAGTGAACCAAGCTACACTGAAATTCGAAACCGCAACATCCGCATTACGAGAAAATCGTAGCTGCTCTGCAATAGAGAAATTCTTTTTATAAGAACTCGTCAGTCCAAATAAGCAAAAAGCCGTTTTTGTTCAAGGATCATTTTAGCAGAGAAAATAACACTTGCTGAAAAGAAAAAAAAGTAAGTTGTACGAAAAAAAAAAAAAAAAAAAAATTTCTGGATTCATAAAAGAGTTTTTTTTATTTGGTTTTCTCTCTCTCAAAACTTTTGGTTCATTCATTCTACATATTATTGATATGGAGGATTTTAAGGCACAAATGTTAGAAATAATTAAATTTCAGCAACAGCAGCAAATTGATCTACAAAAGACATTCCAGGAAAGACAATTGCAAACTGAACAGCAGCAAATTGAACTACAAAAAAGACAGTTACAAACCGAACAATCATTTCAAGAAAGACACTTACAAACTGAACAAAAGTTGATTGAAATAATGAAAGCTATAACGGACAGGAGCCAAAAACGCAGACAACGAGAACGCGTTTACATAGAATGCTATCTGGACAGCGATAGAATCTTTGACTTACGCACCAGATGAAGATATAAGTTTTGAATCGTATTACAGACAATACAAGGACTTATATTCATCCGACTGTGCTACTTGGACGGACTCGAAAAAGGTCCGCCTTCTATTACGCAAACTGGGGACGACTGGGCACACCAGATTTGTTGACTATATTTTGCCCCGAAAGACCAGTGAATTAACGTTTTCAGAAGCTATCAAACTCTTAATAGAATTGTTTAGCCGTAAGACTTCATTATTCCATAAATGTTGGAAGTGCATGAATTTAATTCGAAAGGAAAACGAGGATTATACTACCTTCTCATCCACAGTTAATAAACACTGTGACGATTTTAAGCTGTCTGAATTAAGCTCTGACAATTTTAAATGTCTAATTTATTACCAGGGTTTAGTATCAGCGAAAGACGCTGAAATTAGACGAAGGGTATTAAATAAACTGGAAAACGAGCTCACCTTGACTCTGCAACAATTGACAGAAGACTCTCAAAGGTTTGTCAGTTTAAAACAAGACTAAAAAATATCGAACAGTCTGCTGTAGGGCACATTAGGAAATTGCGTGATAATAGAAACAAATTCAGACCTCACCCCCCAAAAAAACAAGTTACTCCTTCTTCACCTAAGAAGAGACACAACGATTTTCCCCCTAATCCTTGCTCTGGATGTGGATCCCTTCATTGGTACAGGAACTGTATGTACTGGAACAAGAAATGCCTAAATTGTGACCGTGTCGGGCACAAGGCCTCTCACTGCAGGAAAAAGAAATCCGGAAAAAGCAGCATAAAAACGACAAAGTCAGTCGAGCAAGATGGCCGTAACATAAGAAAATATGTACTGGTACAAATTTTAGGCAGAAACGTAAAACTCCAATTAGATTCTGGGTCGGACTTAACGATTATCAATGCTTATACTTGGAAAAAGCTAGGTAAACCGACGATGTTAAGAACGAAAAAAATAGCCAGATCTGTCACGGGGGAAAAAATCAAATTCGAAGGTGAAATTATCACCAATGTAACTTTAAACGGGCAAACCCGGAAATTAAAAATGTTTGTTCTAAAAAATACAAACAATTTATTCGGCACAGACGCTATGCAAAAATTTGAGTTGTGGAATTCGCCCATTAACACTTTTTGCCAGAAAATAAAAAATTCAACGGCCGAGTCAGAAAAATTAATAGAAGAATTGAAAAAAACTTTTCCTGATGTTTTTTCTGGGGTCTTGGTCGTTGCAAAAAAAAAATGACTGTTAAACTCGCATTACAGGATAATATCCAGCCAGTATTTAAGAAGAAAAGAAATGTGCCATTTGCCTCATTAGAACAGATCAACAAAAAGCTGGATAGACTGGAGAAGACCGTCATTCTTTCGAAAATTGAATATAACTCGTGGGCCGCACCGACCGTCTACATAAAAAAGAAATCTAAAGAAATCCACGTTTGCGCCCATTTCTCCACGGGGCTCAACGCTGCCCTTAAGGATTATCATTACCCTTTGCCAAGCCCAAATGAAATATTCACAAAAATGAGTGGGGTAAATATTTTTTCAAAAATCGACCGCAATTTGGAGCTTATTTACACATACCCGTTGAAGAAGAAAGCTCCAAACTGCTTTGTATTAATACCCATCGGGGATTATATAAGTTTGAACGGTTGGCATTTGGGATCAAGGTCGCCCCAGCAATATTTCAGCAAGTAATGGATACGATTCTGGGCGGACTCGATTTTTCAATCGCCTACTTGGACGACATTTTAATAAAAAGTCAAGATACGGAGCAGCACAAACAACATGTCCGCCAAGTTTTCAAAAAGATTCAGGACTATGGGTTCAAATTAAAAGAATCTAAGTGCGACTTCTTCATGGAGAAAATAAATTACCTCCGGCACATAATCGACAAAGAGGGTAGAAGGCCAGATCCAGAACGGTCTATAGCCATCAAAGAAATGCCGGCTCCCCAAAATGTTTCGTCATTACAAAGTTTTTTAGGACTTGCTAATTACTACCAAACTTTTATGCCATAGAGCATTCGAAAAAATCAAAGAAATTTTGACGTCGGACTTGTTTCTCACACACTTCAACCCAGACCTAGAGATTATTGTTGCCAGCGACGCCAGCTCGTATGGTATCGGAGCATGCATTTTACACAAAATGCCAGACGGGTCAGATAAACCCATAGCCCACGCGTCAAGAACCCTTCTTCCAGCGGAGAGAAATTATTCCCAAATTGAAAAGGAGTCACTCGGGATAATATTTGCAGTAACCAAGTTCCACTGTTACATTCACGGTCGACACTTCAGATTACAGACAGACCATAAGCTCTTATTTACCATCTTCGGCTCAAAACAGGGTCTGCCTACACACACGGTGAATAGACTGCAAAGATGGGGGACGATCCTTCTAAATTATAATTTCAACATGGAATTTCTCCCATCTAAGAAACTCTGTCACGCAGATGGACTCTAGATTGATACCCAAACAGAGTGAACCCCTGGAAGACACCATGATTGCTTCCCTTCAAACTGAAAGGGATTTAAAAACTTCGCTGTGCAACACGATAAGGGAACTCCCAGTAACTCTTGACAAGATAAAACGGGAGGCAGTGAATGATGAGTTCATAATACAGATGAAGGAAAAGCTAGCACAAAAAGACCAAAGTCCAGATGCCTTCTCCATATGCGATGAAGTACTGCTATACAGCGAACGAGTGGTCATCCCAGCTACGCTACAAAAAAGGATCCTGAAGGATTTTCATATGGGTCATCCTAGGATGAAAAGTCTAATGCGGAGCTACATATATTGGCAAAACATGGACAAGGATATTGAGTGCATGGTGAAAGAATGCATGGGCTGTGTTTTAGCAACTAAGGCTCCCCCAATAAAATTCAGTCCTTGGCCTAAAACAGACCGCCCATGGGCACGTAGGAATTGTAGACTGTTTAGTGTCGGATAACGGCTCACAGTTCACGTCCAGAGACTTCAAAGAATTCTGTGATATGTTTAAAATCGACCACATAACCATCCCTCCGTACCACCCGAGGTCCAACGGTCAAGCTGAACGCTTGTGGACACGCTAAAGAGAGCCCTGAAGAAGGCCAAAGGTACACCTACCGAAAAAGCGCTTCAGCAGTTTGAAGTGTTGAAAATATTCATCAACTTCTGATTAATAAGCAAAAGTTCTGATTACTTTCTAGACGGGCGGCTGGAGAGGACCCTCCGATCAATCGGCTGGTCATGTCAAGCCCTAGCACCTATATGATTGCCCCAACCCTATTGCCCTTATGGCAAGCCCAAACCCTTTTTATCATATAGGTGCTAGAAGGCGGTGGCTGAGGGTCTACATGTCCTGGGAATGACGTTAAACTCTATCTGATGGTTTGGGGAATGTGGAGTACTCCTTCATCACCATTGCTCCCTGGTCCATTCAGACCCGGAATGATAGTACCTGTTAGAGTCCCATCTATGGGTTAAATAGAAAAATGTATTTATAAAAAAGAAATTGTGTATCCATTAAGAATGAATTTATTTCAAAACTGTATCAGCATTAAATGACTCACTGAGGTTGATATGCCGTAAAACAAAACAAAACAAAACAAACCAGAAAAGTTCTGATTTATTAAAGTTATGCTCAGGTACCAGATTGATTGAGCGTGATTTGGGATTTTCCCATAAGACTGTTAACCATTCCCATGTATTTGTTAAAAGAGAAAATAACGTGCAGATACAAACAATTGAGAGCCATTGAAATAAATGTTATAAATTTTTAATATAAAATTATGTCTTCCATTTAAAGTCTTATAATTAAAAAAATAATTATTTAGCTATTGAATTAACAATATGAAATAACTATTTTTTTATTTATTAAAATCAAAAACTATATTAATATAAAAATGTATCTGTGGTTTGTTAATAAACCAATACAAAGGTGAAACATGCCGCCCACTGAAAGTAAGACTAAAAGAACACCGTAAAGCAGTGGTCCGAAGAGAAATAGAAAAGTCGGGTATGGCTGACCATATATGGAATGAAAAGGGAAACCATCTGCCCTTATGGGATGAAGTTAGAATAATAGATAGAGAAGAACATTGGAAGAGAAGACGCCTCAAAGGATATATCGGCCGAAACGTTGTACAAATAACAATGAAGATGGGGACAATAGTCCGAATAACGCAGATAATACTAATAAACATGAACTCTGTAAATTTTACAGTGAAATTCTAATGTTAAAAAATTGTCTGTTGCTTTGTTTACAAACAACCAGAAGTTTACGGTGAAAAGCAAAAACTGTCCTTTTGCCTACTGGTCTCAGCTGGGGTGCTTATTAGATACTTGATCCAAATTTTCTAATAATGAACATCATGAAGTAAGTTAACAGGATGAGGAAGATAAATTGACTCACCACAAAATGAACCTTCATCAGAACCATCTCCACAGTCGTTGACTGTGTTACATTTAAAATAGTGAGAAAGGCATAAACTGTTGTTACATTTGAATTCTGTTGCAGCACATTCCTCTCTGGCTGAAAAATAAATTGAAAAACAATGGTTAACATCAGCTTTTACTTACTATCACTATAATCAACTTTCAAACTATGTTAAAAAACAAAGCAACAAAAAAGAACAAAAAAAAATTCAACTGAGGTGGTCACTACTAGAATAGGCTTGGTCCTAATTAGTGATCATCCTCCACATATTACTACAACAACCAACATTACTTTTTTGTTTTGTGTGACATTGTTTATATTGTGTGATGTTTGACATCAGCTTTTACTAACTATCACTATTGCTATCACTATAATAAACTTTCAAACTATATCAACGCTATAAACTATAAGGACGCATATTCTTGCTAGTATTAATGATAGATAAAAAAAGTAACTTACTGCAATTGAATTCATCTGATAATTAAAATAAGTGTAAACTTTTTATATGTGTTCTTATTTAATTTCATTACATTAAAACTTAAATACTTACACCCGAAGGACAAATATTCTTGCTAGTATTAATGATAGATAAAAAAGTAACTTACTGCAATTGAATTCATCTGACTTGTCCATGCAATCAAAGTCGTTATCGCAGACCCAATATTTGCTGATACAAGCAGAATTCTTACACTGGAAAGAATTTGGTGAGCAAGTTCTGCCTGTAATAAGAAAAATCAAAAACAAAAAAAACAACATTATTTCATGAGAAAGTGAAAGTGAAAGTAAAAGTTTGAGAAGCAGTAGAGGATAGACCTATAGTAGTAACAGTAAGTGAACGCTATAGCATGATCACTGATGAAAGAAAAAGCAAATCAAGAGCTTAATGTGTTGGAATATTAGGTATATAAGGTGTGCTACAAATCCCCACCTGGATTTATAGACTAGCCGTGGTCATGTGGTTTATTCCTTTGCCAATCACTAGTCATACTGCGTGGCTGATACACTACTTAAACACTGATACTGGCCATAGTTCTACTAGCACTCATTGAGGAGGGACTGACAATACTCAGGACTCTTTACCAGAAGAACCAAAGGATTCTTTATCAGAGGATTACCAAGGATCCAATTCCACTGGACAAGCGCTCTACAGGATGGCCCATAAGATTGTAACCCTATTTTTCAAGCAACAGAATCTCAGTATAATTGATACATTACTTGCTTATTTACCTCAAATTTTCAGTGTTGATATATTAATGAATAAAAGATATAATGCACCAGTTATTTTATTCAAAAACTTTTACATTTTGACAGGTCAGTTAACTTTGAACCACGTATCTTTGAGAATCTGTTATGCCTCAAAGATACGTGGTTCAAAGTTAACTGACCTGAGAAAATGTAAAAGTTTTAAAATAAAATAATTGGTGCATTATATTTTTTATTCATTAATATATGAACACTGAAAATTTGATTAGATTCGGTTAATTCACTGTGTGATACTATGGTTGAAGACAAACATGGTCAGAATAAATAAATAAATAAATAAATAAGAAAGAGAGTAGGTTAAGATCCGGCATAAGTAAAAGGGGTGGGTGGCTGACCTTTTTACGAATCCAAAGATTAGGTCGTAAAGTTTAAAGAGACCTGTATGCCACCATGAAATGGGACCACTTGGTGATAATATCTTAGGCACCCAGGTATTAAAAGCAAAAAGGATTTTTTTAGGAGAAATTCTCTTTTGAAAAAATTAATGATCAACATATCGAAGACGGATTGTCTGGAAAAATATTTTAGTACTTTAATTTTAAGGGTTAATGGCGACTCGAAGTCTGCGATTTATTTAAGTTCTGGCCATTTGTGTGGTCCGGAGAAGATGGTTTGGGTAGGGGAATTTGACATAAATACAACTAAACTCGAGCCCTAAGTGAGTTAGAACCCGGGGATCGAAGGGTTAAGTTCGCCGTTGAAGTGTCAAGTTTGCCAGTAGGGATAGCAGCAGTAGTAGCCAGCTGGATAGACAGCGGAAGATCACACACACTCTTCTTCCATCCGCGTCTTGTTTACACACATTTGTGGTTGTTGTTGTTGTTTTGTTTTTAATCCTTGTGAGCCTGTATTTCTGACTCGTGCTTAAATTCGGCCGGCACATAATTCACAACGTTGGGATCTAGACAAGTACATCTAAAGAGCAGAGTGCAGAACAGGTCATTTCACAACTGATTTTTGGTATTTTTTTCTTTTGGTGGGGTGACATACAATGGTGGAATTTGGGTCCGTTAAATTCGATTTAACCTTTTTTTTCTATATGACACATCATTCCATTCCGACATGAAAGCAATAACAACAATGAAGATAATTATAATTTATTGAATAAAATCCACTTATAAACTTTAATCATAATTTTAAGTTTTAAATTTCATATTTGTAGATTCTAAAAACAAATATTTATTTAATAATTTGTCAACTTTATTTTTGTTATCTAATATTTTTTGAAGAAAACTCAATTGTAAAGTTAGGCCCCCACCCTTTTAAACAGAACAAATACTGATGTATATCTTTTTCACTTATAATATAATGGGTAATTATATACTTAAGCAACCGAGTAAAAAAAATCTCAAAAAATTATACAAAAACATTAATAGATGCATACAAATACACATATTTTTGCAAACACACATATATACAGACGTCTGTATTATACACACATCTATATTATACACAAACAAATCGGTTATTTACTATAAGTCTAACATGATCAAAGGGGAACCACTCTTGACTGATAAATTATTTATTTATTTATTGATCTACTAGGAAAAAAGAAGATGGGGTTAGGGTTAGGGTTTAGGGTTAGGTTTAGTTTAATGGGAAAATAAATAAATAATTTATCAGTCAAGAGTGGTTCTCCCTTGATCATAATTCCTGTGTGTTAAATTAACAGCATGATCCCAGGTGGCCATCCCCCCAGGCAACACCTGCCCCTCGATTTAAAGGAGCAGGTCTGGGTTTATTGCCCAGTGCCTGAGGCACCCCTCTTGAAAAAAAATGCTGACGGGATCAATTCATTTTTTGCACCCGCCACCCATGGGCTTCGGTTTGTGGGTGGTCCCACATTAATAGAGCCTTGTGTCTAACCTGTACATGTGGGGTATGTGGTAAATACAACAACAATGAAGATAATTGTTTGATTTGGTTTTTGTTTTACGGCATATCAACCTCAGTGGGTCATTTAATGCCGACAAAGTTTTGAAATAAATTCACTCTTAATGGATAACAAATTTTGTTTATCAACTCATATTTTTCTATTTAACCCATAGATGGGATCCTAACAAGTACTACCACTCCGGATCAGAGTGGACCAGGGAGCAATGGTGATGAACGGGTGCTCCACATTCCCCAAACCTCCAAAACTGGAACCTCACCATCAGATAGAGTTTAACATCATTCCCAGGACATGTAGACCCTCAGTCACCGCCTTCTAGCACCCATATGATAAAAAGAGGTTGGGGCTTGCCATAAGGGCAATAGGGTTTGGTCAATCATATAGTTGCTAGGGCTTGACGTGACCAGCCGATTGATCAGAGGGGGCCTCTCCGACCACCCGTCTAGTCCAAGATAGGGCCAAAGTGGAGTATTGCAAGTCATGAACTGCTCATCCACCTGGGTTCTATCCTTAAGCATCACGGGTCGCCACCCACAGCCAACAGGTGGCCCCATTGGGGGAGTCTTACCCCTCTGCAGAGGTGCATTCTAATGCTGCAGTATGATATATAAAATGATAACTATACTCACCAGTGCAGTTAGCTTCATCAGAGTTGTCGAAACAGTTATCTTCCCCATTACACCTATAATTCATGTGAATGCAACGCTTGTTGTCACACTCAAAGGTGTCTTTAGCACAGGTGGGCTTGATCGTCTCCTCAGGATTTGGTATACAATTTCTAAGGTTTATGTCTAACTTCTTGCCATAAGGGCAGCCGCAATGACTGCTGAGGGCGTGGTTTGATGCAGAGTGCAAAGCAGCGACCGGAAAGCAGAAATGGGAACAATCTCCATTTCTTCGAGCACAGGGGTTCTGCTCTAAAAGAAAAAGAAAAAAAAAAGAAAAAAAAAGATCATATAAAAGTTTTGTAACATAATGTTACATCTATACATATATATAATATATATATTTTATATATATATATATATATATATATATATATATATATATATATACATACATATATATATAAAGGGCAGTTGTGTATATGTGTATGTCCAGAGGAAACTTCGAAAATAAAATAATTAACGACAATAGCATTGTTAAAATCAACTAGAATACTCAGAATTGTCCTGGAAACTCAAGGAGATTTCTCATCATTCAGACTCCAGAGAAAGACTATCAGCTAACGCTGGTGTGAAAAACTCGCAAAGAGGGAAATCAGAATTATCTATCTATCTATCTATCTATATATATATATAATATATATATATATATGTGTGTGTGTGTGTGTGTGTGTGTATAAAGGGAAGTTGTGTGTATATGTATGTTTGGAGGAAACTTCGAAAATAAAACAATTAACGACAAAGTAAATATATATACACATTAAATATCAGAGGGGCTTGGTTTTTGAGCAAAGATAATAGAGATTTGATTTATATTCGTGAAGATGATTAAAAAGTAAAATTTAAATGATAACAGCATGGATTTTTTAAATTTAATATTTTAGATAGTAGACATTAACATTCCTTTTCAGAGTAGCTGGATCAATGCAAGGTCTATTTTTTTACATAGAGATTTAAAAGGGACATCCCATGAGAATTCAACTCATGAATCAGTAATAATGGATCTGCGGGACTAACTTTAAAAAATCCCCCTCTACCCAGGTGATGCTGATTAAAAAGTAAAATTTAAATGATAACAGCATCTATTTTTTTAAATTTAATATTTTAGATAGTAGACATAAACATTCCTTTTCAGAGTAGCTGGATCAATGCAAGGTCTATTTTTTACATAGAGATTTAAATGGGACATCCCACGAGAATTCAACTCATGATTCAGTAATAATGGATCTGCGGGACTAACTTTAAAAAAAACCCTCTACCCAGGCGATGCTGGGTAGCCGCTGCTAGTAATCTTATAAAGACAGCAAGACGATACTTAGCAAAAAAAAAAATATTAATAAATAAAAAATAAAAAAAATAATAATAAACATATACACACACACACTTATAACAAATCCTACAACCATTATAGAATACAATTCTATATTTTTAAATAAATACACGTACACATTTCACTTTCCAAACTTAAGGAAAAGAGATTAAAAACAAACACACAACACAATCCTTTTTTCCAAGCTTAAGGAAAATAATTAAAGCAAACACACGAACACAAATCCTTTTCCAAAGATTTAAGGAAAAGTGATTAATCCAAAGGTTTACACAAAAATCAGAATTGATTGGTTGGGTTCGTATTGCTTTCTACTACGCCAAAAAGTTAATTACTTTTTGATCCGACAAAAGTATTATAAATGATGGATAAGAAATCAACAATTAGACAGAATTCATTTCGCTAGCAGACGAGACAGACTTCACCTCACACTCAAACCGGACATACCCAATGACAAACAAACACAGAGATCTCATCTCGCTGCCACATAGAACCCGACCAAGAAACAGGTGTCAGACCCAACGATTCCACTGTCCTCAACACAATTACTACTATTACCATTCAATCATACCACTGCAGTCAACATCAGGAATCCGTTTCAGCCGGTCAGATACACAAACTTATTTCTCATTTCTGTCCACATCAAAACGAACTTTTCCAAACTTAACATACAACTTTTTTACATTTTACATTAGACATATCACCTACACTATTCCTTTTGAACATTTACATATTTGTTGAATACTTGCAAATTTATTTTCTGAATAAATTTATTTGTTATTTTATAATCATATGCAGTTGTTTTATCATTTCTCCATATTTTCTACCTAAACTGTGTCATATTTTTATTCGTCATTCCTAATATTACTGAACACATACTCATAATCCTCTACACCATTTGCCATGACTTACTATATCTCCACCAAACCCAGTGTATATGACCCACCTACAACCTCTTACAACACCTAACACCTGTGGCATCATTAAATGAACCTTACTAGCTACACACCCATCAGAAAAAAAGAACTCCCACTACCAACTTAAACACTCCTACTAACACCAACAATTGACCACCCCTCCCCTATTCACAACCTTCTAACTCACCAGTATGAAAATGTTCACTGTCGAAGCAAGAACTCAATCCAATGTCTTGAAGAAGGTCTAACAGACTGAAACATTAAAACGTCAACATCACAACCTACAATAAACATCTATCTTGTACAACATCCTGTGTTTGTCTACCTTTCTCCGCTTAATCTTATATAAAAATAATATTATTTATTCAATTTATTACTAATGTATATATATAAATGATTTATTAGTATAAATACATATACTAGAGAATGTTTATTACCTATATTTTACTTTTTGATGTTTTGGTTGAACTAATTAAGAAAAGAGAAAATGAGTCTAAGGTGGTAAAATCCTGCCACATCCAAAAATAAATACATGAAAAAAAAAATGGAGAAAAGAGAAAATCAAAGAGGAAAAAAAGAAAAAAATAAGAAAAAGAGGAAAAGAAGAAAAAGGAAAAAAAGAAAAAAAGAAAAGAAGAAATGGAAAAAGAACGAAGAAAAAGAAAAAAGAAAGAGAAAAAAGAAAAGAAAGAAAAAGAAGAAAAGAGAAAAAAAAGAAAAGAAAGAAGAAAAAGAAGAAGAAGAAGAAAAAGAAGAAAAAAAGAAGAAAGAAGAAAAAGAAGAAGAAGAAAAAAAGAAAGAAGAAAAAAGAAGAAAAGAAGAAGAAAAAAAGAAAGAAGAAGAAAAGAAAAAAAGAAGAGAAAAAAAGAAGAAGAAAGAAGAAAACAAAAAAGAGAAAAAAGAAGAAAAAAGAGAAAAAAGAAAGAAGAAGAAAAAAAGAAGAAGAAAAAGAAGAAAAAAGAGAAAAAGAAAGAAGAAAAAAAAAAAGAAAGAAGAAAAAAGAAGAAAGAAGAAAAAGAAAGAAAAGAAAAAGAAGAAAGAAGAAAAAGAAGAAAAGAAAGAAGAAAAAAGAAAAAGAAAAAGAAAAGAAAAAAGAAAGAAGAAAAAGAAAAGAAAGTAAGAAAAGAAAAGAAAAGAAGAAAAGGAAGAAGAAAAAAGAAAGAAAAGAAAAAGGAAGAAGGAAGAAGAAAAAAGAGAAAAAAAAGAAGAAAGAAGAAAAGAAAGAAGAAGAAAGAAGAAAAAGAAGAAAAGAAAAGAAAAGAAAGAAGAAGAAAAAGAAAGAAAGAAGAAGAAAAAAGAAGAAGAAGAAGAAAAAAGAAGAAAAAAGAAGAAAAAAGAAAAAGCAAAGAAGAAAAGAAGAAAAAAAGAAAGAAGAAAAAAAGAAGAAAGAAAAGAAAAAAAAAGAAAGAAGAAAAGAAAGAAAAGAAAGAAGAAAAAAGAAGAAAAGAAAGAAGAACAAAGGAAAAGAAGAATAAAAGAAAGAAGAAAAGAAGAAAAAGAAGAAAAAAAGAAAGAAGAAAAAAGAAAAAAGAAAGAAGAAAAAAGAAAGAAAAGAAGAAAAAGAAAAAAAAAGAAGAAGAAAAAGAAAAGAAAAAAGAAAAAGAAGAAAAGAAAGAAGAAAAAAGAAAGAAAGAAGAAAAAGAAAAGAAGAAGAAAAAGAAAAAAGAAAAGAAAAAAAGAAAGAAAGAGAAAAGAAGAAGAAAGAAAGAAAAAAAAGAAAGAAAGAAGAAAAAGAAAAGAAAGAACAAAAAAGAAAAAAAGAGAAGAACAAAAAAGAAGAAAAAAGAAGAAAACCCTTTTCAAAATAAATACGTATGTAAAAAAAACCATAAAAACTTTACCAGAGGAAGTTTGTAACTCCTTGTCGTATATCTTGACATCCAGTATGTAACTACTGAAACTCCTGACTGTAGTTACACCACGTCCATTCTTGTCCACTTTATGCAAACTAGCCTGCTTCCAATCCGAAAAATAGATACTGTCTGGAGGAAAAGAGAAAATAAAATGTTAAAATTTCTGAAATAACGAGCTATTATTTACATATCTTGATTGGTTTAATTTTATGGCATGTCAACCCTTGTTGGGTTATTCTATGCTGAAGACGTTTTGTTTTATTCATTCTTGTTGGGTACTCAATTTTGGATTTCTGTTGTTTTATTCATATAATATATATAACACTGGATTGGGTTAAAAACTTTTTTTCAAAGGTCAAATGTTTACCAAGTGATATATGATTGCCATTTTATGCTCAATTCAAAAAATACCATTCATTGTGTTTAGTCAGGTCTGGTTTTTAAGATTTGCAAAAGGTCAAAGGTTTATCAAGTGATATATGATTGCCATTTTATGCTGAATTTAAAATTACCATTCATTTGTTGTTTAGTCAGGTCTGGTTTTTAAGATTTGCAAAGGTCAGAGGTTTATCAAGTGATATATGATTGCCATTTTATGCTCAATTCAAAAAATGCCATACATTCTGTTTGGTCAGGTCTGGTTTTTAATATGTACTTGAATACTTCACAACAAGTTGTACATAATAACACTTATTCAAAAGCCTGTGGACTCTACTTGTCACAAATAAATAGTTATAATACTGTTATAACATGTGGAGGAGTTATATTAACGTTGGAAGGCTTAAAGTAACCACCTAACGGGGGTACACATGTATACATAAAAACATTCCGACAAAGGTGTACAACGAAAAGTATTTTGTATTTGCAACCGACAGAATGAGGGTTTCTGTTGCATTTTGTATTTAGCAAACCTTCTTATTGCTTTGCTCTTGTGATTGTGCCTTAACCGCAAAATTTCTTTCCCATTGTTCTAGATATGCCGTGAGACAAATGCCCTGAAATAGACCAAAGAGTCTTCTTTTTCTTCAACCTGATTAAAATCCATGGATCTCGGGCAAACAAAAGACATCTGCAAAAGGGAGGGAATGACAAACTAACATCAATATGAGTCGCTTTCTACTCCTTTCAGGTCTAGCAATTTATTTATTTTTTAAAGCAAAATAATCTTACATATTTATTCCGTAAGTGACGGAGAAACACTTACAATACAAAGATATACAAAAGAATACATAAACGTTCTGTAAGAGGAATTAGGCATACAACTCGCGTCGTAGGGAAAATACATAATGCTCTATAAGAGGAATAGATGTATGACTTAATTCATAGGGGATGTCACTTACTGGTAGCTGGTTAAGGGACAAAGCCCCTCACTTAAGGGTTAGAGGCGGCAGGCACCTAGACCATGTTAACTCGTTGCCGGCCTGAGTGAAAAGAAGTAGAATTCAGATCTGGCTCAGCCAAACACCAATGCCACCTTTTGGCCGAACGAACCACAGAAAGGGAAGATAACTCATTTGGGACTTATATCCACCCAGACTTTGTTTTACTGACCCAACAGTGTTCTATACATTTCAAGTAAGAGTATGATTTTTGGCGTAGAAAACTGCCTTAAAATCAGCTATTATATATTCGACCTTGAAAACATTGCAGACCAGTGTAATAAATATTATATTATATATTATAGTCATGAAGAGAACAGTTATTAATTTTTATAAATATAGAAATGGGTAGATAAGATATTGTATTTGTATTGTTGAATGAAAATTCATTGAATATATATTGTGTGTTGGCATCCGTCCGTCTACTAAAGACGATGGCGTAGTGTCCACTTTTAAAAAAAAAACTATTTCTTAAATTTTATTTTTTTTATCTGCAACTGCATGAGTGGCTGAACAGATCAATTTTTGAATGGCAAACTCTGGTGCAGGGACTGCAAACAAACAGTGATGCTTGCTGGAGTTGCTGTTGTCTCTCCCTCCTTTTGGCTCTCTTTTCTGCGGTGGCTACTTTCCTCTCTTTTTCACTCCTTTTCATTCCTTGTTTGACGAGGAGGCGCCAAGTCACATGGTCTTTTGCACAAACCCCCCATGTGTTGGTATTGATGTGGCATGTCTTCATGTCCCTCTTGCAGACATCTTTAAAGTGCAGGTGTGGTCTCCCTACTAATTCATCATACAGTAGGTCTTTAGGGATGCAGCCTTTGTCCATCCTCCTGACGTGACCAAGCCAATGCAGGCGTCTCTCGAAGATAATAGCGGGCATGCTGTTCATGTTTGCTTGTTCCAGCACTTCTGTGTTGGGCAATTTGTATTGTTGAATGAAAATTCATTGAATATATATTGTAATATGTTGAAAATTGTAAAGTAGCAGAGAGTTCAACCAAAGCGGCAGATGTTCTTTTCTCTGTAAATGTCATTTTTACTTTTATTGTGTTAGTATAACATTCAATTCTAAGACTAACAACAACAAGAAAGGAATTAATATATCCTTTAATTCAAACAATTTATTTGCTAGGCATAAAACACAAACAACAATATAAAGTCCTTCCTGTATATAAAGTTGAGTTTAAGGGACTTACCGGCGCGTTGGAGAAGAGTTATTAGGGTGGTTCCCTGGAGCCCCTGCATTCGTTGCCTCGTGGCACCGCGGGTGTATCCTGTCTGACTACTTTTTGGATATTGCGCCAAAACTCTGGGCTATCACGTGATTGGTAAATCCAATCACAGAGCCTCTCCCTCATTCACTCTATATACAGGAATAACCATTTTACTGACCCAACACTTTGAATTCGGTTATTTCCTATAAGTCCAACATAAAGAAAGGGAAACCACTCTTGACTGATAAATTATTCATTTATTTATTTATTTATCTACTAGGAAAAAAGAAGACGGGGTTATGGTTAGGGTTAGGATTAGGGTTTGGGGTTAGGGTTAGTTTAATGGGAAAATAAATAAATAATTTATCCGTCAAGAGTGGTTCCTCTTTGTTTATGTTGGACTTATAGGAAATAACCTTGAATTCAAGCAAAGTATATACAACCTTGTACAAATTAATTGAAACAAAATGAATAATTCTGTTATTATTATAACTAGCAAGAATATGCACCCTCCAAGCATACGTATTTAAGTTTTAATGTAATCAAATATATTAAATTAGAAGGATTAACAAAATTAAATAAGAATGCATATAAAAAGATTACACTTAATTTCATTATATTTTAATTGATTTCTATATAAAATCATTCATAAGATTGATTTTAACACATTGGAGAATAAAACAATAATATTAGAGATCAATAACATCAAGTAATTATTTATCAAACACGGTTTTGTTAAAATCAGTATGCAAATTAACCACACCATTTATTATGTAAACCTTTATTTCTTAGTGATATTTAAGACACATTGCCAAATTTTAAACGCACTAACAACACGGGCCTTTCGGGGCCTGTGTTTGTTAATGTAAATTAACAGTATTGATCCCAGGGGGCTATCCCCCCCAGGCCACACTTTCCCCCTTGATTTAAAGGGGCAGGACTGAGCCCCACCCCCCGAGTGGGAATGCCAATGGGATCGACATATTTTTGTGTCTACCACCCATGAGCTTTGGCTTGTGGGTGGGCCCGCATAAAAATGTCATTGTGTCATGCCCTCATAAGTGGGGTGAGAGGCAAATACCCTAATAACATGGGCTGTTTTGAGACAAATCTGACGCAAATTTTCATAGAGACATCGTTAATAAATAAGATTTATTCTATGTATTAATGATTTTGACTATAACTTAAATACTCATTGATAAACTTAGGCATTTCCTTGTGCTGTAAGCAGTGACATAGTTTTGATTACAGAGAGAAAGAGACCGAATCTCCATTATAATAAGATATATACTGTAATATGTTAAAAATTGTAAAGTAGCAGACAGTTCTATCAAACCAACAGATGATCTTTCTCTGTAATGTTATTTCTACTTTGAATTCAATCAAAGCAGCCCTCGCCAACTCAGCGTATGAGTAGCACAGGGACCTGTGCAGTACAGTAAGGAGCTGATGGTAGGTGTGGCGTTCCCCCTCAGACACAAAAACAATCTCCTTCGTCTAGCGCTAGTGAAAAGGGGATAGACTCTCTCACTGATTGGTTGATACCGACTTTAGGCCACCCTAACAACTTACTTATATGCAACGATGTACAAGTTAATTGAAGCAAAATGAATAATTCTGTTATCTTATTGGAGATTGTGACCGTGAGGCATGCAACAGACCCCCCCCCCAAGAATCCAAAACAGACCCTCCAGCATGAATGCTTTTTTACTCAAGGTGATAACCTTCTTAGGCCAAGATCCTTTCATCTCCCTCCTATATATAAAGAAAATATTATTTTTTGTATAAGTTTACCTTTGTAAACGACAATTCCTAATGGATGGTAGGTCCTGTGCAAATTCAATGTTTGTACGTCATTCCATCAAAATCAGAATGCTGTATCCTAGAGAAGTAAGGATGAACAAAATAACAAAATATATAATGAAAATCTATTTAAATGTACAGGTGTCTTATAGGACAGTTGAAGTATGGATGAACAAAAATAACAAAATATATAATGAAAATCTATTTAAATGTACAGGTGTCTTATAGGACAGTTGAAGTATGGATGAACAAAATAACAAAATATATAATGAAAATCTATTTAAATGTACAGGTGTCTTATAGGATAGTTGAAGTATGGATGAACAAAAATAACAAAATATATAATGAAAATCTATTTAAATGTACAGGTGTCTTACGGGACAGTTTAAGTAAGGATGAACAACAATGGCAATCTTTGTAATAAAAGTCTATTTAAATGTACATAGGTCTTAGGGAACAGTTGAAGTATGGATGAACAAAAATAACAAAATATGTAATGAAAGTCTATTTAGATGTACAGGTGTCTTATGGCACAGTTGAAGTATGGATGAACAAAAATAACAAAATATGTAATGAAAATCTATTTAAATGTATCAGTCTTATAGAATAGCTGAAGTATGGGTGACCAAAATAGGTAAAATGTCATCATCTGTTGTTTGTAAACAAACAACCGGGAATTTACGGTGAAAAGCAAAAGGTGTTCCTTTCAAAACAGCTCCCAGCTGGGGTGCTTATTGATTCCTTGGTCCGGGTTTCCTATAAGAGCAATTGATGAATATGGTTGGGACAATCATAGGGCTTGATGTAAACCAGCATTGTTCAAACCTATCAATTGCTTAATGGTATTGTGTTAGTATAGCATTTAATTCTAAGACTAACAGCAACAAATAAATGAATTAAAACTTAGTTTAATTCTAACAATTTATTAAAGACAAATAAAACAATGAGTAACAATATAAAGTCCTTCCTGTGTATAGAGTTAAGTTTGAGGGACTTACCAGTGTGACAGGGAAGATATCTGGTATCTGGTATCTTAGGGTGATTTCTTGGAGAGGATTTAAAATTTAAAATTCTAAAAGAATTTCATATTGGCCATCCAGGGATATCGCGAATGACATCCCTAATGAGAGGTTACATTTATTGGCCGAGGATGGACCAAGACGTAGAAAATTTGGTAAAACAGTGCAGAGGATGCCAGCTAGCAGCAAAGGACCCACCGGTAAAGATTCAACCCATGGCAAAAAAAGACAGATGTCCCATAGACCCGATTTACATTTTCAACTAATGCAGGGCTGATAAAGGATTTTATTACTTAATCGTTGTAGACAGTTTCACTAAGTGGCCAGAAATTGTTAATGCAGAACTCCAACTGCAACAAATACAATAAACGCACTTAATGAAATCTCAGCTATTTGGAATCCCTAAAACATTAGTCAGCGACAATACAACAATGTTTAACCAGGAGAGAATTCAGGGAATTCTGTACATCATTGTCCATTGATCATATGAAAATGGCAGTAATATCACCCAAGATCAGAAAAATTTGTAGACACTTTTAAAGGGCTCTGAGGAAAAATCAAGATATGGACACAAAATGAAAGAAGTATTCAAAATTTTTTGGCAGTTTATAGAATCACGCAAACCCGAATACAAATTCAGGGTTGTCGCCAGCAGAGTTAATGTTTGGCAAGAAAAATACGCTCTGTGTTCGACAGACTATTGCCAGTCCGACAAAGAAAACTGCTAAAATAGAAAACAAGATGGCTAAGGCATATAAACCAGGTGACAAAGTTTTCTTTAAAACATTAGGGCTGGAAAAATGCATTGGGAAGAAAGGAACGGTAACCAAAAGAAATTGGACAGGGTCATATATGACATAAAATGTGAAAAGTTTCAGTGCAAACGACATTGGAATCAATGAGACCCAGAACACACTACAGAGGTCAGGAAAATACCGGAAGAGATATTCCAATGGAAATCTTGTATGAACTCATTTGAATTCCCGTTCCAGTAAGTCAACATTCGCCAATGGATTGTATCCCTGAACCCAAGGCCAGAGGTACCAGGGTGTAGAACGCCACCACTGCAAGGAGGACCGAAGTGAAAAAGACTTAGGAAAGAAATCAACCGATTAAGTCCAGACCCCTAAAAAAGAAAAAATATTAAAGCTAAATTTCACGGAGTATTTAGCTCAGGGGGAGGTGATGTAATGATATGTAAATACCTTGGTGCCCCCTCACTATAAATCTGATTGGACAGTGGTCATATATAAATATTCGCACTTTGTAGTACAAGCATCTAAGCCTACAAGCCCTAAACTTACTCGCCAGACTACACATGACTGCTTGAAAGACGTGCTGCTATTCGACGCACAACTACTACTTGCGATAAATATACCATACCAACTTCTATACAATTTGATCCCTTTAACCGGATATATCATATACTTTCAGAAAGTTTAAAGATTTACACAAAGGGGAGGTAATAATAAACTGGAAGTAACTCATATATATATAATACAACCATTGGTTATATGATCCAATCATACTCCAGAAAGCTCCTTCCCTCACTCAATTCCAGCACACAGGAATTACTATCTTTACTGAACGAACAATGGTCTTATTTTTTTTTAAGGCATAAAAAATTTACTGAACAAGCATTTCCATGGTTGGGAAAGTGCCCAATTTTTCATTTGAGTGAGAAAGAAGACATCTTACCTGTCAAAATGAAACATCACACACCAGTATAAGCGATTTGAATCATGATCAATAGTCAGACTATACGGCCAGCCAATCTCGTGCCGTCGAATACCGTATATATTGTTAGTGCATCCTGTGTTAGCACGAGCAAGTATAGGTTTTTTATTTTGAGGTGATAATTTCGGAACCAATCACTATAGAAAATCCACCTGAATGCAACTAAATTTATACTAATTGGTTTGGTTTCTATTGGTTTAGATGGCATGTCCACGTACTATGATGGAGGTTATTAAGTGCACAAGCCACACTTTCGGTTTGTTTTGTTTTTGTTTAATGGCATATCAACCTCGGATGTGTCTTTAATTGCCGACAACGTTTTGAAATAATTTTAATATCTTAATTCGCGATACTCAATTTTTTTTTATATAGACATTTTTTATCTATTTAACTCATCAAATGGGATCCTAAACAGATACTACCACTCCAGGTCAGAGTGGAGCGCACGGGAGTTAGGTTAAGTCCCCTAATACAATGCATTTTGTTTGTTTGTTAATTTGTATGTTTTTGGTTGTTTTTAGCAGCATACTCAACCTCGATGGGTCATTCATGCTGACAAAGTTTTGAAATAATTAACACTAAATTAGATGGATACGCGATTACTTTCCATAAACACATTTATACTTGGGGCCTCCTAACAGGTAGCTCATCCACTCCGGGGTCAGAGTGACCAGGGAGCAATGGTGATGAAGGGGTGCTTAAAACTCTTAAAGTACTATAACCAACCTCATTGCACCACGGCTAAAGTCACATTCGTTTTAACTAATCAGCCCAAACAATAGCCTTTGGTTTAAATTTAATAATTAAACATAATGTAGACAATCTTTGATTTAAGGAAATAAGTAAGGTAACCCTTAGATCAAAGGTCCATTTTTAGCTCATTTTTTAATATATTCTGATAGGTAATTGACTCGTGCGCACTTAGAAAAATCTCAACAGGATGTTTAAGAGTTAAAGCACATTTTTTTTAAAAACCCTCATATTTGATCTATTTAACCCATATATGGGACCCTAATAGGTACTACCACTCAGGTCAAGTGGTCTGGATGTGATGGTGAATCGAAAGGGTATCCACACTCTTCCTGTGCTCCAGTATTTGAACTTATCTCTAGAGTTCACGTTTAGCGTCAATATTTTAAGACAGCCTATACTATGATATGTGCAAACTCTAGATAATCTGTGTATAGTACAGTCATAAGTAAGTGTGATAAGATGAATTAGTTCTATGACTACCCACGAGTGTGCTCCGGCCGCTGCTCTTTCATGTCGCTCGTGCGACCCACGCTGTGTTCTTTTGACGCCTGACTAGTAATCGAATGCAACTTGTTTTGTAGCGTTTTGTCTTATCCCAATTTGATCGGTAATTGGGCTTCTAGCAGTTATGAGCATACTAAGATAGATAGATATGAAATACTAACTAAAGATAAAGAGATAAGTAGAAGTATACCCTGAGAGATTAGATAGATGTGATCATAGACTAAAGATACTCGTCAGAAACATACTGAGCATCACGCACTAGATAGATCATGAACACTATACGAGATAGATAGCTTAATTGTGCATACTTTAGATGTGAGCAATACTAAGATAGATGGCTAGAAATTAATACCTCAGATAGATACGATGTGAGCCATACTAGACGTGCACATAGCTAGAAATGATACTGATAGATAGATAGATAGATGAGATAGATAGCACTCCTGAACACAACAGAGCATAGATAGACGTTTAGGTCATACCGCTTAGATTTGAGCATGACTGAGATCAGATAAATATAATAGACAATCGATGCTGGATAGCTGTTGATTTAGATTGTGTCTTGTACAACGCACATATTGCTTTGAACTGAGTCCCTCGCGAAAATTAATGGGCCTCGCCCCAAATAAGAAGTTTCTCAAATAGATTGTTAAGGTTTTTATTTATGATCTCGGGAAATAACTAAGCTGTCTAATTCCTACCATGTAACCTACTGGTAATTAGTTTTTCTAAGAAACTTTTGCAATGTATTTTACAGTTAGCCTGAATGAGTGAAGAACAAAAAACGAGACAACAACACACATGGGATGACATTGAAATTTTTTACTGCGTCTTTTAGAATTCTTGTGCTGGCTAGTCAGGGATGCAGGATAGCATACCTATCAGTATCCTCTTGGAATAGATACTGAACATACTCTGAGCATAAATCACTTGCACATAGTTCTCAGATCCTGAGCATAACCTGATATATATCCATTGATAATATATAATATAAGTAATATAATACTATATACTACTATATACTATATAAGTACATACATTATATCGTCTCATATTATCTATATAATAACTAAACATATAAGTTCACAAAATTCGAAGGCAATACATTATGCGCCTAAAAATAAAGACAGAAAACGAATGCTTTTATAAGTGTCTTTATCGATTTTCCAAATTTTGAAAGTCGATAAAGTACAAGTACTCAAACATTCTATTTTTGTCCTTTATCTCTTTTAATACGCCATTGCATTGCCCTTCCGAGATTTTGTTATTTTAATAACTACTCTAAACAATGCTTCAAGCAAATTACCAATAACATAATTATATATATATATATATTATAATTATATATATATATATATCCCCTCTCCCCCAT